>OY294054.1:9182204-9207811 GCA_958510825.1 Brachypterus glaber
GAACTCATTTCTGAATAACCCTGTATATTTTTCCTTGTATTTATAATAGTCCAGGGATATGAAACTTTTGCCATGACACTGGCTCACCCAGAGGTCTGTCAAGTTTTTCAGGTAATACAGGTGTATATAAGCGAAACCTATGTATTTGCTGCGATGGATTTGGTGTGGTTTTTAAGATATTAACAATTAAAGGTCAGAAAATCTATATTTTTGCACATTTTTGCATACCAGTAAAAAAGTTGAGTTTTTATCAACAACCAAAGTAACCGTCTTGTAGGAAATTAAAAAACCTTCAAAATGGCGTTTTTTAAATGTCGATGGTATGATTTATTGCTTAGAAAACTGCAAAAAACGATTAAAATTTTCATATTATTCAATAAACAATAAATTTTGCAAAAATCGACCTACGACTTTGTTATTGTGTAAAAAGTTGCGTCTTATAGTACTCAATGTGTGGTTAAAATTTCAGAACGATTCATTCAATAGTTTTTGCAAAATTGCAATTGTTTATCCCAGAGATGTTTTTTTTGCAATAATATTATGCACACAATAACGAAAATATAACGGGTATCTTATGAAAGGGGAAGAGTTTTTTTGTGTTATTATTGGCAAATATACTTATTATACTTTAATATACAAAATATTAATATAAATAATTGATTTTTATTCAATTTTATGTAAATAAAGTAGCCGTGAATTAAAAAAAAGTGACTATCTTTGCCCCATATTAACCTAGAACAATCTTTTTTTTTCTAAATTCGTGTAAAATTGCCAGCTTTTCGAATATGAAAAAAACATTCTCCTAAAAGTAATTGCAACAAAGTTATTCAAATTGTTTATGCTAAGAATAACGAGATTTTGCAATGCTAAAAATCGATTTTTTTTTTAAATTAATTTTTTTTTTTTTGATAAAACAACTCTTCCCCTTTCATAAGATACCCGTAGAATCCTTATATCTTCATTATTGTACGCATAATATTATTGCAAAAAAAAACATCTCTGGGATAAACAATTGCAATTTTGCAAAAACTATTGAATGAATCGTTCTGAAATTTTAACCACATATTGGGTACTACAAGACGCAACTTTTTACACAATAACAAAGTCGTAGGTTGATTTTTGCAAAATTTATTGTTTATTGAATAATATGCAAATTTTGATCGTTTTTTTGCAGTTTTATAGGCAACAAATCATCCTATCGACATTAAAAAAACGTAATTTCGTAGTTTTTTTCCTACAAGATGGTTACTTTGATTGTTCATAAAAAATTCAACTTTTTTACTAGTATGCAAAAATGTGCAAAAATAAACATTTTCTGACCTTCAATTGTTAATATCTTAAAAACCACACCAAATCCATCGTAGGTTTTGCTTCTATACACCTGTATTACCTGAAAAACTTGATAGACCTCTAGGTTAGCCACTGTCCCCAACAGGGTATTTTTTTTTGCTCATATCCCTGGACTATAATTCTTGTATCATTTTTTTTTAGAACACGCAAGAAGGAATAAAACTGTCAGAAACCATGATATTTTTACCAATGGCTTGCAGCCGTGCAACGTTGCCATATTACCACGAACTGATGGATAATACCGAGCTAACTTACAACAAAGTCACGGTAGTGGCAATGAATTTTTGTATAAAGAACGCGTTATTCGACGAAAGCTTAATTAATGACACGTGGCTGATGGGTTTTGGCTCCATGTTTGTTTTTTTCTGTATGTGGATATACACCCAATCGTTGTTCCTAACTGTCATGACAATAATAGCTATTATATTCTCCCTGGCTATATCCTATTTTATGTATGACCTTGTCTTTGAAGTCAAATTTTTTCCTTTTATGAATTTACTCGCTACTGTTGTTGCTATAGGTAATTATATGGGAATTAGGAACTTGAGTCATTTTTGTGAGTAAAAATGTCTCTCAGATTAGAAAAAAAAACTGATTTCTTTTTAATTTTTTTTTAGTATTTCTTACACTTTAACTTCGTTGTTATGTGAAAGAAGTCGGGGAAATATAGGCTGCCTTAGTATTGCCAAAAAAAGGGCGTTACGGGTGGAACTTATAAGTAAGACAGCTTGTAATATTTTATTCAAAATCATTTTGAAATAAGCTAATTACATACATACGTAAAAGTTGGAAAATCAGTTATTTTTAACTTCTACTACCTAAGAAGTTTGAAACACCACATTTCAATCCCTTGGTCGGGAACTGTCTTGTGACTAACTTCACTTCACTTGAGATATGTCAAAAACTTAAATGTATTATAATGTTGGAAAAATAGTACTTATTTTTTTAAAATAACATCAGATACACATTTAAATTGCAATATTCTCGTATTTCTAAAATATATTAAATGTACAACCAATTTAGCTGTCATTTCTGAAAGATCACTGATAACTGCTGCCACCGCCGGTAACACTAATTTACAAATTTCAACTTTTGTTTTATGCGCAACTTTATTTACATGTTTTCGTACATAATTTTAGATGTGGAATCCAAATCCGTCAAGAAAAAAAATGTTGGTTCAGTTTTCGAGATAATCCACCTCAAAGTTTTTGTAAAGGAAAAATATAGAAATCATATATTTTCATTTATTATTTATAAAAATTGGTATCTGGGGGTTTTTAGAGTCGCTAAAAACGAATTTTATATTTGAAAGTTTGTATTTTCGCCCTTAAGGGGGTGGAACTAACCGTTTTTATATTTTTTAACTAACCCAATAAGAATTAGAACCTGGGGGTTTTCCTTTCGCTGAAAATTAATTTAATTTTTTAAAAATTATGTCTTTACCGTTATAACCCTTAGGACCACCCATATTTACATTTTTTTTAATTATCATTATAAAATTTGGTAGATTGGGACTCGTTTAAACCAAATTTAATATTAAAAAAATCTGCCTACAAAGAGTCCCAAAACACCAATGTACCAACTTTATCAGCTAATTCAAAAAATATAAATACTGCTGTCAAAAAAGTAATACTTTCACCTTTAGGCCTAGGTTCACTAAAATCAAAAACGAAAAAAAAAAAATAAAAAAAAGAACAAAAAAGATATGTAACTTAAATAAAAAAATATTTTTTTTAAATAAAGTTAATTTTTTCGGAAAACGAAAAATAAATCTATATATATTTTTTTTTTTGAAAAAAATAGTTTTTACCTCATTACCCCACCTGATTTTTACCCATCCCATCCCAGCCTAAAACTTTGGGTAAGCATGCTCAGCTTGAAGTGTTTAGCTAAAGCGTTCTCGAGATATCGTGGTATCGTTTATATTAAATTCATTTTTAGCGAGTCTCAAAACCTCCAAACATCAATTTTCGTCAATATTAAACGAAAATATATGATTTCTCTAATTTCTCCTTATAAAATCTTTAGGGTCGGTTATCTCGAAAACTGAACCAACGATTTTTTTTTTTTGACGGATTTGGATTAAGCATCAAAAAAATGTAAGTATCAAAAAAATGCAGGTACCTACATAACGTTATTTTTATACTTTTTTAGAGAAATATTTATTATTTATGTGGAATGAATATTTATATTCAATATATTTATTAAAATTGTTAATATTAAATAAAAGTTATTTTTTATTTAATTTTCGTGGAGATCGCCATCTATACATGCATTGATAAAGCAAAAATGTGTAACTAATTTCACAAGTGTTTATAAATTTAAAGATGGTGTCAGTTTTATCGTGGAACATAAAATATACAATTATTAATAAAATATGCAAAACTGTGAATAAAATAGTTTACAAACCTCGGCGGAAATTTTAATTTTTCCTTCGGGAATTAGCAGACCGCGGGGCTAACGCCCCTTGATCAGCTAACTTTCCCTCAGGAAATGAAACATTTTCCACCTCAATATTTATTTATTTGTTTATTTGAATAATTATACAGCAGCATGGAGAGCCCCAAATAAGCTTTTACTACTATTCCCGACTTCTTTCTCATAACTTTGTAGTACTATTAGAGCATCGAGCACTAGGACCACAATACTTTTTATTTGTCAAAAGTTTACTAATTAAAACTTAAAAACAAAGTAAGAGTGTCCCACCCGTAACAATGGAAATACCCTGCAGCTTTTTTTTTAATTGTTTTTTTTTTCATTTTGATTTCTCTTTAAATATAAAAAATATATAAAAAATGCAACCCTTAATTCATTTTACGAAATTGACACTTTCAGGGTGGCCACATGTCGGGGAAATCATGGAAATCAGGTAAATGTCAGGGAATTTAATTTGTCAGGGAAATGTCAGGGAATTTTATTGAAAAGAAATGAAAAATCGGGGAATTTTATTGAAAAACCTGTAATTTTAAAATATTCTTTAGAAATTTTCTATGTGTTTTATTTAAAAAATAACAAATAGGTATTTTTCGCTTGCGGCGCTATGGCTTTTCATATATGTTTTACCTAAAAAACAAAAAAGTCAGGGAAAAGTCGGGAAAAAATATGAAAATTTGTCAGGGATTTTTTTTTTAAATCAGGGAAATGTCAGGGAATTTTCTAAATAAAATTCTGTGGCCACCATGACATGACTTTTTAAATACTAACTCCCCAATTTACGCCGTACTATAATAACCAGTTATAATCCCCGCCCAGATATTCATATAAAAACGCACTGGTAAGGATTTTAACCCTTTAGGTTAAAATGGTCAGGAGACCGACAGACTGGAAAAATTTAAAACTTTTTTGGTGTTTTTCCATGAAAAAATATATAAGACCATTTAAGCAAAAATAAAACAGGTCGATCACAATTAATTATCTTTGCGAGAAAGCAAAAATACGAGACATTTGCTTTAAAACGATGTCTCACACTTAAAATTTGTTGCTTTTTGAGCCAGTCAATTATGGCTAATTATTTTTGAATTTAGAAAATCAAATTTAAAGTATGATTCATCATTCTAGAGGAAATTTCACGTATTTTCTGAAAATGGGCTCCACAAAAATGACCTAAGGTCCTTATTAATGATTTAACAGATTTTTTTAAGTATGATAATGTGTACTAAATCGCAACAAAATTTTGAGAAGTTAATGCTTTTAATTTTGACAGTTATGACATGATTAGTTCTTGTAAATAGTTTACAAGAACTGATCACATACATACACTTTTTTCGGTATGAAATATTGTACTTTTGTTTTTAACCCTTTATAGGGCATTGATATACCGGGTGAGTTTTAATTATGTCCACCCCCAAAATTAAGATTAATCTTCATTCGATAAAAACGAAACTTTGGTTATTTATACAGAGCGGTCCAAAAGTCACCCCCCCCCTCTTAACTTTTGAACCAGTTGAGATATCGACTTCAAATTTGGAACTTTTAAATAAGACAACTTAAACTATCTTTTAGCATATATTTAATACTTTCAGCTCTTAAAATGTGGGCAGGGGGGCATGGGAGCACATTTTTTTAAATAGAAAGGGGGGTCGTGTGATACATCATTTTAAAGCTTATGAAATTCTCTATCTAACTCCATATTTTTAAATTAAAAAAAAATGGGTTTAAAATGGGGTTGAAAATGGGTATTAATGTCAAAATTCCTCTAAAAAAAAACAAATAATTTTTAAAAAATGCCTAATTTCATCATAAAAAAATGTTAATTATACTTTTAAACTAATTTTAGTTGACATAAATAAAAATTTATAAAAAAAAACTTAAAAAATCGAATGTTTTATCACAAAAAATTGAAAAATCAAGGTCAACTTTGTTGTTTTCAATAGAAACATGTATTTTTTTTACTGTTATTTAATTCTTCTGAAACTTTCAAATATCTCGAATACTATTATACATTTTAGAAAAAAAGATGTCGGAAAAAAGTTGTTTATTTTAATAGGGGAAACAAAATAGCGTATTTATTTTTTTACGGATATTTACGTTTTCAAGGTCATTTCAAGGTCAACTTTTTTTTTTCAAATAGAAACATATATTTTTTTATTTATTATTTAATTCTCCTCAAAAAATAAAAATCTTTTTTAAAAAACTTCTTTTGATCGGACTTTTAGTTGCAGAGATAACACAGCCACACAAAATTTTAAAAGTTGGATCTCCGACGGATTCGAATAGTCAATACCTATGTATTTTGAGCCGCTCAATCCGAATCTGAGGTCAGAATTTAAAAGTTAGCTCCCATTTTCAACATAACCTCAAAAAACATATATAATTGCGAAAAGTATGTTTTTTGAGGTTATGTTGAAAATGGGAGCTAACTTTTAAAATACGACTTTAGATTCGGATACAGCGGTTCAAAATACATAGGAATTGACTAGTCGAATCCGTCGGAGATCCAACTTTTAAAATTTTGTGTGGCTGTGTTATCTCTGCAACTAAAAGTCCGATCAAAAGAAGTTTTTTAAAAAAGATTTTTATTTTTTGAGGAGAATTAAATAATAAATAAAAAAATATATGTTTTTATTTGAAAAAAACAAAGTTGACCTTGAAATGACCTTGAAAACGTAAATATCCGTAAAAAATAAATACGCCATTTTGTTTCCACCATTAAAATAAACAACTTTTGTCCGACTTTTTTTTTTCTAAAATGCATAATAGTATTCGAGATATTTGAAAGTTTCAGGTTAAAAAAAAACCGGTATATTTAGGAAAAAGTTCTACAACTTACTGTTATTCCACAATCGCGGTTAACATATTAATGCATAACATAATCCAAATTAATGCTGGTTCACCTTTTTTTTTTCTTTGGTCGTAAACTGTTCGTACAATCGATTGATTTTTCCTACAAAATATTTTTACATTTTTTTACAACTTAAATGTTTTGGTTTTTGGTAGATTCGTTAAAAACCGAAACTCGATTGGGCTTAAAAATTAGCCCTTAAAATAAAACTGGATAAATTCGCACAGAAACAAATTCTAATTATGAAATTCTTGTGTTTTTTAAAAATATTACGAACTCAACAAACAATTCATACAGCAGAAATAAGTTTATTTAATATTTATTTAGTATAAGTTTTAAATTTTAATATTAATATTAAAATAAATTCCCAGAATTAATAAAGAGCGGAGAATTTCATATCATACTTCTGGCAATTTTTAATTTAATTTTACTTACTCAAACCTAATTTTATTCCATCTAAATTTTCTAGAAATTCAAAATTTATAAAAAGTAGAAAAGTTTGTTGCTTTGTCAATTTATCACAGCGCTTTTATAGTGGTTGTAGAGCTCGTTCGCATTTTCAACAAGTTATTTTATAAAGCCTGACCTTTACATCTGTCTTAAATTACATTCTAATTAAGCTAATTAATGTCCACGATCTGGATCCGGTTCCGTTAGGTGCTAGAAACCCAAAAAAGTGCTAAAATTGGGTATATTAGTCACCGAGTACGCGAACCTAGTTTTCAGTGCACGAGGTTTGCGTCGGGGTGCGTATACAATTTTTCCTACGCCCTCACACAAACATCCAAAAATTTCTTAAAATTAATTTTATTAATTTGACATTTTTTGTTTGACGTTCACTTGTTTTCTGACAGCAGATATGTAAAATCACTTTTCGGCCGCTGTCTTGGCAACGGGTGGAAAGTAACTACTAACTAGGAAAAAGCTTTTTAACTTACTAAGTCATAGACATTACATTTATTACATTTATGGGAGGATTGGTGTAGTGGTCTATCGCGTCTGTACATGACAAGTCTACTACAACTAGCGTGAGTTCGATTCTCACTGGCGCCAATTTACCTTTTTCAGTTAATTAATAATTGAAATTTGTCGAAGGCGTAAGTGAAGCGGACACTCCCTATAAAAACTGGTTAGAAAGTCAGTATAAGCCGGTGGTTCCCTCTACTACTAGCCCACACAAGTCCTGGACTTAGGGGATGCTTAATTAAGTAGAATAGTACGAGATTAAAACAAAACAAAAAAACAAATCATTCAGATTAGGCCTGTTGTCATAGTTACACGCATTAATTCTGGAGCCGAGCCGAGTCTTTAAAAAGTGTTTTTAACATATGAGAAATCTAAATTTTGAATTAAATGAAAATTTATGAAAATAACTTTTTGATTAAATAAGATTATTTTAAAATAATATCTCAAATGAACTTTTTAAAGATTTTTCCTATGACCTAGTTAGTAGTTAGGGCTTATTTCCCACCCGTTGCCATGACAGGGGTCGGAAAGTGACAGTCAGCTGATTTTACATATCTGCTGTCAGAAAACAAGTGAACGTCAAACCCAAAACGTCAAATTAATAAAATTAATTTTGAGACAATTTATGCGTTTTTTTTATGTTAAGGTGTTAGGTGGTAGGAAAAATAGTATACGCACCTCGACGCAAACCTATATCAGTGCACTTCGAGTGCTTTTTTTTACTCGACTCCGCCTTTTAAAAAAATAAGCATTCTCGTGCACTAAAAACTAGGTTCGCGTACTCGCTGCGTAATATGGTTAAGTGTAAGATTAATTTTTATAATCAAACTTCGCCATTTTGATGTAATTATATGTCAAATAGTCGTTTATTATTATTATTTTTATTATTATTATTATTTTTATTATTATTATTATTATTATTTTTATTATTATACAGAGCGGTCCAAAAGTCACCCCCTCCCCTCTTAACTTTTGAACCAGTTGAGATATGGACTTCAAATTTGGAACTTTTAAATAAGACAACTTAAACTATCTTTTAGCATATATTTAATACTTTCAGCTCTTAAAATGTGGGCAGGGGGCATGGGAGGCACATTTTTTTTTAATGGAAAGGGGGGCCGTGTAATACATCATTCTAAAGCTTATAAAATTCTCCATTTAACTCCATATTTTTAAATTAAAAAAAATGGGTTTAAAATGGGGTTGAAAATGGGTTTGAAAATGGGTATTAATGTCAAAATTCTTCTAAAAACACAAATAATTTTTTAAAAATGCCTTATTTCATCATAAAAAAATGTTAATTATACTTTTAAACTAATTTTAGTGGACATAAAAAAACTTAAAAAATCGAATGTTTTAGCACAAAAAATTGAAAAATCAAAACCTTAAAAAAACATTTTTAAAAAAATTTAAAATGTTAGTTTAAATAGACAATTTTATAAGCTTTAAAATGATGTATCACACGACCCCCCTTTCCATTTAAAAAAATGTCCCCCCATGCCCCCCTGCCCACATTTTAAGAGCTGAAAATATCAAATATATGCTAAAAGATAGTTTAGGTTGTCTTATTTAAGAGTTCTAAATTTGAAGTCGATATCTCAACTCGTTCAAAAGTTAAAAGGGGGGGGGGGTGACTTTTGGACCGCACTGTATACTATTACCCTTTTTCCCGCAGAATAATTGCGTTTATCTATGAAATGTAATCTGTCTGACTCGGTCAGTTAAACATAAGTTTTCACGGTGCCTCATTTCAGCACCTTTTTTTCCGGCTTTCAGCATCCAAAAGAACCGGATCCAGAACGATGTGAAAGTAGCTAAATTAGGTTATACTTTAAAACATATGTAAATTTCAGCTGGCAAAAATAACTTGTGAAAGTATTCACCAGCTCAGACCATGGTGTCAATACCTTTGAAAAATCATATCAGTCCTTTTTGTGCTCTAAAAATCTGGTAGATCTGTTTATTATAATACTACATTAAAGAAAAATTTATAATGGCGAAAAAACTGCTGTACAATGTATAATACACTATAATAGATAAGTATATCAAGTTATCAATGGAAAGCTTAAAGCCTTACCTTTACTTTTTATTTTCCCTAACAAGAAATAAAAATGGGAATTTCTGGGAACAAATGTAGGGTTCTCTGTCCGGGAAAAATTGTTTGCGAGGTAATGAGAGCGATTCGCCACACCAAACAATGTGGATTCCACACTGTGGAATACTGTTTTTTTCTTTGTAAAGAGGTTAAAGTAGGTCAATTATTGTTATTGATAGTAACTTGGAGGTTTTTTATAAAAAGAAAATACTTTTTGATGTGGTAAAATTTTATTTTTGATTTTTTATCTTTAAAAGTGAACTTTTTAATCCTAATATTTATAATTTAATCCTTGTATACAATATATACATTAAAATGAAAATAGATCTGGTCCCTAGATCAACTTAAACTTTGCATTGATAGTTTGCTATATTATACTTATCAAACCAACACCAAAAATCTAATGAAAAATAGTCGGTATCTCTATTTTGCATTTAGCCTTAAATTAACCATTGTAGATTTGCCAAATTTTAATCTTTTTAGATAAAAATAAAATTTTAATATTTTTTATGTATTTTTTTAGGAATCGGTTCTGATGATGCATTTATATTTTGTAAAATTTGGCATATCCAAAAAAAGCACAGAGAAGCCCCTATTATTAAGTTAATGACTGATACATTTCGACATGCGTTTTTTTCCATGTTTGTGACATCTTTAACAACATCTGTTGCGTTTTTGGCGTCCTATGTTAGCTCCGTCACAGCCATAAGTTGTTTTAGGTAAGGTTTATTCAGAAATTTAATTGTCCTACGACCATGTATGAAAACGACAAATTTCACACGATTTAGAGGGTAAGAAGTATTATATTTCATACGCGTGCGAAATAATATCATACATGTGTGGAAAAGCTACCATAATTTTTTTTCAAAATATTTTAATATACGTTTTTCCATTACATTTTTATGTATCTGCATATACAGGGTGTCTCAACGAAGCCGACTCGGTCGATATATAGTAAAGTATTCACTTTAGAGAAAAACTTTAAAGGGAAAAGTTGTAAAGTTGTAAAGTATCCACTTTAGAGAAAAACTTTAAAGGGAAAAGTTGTATCTTTTTAAAAAAAGGCAGATTCTAAAAATATTTTGAAATATACAGGATGGTCCTGTAACGGCGGGTAACATCTGACTTAATTTTTTTAAACGGAATGGTATATTTTTTTATTAGGTCATCCGTCCGTCTATCTGTACGAGGTCACGATGTAGACACGATAAGTCGAGAACGAATAATCCGATGGACTTGAAATTTTCAGGAAAAATCTAGTTCTATGGGGGAAAATCCCTATTGATTTTAAAAGTAATCCCCAAAAAACAAAAAAGTTATGGGGTTTTAAAGTTTTTTTTTAAATTAAAAAGCTATAATTTTTAAAACTTTTTTTTTTTTAACTTTTCGTTTTTCACAAAAAGAACATACATTTTTTTTTTAATTAATGTTTTTTTTTCAAAATTTTTTCGTTTTTCAAAAAAAGATCTTATTTAAAAAAAAATGTTGAAAATGTTTTTGTTTTTTTTTTAATTTTTTTTCAAGTATTTGGGAAAATGCGATATACCATATGGCCATAATGGAATGCGTGTTGAAAAAAAATCTTAATTTTTTTTTAATTTCTTAGAAAACTGTTTTTTAAAAAAAGAAATTTATTTGAGATTTTTTTTTAATTTTCTTTTTTTTAGTTGCGTTATTTGGGAAAATTAAATATACCATACACTGTGAATATTATAATAAGGAATGTGTAGCATTACATATCTTCCAGGCTTGTTAATATAGTTCTCCGCATGAAAGAAAGTCTCCGACGAAAGGGGGAGGAATCATTCGCGCTCTCTTCTTTCCGCCAAGAGCGTTATAAGGCGTGCGTGCCTGCAACGGACCTCCCACTTGCACACACATTCCAAACATATTTCCCGTAGCCACAGATCCGTGCGTCAAACTATACTAACTTTTTGTTGCAGTATATTTGCTGGAACTGCCGTCGCGGCCAACTACTTACTGATGATCACGTGGTTCCCTGCATGCGTCGTCCTCTACGAAAGATCATATACATGTAACATTCACTGCATGAAGGCCTGTTTAATGGCATTCCTACAGAGGTGGAACTGTCTGAATATGATCAGACTGCAGAGGAACCTGTCCAACCAATGGATTGGTCCAAAATGGACGATGTTAGATAAATTTTGGAAAGCCAAAGAAAACTTTCTGTTAGACTGTGTTATTACATTAAAGTATTTATGGCTAGTATTATTGTTTATATTAGCGTGTGTTAGTGCCGTTGTAGTATTATATTATCCTAAACTTAAGTTGCCAAATTCTTCAGAGTTTCAGCTGTTTGAAAGTTCCCATCCTTTTGAACAATACGACTTCCATTACAAAAACGAATTCTGGTTCAGGAGGGAGGAAAGGGTAAGTAAAAATAGATAAATCAACTGATCTCTTTAAAAAGCCGCCATCTGCATTAACCCTCCGTTAACCAGGTGGAAAAAATAACCTTATTAACCACGTGGGGTTAATTAAACCCCAATATAAAATACACAGAAAAAAATAACAAACACCATTTGTTTCAATAAAAATGTTTCTATGATAATTAAATATGTAATAAGCTTAACTTTTTAGTTTAATTATAAAAAAAAAACAAAAAACTCATTTTTTGAACATTCTGAGAAACTTTATTAAAAACGTTACCAAGAAATGCAACTTCAAACAAATTGCATTGCGAAAAAAAAATGGTTGGTATTATATTTATTTAAACATAAGGAGCTTTGACATAAAGGTTTCAAGTGATCCATACCAAAGTCTCAGTTAAAAAAATTACATCCAGGGAGTTTCCAGGGAGCTCCGACAATAAGCTTCCATGGGATGTCCCATGTTCAGCCCCTGGGAGCTTTCAGGGAATGCAAAATGTCTGCATTGGCCTTGAAGAGCTTTGGGTCGCATAAAACTCCCATAATTTACCTTTAAGACTCCCATAATATGACTATAAAACTCCCATGTCAATAAGCCACCCTTTGCTGGATTTACCCCCAAATGTATGAATGTTAGTCAGCCAGCAACAAATATTTTTCTGGCTGAAATAAGTTTTAGCCAGCAAAATATGTATAAAATAGTAACTCGGTAATACATTATAAGCAATATCTAGCATATTTTAACTTAAAAAAATTATAAAATGTTAAAATAAATTTGGGACGCCATTAACCACCCACAGACTTTTACTCACTTTTACTCAGTCCTATTTCGCAACGGTTTTTCTCACAACTGAGCTCAATACACGGAATGAGCCTTTGAAGTGTTTTAGGAAGATAGACAAGCGGACGTGTCCATAGAATTAGACTAAATATGTTTTTTGTTTAAAATAAACTCATTGGGTTTATTAGACCCCTACCTGGTTAACCGCCCCTAAACTAAAACCAGAAATATTGAGAAAATTTGACATACAGCTTTTTAAAGAGATTTGAAATTTGATAAGTGCTTTTTGGACCAGCTTTTTTCTATGGAAACCGAAAATTATGAGCGATTCGTAATGGCATTTAGAACATATTTGAAAAAAAAAGTTGGGGCTGCAAAAATTGCAAAAGTTATAAACAATTTAAAAAAAAAACACGGGTTTGGTTTTCCCGAATATCTCGAAAACTATTGCAGATATCCAAAATCGGAAAAAAGGTCCAAAGAGAGCAGGAAATTTTCAAAAAAAAGTCATACCTTCCGGAACTGTAGCAACAATATTTATATTTTTAATTGAGCGGTGAAAATACGCTTGAAATTTGGCTTGCGCGCATGTCTCCACGTTCGGATGCTTAAACAAAAAAATTATTTTAACTAATTAAATATGAATATTAAGGAATGAAAAAAATCAGGCACTTGCTGGACAGTTGAATAAACAATAATCCGTCGGCAAAATTTTTTATCCCAATTTTCTTATTAATTATGCGTTTATTAATTAACAAATTTTTCCAAGTTAATAAAAAACCTCGATAATTTTTGAAATAGATGCCTGATTTTTTTTTCCTTTTTTGGAGTTATTCTTTGAAGGCTATAGAAAAGATCCTTGGTAGAAAAATTAAAAAATTAAATTTTCAATTTTTTTATTAACAATTAAAAAATTAAAAACGTAAATAAAGCATTGAAATATTTTTTTTTCAAATATCCCGATTACTTTGTTTTTCTATTGACAGAAGCCACATGAAAATAATTTTTTTAAATGTTTTCCTCTTATTGTTTAAAAAATTGTTATAAACAAATGCATTTTTTATGAGATAATCCATTTTTTTTAAATCTAATTAATAATGAAAATAATGATTTTTAAGAAAAAAATCGTTTCTTAAAAAAAAAATTTATTGCTTAAAATCGCACTTGTTAATTAACAATTTATTTTTGCAAGTAAATATTAATATTAAGGAACCATTTCTTTTTTTAATTATTATTTCTATTGTTTTTCTGTATTCCGATTTTTTTATTTGTTTAAATAAACAATTTGTTATAAACAAATAAATTTTGGCATTATTAATTTTTTTAATTGTAACAAATTAAAATAATAACAACCATGTGTTGTTTTTTGGGGATTTTTTTTTTGGATTATCTCATAAACAATGCATTTGTTTATAACAATTTTTTTAACAATAATAGTAAAATATTTTTAAAAATTATTTTCAGGTGGCTTCTGTCAATAAAAAAAACAAAGCAATCGGGATATTTGAAAAAATAAATAAATTTCAATTCATTATTTACGTTTTTAATTTTTCAATTGTTAATAAAAAAATGGAAAATTAATTTTTTTTAATTTTTCCACCAAGGATATTTTTTATTCTAAGGGAACGTTCAAGTATTACGTAACGCAAAATGTACCAAAATTCATTACTTTATACCTCGGTTCTCGCGTTATTTAAGGCTGTAGAGATTTCATATTTTGGCTACCCCCCCTAACACACCCCCTATTAGAGGGCATAGCCAAAATATGAAATCTCTATAATCTATAATAACGCGAGAACCGGGGTATGAAGTGTATGAGTTTTGGTACAATTTGCGTTACGTAATACCTGAACGTCCCCTAAACATTAAAAAAACGCAAAAAATGTCTTAACATTAATTTTGTTAATTTGACGTTTTGTATTTGACGTTCACTTTTTTTCTGACAGCAGATATGTAAAATCAGCTGACTGTCATTTTCCGACCGCTGTCAGGCAACGGCTGCCTTGCTAAGCTGAAAGGTCCTATATGTATATGTTAAACCTATGTAGATAGGACCTTTCAGCTTAGCATGGCAGACGGGTGGAAAATAAGCACTACTTTCTGAAAGGTCCTATCTGTATATGTTAAACCTATGTAGATAGGACCTTTCAGCTTAGCATGGCAGACGGGTGGAAAATAAGCACTAACTAAACTAGGTCTAGGAAAATATAATTTATTCCTAATCTAAACAGTTAAATCGCGTTAACTTTCAAACAAGTTTGGCCCTTAAAAAGTGCTCAGAATTTAATGTTATGAATCTTTGACTATCATTCATACACACAGATGCAAAAGTTAGAGGGAGAAGAAAGAACACCTCGTTTAGTTAAAAATTACATCGTTTCTTTTTTTATTTTTTAGGTGTCTGAAACTTCAAGTAACTATAAGCTTCCATTAAGATTTGTTTGGGGAGTCCTTCCCGTAGACAATGGTGATTACCTGGACCCAGAAAACGTTGGTACTCTGGTTTTGGACAATTCCTTCGACATATCTCATCCAGAATCTCAGCAATGGCTGTTGGATTTCTGCAGAAACCTAAGAGCACAACCGTTTTACGAACCAATGTTAGGTCCATTGTTGCCAAATTGTTTTATAGAAACCTTCGTGAAGTCGATGCAGAAAAAATGCTTTGACCCATTTACTTCCCAAGATAGATCTCCGTGTTGTGAAACCGCAGAATTTCCCTTTAGAAAACCTATATTTGATAAGTGTGTGATTGAGGAAATGGCCGATATATACGAGACTCCCTCCGAATATTTAATTCCTGGATTGGCTGGGCCAAAATTTTCCAAAGACCAAAACCCGACAATAAAGTCAGTCATAGTGGAATATTACAGTAACTATAGTTTCACTCTGTCTTACGAGCATATGCATGAGTTTTACAGTATTGTGGAGACCTGGATGCAGAATCAACTGAAAACCGCGCCGCCTGGGATGAAAAACGGGTGGTTCGTGAGTGAATTAGAGTTCTACGATCTTCAGAGGGAGTTGTCTGAAAGTACTCAAATCGCGATAGCCATGTCGATGGGATTAGCTCTGATAGTATTGCTTATGTCGACATTAAATGTTCTGACAAGTCTCTATGCAATAGTGACTATTACATGCAGTATTTTCGTAGTTATGGCTGGATTTGTGTTACTTGGATGGAAACTAAATATATTAGAATCTGTAGCTGTATCGACAGCTATTGGTTTGGCTGTCGACTTTAGTTTACATTATACTGTAAATTATAAGATGTGTCCTCTCCATATAGCCCAAGACAGAGTAGCAGCAACCCGCCATGCATTGTCCTACATGGCCGGTCCGGCTCTCATGGCAGCTATTACAACGGGCGCTGCTGGAGCTTTCATGTTGCCGTCTTTGATTCTGCCATACATTCAAATTGGTATTTTTTTGGTACTGGTGATGAGTGTCTCTTGGATTTATGCTACGTTTTTCCTGGGTTCTTTGCTGGCTTCCGTTGGTCCAGAGAACCAATTTGGGCAGTTTAATTACAAATCTCTGCTCTGCCGCGGATCCCAAGCGACCGGTAATGAAGCCCAAGGCGAAACTTCTGCCGATCCATCAGATGGTCTCGAATTGGAAAGTCTTACTTATAAAATTGGTGATCGTGCTACACCCAAGCCAGCTCGCAGATCTTTGAGCTCTTCTGGAACAACCAACTCTCATAGTTATATATTTCCAAACCAGTCTACTTCTGCGACTAGCGCTATCACTATTATTATGGCAGATGACAATTAAATTTAACATTAGGACTAAATGTTCTGTGATATGATAATCTGTAATTATTTTTATTTTTTTAAATGTCTTACTTAAATGCCTTTGACTATTATATATTATATCATACCCATCTTTGTTAACTGGCATTTTCGTAAATAAATAGATATTTATGAGCAAAATAGTTTTTTATTATACTCTTTGCAGCACTACGTGCTAAAGCTTAGTGTCGGACTAGGCAGCCCGAGGGTAGTGAGATATGTAACCTAGGGGCCCCCAAGTATAAAATCTTTCTTAAATCTTTTTTATTTCCCTCCCAAAAATTTTGATAAAGCTCATCACCCCTAAAAATTTATTTTTACCCCTGCCAGAAATTTCGATGAATTAAAAAAACCCTGACAAACTTCACCCGGCGGGGGGCGCCGTGAGTTTTCCTCACTATCTCACCTGCCCAGTCCGACATTGCTAAAGCTATTAAGTAGACAATTCACAATTGAGAAAGAATTGACATAAAAATGACAAAATAAACAAAAAAAAAATTAAAAATGCACTGCCCTGTAAAAGAGCTTTCCCATTTTTCACCTGCGCGTGTGAAATTACTCTTTAATTATCAGATTCACTTTCAGAAACCTTAAAAAGTCCAATATACCAATTTTTAGGAAAACTACCCCTTGCCCCTCAGGGGGTGGATTAAGAAAAATGTATTTTAAGATTCA
Organism: Brachypterus glaber; assembly: GCA_958510825.1. Taxonomy (NCBI): domain Eukaryota; kingdom Metazoa; phylum Arthropoda; class Insecta; order Coleoptera; family Kateretidae; genus Brachypterus; species Brachypterus glaber. The sequence continues at coordinate 9,199,537 of OY294054.1, forward strand.
GTTTTAGCACCCTCAAAAACCTCAATATATAAATTTTTAAGAAAACTACCCCCCGCCCCTCAGGGGGTGGAGTTAGAATTTTTTATTATCAGATTCACTTTCAGCAACCTCAAAACCCCCAATATACGAAGTTTCACGAAAACTACCCCCCGCCCTCAGTGGGTGGAGTTAGAATTTTTGTATTACCCAGACAGCACAAAGATGACTTAAAGATGTCGTAGCTCGTCATTCAAGACGTCTTAGGAACGTCGGTTTTCGCCGTATCTTAAAGACGCCTTAACCGCGCCGTATGTTACAAAAGGTAACGTCTTTAAGACATATTTTTTAAGACGCCTTGCACAGGTGACTTTACAACATAATCGCCCCTCCCATTTACGTTGCTAGACACGGTGTATTGATATAAAAAGCATAATAAGAATTAGAATGAGAGATAATTTGTTTGTTAAAAAAAGATCTTAAAAAAATGTGATTTTTTTTTTTGAAAATTTTTTTTTCAGTCTTTTTTGAAAATTTCTTTTTTGATTTTTTTTAATATTTTCGTTTTTCGTAAAAAAAAAATAAAAAAAAATAAAAAAATATTTTTTTAAATTTTTTTGTTTTTCAAAAAATGGTAATTTTTTTCTAATAGTTCATTGTGGTTAATTTATTTTTAGTATCGAAGTTAAGACGTCATGATCCGATACTTAAAAGATCTTATAGACATCATAATTAGATAAAAAAACATACCTAAAAAGAAGTCCATAAGATATCCTTTTTATGTCTTTAGGCGTCCAGACATAATTGAGATCTAAAAAAGACGTCTTTAAGATATCAAGTGCTGTCTGGGTATCAGATTCACTTTCAGCAACCTCAAAAATCCCAATATACCAATGCCGTCGGCCGCCGAACCATTGTTTATTGGGTCCCCTATAAACATTGGCTCGTCGGCCGCCCGACGGCCAACATTCAGTCGCCTTAATTTGCGTCGGCGAAAGGTTGACCGTTGGGCGGCCGACGAACCAATGTTTATAGGGTAATATGTTAAAAACCAAAATTTCAATAATGTACATCTAAAACTAAGAAAAAAACCAGGTATTTCCAAAAATAAATCCTAAGGGACCTATAGGAACATATATGCTCCTAAAAAATGCACCATTTTTAAAGGGCCCTAGTAGCTTTAAAAGAGATTTTTCGACCTACATGTATAGACACTTTTTTTTCTTAGTTTTTGATACAGAATATCGCTGCATCATTGAAATTTTGGTTTTCAACATTTTAGTATTTAATTTTTCGTCCTCGAAACGTGAAATTTCACTCAAAATTATTTTTTCTCGAAAACGCTTAATCCTACAGTATTACAACAAGAGTACCTTTTTTATGTATTTTGACCCAAGGAATCATGTTCCAATAATAAAATTACAAAAAACTTACACAGAAAAAACTTTGGGACAAAAAAAACTGTTAAGGCCCCTCCGTTTTGCACACCCCTTGTTTAAGTAAGTACATGAAAGTAACATACGAAGATAGGCCTTACTGAGATTAGTTCATATGCAAAACCTTGTTGCTATAACTCAAAGGGTTCCTGAGTTATTAAATAAAAACCGAGTTTTTTAGCCACTTTCAAAGCTCCCTTAGGACAATACAAAAAGAAATTATGAAAATTTTTGTCATAACTTGGTATACTATTGGAAATGGTATGCAACAGAGAAGTTTTTACAACTATTTGATTCCCTTGTACTGGTGCTGTTTTTGAAAAAAATTTGCCTAGAATAAAAAAATAACTTTGAACCTCTGTAATTCAACTCATAAATTGGCCTAGATATTTTTTATACTAATTCAGCATTTATTGCTTTCCCATTTTGAAAATTTTTAAAATTTCGGGAAGCCTTGTATTCGTGCAAAAATTTTCTAATTTTTTTTTTTGCGTTTTATGTCGATATAAATCAATTTCGAGCAAAAAAAAAATGTCAGTCGATCGGGAAATTTTGTGTGCACGTTAACTTAAGAACGCTTTAAGCTAGCGACTTGAAATTTGGCATACAGGTATGTTAAAAAAGTTCTCGCACGGGATTTTTTTTGTTTAACATTGGAGTGCAGCAAGGGGGGCAAATGGGGGAAAAAAACATTTTTTTTAGAAAAATTTGAAAAATGCTGTATAGGGGTTTTTGAGGTTTCTGAAATTGAATTTAATAATAAAAAAATTCTAACTCCACCCCGAGGGAGTGAGTGGGGAAATATTTTTTAAATATTTTCAACATTTTCTTCAAAATTGGTATACAGGGGTTTTTGGGGTCGACGAATATGAATCTGATAATAATTTTTTTCTAATTTCACCATATGAGGAGTGGGGGGTAGTTTTTGTAAAAACTGGTATATTGGAGTTTTTTAGGTTGCTGAAAGTGAATTTGATAATAATTTTTTTCTAATTTCACCCCCTGAGGGGTGGGGGGTAGTTTTTGTGAAAACTGGTATATTGGGGTTTTTGAGGTTGCTGAGTGAATCTGAAAATAACACAATTCTAAATACACCCCCTGAGGCTCGGGGGGTAGTTTTTATGAAAACTGGTATTTTGGGGCTTTTGAGGTTGCTAAAAGTGACTCTGATAATAAAAAAAAATCTAAATCTACCCCTGAGGGGCGGGGGGTAGTTTTTGTGAAAACTGATATATTGGGGTTTTTAAGGTTGCTGAAAGTGAATCTGATAATAAAAAAAAATCTTACTTCAGCCCCTGAAGGGCAGGGGGTAGTTTTTTTGAAAATTTTTATATTGGGGTTTTTGAGGTTGCTAAAACTGAATCCTATAATAAAATTTTTCTAATTTTACCTCCTGAGAGGTGGGGGGTAGTTTTTGTGAAAAATGGTATATTGGGGTTTTTAAGGTTTCAGCAAGAGAATCTGATAATAAAAAAATACTAACTCCACCCCCTAAGAGGCGGGGGGTAGTTTCCGTGAAAATCGGGAAAGCTGTTTTACTGGGCAGTATATTTTTGTATTGTTTCAACAAATTGCATATTAAGAATATCTAAAAAAATATGGGAGAACTATTTAGTATCACAAAAAATAAGATGTACAGGGAATTCCCTGTAACTTTAAAGTTTAAGATATATCTTAAAAGACCGATATCTCAAAAACGGTGAAACTTTGTATAAGGGTATATTTGGTGTAATAGACTCAAAACGTGCTCTTCTGTCACCCCTTAAAAACTTTCTATCCATGTGCCAGAAACCCTGTATACAAAAATTATTAAAGATTTTGCTGAGGCTGTACCCAAGAACCCCATCCTCTAAAGCAAATATACAGATTTTACCATACGCGCCGACTTTTCAAAATTCCAGAGGGGGCCCAAAATTTTTTTAATTAAAAAAAAATTATGTAAAAGTTGAAACTGTTTTTAAAAATGATAAAAAGACTGAAAATATATTTAAAAATTGTGAAGTTTTTACAATATTTAAAAGTATAGACAATATTCCAAGGGGGGCCTAGCCACCCTCTTGCGAGTCCAGGGGCCCATGGTCCCCGGAGTCGGCGCGCTTTTGGATTTTACTCATTCTGTCCACTTATTTGAGTGCATTCGCCATTTTTAGGGAATTTCGTAAAGTAAAACTGTTGATGATGTTATAACTTATTATCTTTTTGGTGTGAAACAAAATTGACCAAACAACCCATGTAGCAAGGGATGTTATATTACAAGAAATTAACATCACTTTTGGGTGTATTTTTAAACTAAATCATAACATCACATAATATTGAAAAATAACATGTATTTAACATCACATTTGCAACGTAACACGCGAGACATGTCCAAACCTAGCGAAATGTGAATATATCGCATGTCACATATTAACGTGGCTTTCACGTGAATGTCATGTTATTTTTCTTCTCACCGACGTTCGAAGCAAAAAAATCGATATAAGATGATGTTGATAGAGTAAATTATTATAAGGAAATTGTATACACATTATACGATTTCCAATGGATAGGGGGCTCTGCCGGGCTTCTCAAGACCACGGACACGGATTAAAGGAATATATTCTCCGCTTAATCTGCAATTTCGTATTTAGAATCTATCTGTTTCAATCTGTGATTGTTTCAATTACTGATTGATTTTAAATCCGATTTATTTTATAGGGTTATAGCGTTTTTAATGGTTTTAATTTAGAAAAAGCCAATATCCTAAAATATTTAAATATTAAAGTACCAGTAACGGCATCCATAAGATATTAGATATGAATGTGGATTTATGATGTCACAAACACGTTATTTTCGGGATGTCATTGTGTGATGTTATTAGGGGCGGACTTAGGACATCCCCACCATGCTACATTCTTGTTAAATGAGACTACAATCTTAACATCACATGTCACATATTAACGTGACTTTCACGTGAATGTCATGTTATTTTGCTACCTGGGAAGTTAATTTCAAAGATTTAAAATATACCCCTGCTGGGTTAAACCCACGTTATTTTAGCGCAATTCTATTTTTTAACCGCGATAGTTTTAAATGACTCAATAATAATTTTGACACTTTTTACATAAAGTACTATACTTTTAAATATTTAAATTCATATAATCATATTTTCAAGTAAAACTAAAATTCAGTTATAAATGATATTTTTTAAATAGTAGATTTGAACTACTCTTGTACCTAATAAAATCTGGAACTTTTCCACCTCGCGAAATGCTCCATTATACTTGCAGTGCATTCGCCAAATTTATAAAAATACTTTAAAAATAAAGACGATTGTTTGGACTAAATTTAATTTTCGACACAAAACATATTTTCGAATGTGTATAAACACATAACCTACATAACATATGTTATGTAGGTTCGATCACAGATTTCACATACTAGATAAGAGATGCACGTCACAGATTTCACATAGATTGTGAAATCTGTGGGTTCGATTCAAGGGTGTTTAGAACACCTGCATCAACATGTTTACTTCGGATTTTTAAATGTTATTTATTTATTTTTCTATGGTTATGTTGGCTGCACTGACCTAGGTTATATTTTTTTTGTAGGTCATCTGTGTGATGATCACAGTGTGATCTTGCGGATCTTGTTTACAAATATGCCAGTGAGTCGTCTAGATGTTTTATATCGTAAAATCTTGTTAACAAAATTTTTCACCAAAGGCTGGGGCTCGCCGGATAATTTATTAAAGTAAGTATTGGTTATTTACTTTCCAAGGAAAAGTCGTTATTTAATTTTTGAGGTTATGTTCTATTATTTATTTTTGAAAATTTAGATTATTTGAATACCGCAAGATCATATCAAATAGAGAAAAATGTTACAAGCTGATTCCAAAGGATTTTCCTGTCAAAATTCTAAATGTAAGTCATAAATAACATTATAATAAGGTATTGGTTAATCTCTAAATAATATTGTGTGTCAAGCCCAGTACTTTATAGCTGCTAAATTCATTTATTTATGGACCAATCTCGGTAAAATTTGGCATGACAATACTTTAATAGAGTTACTTTATTTTTAGAGTTATTTACCTCAAAAATAAAAAAAAACAAACCCTTACAGAATTGCTCATTTGTCTGTCCAACTGTCTGTCACAGCTGTTTATCTCAAAAACCAATAATAATAAAAATATTTATTGGAAAGTTTCAACAGGCTAATGACCGGAGCCTTTCTGCCTCAGGAATTACTTGGAAACTATACTGGGTGCTTCAAAGTAGACAGATCAGACAATTTGTGGTGTTTATTTATTTATTTATTGGTGAGTTTTTGTACAAAGGCATGGAGACGCAAATAAGCTTTAAGCTTGTGCTATGGGTCCTCATTAATTTAGATAAGAAATATAAACCGTATGTAGATACACGCCAAAGAAATTTTTGTAAAGCAGATTTTTCTCAGAAATTACCAAAATTAACCAATATCTTTAAAAACATTTTTCTTGCTTCTTCTAGTATTTGTTTAGTCCAATTTAATCCCAAGTTTAGTTCTTTTTTACTTAAAATATTAATTTACTAGGTAAATTTTTAATGTAACCCTTTGTTGGCAGACGGTACTCTGAAGTACCGGTTTTTGTTAAATCATATAAATTCCCTATTACCTTGAAAGCTTCTTATAGCCAACCGGTACTCTCAAGTCCTCTTTGAATAGTTGATATAACCTATTCACAGCAAGAGGGCAACACTATACAACACAATATCATGATTTTTATAGAGTTGTGCAGTGACAGTTGGCGTTTTTATAGTGAGTTGGTTTGTTTATTTTTTGTATTTTTTTTTTTATTTACTTGTGTGAAAAAAGTTTTTGATAAGGGGATGGACCGAATGCTTTAATTTGTCTACTCTCTTCAACATACTCACCTCAAAATTTTTTGGAAAGCTTTTCCAAAAAAATCTCAAAAAATTAATGTATGCACTCAGAGAAAAATTGTTGTAAAATCAAACAAAAGTCATATGATTAAAAAGAAAACCAATATGTTTTTGCTCCAACAGTGTTTTTTGTAAATTCAAAAATATATTTTTTAATTTTATAAGCCATTGTAAAAATAAAAATATTCATTGTAATTTGAAACTGTGTTTCCTTTTAAATTATTTGTAAACTTAAATGATTTGAATACATAAACTGGTTATTTTAAAAAGAATTCATTTAATATATTGATATTTTTCAACAATATAAAGGGAAATATTATAATTTTATTAAGAAAATCTTAAAATTAGAAAGTAAGGGACAATACTTTTACTTTAAAATGAAAAACGGTTTGGTGTAAAAATAATTTTTTTAAATTAATATTTTTCATAACTAAAACGTAAAGTTTTTACTTTTAATATTTTAAAAGGCAATGTTTTTAAATTAAAATAATTTCTTATTGATTTTGCAAGATGAGATTTTTCTGAGTGTGCAAATTTGCATACTCTAATCACTTGGAGCAAAAAAAATTGTGAAATAATCGTATTTTTGATTATATATATATATATATATATATATATATATATATATATATATATATATATATATATATATGACAAACCTCGAGTCCCGAGACATTTTTTGTGGCCTAACCCCTTGTTCCGAGACATTTATCGTTTTCCAAGACAGTCTTGGAAGTCCTATATGTATAACGCATAGTTCCAGGACTGTCTTGGAAATAGTTTCGGGACATTTAGTGTCTTGGAACTAGTTCCAGGACAATATTATTAATATAGTCGTCGCGTTTAAGCAAAACATTTTAAGCTTATAGATTTTTAGGTATAGTTACTTGAATTTTAATGTTATTATATTATTCGAGTAATGTTCAAAAATTCAAAAAAAAAAAAAACGCCCAGCTCCTGGAATGAACCAGAGCATTTAAATGAAAAACCATTCAATTTTTTCAAGGAGGGTATCCAAACATTTCGTTTGGTTTCGTTTTTTTGCTCATCCTTCGCCCCTATCAAACTTTTTTCAATTTTTTTTTCACTAAAATATGCATTTTACCATTGTCCAACATGTACATACTCAGCTCCTTAAAAAAATTAATGGTTTTTCCTCTAAATGTTCTGGTCGATTCCAGGAGCTGGTTTTGCTTTATTAAAGTTATATTTTTTTAGTTTTTTTTTTTAATTTTTTTTTCGTTTTACGAAAAAAGAAACTTTTTTGAAAAAAAAACTTGCATCCTGCCCCCTATCAAACTTTTTTCAATTTTTTTTTAACTAAAATATGCATTTTACCATTGTTCAACATGTACATACTCAGCTCCTTGAAAAAAAATGAATAGTTTTTCCTCTAAATGTTCTGGTCGATTCTAGGAGCTGGGCGGTTTTGCTTTATTATTCTTTTTTTTTAAGGAGCTGAGTATGTATATGCATATTTTAGTGAAAAAAAATTAAAAAAGCTTGATAGGCGGCGCAGGATGAGCGAAAAAAAAAACGAAACCAAACGAAGTTTTTTCAAAAAAGAAATTTTTTCAAAAAAGTTTTTTTTTGTAAAACGAAAAAAATAACAATTTCTTTTTTATAAATTTACTTAATAAAGCAAAACCGCCCAACTCCTGGAATCGATCAGATCATTTAGAGGAAAAACTACTCATTTTTTTAAGGAGCTGAGTATGTACATGTTGGACTATGGTAAAATGCATATTTTAGTGAAAAAAAAAATGAAAAAAGTTTGATAAGGGGCACAGGATGAGCGAAAAAAAAAACGAAACCAAACGAAATTTTTTCAACAATTTTTTTTTTTTTTGAAAACGTTACATACTCAGCTCCTTAAAAAAAATGAATAGTTTTTTCTCTAAATGTTCTGGTCGATTCTAGGAGCTGGGCGGTTTTGCTTGACCGGGGCCCAGGCTGGCTCTC
>OY294054.1:9208011-9371219 GCA_958510825.1 Brachypterus glaber
TGGAGGGGCTATGATACTTAACCAGTAACCATTGGACAGGAGTTGGTTTGAGCGTTCCGGAGACAGTACGCATCACCTGGTTTAACTGCATATCGACGAGGTGCGTGTGGTTGCTATTTAACCAAACGGGTGCGCAATATTCGGCGGTCGAGTATGCTAGTGCTATGGCAGAGGTTCTTAGGGTTTCGGCACTAGATCCCCATGATGAGTTAGTCAGCTTTTGGATTAAGTTGCAGCGGGTCCGTACTTTTGAAGATACCTTTTGAAGATGAGGTTTATATGTCAAAGTTCTATCCAAGGTGACTCCCAGATACTTGGGTGTAGGATTGTGTTTCAGTTGTACTCCGTTAGACTGGACGTTAAGCTCGTGGTTGGCCATTCTGTTACTGAGATGGAAACATGCCACTTCCGTTTTATTTGAATTGGGTTTAAGGCCCCACTTTGCAAAATAGTTGTTTAGGATTTGCAGGTCTCTACTTAGTGTCTCTTCCATTTGGTTAAAACATTTATGTTGAGTTGCAATACCGATGTCATCAGCGTACATAAATTTTTGACAACTGGTCTCTGGAATATCTCATGTATAAATATTAAACAGTAACGGAGCCAAGACTGAACCTTGTGGCCGTTTCTGAGGAGTCCATATTTACTAATTTTCCCGCTAAGATAAACTTTAAAGAGTCGGTTGCTAAGCATATTGTTTATTAGTGATATAAATCTCTTGCATGGAATTAGTTCGTACAGCTTGGTTAACAGACCATCTTTCCAGACGGTATCATACGCTGCTGTCAAGTCGATAAACGCCACTGCTGTTTTGAGTTTCTTATGGAAGCCGCTTTCAATATAGCTGGTAAGAGAAAGGACTTGGTCACAACAACTTCTGATGGGCATAAATCCGGCTTGTTGGATAGGGATGCAATTTTTCACTAGCGGTAGAAGGCGTGCGTAGATGATTCTCTCCAGTATTTTGTATCCAACACATAAAAGTGATATTGGCCTGTAGCTTTCTGGTAGGTTTGTTTCTTTTCCTGGTTTTAGGATGGCAATAATTTTACTTTTCTTGAAGATTGTTTTTGATTAGTCAGGCACCACAGGGTTAATAATTTTAAAAACTGGGAATTTTAATATGGAATGCCACCAGTAACTTAAAAAAGGCTTTCCAAACTGTTGAAAATTTTCAAAATGGTAAAGCAAAATGTAGGCAGCCAAGAAATTAGGATTTTCATAAATGACATTCATAAAAATAGATGTTATGCATACTTTTTAAATTCTTGTCTTTGATGAAAATGGTTTATTAATGTTACTTTACAATTTTTGAGGTCACATGGTAATGTAGGATCGTTTTCCTGCAGAACTAAATTGCAGAGCTGGCTTTTGTATGAATCAAGTGCTCCAGGGCGCAAGCAAAATGATCAAATTTTGCGTTACATAATACCTGAACGTTCCCTTAGAGGGGCGCCGCCGAGGAACGTTTTGTCAAAATATATGATAAATTATCAATTATTAAGCATCATTGATGCTTTTTTTTTCAAAGGCAAGGACTTTTTTTTTTAGTCATCAAAATTATCAAGGTGTACTTAGTAAATCTTTTTTCATATTTTCGGAGGTGAGGACTTTTTTTTTAGTCCTCAAAATAAAATTATCAGGGACCCCCCAAAGGTGAGGACGTTTTTTTTTTAGATATTAAATTTTATATTTTTTCTTTGCTAGGGGCGCCAAGTCCAACGCTCGCTTCAGGGCGCCGCAATGCAAAGGCCGGCCCTGCCTGCTAAAGAGATTTGCTTTGCTGATTGATTTGCGCCGGTTTTGTCCAAAATTATGACTCTTTTAAAAGGCAAGGTGTATACCCTAGTAGAAATTTAACGTTAGAACAACGTTTTTCTAATGTTAGAAAACTGTATAAAAGTACGTTATAAAATATGTGCAAATGTCCCGCTTATTAACGTTAGAGTCTAACGTTAGTTACAAACGTTAATCTAACGTTAGATTTTTAAGTTAGAAATACGTTATAAGTAAGTTTAATTTCTAACTTTTGGAGGGGGCGTGGCCAACTAGGAAATTTCTACCTGCATCATAAAATGGCAGCTAGAGACAAATTTATTCATATAAATAAATCTTAATATATTTTAGCAATCATAATATTTTTAAATATAATTTCGTTACATTTATTTATAAAATAGCCATCTTTTTAGGTGGCCGTAAATATTTTTCGTGTAATATGCTGTTATACTTCGATAAATACGTTTACCTCTCAGAAAAACTTTATATTTAGTTAGTTAATATTTATTAAATAAATTATACATTCAGAATCTTAAAATATTTTTTCAATTCTAATACAGCGTTGCCAGACTTACTATAATTTTGACTTTTGGGGGATATTTTTTTAAAGCTATTATAGAAATAATAAATAATTATCAAACGTAGGCACATAGCTGTCTGAAATGAGTATTTTCTACTATATCTTACGTATTAATAATGGAAATTTAAAAAATATTTAAAGTTAAAATAAGGTTAGAAAAAGGTTAAAATTTAGTTGGGAAACTAACGTTAGATTTATGTATTTTATAACGTTTTTGTCAAACGTTAGTTTTTAAGGTTAGATTTATATATTTTATAACGTTTTTGCATAACGTTTGAGACTAAACATAAAAATGTCACTAATCTAATCTTATGTTAAGTTAGATTTGTGTACTTTTCTACCAGGGTAGTTATAGTTAATTTACTTTGGATAAAGGCATTGTCAGTTCATAAATTAATACAATTTACAAATAAATAAATCGATATAAAATTATTGTTTTATTACTACAACATCATTTTACTTTTTTTTTAATCAACTGTAATGTATGTACCTAACTAAATTATCACAAAAGAAAGTTCTAAGATTTGACATTTAATGTCATTGAATGTCAAATGAATGGCATATTTGAAAACATTTATTTTCAAGGTATCTGAGAAGGCATCCTACCTTTTTTACGTTAGTGGGGTCGTTCCATAATAAAATTCCCAGTTTTTACGATTTCTTAAAATTAAAAATTTACCTAGTAAATTAATATTTTAAGTAAAAAAAACTTTTAAATGATAAAGAAAAATTGTAATTTTTTTTAAATTTTGCTATTTAAAAATGTTATTATGGGAACGTTCAAGTATTATGTAACGTAAATTTTGATAATTTTGTAACGCTATTTTCCTACACCATTAACATGGGCGTAACACTCCAAAATGACCCCATCCCCTCTCCAGGAGCGTTACGTAATACTTGAACGTTCCCTATGTTAAAAAATAATGTGTGAAGCTCTAGCTCAAAAACAAAAAAGAGTAGGGTTTTTGTTGATAACTATAGATAACCTATAGGTCTATATTGACTGGTAAAAAATTCATTTTGATATCTTTGTTATTAACGTCACAAATCGTCTGATCTCTCTACCGTGAAACACCCAGTATAACCAAGGAATCTAAAATTTGGCATACAATTAGATTGTCTTCATAATTTCAATTATTTTTTAAATATTTTTTTTCCAAAAAGGTAAAAACAAAATTTCAATTTGGGTATCATATCTCCAAAATGTAATTACCTAATCAAAATAAAAAACTAACTTAAAAAAAATTGTTTTTAATTATGTTTCTTACCAAAAACTATAATAAAAAAAATCAGGGTTTAAACATGGAATAAACTTTTGAGCAAAACTATAGGGTGTACTAAGGGGAAAAAGTATTTTTTTAAGGATAACTTGCTTACTATCATATGAAACAAATGTTTAAACCAAAAGAAAGCCCAAATAATTATGTACAAAAAATTCTCTATGCATTTTAAAGCCAATACTATAACTCTTGGACATATAGGGCTTATAGGCAAAAGTCCCAATAAATAAAAAAGGTAGCTAAATTAAGCCAGACTAACTCGCACTTGACCAATTTTTTTCTTTTTTGAAAAAAAATTCAAGTTCTGTTTTCAAGATATATAGCAGTATAGTGCTATACTTTGATGCACGGATCTGTGGCTACGGGAAATATGTTTGGAATGTGTGTACAAGTGGGAGGTCCGTTGCAGGCACGCACGCCTTATAACGCTTTTGACGGAAAGAGGGGAGCGCGCATGATTCCTCCCCCTTTCGTCGGAGACGTTGTCTCATACGGAGAACTATATAAAGTGTTGGTCTGAACACACGACATAATAATAAACTAAAATCAGGTGTGTATTAAATCAATATTTTAGGAACAATTAAGGTCTGACTGTAGGATAATAGAAGGAAAATTTACCAGTCCGTTTGGTGTACATTTACCAAAATTAGTCTCTCCAGAAGTTAAAGATGCCTATTTTCAAATGGTGTTGCCCCATAAATGGAAAGATGACAAATTTAAACCTGTGTGTATCCATCTTGCTGGTACTGGGGATCATGTAAGTATCACTGTTGGCAAAATAAATATATATATTTTTTTTTTGAGAATTATGTGTCAGAAACTGTAAGTAAGCTAATATATAGTCGGTCAAGTAAGAGCGTGTCTCGCATTTTTTTATTTAAGAATATATTTATATTATTTTTTTTACATTTAATTACAGTTAATGAATAATAGATCAAATAACTTAGTAACTTGTCCAGTCTCCATTTGCGTCAATGATTGCCTGGCATCGTCGGGGCATACTTTGAACGAGATTTTTTGCATATTCCTTCGGCAAAGACCTTCATATTGTCTGGATTTTCTCGTGATAGCTGCTTTAATGTGTATACCTTTTTCCCGCGAAGCTTGTGCTTAATGAATGACCACAGATTCTCAATGGGGTTTGCGTCGGGCGATTGGGACGGCCAATCCAGCGTGATGATGTCGGATGTCCTCTTCCACTGGCTACACAACTTGCTCCGATGTTTGGCGTCGTTGTTCTCTTGGAGGACCCACTGCTTTTTTTTATCGCCATACCAACGTTTGGCAGTCGGTATAATATATATATATATATATTTTTTTTTTTTTTTTTTTGTAAATCTCGACCATTTGAGTGTGTTAAAGTTGTACGTAAAGAGAAATAAAAATCCAAAACCTTTTAGATAGATAGATAGATAAATAGATTTATTGTCATACAGGGACCTAATAAATAGGTATTTTATACCTAAGACAGTTTAATTTAACATATAATTTTGTTTATTTGGCTATAACTTAATTTTCTTCTTAAAAGCTTCTTCCTGATATTTTCTTCAAAAATTTTCTTGTACAGTTTTAATTTTGTCATTCTATGTTCTAGAGATTTACTTCTTTGTAGTTTTGAAGAGTTAATAAGTTATATTTTACCATATTCTTGGAAATTTTGATTAATTTTTACGGATATTTTGACATTACATTGTTATCCGAGAGACACCCCCAAACATGAATGTTCGCTGGACCAATCGGTTGGTGGAGGATGTTCAGGCCCGGGGGTTGATAACGTAACCCCAAAAGGAAGTTTCATCGGTAAAAATAACCTTGCTCCAGTCTCGATCGATGTTTCCCTTGGACCACACGAGTCGTTTTTCTCTCTGTATTTTACTTAACAAAGGTTTCTTTATTGTACTTCGCCACTTTAAGTTGTGAGCCTGGAGATGAGTACGAATTTTTTCATGCGATATCAGTTTTTTTGCCCCTTGGCGCAGGTCCAAACCAAACATGTTTAAAATAATTTTTTCGTGCTTAGCCGACACCTTTCCTGTTGAACCAAGATCTGGTAAGTCGTCAACATTTTTCGTTTTCAAGTATCGTTTCACCCACTTGTTGATGAATGTCAATGAGTCACTAAAAATAAGGTTGAGCAAAAGTCTCTATGTACAAAGCATTGTCGGTCAGAAAGTAAGTATATCCCCAAAAAAAAATAGGGCTCTCTCTTGTCGACTACACGTTATAGGCGACACGCTCTTACTTGACCGACTGTATATCCAGATATATTTAACTAAAATTTACCTATTTTATTTTTCCAGGTTAATTTTTTTTTTCGTAAAACTTTTTTTCGTCATTTCAACAAACATTTTCGGGTATTTTTTTTTGTCATTTTCCTGGTCAGTTTTTTCCCATTTTTTTGTATTTTTTTTTATTTTTTTTTTGTAATTTTTTTTTTGTCAATTTTTTTTGTGTTTTTTTTTTATTCTAGTTTTTCTGGAGAAGAAGAAACCTAATGGCAAAACCACTGTTAAAAAGTGGTATAGGAGCTATAATATTAGAAAACCCATATTATGGTTTAAGAAAACCCAAAGATCAGGTCAGATCCAGTTTACATTATGTGTCCGACATATTTGTAATGGGTGGATGTCTCATTTTGGAATGCTTGGTTCTTTTTCATTGGTGTGAAGCAATGGGTCTGGGTCCGTTAGGAGTTACTGGAATATCTATGGGAGGCCATGTAAGTTCTGTGACAAACTAGTTTATATATTTTTACTTTTATATTTTGAAATTCTAAAATTACAACTAGATAGATAGATACATTTATTGTATCTAAAGAAATATACATTTCTTATAACAAGAAAATTAAGTTAACAGCAATAATATTGTTATTATATAATATTTATCAGTATTAATACTTAAATATAAAATAAAACATTAATAAGAGATTATCTAACAATAAAAAAGAAAATATCCAAGTGAAAAAGGAAAAACTATTCACTAATAATGTCCAGGTTAGATAAAACATGTATCCTTTCGATAACTCTCCAACCTGGCATATAGCGACTTTAGGGGGTTGTAAATAAGGGTAGAAGGGATAAATAGGGATTTCACTAGCCTTTTTCTGAAGCTTTGTTGCTGATCGATGTTGCTGATCTGATGTTCTTGATGTTCAGGTGCTCATGATGACTTCTTGTTGAGGTTGAGGTTTGTGAGGATAAATATGGGTTTGGAACGAGAGTATTTGACACCACGAGTAGGTGTTTTCAACAAAAAATAATAATGACGATGTTTTACATGATGCGGACTTACCACGTGAATTTATGCCTAGCGCTGACGAACTAGTCTCAAGGTACGCTACGCTACGCTCCTCGCTTTGCTAAATTTTCCTCAGGAAAAGTACTATTTTCCGAGTCAACCTGTAATCTACTATTGCTCCTATAGGAGGTCTATATGTAGCATACAAGGGACATTCAATAAGTATATGTACAAGTGTTTCCAGTTTTTGGTGATTACATATTGAGCATTTTCCTGGTTGTTAATGCAATAAGAAATACCATTATACACGTTCCTAAGAAAATTTCCTGAGCATGTTTGTAGCTGAGAAATTATACGTAAAATATAAAAAGTTAAATGCACATTATTATGAAGAAAGTTATACATTAAGGGGTAAGAGGATTGGGAAAGTTTATTATCGTCTAAATTAAATAAATAAGATTTGTAGTTTTCAAGAAACTCAAGCAATAGTTTAGTGTTATTATAGTTATTAAAATGTGTAGGCAATCGGATTGAATAAAAAACTCTTTAACTTGTAAAAACAAATTGTATTCGGAAGGGCTATTACTTAGTATCTTCAATCGGTTAAAACACACCTTCGGAAAACGATGGTCAGGAAGTGAATTTAGTTTAATTAACCATTTCAGGGCAGACTTTAGAATTATATAACTGGTTGGTAGAGTTTGTTTCCAGTCTTACTATGTAGTCCGGGGTATTAAACGGAAGTGCCAAGATACGTTTAAAAAAGCGAACTCTTTCAGTTATTGAGCTATAGCGCAAACCTAAAATACCTAAACAGTGTGATAGGGCAGAAAGTATTGAAGACTTATAAAGTTTTATTCTTGCTGGCCACGAGTTTGTTTTAGACTTTGCTAATAGACTTATTACAGTTGATATATTTTGATTGCCTTTAACGGCGGCATTCTTCGACATTAGGCTTTAACGGCGGCATTCTTCGACATTCCAAGAAAAAGTGAGGATGAGGCAAACTCTACTCCCAGATAGGTATGTTTGTTGACAACTTCGAGCCTTTCACAGCCATATTAGCAAGCAATATTTCATGCGAAACAACCTCTCCTAAAGCACATCACTTTTGTTTTTCTTATATTAACTTTTCAATGTTTAATTACGCAATATTCTAAAAGGCTTTGAGTTTAAAGCTACCTGAAAGTCACTGATAATTATTAGGCCATCTGCATACAAAAGCAGAATTATGTCAATGATATTGTCAATATTTATTCCAGTATGACCTTTAGACCTGAAAAATTCTTTAATATGGGCTATAGACAAAAGAGTAGAGCACTAATAGCCTGTAAAATTCCTTTATTAAGCTCAATTTTTTTTGTAAAAATATTGTTGACTCTTACACGAAATCTTTATATAAATATAAATCTTTTTTATTATTCTAATTATTTTAGACGTAGAGAACAGTTTTTCCCAAAGCAAACCATGTTTAATTGTGTTAAACGCTCTTTCAAAATCAGCAAAAACCACGAAATTTTTACGTCCCTTAAGCTTAAGGTGAATTTGAATTGCTGAACTTAGAGTATAAATATTGTCATTGCAACCTCGATCTTTTCTAAATCCCGACTGACATACTGGTAAAATATTATTTTGCTCAGACCATATAGTAAGCCTATTTAGAATTATAAAAGTAAAAAGTTTAGATGTGCAGTTTAATAGGGCGATTCTCCTATAATTCGTAGGATCACTATGGAAGCCTTTTTTTTGTATCATTGTAAAAACAGTGTCGGTCCATCCTGAAGAAATTTCCTCGGTGTCAAATATTTTGTTAAAAAGATTGCGACTGTTAAATATACCATTTTCGGGCAGATTTTTTATGAACTCATAGGAAAATTCCAGGACTTTTACCTATTTTTACATTTTTGTAGACACACGTTAACTTCTTCAGCAGTAAAAGGGCAATCTAAAAAGGAGTGAGCAGCATCAAAGAACATAGTATTATTTATGATATTAGGTTCCTCTAATTTGCTGTAAAATAATTCCCAGTCAGCAATGTCTAAGTGACACATGGGCCTATAAGGACGAAACTGCTTTGGTGTTTTCCAGAAAGTCTGTTGGTCTTTTACATTGCTTAATTTTGAAATTTTTTTTTCATACTGTGATCTTTTTTCATTTATTAAAAGCGAATATTGTTTTTTTGAAGTTAAGTAGTCTTATTTAAATGGCTCAATAAAGGAGTTCCAAACCATGGCTTACTTTTGTTTTTTGGAAAAAAAGTACTTTTAATCATACCTAGTGATATTTTTGTGTCAGTAATAGCTCGTGCAAGTTGATCAAAGGAATCATTTGTTGAGTTTATATTAAGAGTGTTTAACAGAAGATACATTTGATTTGAGTAAATTAGAGATAATTCATCTTTCCAGATAATATAATTTTGTGGGCAGCTTTTATGCAATATTTTATGTTAAGTTGCATGAAAATTTAATAAAACCTCTACAGGAAAATGTGTAGAAGGTGCAACATAGTTAAGTACACTAAGATCAGAAATATATGAAAGGAATGTACTTGTACAAAAACAGAGATCGATTATACTATTACCAATAGAGCTAATATATGTAAAATTGGCAGGAGAATCATGGAGAGTTCTACCATTATAACAGTAAAATTATTTTCATTCATAAAACTACTAAGTTTACGCCCTCTATAGTTTATTGTATTGTCAATTGTAGTTATGTTTCAGTTAAGATTTGTATTTTAAAATATTTCAGGTGTAGAATAATCGAAATTGCCAACCCTGGAGTAAAAGTCTTCCACAGAAAGGATACATGTATCTCTATACTTTAGATAGATCTCATCTAAAGTAGTTTGAAAGAGGTTCAGAGATTCATCGATGCAAACAGCATGTCTAAGGTACAGAAAAAATAAAACTAAACTTATTAAAATTAAATAAACAAATAATCCAACCTGGAGACGTTTCTAGAACTTTCTCTAGTAAATTGCTAGACCACCAGCAGCACATCCTTTGGTTTTATCCTTTATGGCTGGAGAAAAAACAACATCAATTTAAGCAGATCGTTTGGAGTGGTAGGCTTCGCATAAACAAAGAATTTCAAAGTCTGTTAAATTGTCACACAGAAAGTCTTCAATGTGTTTAAATCCCTAAACGTTCAAGAAGATTAATTTGGTAAGCGGTTTTATTGTGTTTTTGAGGTACGTTTTACATCAGTTGGAGAATCACAAGTTTCGCGTACCCGTTGTTTTCGGCGTAGATTTTATAATTTTTGGCATTTTATTGATAAACTTTACTTGAATATCAGATTCTCCTGATTTTGTACGCTGATTAAATTCTTTGTAAACTTCTTTAATTTCTGAACTTTAAGTAGGGGTAAGGGAAGGCATCCAAAGCTCTGGGGCAGGATTCTTCGTGGAGGACCTGGACTTGCAAAAGAGTTTTCCACTTGGCCGCTTTTCCACTTTCTTCCAAGCTGAGGTCTATGCCATACAGGAAGCGGAAAATTGCAGGGAAATACGGCAGCACCGGGGGCACGATATATACATCTGCTCGGACAGTCAAGCCGCTCTAAAGGCATTGTGAAATCCCAGCACTAGGCCACTCCTAGTCAGGGAGCCTTGGAAGAGTTAGCAAGGACCAAAAACGTTCAACTGGTATGGGTACCGGGTCATAGGGGAATTCCCGGAAACGAGAAGGCGGTACCGGGTCATAGGGGAATTCCCGGAAACGAGAAGGCAGATGAACTTGCAAGACTCGGATCAGGGATGGCCTGCACGGGGCCGGAACCTATATTGGGTGTTACAAGGAAGCAGGTAAAGACCGCTCTCGATGAGTGGGCTTATACCAATCTAAAGGAGCACTGGAGGGCGGTCGACGGTTGCCGGCAAGCTAGGAACTTCCTGGCTGGCCCAAGCAAATCAAAGACCGACTGGTTGCTGGAAAAAGGAAGAACTGCACTCAGACAACTTGTAGGGGTCCTCACGGGCCACTGCAAGCTAAGGAAGCACCTGGCAACAATGCGGATTCTAGAGCGTCCGCTATGCCCAGAGTGCGGAGAGGATGAAACATCCTCTCATTACTTAGCCGAGTGTGTCAGATACGACAGGATCAGGTTGCAAGTCTTTGAAAGTCAAAGACTCAACCAAGAGGAACTTGGACCTTTATTGAAAGGACGGACAGATTCAAGGAGGACTCAAATTAGTAAATGGCTGGGATTGCCTGGGGTGACAAAAAGGGCCAGAAATGGCCTAGTTGTCCGGCTTTGGCCAACCCAAAAATTTACTACTACTACTACTACTACTACTACTACTACTACTACTACTACTACTACTACTACTACTATCCGTGACAAATAAATTGACACGTGGGTTTGCGATCTAATTTCTCAAAATAAACTGGATCAATTTTAATGAAACAAAATTTAATCGATATAATATTTCTACATTATTTCTATACAAAAAAAAATTCTAGCTTTTTTGGCATATGAGATATCAAGTAATAAACAAAAAAAATACATGTTTTTAGCGATATTTTAGGAACACCCATGTTTAATTAACCTGTAACTTTAATGGTGAGTACCCAATTTTGTTGAAATTTTCACGTAAAGAACACTTCTTTGGTAACAGCTGGTAAAAATTTTGTTTGGAAAAAATTAATAGTTTAGGAGATTTTTTCAAAAATTTAAAAGCACATTATTTCTGTTTGCATAATAGCCACTAAAAATTTTTTTGCACCAAAAGTTAGATTAAGGCCTTATTAAAGCAATAAAATAAAGTTATTACTAAAATGTATTTTTTTTAAGTATTTTATCCGGTGTGAACGCTTTGAAAAATAAATTTTAATCGCCGTTCAGAGAGGCGAGGAGACGGAAGCGGAGATCCGTGTCGGCAAGCGCGCTGACTGCTTCGCTCACGTATTCAGTTTACTATTTGAACGAAGCGGTACATTTATTTTTATTTTTATACTTGATTTTTTTATTACCTTAAACGTTTTACATTTTAAGCAATATTTTATTACACAAGTAGTGTATTATTAAAAAGTCGAATAAAACAGAGAATGATTATGCGTACAAAATTAAATATAATTTTCCAAATCAAATTCTGACTCAAATAAATTTTCTTCTTCTTCCTCCATTTCATCATCATCATCATCATCGTCATCGCCAAGATTAATTATGAGGGGTTCTACTGCAATATCTATTAGATTTTCTTTGGTACGATATTTTTCTTCCACTTTTTTAGCATGCTCAACACAATTTTTCCAAACTGAACCAGGTACGTTTTGCATTGTATCAATACATAATTGCAAAACATCATTTATCTTAAAAGTTGTATTTAGTTTCGCCACCTTATTTTTTACGTAGGCCCATATAAGTTCAATTGCGTTAAATTCGCAATGAGCAACCGGTAGCCATAGTAACTTTACATCATCTCCTCGTAACTCTTTCGTTATTTTATCCAATAGAAGCTTTTTTTCAAAATGATAAGGGCGTGCTAACTCCAAAAGTCGAGGTTTCGTTAGATTCTCAAATGTTAGCACGCCCTCAGGTACAATTACTCGTCTTTTTGACATCCATTCTATAATTTGAGCTTTTCTCCATTTTGTTGTTGGGTTCCTAAACTCAGGATCCAACATTGTATGATAAGGTGCCTGATCAATCACAATGACAGACTTATTAGGTAAGAGACTTAGCACCAACCGAAACCATTCTTCAAAATGTTGTTTATTCATTTCTCCATGGTAATCGCCGGAACCTTTTACTCCAATAAAACATTTTAAACACCCTTCCAAGAATCCATTCTCGTTTCCTATATGTAAAATTATAACTCGCTTTCCAGCTCCAGATGGCTTATTTATCCCACCTCTATAGCCATTTATTTCTTGTACGCCTCCTTTGTACCTATCGAAGTTGTCTCTCATTTGTGGGTCAACACGTTCAACCCATCCAAATTGCCTGGAATGATTAGCACCGCACCAGGTTTCATCAGTATAATATATTTTCCAATGAGAGTCACGATACCGCTTAATATTATACAAAAATTCTGATCTTTTAGCTGCGGTTGAATTTTCTTCCATTAATATAGGCTTTTTGTTCATTTTTTGATAAAAAAAATTTAACTCCTTGAACCATCGCAATAAGGTTCTGTCGGAAATATCTGGAAAATCCTCAACATTTTCCTTTAGTTTTTGATGAACTTCTTTTACGGTAGGAAATTTTCGCTCCAAATAAAAGTCTAATACGCTTCTTCTTACTACACCTTGCAGTATTTCGTCAATTTCTATTTTTTTTCGGCCACCACCAGTTTTTGCAGGTGAAATAAAGCCACTTCTTTTATACTCAGCCAACACTCGATTAACAGTTGATAAACTAATACCCAGACAATCGGCTGTTCTTTGCAACTTTTTGTTTACATCTATACTTTGTATCCCATTACTTTTTTCTTTATCAAAAAATCTTTCCACTTTTATGATAGTATTTTTCATTTGTAAGTTAGTGAATGGCATCGCTAAATATTTAGGTATGTGGAAATATTATATCGTAAGTACCTTACGGTAAGTACAAAACTGTAAACTATAAATTAAAGATTTTTATTTATATACCCAATTTTAATCTTATATTTATATATTTTCTAGGCTTAAACATATCCTGTATTTTTCTGTTATTTTCTTGTTATAGTTCCATCAATAACAAAAATACAAAACCACAGCAAATATACCATAATGCATTTTAAATTGCGTTCTCCGCTTTATAAAGATAGTGGTTAACCGAGAAATGAATAAACAATGTTACTGATTCAATTTTTACAAAATATTTATTTTTGTCCTTAAAAATAAATTATTTGCAATTATTTTATCAAAGATTATCATATTTACTTATACATATATAATATCCCGAAAAAAAAACATACTTTGTTGTAAATTAAGTATGGGGACTCCCTTTTAGAATTTATATTTTTATTAAAAAACGAGGAAATGTTTTCGTTTATTTTATTATTCAAGTGAAATGAAAAACATTACTCTATACTTGCTGAAAATTTCACAAAAAAATATTAAGTATTAACCAACTTATTGACTGTAATAGTTAAACTTTCTTCAATATCGCAAAAAAACATGACATTTTTTTATAATTTTATGAATTATAAATAAACGAGTGGAATAAATTTTTTGAAACTTCACAATACTATGCAGATATAGCTAAATATCAACATATATTTTTTAGAATTTTTTTTAAGGGGTAGTTTTTTTTAATTAGACCTGAAACACACGTGTCAGTTCATTTGTCACCGATAGTAGGGGTAAGGTCCCGTCTTATTCTAAGGGTATTTATCTTTGTTAAAAATAATTTGGCTAGCATCATCATCTGTATAAAAAAATGCTTTTATTGGTCTAGGCTTCTTCGCAGAAGCATTTCTGACAACTTTTTTAATTTTTATTGGCTTAGTGATGTCTATGGAGTTAGTAATATTGTTGACAGCTATAGCTGGGTCGATGCTTTCATCAATTCCAAAGATTATTTTGCCTCTCTATTCTACTTTGCATTTCACCATATAAAACACTGTAGTCCCTGCAGGATTCCAACTTCGATACTCTGTCTTTAAGGTTCTAAAATTACAACTATTGAAATACGCTTTTTTTTCTAAACTTTTTTTTCCGATTTTTTCACTTTTCTCCCCGTTGCATAGTGTTAGCTAGCTGGACAAAATTATTTTATTTGATTTAAGTGCATAGAATTGTATATTATGCAATAACAAGGGCATATCAGAGAGAACAAAACATTATTTTATGTTATCGAAACTGTGGCAAAATTGCAACTGTTACGAAATTGACCGCAACGCTTTGTTTATTACGTACCTTTAATCCAGGCTACCTAATTAGGGCATAATCCTGTGACCTTTATTTTTTGGATTTGGTACCGTTAGTTTCATGTAATTAGGTCATGCATTTCGTCTTCTAGACGAAACACAGTGCGTTGCCGAAATTTTCAAGACTTTTGAGACCATTCTAAAATAATGTCGCTGGGTCTGTGAACAAGATAACTCGAAAATGACAAATCGTAGCAAATTTTAAATTTGAAGGATATATTTGTGGTGAATATCTCGGAGAGGATTAAAATTGGCCTGGGCCGGTAGGGGAAAAGGGGGTCAAAGCGGCCAAAAAAAAGTTTTCGATTTTTTTATTTTTCATCAAAAGATAATAACATTTACCATAAAAAAGGTTACCACAATTTTTTTTGTAGCACCAAAACATTTGGAGATATTAGTAAAATAACAAAATACACGCCACTGTAACATGTTTTATTGTGCAGAATTGAAATCCACATAAAAAATCTATAATTTTTTGAAAAAGATGAAGAGCTAGGGGGAAACTTCAGAATGATTTTGTTTAATTTAAAATCTAATTGTTAAAAAGTTATAATTATTCTCCTTTTACATTTAAAATTATGTTTTCATTTTTGAAAGGATAAAAAAAATTGCGATGCCCACTAATATTGGTTTAAATGAAATTCTGATTTAGTCAAAATAATAATTTGCTATAACGTCGTATATTGCTATACATAGATGAGAGTCCTGTGACTCCCATATTTTTTCCCGCGCTGTCTAAAATCATGGTTGCTTGAAAAAAAATAATATATATATATATATATATATATATATATATATATATATATATATATATATATATATATTTAAGAACTAAAAAAAAATATTATTTGTCGTAAACTAAGAAAACATTTATTAGATGCGGCACTGCAAAATTTGAAAACCTATACTTAAAGAAACACTTGCAAGAAAACTGCATTAAAAAAAAAAAGTAATCACCATTGTTTTGTGGGCAGCGGTATTTTTTTGTAAAAATTAATTATATGAAAGGAATTTATGTTAAATACCGGGACCTATACGTATATACATAGGAACGTATAAGGAGTTTATACTTTTTTGTAACGCCTTTGTTGCATCTTCCGCACAGAAGTGTATACACTACAAGTACCTTAGGTATAGGTCCACTCAACGTGTTAAATATTAAATAATATTTTTTTGAGAAAGTTATTTATCTGTCGTTAAAATCAAATGGACAGGAAACAGTGAATAGTACCATTTCATCCTTTTTGGGAATCATCAGCACTGTGTATCCTGTATGTTGCTAATATTCAAATAAAACGTTGGATAGATAAAAAAGCACGGTACCATCTTTTGATGTGGTCACTGTTATCTGTTCACTTGTTCCAAAAAGGCAAATCGCCACAAGGGTGTACAGTAACGTGCATTCAAAATGCCACGGACCTAAACCATTATATGAACCTCTAGCCGGTTAAGCAGAGTTAAATAAGTTGAGAATTGACAGTCTATAAAAATATATGTACTGCACGTTTGTCGGTTAATAACCGAAAAAATATATATAAGAAAGTTAACTACCTGTCGTTAAAATCAAGTTTGATTAACCGACAAACGTGCAGTATATATTTTTGTAGACTGTTAATTCTTAACTTACTTAATATTTTTTGTTTTTGTGTTTTTAGATGGCATCTTTGGCAGCCTCAAACTGGCCAAAACCGTTGGTTTTGGTACCTTGTCTCTCATGGTCAACTGCATCATCAGTATTCACAGAGGTTAGCTATAATATTATATGCATGCAATTTTTTTAAGCACAATTGAGGAGTGCCGGATCAAAAAGGGTACATCTGCATTAAAAAAAAGAAAAGAGTTATTGATGGTTTAGACAATGGTGGGGACTAATAAATAATTCCGCAAAAAAAATTGCCAAAGGGCAATTTAAGTTGAGGAAAAGCCTTGGTTTAATAAAAAAATCAAAGTAAAAAATACAATATTTTTCACAAATATTTAAAAATTGCTATATAGGTGCTTTTAAGGTTCCTGAAATTGAATCTGATAATAAAAAAAAATTAACTCCAGGCGAGGGGGTAAATATTTCTAAATGTTTTCGATATTTTCGTCAAAATTTGTATATAGGGGTGTTTGGGGTCCACAAAACTAAATCTGGCAATAAAATTTTTCTAATTCCACCTCCTGATGGCCGGAGGGTAGTTTTCGTGAAAATTGGTATATTGGGGATTTTGAGGTTGCTGAAAACGAATCTGATAATAAAAAATCTAACTCCATCCCCTTAGGGGCGGGGGGTAGTGTTCGTGAGAATTGGTATATTGGGGTTTTTAAGCTTGCTGAAAGTAAATCTGATAATGAGAAATCCATTTTACACGCGGATGTGCAAAATGGGAAAGCTTTTTTACTGGACAGTGTATTACTCATATTAACCTATAAAAACTCATAATACCTTAGTTAACCCAGAAAAACTTATAAAACATAAGAGTCCATAATTATGCGTAAAAACCCGTATTCTGGTAATAACCCATAATAATCCATGATAAACTATATTACTTATATTAACCCATAACAATCCGTAATACCCACAAAAACTCATAAAACTCATAAAAGCCCATATTAATTCTTAAAAACCCGTATTAACTTGTAATAATCCATAATTCCCATGTTATCTGTAAAAAATGAATAAGAAAACCATAATAAAATTAAAATAATTAAAAATACACTGCTCAGTAAAAAGCCTTTCCCATTTTTTTCAACCCTGGGCGTGAAATGGATTTTTATTATTAGAATCAGTTTCATTAACCTCATTAACCCTTATATTCCAATTTTTACAAATGCATTGTAAATATTAAAAAAATATATTGCCCCCTGCCCCGGGGGTGAAGTTAGACCATTTTTATTATGAGATTCACTTTCAGAAGCCTCAAAAACCCCAATATACCAATGTTCACTAAAATTACCCCTCACCCGTCAGTTGGTGAAGTAAGAATTTTTTTATTATTTTATTCAATTTCAGCCACGTCAAAAACCCCTCTATACCGTTTTCACTAAAATAATGTGAATATATAGAATTAATTACCCCCCGCCCTCCGGAGGTGGAGTTGGATTTTTTCTATTATCTGATTCAGTTTCAGCTACCTCAAAAACCCTAATATACCATGTTTTACAAAACTATTCTGATTTTTTAAAAATAATTAACCCCTGATCCCAGGGGATGGGGTTAGTTTTTTTTTATTATCAGATTTATTTTTAGCGACCTCAAAAACCTCTATTCACGAAAATATTGTAAATATTTAAGATTAATCACCCCCTTCCCCTCGGGGTGGAGAAAATTTTTATTATCATATTCAGTTTTGTTGACTTTAAAAACCTATATATGCAAATTTTGACGAAAATATTAAAAACATTTAAAAAATGTTCCCCCCCTCCCGGGGGTGAACATTTTTTATCAAATTTACACTCAGCGACCTTAAAAATCCCTATATAAAAAATATTGTAAAATCATGTAAATTTTGCTGGATCAAAAGGGGATCATCTGCCCGTCCGCATCAAAAGGGGGTCATCTTCAAATTGGTTTTAAGTTATCTAGTGATTCACAGCAAATTTGATTTAAGTGATATTATGTATATTGTATACTTATTACTGTCTATCAGAATCAACTACAATTTTAATATATTTTGGCTTGTACTGAAAAATGTGATTTAGTGCAGATGTACCTATTTTGAGTCGGCACTCCTCAATTAGTATAAATATCAAATTTGCTAAAACATGAAATTATACAGGGTGATCAATAACTGGCATGTCAAAATTTAAGAGGTACATACAAAAATATAAAAAAAAAATAATGTTAAATTTGGTCCGAAAATGAGTCCTAAGGGAGCTACTACCCTTTAAAATTGTAATAAAAATAAGGTTTTTAATTAATAACTCTGGTACCTTTTAGGCTAGACCGACGAGCCTTTGCATGTATACTAGTATTAATAAGGATAGGTTTATGTTAACTTATTTTTTTGAATTTATTCAGAGGCGTCCCTAGACGGAAAAATGTATCAGCTTAACACATTTTTGCCCCAAACTTATATGTACTTTTTAGATTTTTTGTAAAAAATATGGATTCCTACAGTAAAAATACATAAAAATGTCATATAGTGTAACACTGTAGGAGCAAATATTTAAAAAAAATGCAATTAAGAGGAAGTAACATTTTGTGCCACCAAAAACGTTACTTTTTAAAAAGCTATTACTCATGTAATATTAAATTTAGGTGTTTTGGTGAAGAATACTTTTTTGCTCAGTTTTAAATGAAGAATCACCCTGCAGCATTAAAATCTTATTGATGTTTTTTTTTGTTCCCCATTCAATATGTCGTCTTCGAAGGGCCGTAGCTCCCGTAGGGCACATTTCCGGACCAACCTTTATAAAAACTTTTTTTTCATATTTTTGGATGTAGAATCACCTCTTAAATTTTGGCATGGCAGTTACTGATCACCCTGTATATTTAGTTAAAAAGCTTAGGATCATAGGCTCTTGCTTTCAATTTCACTTTCTAACCAAAAAAACAGATTACAGCATTTTAAGGGGTTATTCTATATAAAAATTAAAAAAAAAATCCGTAAAATATAGGTCTTAAAATGGCTCCTAAGGGGCCATACTTAAAATACGTAATGTACTTTGGGGAAGGAATAGTGCTTAGAGTTACGATGATTTACAAGGGAAGCTGATGTAACGCTCTTTATTATTTTTAAAGAAATAAAAACGTTGTTTTCACCCAATTTTTTTTAGGGGTGTCTTGACAGTTAGCGTTACATACAGGGAGGGGGAGGGGGTCAAAATTTGCAAAATTTTGCCTTATGTCCTCTAAGGAAGTTAACTGTAAAGGGCTGGAGCTCTGCATAAAAAGAAAGACGTTAAGCAATGAACTAAACAAAAGACCGATTTTTTTATATACACTGCGCGTTTTTTGAAGTGAATATTGTGAATATCTCGAATTTCATTAACTTAAAAAATGTTTTCAATTTTTTTTATGTTCTCACATTATTATTTGAATACTCCTTTAATTTTAGGCAGTTTGTATTTTATATTTATTGTCGAGCAGAATAAAAGAAACAAACCTTTATTTTTTTGTAAAATTTATGTGAAATACCTATCTATAAAAAAACGTTTGCTTGGGGGATTTACCACTTTAAAAATATATTATACGGTTCATTCTTAGTAAGAACAATTTCTTAGTTATCAAAGTACCACTATACAATGCCTCCAAGGAGACTTTCTTCTGACGATTTTGCGGCTATCATAGCGCTTTTGCAACACGGGGGTCATACACAAACACAAGTAGCCCAAATCTACAATGTCTCACAAAGTGTGATTAGTCGGGCTTGGAATCGTTTTGAGCAAAGTGCAGTGCCAATATACGGCATGGTGGTGGTCGACAACGAGCTACAAGTAGGAGGCAGACCATTTTGTTGTAACCACTGCCAGAAGAAATCGAGAACTTTCTGCCTCCAGGCTTCGTGCAGATACTGGGGTCCATGTAAGTCTGTCTACTATTAGAGGAAGGTTGCATGAAGCTGGTTTAAGAGCCAGAAGACGTGCTCGACACCTCCTTTTAAACAGGCGACACCGTGCTGCCCGCAGAAGGCAAACAATCATCGTAACTGGGCTGAAGCAGAATGGGGTAACTGTTTATTTACAGATGAATCCAGGTACGCATTATATCACGCATTATATCAGCCGTATTTTAACATGGCGTGAAAGTGGCGAGAGATATTATGAAGAACATATGGCTCCTACTGTTGCTTTTGGAGGTGGCTCTATTACAGTTTGGGGTGGAATTTCTTTAGAGTCGCGCACGGAGTTGCTTATCCTAAACCGACAGACTATGAATGCACAACGGTATCACGATTTGGTTATTCAACCTATTGTTGTTCCATTTGCCCTGACTTTGTTTTTGTCGACGATAATGCCACGCCCCACCGCGCACGTATTGCGAGTTTGGCGTTGCAACATCATGGCATCTCTCGAATGGAGTGGCCCCCTTATTCACCCGACTGCAATCCAATTGAGCACGTATGGGACGTTCTCCAAAGGCAGCTTCATGCTCGAAATCACCAGCCACAGACTCTTGAGGAGCTTGCTAATGCTCTTACAGAAGAATGGCAAGCTTTGGATCAAGAGTTTATTCGTTCATTAATTATAAGTATGCCAAGAAGGGTGCAGGCAGTTCGTACAGCAAGGGGGGGACCTACCAAGTACTAATTGTGAAGATGGAGAGGCCAACCTTTTATTTTTTTTTAGTTTTGTTTCATCTCATTTTTTAAGAATTTTATGATTTATTTTCTTATTGGTATAACTTTTTTCTTGTTAAAGCAATTTCCTTAATTTTTTTAAAAATAATTAGAGTACTTATTAAAGCATATATTAATAATAAATTTTTGTAAAATATTTTTACTGGTACGTTTTTTTTTTCAAAGAATTTGAATTATCCACTTCAAAAAACGCGCAGTGTAGAATCACCAAATGTAATGTTATAAATTAAATTTTCGGGAAGCCATTGGAATGTTTCAAGAAAATGATAGATGGAACTGAAACTTAAACTTTGAACTAATATTAAAAAAAAAACTTTTCTCTTTTGCATAACCAAAAATATTTTTCTACCTTTTTTGTTCGATTTTTTGTTTAAAACTGGAAAATTGTTCCGATAAGGTAAAATTTCAGGAAAATATCAGGGAATGACCATTCAATTTTTTGTGGATTGATTGCCTACCTCTACTATTTTTCACTGAAAATTACGTTTGAAGGCTGGTATTTAAAAACTTAATGACACTTGAAGGTTTTTTACTGTATTCCACGGTAAAAAAATCTCATTTGGACTTTTAATTTACAGGATTTTAACGGTTATGTTTATCGAATTTTTCATATCCCTACTTAAAGCGATTTTTTATACCTATTTTAAAAAAAAAACACATTTTTTTCTAAACCTAAAGGTTTTTAAGTTAAAACTAATTTATAATAATATATACCGGGTGAGTTTTATTTATGTCCACCTCCAAAATTAAGATTAATCTTCATTCGATAAAAACGAAACTTTCATGATTTATATAATTTTGCATTCGAGATTTACATAATTTGCCTTGTTTTTCTTACTTAAGCCTAAAAAAATACAAAACTAATATTAAAATAAAAATTTGATCAGTGACAGCGAACTAAAGCTAAAAACCTTTTTTTCTCCTGTACTCCAATTTATATAATTTTTAATGTCCACGTATACTTTATTTGTAGAGTATTTTTCCGCTACTTTTCTTATGCCAAATTTATGATGTACTTTGCAGATTAATTAAGTAAAAAGAAGGTAGGTAAATTATGTGTATCATGTTTCTATACAATAAAAACCAAAACGAAAAAAAAAGGTAAAAAAAAACAATCAGTTTTTTATACATAGAATTTTTGGCTTAATTTAAAAATGCAAAAAAATACAGGGTGTTTCATTAAAAAAAACATATTTATGCCGGCGAAACCGGAAGTGAAACAAAAAAAATATATCCGCGTTTGCCAATGCAAAAGTTATATAAATCATCAAAGTTTCGTTTTTATCGAATGAAGAATAATCTTAATTTTGGGGTGGACATAAACAAAACTCAACCGGTACTATTAAATATAACTATAAAATAATATCTGCCTAACTTTTACATGGAAAATAAGAGAGTTATAGCAAATTTGATATTTTACTCTACTTTCTCAAAAAAGCTCTAATACAGATATTTTTCCTTGTGGAATATTTCACCTTTTTGCTATAGTTTTTCACTGCTTACTAGAAATTTTATTTTAATATTTAGGGAGTTATGAGTGAATCTATTGATTGGGATATGTTGCAAAATCATTTTTTGTCAGACACAAAATATAATAAACAACTAGCAATGCTATGCAAAATAGTAGACGATCCACTGGCTTGCAATTTATCGAAAATATCAGGTAAGAATATCTACAGCAATCGCTAAACAGTGTTTTACAGAACCCTATTATCCGTGTCTGAAATAAACTGCCGTTACTCATTTGCGAAAGTGTGCTAAAAGGCGAGGATCATACCAATGCGCGTGCGGTTTGCGTAACTCCGTCTAAGGGAAATCCCTTATACGAGAGCAGCATAATACTTTAGGTATTAGTCGCTGCGTTCTATCTCAGACACGGGGAATATTTATGTGAAAAATATTTTAAACGCCCCACATACTTAAAATACGTAACGCTTAGATTAGAGGCAGGGGGCAGCGCTTAGCGTTATAATGCGTTACGAGGGGGTACTGATGTAGCGTTACGTAACGCTCTATTATTTCAAAGTGTATATTATTCTTCCGAGCAGATTTGTATTGTTTGTATATCTATTTTTATAATATAAGATAACATAACCATAGTTTTTAATCGTTGGTTTATGTCGGTTTTTTGGTGTTTGGGTTTTATTTTTAATGTATTTTTTTATACAAGAAAAATACACAACAAAAAACAGACATTAAAAACCTCGGAATACTATACACTTCCAATGCCTAATGTTAAAGTAGTTATCACACCAAACACAAAC
This sequence comes from Brachypterus glaber, assembly GCA_958510825.1. Lineage (NCBI taxonomy): Eukaryota > Metazoa > Arthropoda > Insecta > Coleoptera > Kateretidae > Brachypterus > Brachypterus glaber. The sequence goes on from OY294054.1 coordinate 9,231,290, forward strand.
ACAAACCAAATATATAAATATTTTTTTTACCAAAAACAAAACCAGCTGAGTATTTTGGGTAATGTGTGGTACATTTTAAAGTTTATCTTAACCCATTAAGGACTGACCCATGAATTTATTGTATAATGTATAAAATATTTATCAGATATTACTATTAGTAGTCCAGATAGGTTATTTTTACTAAAAAAATGCAAAAAAATCAGGTTTTCGCTTGTTAAACTAGATTATTAGTAAAATGTAAGCAATAAATAAATACATTGGAAACTACATACATTTTAAAATATTCCTTACAAAAATCTGTAAATCTGTATGAATATTTAGAAGGTCCTTAATGGGTTAAGGAGTTCTGTTAGAGAAAACAAGTAATTTTTAAGAAAAAACTGGGTTCTGTAAAACTGTGCGCTTTACGCTAAAAAGGTATCTTAAAATCGTGTGGCCAGAACCACAGGGTTCCTACTAGTTTGGTTTAAATCACCATGTCAAATCATCCAGGTTCAGAATATTCTGTATAAAATATCCTACTACAAAATGTCCTACGACAAAATATCCTACGACAAAATATTCCATGACAAAATATTCTGCGACAAAATATCCTAGGACAAAATATCCTTTGACAAAATATCCTACGACAAAATATCCTACGACAAAATATCCTACGAAAAAAAATCCTACGAAAAAAAAACCTACGAAAAAATATCCTTCGACAAAATAGTCCACGACAAAATATCCCGCGACAAAATATCCCACGACAAAATACCCTACGACAAAATATCCTACTACAAGATATCTTACAACAAAATATTCTCTGACAAAATATCCTACGACAAAGTATCCTGTGATAAAATAGCACTGGGTATTTGATGGACGGCCCTGGATATAAAATCGTTAGGATATTTTTTGCTAGACGTTTTGTCGCGGGCTCCGGATATTTAGTCTGTTTTTCATTTGAAAATTTGTATGTTTTTTATATCAAATGTATTTTTAAATATTTTTAAAAAATATATACTATAGTTCTATTGTGACATTGGACAGGACAAACGAACATTTTGAGCACACATTTTCTTTAAAGAATTTTAAATTTAAAAGTAAATTTATTATACTTTTCTAGCGACTTGGACGTTTTTTTTTTCAAAATTATAAACCCAGAAACTTAAATCTATATTTAAATAAATATTCATCAATAACACTGGTCGACAATGAAAAACATCTCTTAATTTGGTCTGATATATCATTTTTGATTAACTTTTTGGTGCTGAACACGAATTTGACCTCCATTTGTTACCATTAGGTCAGGGTTCTGAGATAAATGCTACTAATTAAAAAAAAATATCATTATTTTCAGCTCTAAATTTTTTTTCTAGGAACATTATACATATAAAAGATGCAGTTTTTGTTTTTTTAGATATCTTTAACAGTTTTCAAAAAAAGTGCAAAAAAACTAAAAAAAATTTTTCAATTGCCCATTACTCACTTAATAATAAAGCTTTTAATTTTTTTAATAGCTCAATTTATTTGTTTTTTAATAATCATTAATTCTGTGAAAACAGGTTTGAGTTCAAAATTTTTTTCCCGAGATATAAGGGAAAAACCACACCCTTGTTTTTAAAGTTCGAAAAACACAATTTTTTTGTGATGTTTAATAATAATAATAATAATAATACTTTATTAATCCAATAGATCTTTACAGATATAGGACAAGTCAATATGATATACCTATGCGATGTACAATATTTAAAGAATAAAAAAAAATTATAGATAATTACTAAAATTAAACATTTTAAATTCTTCAGTTGAATAAAAAGCTTCTGATGCCAACATAGATTTAACTTTTTTGACAAATTTTGTGTAAGGTAAGTTTCTTATGTTAATGGGTAATTTATTAAATAAGGTAGCGCCAGCATAAAAAGGATTTTTTTCAAACAAAGTAAGACGATGAGCAGGATAACTCAGATCACTGCTTGCTTTCATATAGCAAGAAAAATGTAAGAAATTATTGAGACTTTTCTCAAAAGTTGAATGAAAAATGGACACTATAGTTGTACGTCTAAAAGTACTCATAATTATATCGAAATATGTATGCTATTTTATGTTAATTTAAGGTCTTATTATTATATGTTCCATTTTTAATACTAAATGCTCCCTAGTTTTAGACAGTAAATTAATAAACTATTTTAGGTCGATAATATACGCCTTTATTCTATAAAATTTAGGACGACCTAAAAATGACCAACTTTTGTCGAAAATATACACGGTGTATTTGAAATAGCGTCGGAAATTTTAACAGATGCTTCTACATCATAAAATATGACAAAAAGTTCCTATAAACATATGTCTAAAAATGCGTCATAAGGGAGCTACGCCCCTTTGAAAGTGGCTAAAAAAATCGGTTTTTATTTAATAACTCAGGAACCCTTTGAGATATATCAACGAGGTTTTGCACGTCAACTAATCCTACCAAGGACCGTTTTTATGTGATATTTTCATATACTTATTTCAACCAGGGGTGTGCGAAACGGGGAGGGCTTATCAGTTTTTTGTCCCAAACTTTTTTCTGTGTAACTTTTTTGCAATTTTATTTCTGAAATATGATTCCTCAGGTCAAAATACATGAAAAAGGTACTCTTGTTGTAATACTGTAGGATTAACCGTTTTCGAGAAAAATTCATTTGAAGGTGAAATTCCACGGTTCGAGGACGAAAAATTAAGTACTAAAATGTTCAAAACCAAAATTTTAATGATTCAGGGCGAATGTACATTAAAAACTAAGAAAAAAACCTCATATACAGGTACTTCCAAAAATCAATCCTAATGGAACTATGGTCTCCTAAATATGCACCATTTTTAAAGGGCTATGGTAGCTTTAAAAGCGTTTTTTCGACCTACATGTATGGAAACTCTTTTTCTTAGTTTTTGATATAGAATAACATTGCATTATTAAAATTTTGGTTTTCGACATTTTAGTATGTAATTTTTCGTCCTCGAACCGTGAAATTTCACCTTCAAATGAACTTTTCTCGAAAACGGTTAATCCTACAGTATTACAACAAGAGTACCTTTTTTATGTATTTTGATCTGAGGAATCATATTTCAAAAATAAAATTGCAAAAAAGTTACACAGAAAAAAGTTTGGGACAAAAAACTGATAAGGCCCCCCCGTTTCGCACACCCCTGGTTTAAATAAGTACGTAAAAATGACATACAAAGATGGGCCTTATTAGGATTAATTCACGAGCAAAACCTCGTTAACATATCTCAAAGGGTTCCTGAGTTATTAAATAAAAACCGATTTTTTTAGCCAATTTCAAAGGGGCGTAGCTCCCTTATGACGCATTTTTAGACATATGTTTATAGGAACTTTTTGTCATATTTTATCATGTAGAATGACCTGTTAAAATTTCCGACGCTATTTCAAATACACCCTGTATGGTCTATATTGGTTTAATTGAGAACGTGCTATAAATGAACTATTTTAGGTCCAAAATATACTGCTTATATCGTCTCAATTTAGCTCGCTAATATGCTTTTATTTTTCGCACTAAATGCAAGCAAATATTTCAAAATAGTATTTATTTTGTTTCATTTTCCTTAACAGGCGTTTAGTATTACTAAAGTTTTCAGAACGGATGCACGCCGCTTTGCAAATTTACGAATTGTAAATTCTTTTCAGGACTTTCAAAAATCGTCGAAAAAAAAATATAAAATTTGATTATTTAGCTTTTTTAACAGGTAAAGAAGTACAGAACAAAAGTAAAAGTGACCTTAGTGAATGCAATGAAGTTTTAGAAGAATACAGGAGTGGTAGAAGAGAGCTGTTGTGGTGAAAGCAGGATTAGTGAAATAGTGAATAATAGTGAAAATGAGAGTTAAAATGATATTGTGTAATTTGTGTGAATAAGATTGAAAGCGAAAGTAATGGCAGTGAGGTAGAATATGAATGTAAATGTTTAATTTTCAACAAAAATTATCTAAATATACTGCTAAACTAGAAAATAGCATGATATTTTCGAGCTAATTTAGGTCATAAATATCATGCTATTTTTAACCTTATTTGGATTAAAAAAAGCATGTTATTCAGGAGCTATTTTGGGTCGATATTTTCGATCTATCATATGAAGAAAATAGCATGCTATTTTAGGTTTCTAAATGGATCAAAGAATAGGAATAAAAATGCGAGTTATATTATTAGGGCTAGTTGTGTGCATTTGGGGATATTATAAGGATGTTTCTCACCATAAAAATAGCTCGCATTTAGTGCACTAGTTACAAGCTATTTTGGTTTTCTGGGTTCCAAGTTCCCTAAGCTTTTCTTTCGGCTTCATCTTTTATCGTCAATGCTGTTTTTTTATATATGTTAAAATACGTCTATATTACTTATTACTTTGTTAAAAATCACCAAAAAAACGTGGTTTTCGAACTTTAAAAACAAGGGTGTGGTTTTTCCCTTATATCTCCCCTATTGAAAATGACGGGTCTGCGCGGGTATAAACGGTGCACAAACCGGACTTGAGCGGATGAAATTCACCCGCTCAAGTCCGGTGTATGCAACATTTATACCCGCTCAGACCCGTCATTTTCATTAGGGTCGGTAAATAAATTTTTAAATTCAAATCTGTTTTCATGGAATTAATGAGCATTAAATAAAAAATAAATTGAACTATTAAAAAATTTAAAAGCTTTAGTATTAACTGAGAAATGCGCATTAAAAAAATGTTTAACTTTTTTTTAGTTTTTTTTTTTTTTTTGAAAACTGTTAAAGATATCTAAAAAACAAAACATTTTTAAAATGCATCTTGTAGATATATAATGTTCCTACAAAAAATTGTTTAGGGCTAAAAATAATTATATTCTATTTTTTTTTTTCAAAAAATCAATAGCATTTATCTCGTATTCAGCATCAAAAAGTAAAATCGAAAATGATATATCAGACAAAATTGAGAGATATGTTTTTTCTCGACCAGTGTAATAAGTAGGTAATAAGGTTGATTTGCCCAATCATTAACACTAAACTAAGAATTTAACTAATAAAATTAAAAGTGTCACATAATTTTAAATTTAACTAATGAAATTAAAAGTGTCACATAATTTTCTTGGTCAAATTCTTAGTTTAGTGTTAATCCTTTCATCATCATTTAGTTATAATTTTTATTTTAAAAATTAACCAAATAATATTTTTAGATTTTGAATTTAATATGGAACAATTATTCAAAACCAGTTACGTCACGCCTTACGAGATGTTAAGTATTATGAAGAACGGTCGAAATTGTGCCGACGTAATGTACAAGCAGTCTAGTCAGAGCGCTCGTTATTTAACTCTAAAAGAAACTCATCTTGACATACCAGTCATGAGCAAGCATGCTATGAAAATGAAGATAAGAAATAAGGAGTCGCTGTGGTTTATGAGAGGTAAGTTTTTTTTAATGTTTTTTAAGGGGTTGTTCTAATTTTTGATTTAAAAATATTGAATTTTGTTTTTTTGCTTTTTCATACTACTCAATATGTGTAGAATACGCTCCTAAAATATTTTGACGAAATTTGTCATGTCATGAAAAGTTATACATAAAAAAATAATAAAATAATAAAATTTTTAGAGGCGATTCTAAATCATAAAATATAACAAAAAGTTCCTATAAACATATGTCTAAAAATACGTCGTAAGGGAGATACGCTCCTTTGAATGTGGCTAAAAATTCGGTTTTTATTAATAACTCAGGAACCCTTTGAGATACAGTAAGGAGGTTTTGCATATGAACTAATCTTAATAACGCCCATCTTCGTATGTTATTTTTATGTACTTATTTTAACCAGGGGCGTGCGAAACGGGGGGATTCCTTGAGTAAAAATTCATAAAAAATGTCAGATAATGTAACACTGTAGGAGCAATCGTTTAAAAAAAAATGGAATTAAGAGGAAGTTACATTCTGTGCCACCAAAAATGTTACTTTTTAAAATCATGTTGGCGAGTTCGCTAGTGTATTTTTTTTAAAGGTTTGTAATTTATTTTTTATTCCTCCTTTTTTACCCGTTTTTGGTAGGAAAAATTGCATTTTTTTTGTTTTTTTTCACTAAAATACGCGTGGAATTTTAGTTTTTTTGAATTTTGACTAAAGGATGTCATTTATGATTTTTGTGTTTCGGACCATTGGGGGCCGAGGTATCGCTGGAACCGTTTGCCATGTTATTTTTGAGGTGTCTAACTTCAGCGCATGCTGTATATTTATTTATGACAGCAAAAAAAACAATTTTTTTTGTGAACTTTAAGAGTTGTCTAATACTTTGTAAAAAGTTTTGTACATACAAATAATACAGGTCGTCTAAAAAAAAAAAATACCAAAAATCGTCAATTTTTCGCCTCAAAAATCAGAATAACCCCTTAATTTATTTTTTTTCCATTTTATTTTGCTTTCCCATTTTGAAATTTTTCAATATTTTGGGAAAGCCTTGTATTCTTGCAAAATTTTTGAAAAATATGATAGAAAGTCGAGAAAGTCTTTTAAGGGTTGTTATACCTTGTGGCTCGGGAAAATTGAGGGTTTTTATTGATTTTTTTCAAGTATGTAATGACAACTTTATTCGAACGACCTACAAAATATCAAATAGTATATGTTTTGATGTGTTTGTGAATTTTTTTTTATTGGAAAATTCGAAAAATTGTGGAAACCATGGCTTTTGCCCCGAAACAAAAGCTTTTAACGATTTTTTTTTATTTTTTTTGCTGTTTTTTTTTAACGAGTTTTTTTTCTAGGTATGATGGACGAGTGTACCCACTTGAAGAACTTTTCGACTCCTTGTGACACGTCATTAATTATCTCTATTCAGGCGAAAGCTGACGGATATGTGCCAAGAAGTGGTACCAGTAGTTTGGAAGACATTTGGCCGGGTTCTTCTGTTAGATATGTAGATGCTGGACATGTTGGAGCCTATATTTGGTACCATCAGTTATTTAGGTAAGGTACGGGGTAGAGATGGGTCGAGAAATCACTGTCGGTGATTTTGTCACGGCTCCTTAGATGGAACCGGAACTGGTAGTTCCGTTTTCAAACAAATTACCGTGACATCGGAACAGTGATTTTGGAACTGTAAAAATAACCTTGTTTCCGTGTGCGTGCGATTTCAATCCAGTAACCAGCTGAACAGTTGCAAGCACCTTATCGAAACATCAGCACTAGGCACTAATTTGAAACGTTATGAAAAGGAAAGTTGTGTGATCACGTAAATAGGCAACCATTAATACACCTGCATAATTTATTAAAGTTTGAAAGTCTGTATCTCCAAAACGTTATATTCTAGCAATAAACTGTATATAGCATTTTTATAGGGTTTAAAAACAGCTTTCATTTAAAATATAATTTTTTGAAATCGGGTTGTAAATAAGTGAGATATGCTAAAAGAACGTTTTACTGATTTAAACGCCAATATCTCGAAACCAATGCATTTTAGGAAAAAATAGTTGGTAACATTTTTTGACCAATTTAAAATTATCTTTCATATAAGTGCTTCATTAATAAAATACAATAATAATTATTATAATATAATATTAATTAATATTAATTAATAAAATATTAATTAATAAAATATTAATTAATAAAATACAATTATAATTGCCTTAATTAAAACCAAAAAACGCTACAAATAGAAGTTTTACCCCATTCTTACCCCCTTACCCCCAATCGTTTACCCCCAAAACCTAATCAGCTCTTCGAAATACGATAAGAAACAATATGCAAAAAACCCATTGTCGATATCTCTTTCAGAAGTGGAGTTTACACCCAGATAGACAGACAGACGGACGCAATTTTTTTTCACTGATTTCGACTCAGAAATCGAGAAATATGAAAAAAACATGGTCATAGATTTTTACTTTTCGGAAAAAATTTCAATACATCGGCACTCTTAGTAGTACTAAATATGTATGATGTAAAATAACAAGAAGCGTACACCTAATGTCATGTATCCAGTATTTCATTAGTGGTAATCGCGCGCTTGCGAAAACAAGGTCATTTTTAGAGTGGCAGCGGCAGTGGCTTCTGCCGGGTGTTTTTCGAAGCCCTGCTGAAAATGACAGGTCTGGGCGGGTATAAATGGTGCATAAACCGGACTTGAGCGGATGAAATTCACCCGCTCAAGTCCGGTCTATGCAACATTTATACCCGCGCAGACCCGTCATTTTCAATGGGAGGTGGCTGCCTCTGTAACTTTTTTATTATTAAAGCCCTACTTTTGATTTTTAAATGGAACACCCTGTATATTTTTACATATTTGGATTCTCCATTAAATTCTATGTACACTTGCGAGCAAAGAATTTGACTACATTTAAAATGTTCTTGTTTAATACTGATGTTCATAAAATGTCATTACTTGTCAATATAATTTTTCAAAATGCCAAAATTTATACTTAGAAAACACGAATATAACTCCATATTTAGAGAACTGGAAGACTAGAAGATCATTTAGGGTTTATTAGCAGTATTAACACGGGATAAAAGGGGAACGCAACTCATTAAAGGAGAAGGGGATATGAATCAAAAAAGGTATTTACAGAAGAACAGGACAACAGGCCGATATTAAATTGAATGGGGCCGAGAACCACTAATTTTACTGAGTCGTTCTGGATTGACAGATTTCGGAATATTGTTAACAGGTTGCAGCATAAAAAATACAAAAAAAAAATAAACACCCATGAGGGATTTTTAAATTTAATTATGTTTTATATCCATAATAAAGCTTCAAGTTATACCTAAATATTTTTTTAAATTTTGAAAATTTGCATGCAAAAATTCACAATTTTTCTTTTATTTTATACGAGATTTTATATACCTTTTAAGTTATGCATGATTTAAAAGAAAAATAATAAGGCTTCGAATAAGGCTTTTTAAATTAATTTTCAGAAAAAGTAAGTTTTAAAATAGTTTTTTTTTGTAAAAAATAATTTAAATAAATTATTTTATCGTTTTAATCTGATTTAATATGTTTACTAAACAAACATAATTTAAATTTTACGAAATTGTAAAAACAAAGTTTTCCATAATTTGTTCAATTAAGACTACTGTGCATCGTTAATGGTACTAAAACCGCTGCTAGATGTAGTGACACAAAACAAGTATTTTCACACAACTAAAAAAACGTATAATTTGCTTACAAGAGTTGTAGTCAAATTAAATTTAAAAAACACATTTTTCTGTAATATAAAACATAAAAAACACGTAAAGGGGTATCACCCTTGGATTTGATGAAAATCCACCCCCACAAAGAGGGTTAAACTACCCCCCAAGTACCAAAAAAAGTACTAAATCATAATTCAAAAAAGAGTTAAAGGGATCCAGTCAGTTATGTTTAATAAAATGTGAGAAAGTGTGGTATAAAATTCAATTCAAGTACCCCTAGTTAACCCTTTGTTTAAGGGGATGTTTAGCTTCTAGAACAATAAATTTTGCTTTTTGCACAAGTTCATGACCAGATAAAAATTTTGAGCACTTATGCGTTACATTTTATCAATTCCAATCGAAGTTACAGATGTTTGAAAAAGAGGCTGATTTTGCGGTCACTCTTTCGAAACCTCGTAAAAAATCAATTTTCGATTCCTTGTACTAATCAACTCTGTACATGATGACTGGTAACTTACACAAACTCCAAGTTATTACTCTAGCCCATAAACTAATTGAAATAGTTAATTGGAGTTTGTATACAATACTGCCCCTCAGACAAGTTGTCCTATCTGCAAATTAGATGTTTTGAGATATGGCCAGTTTTATTGTTGTTTGCACTTTTTGAAAAAATGTTTAAATAAATATGGCGTTGGGTTCTGTTTTATTTTAAGTTAAAAATACGTGATATCATTTGAAAAAAAAAATAAATATTTTTTGTCAGAAAAATAAATTGTCATACATAATGCATTTAGCATTTGTTCTATCTGATATAGTTAGGACAAAATGATCTAAAAAGTCCAATCAAATTACTAAAATCTGTAAAGTTAGTCCTAGTTCTGACTTATTCGTCTAGTAAAGACTAGTTGGGACAATTTTATTTAGAAAACATTGAAAATTTTCCACATAGGACAAACATCTTAGGCTAATGTTTAGGATTTGGGTTTTCGATAGGATATTTCTTTTTAGTAGACACATGGGGCTAGTGTAAAGCAATAAAATGGTGTGCTTACCTCAAAATTTATATTCTTTATTTACAATAAAAAAATTGTTTTATTTTTCTATTTTCGTTTCATAAAGTTCAGTTTTGGATACGCAAAAGGGTCTTCTTTTACACTGACGGATCTAGAAACTTCAATTACTAATATTTTGGTCATAAGTAAAGGGACTCGCGCCATATTATGGGTTAATACTATTATTAGCCCATAATATGGTGCTATAGCATCAGCCAAACATTTAAACGCAAGCAGAACTCAAATCGAAGTTAAAAATAATTTTAGGCAATAATTTTTTTAATTTAATTAGTAAAACTTATTCTTTGCAAAAATTTATCGACTAATTTTAAGCTTAAATAAGAAATTCAGTACCAGTCCAAGTTGGTGACACTCTAAATTTTTGGGGAAAATAGGTAAAAGTCAGGATATTTTCGATGGTAACCCTATATGTTTTTGTCACTTTGGCCTTCATTTTAATTCAAGGGAATATTGTTTACTCATATTTTTTTTATATTTATAGAGAATCAATTGTGGAAGCATTTGCCAGGGCCAAACAAAAATTTTATAGCTAAATCTTATTGCTAAACAAATATACAAGTGCCTAATATAAAATTATTTTTCGAATATATTACAAGATTTGTATGATATTTGTATATAAAGTGTATATAAAAGTTTTAATCTTTATAGTTTTGTATGTATATATGAATTGTTAATAAAATGTTAAAAGTTTTTTTTTTAATTTTTTTTTAGATTTGACGATTTTCTGATTTTTTTTTTTTTTTTTCAGTAAACCTGTATTATTTTTATTTACTGAACTTTTTACAAAGTATTAGGCAACTCTTAACGCCTTCCCGCATGATTTTTTTTAATGAAAAAAAAAATAATCATGAGCATACATTTTAACGTTCTTATATCGGGAAATATAATTTAAAAAATCGTGTGTACATGTATACGTGTATATAAAGACAAGTTTTTTTTTTGGAATTTTGGAAAATATGGTGGAAATTGCTTGCAAAGGAAAAACATTTATTATTATAAAATAATTAAAAAAAGGCTTATAATCGACTTCACGTTAATTTTATTATTGAAAACAATTAGTGTGACCGCGGTTTCGCTATAATAGATATAGCATCTACGGACTAAAAATAAAATAAGTATTACAGATTGTTTGTCGTGTAGAAAAAATATTACCTTAAATACATATAATGGGACATCTTTAACATTCTGGTCATAAATAACACTAAGGACATTACACAATTAATAAATTAGGATACAGATTAAAAATATGCATTTTCAGTGGCATGAATTAGGTTATGTTTACCGATTGGGCAAGGTGCGTTTTATTACGCATTGGGTAAGGTGCGTTTTATTACGCATTAGTTACTTTTGTACGTTTTTTCGCAGTTAATTAAAATGAAATGAATTGTTTATATTTATAAGAAAAAGGAAGAACAAACGATAATATTTTGGGGGGGTTGAAATTATTGCAAAATAGAATCAAACTGCTTTTTAAACAGTTTCTACAAAATTCATTCAAATCTGGCGGACGTAACCTTGCACAAAATTCGTTCAAACGTTTTTGATATATCGACCATGAACTTGCAATACCTCCTGTGTGAAATGTCAAATTTTTCAGGAGCGACGAAAAACAGTTGTTAAAGTTGCTGTTTACTCTATTTTTTATATTTATATAAATAAAGTGGTGTAAGGTTATTTATCGTCCCTAAAGATGTTTTAGTCTTACATTTAAACTATTCTAGCTTATATTGCAGTTATAACTCTTATAGGAGGTATTGGTCAAAAATGTCAGTTAGGAGGTATTGCATGTTCATGAACGATATGTTTGATACAAACAATGTTAGCAGGGATGTGCCATTTATAACACATATCTGTTTTTATACAAAAATATACCATAAAATAGCTTGTGATTTTATACACATAAACCGCTTTAACAAGGTTTATATAATAATATTTTTTATATTGCACGATTAGACCGGCAAATATTTTTCATTATACTTTGAAGTTTAAGGCTATGCAGTCTTCAGCTGACACACAGAATCCTTATTAAAAACGTTAATAAAAGTTCGCTTAATTAACTCTAGATGGGCGGATTTTTTTTTCAGATATCTGTAACAGTTTCTTTATTTATTGCAAAAAGTTATTGATCCCACAAATAACGAAAAAAACCGGTTCGTGCCATAAATGGGACGGTATGCGGAAAGGGGTTAAAGTTCACAAAAAAATTATATTTTATATTTTTGCCGTCATAAATAAATGTGCAGAACGCGCTGAAGTTTACACCTTAAAAATAACATAGCAAACGGTTCCAGCGATAGCTCCGTGTCTAAAACACAAAAACCAAAAACAGTATTCTTAAAAATTACGTCCTTTAGTTCGCTAATGGTGTATTTTAGTGAAAAAAAAAACAAAAAAATTCAATTTTTCCGTCCAAAAACGGGTAAAAAAGGGGGAGATAAAATATAACAAGCTTTAAAAAAATTACGTTAGCTAACTCGCAAACATGATTTTCGACAAATTGCTGAAAGATTTAAGCCAGTATGTTAAATAGTTTTTTTTTATCGCTGGAACCGTTTTGAAAAATGGCATTGTTGAGAAAAACTCGTTTAAAGTTTATTTTATGTTGGTTGGTGTGTATAGAAAAGTACACTGTCTTAATTTATTTTTTTTAATGTGAGAGGGCCTAGCTCGAAATTCAAAATTATTTTTGAATTTTAACGGTCTAAAAGATCAACAGTTTTTGATCTAAATGTCAAACGTTATCAGGCAAAAATTCCACTTAAAAAGATGACAACAGTTCCGCCTAGTAAAATGCTTCAAAAGGCTGTTATCGCGATCAGCGTCGAGAAAAATAGCGCTAACCATTAGATCATATATACATAGATGCGCCTTGAGTCCACGTCAAACCGAAATGTTTTCGTTGCTATATCCAGGAAGATTTCACCTTCCCGCTTCTGGTCACCACCCACCGGTATAGTGGTTTGTTGACAAATATGTTATACTTCATCTCCTCGCAACCTCTCCGCTATAGTGGTTTGTTTACAATTGGCTTTGTATATGTTCTACATAAAACAAATCAACATTAATGCCATATCTATGTATATATGATCGCTAACCCCGCCTGAGAGCGTTTAAGGTGGAGTGTTGTCGTTTGATAGCGTCGCTTCAGAGAGAGTGCGGGGACTGCAGGCGAAGAGTGTGGTTGTGTGTTAGTGAAATTAAATCAGGTACGATTTTCGTGTTAATTTTAATTAATTATAAGTTTTGATGGTTTTATTTTATATATTATCTATCATATGTCACACGTGAACATGTACACACGTTATAAGCATTTTTCAAATGTTTTTAAACGTAAATTTCACCTGGTTACGCAGTCTGCGTCTGATGCATCTCGAGTGATATATTTTTCCGAAAGTTTTTAGTACTTGAATTTGAGTCATATGTCTCGAAGTAGATATTATCTTGTACTAGGAAAAGCTTATTTTATCTAGGAAATTATAATCATCGTTTTCAGGCAAATTTTTAGATCAGGCGGGAGCTAGTGGCCGAAGGATGACGTGTGAGGTTTGATATGTTTTTTTTTAACTGATTTCTTTCATAGATAAGATTTCTTTGTTTCAAAAGCGCGCAAAAGTTTGACAGGTCTTTTCTGTTGGGGAAAAATGTCATATTAGGGTTTTATTGTTAAGAAAGGTCTGTTTTTAGGTTTAATAATTTGAGAGTGTTATTTTACCAGAAAGCCTTATTTATTCATGCAAAATACTTAAACAAATTTTATAAAATGGCTATTAAAAATATTGCAATGTGAATAACTTCCCACGTAGGGGATGTTCTTCCATGCGAAAAAGGTCTGTGGTTTTTAGAATAAGAAACTGATAGTGTTATTTGTCATGAACAAAAGTCTGTTATAAAAATACAATATTCCCGACTGCCCTATAAAATACCACAAAAATTTTATGTAATAACTAGCCGAGTACCCGTGCGTTGCACAGGGCATTAAGATTAACATTTTTTACCACCTTTGGTGTTAAATATCGAATATTCCTGAAACTCGTATCTTTTCGATTTCAATAAAGAACATTCTTGCCAAATATGAATTCTAGATTAGAGGCCTCTGGGATGTGCACACTTTTTAAAAAACATTTGAATCCCCGATTCACCTCCTTAAGGGTTGAATTTCGAAAAATCCTTTCTTAGTGGGTGCTTACATCATAAAAGAAATAAACTTTCCAAATTTCAAGTTTCTAGGTCCAGGGGTTTGGGCTGGGCTTTGATTGCTGAAGTGAGTTAGCATTTTATGTAATAATTAATAATACCTCTGTCTAAAAACTTCTTGTTTAACTATTTTTCACATTTTGAAATGTTTTATAACAATTTTTTTTCTAAAATTGTTCTATATTTTTTTATAAAGGTAATTTTTATTTATAAAAGTGAAAATGGTAATATCAGATAAAACAGCAGAGAAAACTTTTGTATTTGGAAAACCATGGGTTTCGACTTTTAATATTTAAATATTTAAAAACAAATCACATTTATTTATTTAACGTAAACTTATTTATAAAAATTTTAAAGGTGGGTTTTACAAACGTTTTCTTTAGTCATTCATAAAAGAGAATTGTTTTTTTTTGCACTCTGGTATCAGACTGCTATTTTAAGTTTAGAAAGATGTACTCGGGCGAGAATAGACCTTGTTAAATTAGATATTTTTGTTGTACCTCTATTTATATTTTATTTATAAAACTCATTCTTGATTATTTTTTCCACTTAATTGGATATTGTGTAACCAAAGGTATGACTAAATTGTTTGTTTTTTTTATTTTTCTGCTTTCAAGTTATTTTATTTAAACACATGTAATATTTATTTCTTGCTAAATTTATTTAAGGTTAGTGGGTAGCAAAATTTGAATTGTTTTACTACAAATGAATTTGAGCTCTGTAAAATGAATTGAAAGTGTAGAATTTAGAAATGCCAATATTATTTTAAACTTTTCGTGTATTCTAACTTTAATATATTAATTTTATTTTCAACCTAGTATCCAGTTATCGTAGGGTTATTTTTACATGTTCTTTTTTGTAAGGTACTGCCGTTTGACAACTTATTTAATTGTGTTTCTATATTTATGTGTTTAAAACCGATTTATCTATTTACTATTTTTTTGAAAACCTCTCTTTACGTTTCTGTAGGAATTATAATTATTATTTTTATTGTTATTATCAGCATATTTATTTTTTTTCAGCATTTACATATTTTATAGCACTGCCAGTTACAAAATATTTTAGAGCGTATTCTACACATATTAAGAAGTAAAAAAAGCAAAAAAATCTAAAAATCAGAACAACCCACTGAGAAAAAAAAAGATGGACGAAATTCTAAGTTTTTGCATACGAGTATTTTTGATACCGCTGATTTCGAATATGATAGTGAAAAAGCTGAAAAAAATTTACCGCGGCACTAGGTTGTTTTATTTTTTATTTTTTTTTTTTCGATTTTGTTCAAATTTGGTATACATGCTCTTTTTAGGGATACTAACGTAGACCAATGGTTAAAAAACCAAAAATCAAAATGGCGGAGCCAATATAGCATATCGGTTTTTAGAAAGTTGTCATAATTTGGCCGAAATTAATGCTATAAAGTATCAGGATATTATGTTTTTAACAGTTATGATTTTTTTTTAGATTTTAATATTTCTTTTTACTAAGGAAAGCAAAAAATGGCGAAGCTATTAGATCATGGCCATCTATTAGCCGGCTCTATAGGCTGCAAGTAAGACAAGCTTCCTGTATAAAATATATTATTTTGAGTTACAGATTTCTGTAATGGATTAGTTCCGTTATTTACCGCCGGATGGATAACCATTTTGACAATAAGAGTGAGTGACTCTAAGCATGCTAGCATTAAGCGGTTTTAAAATGCATTAAATTTCTATTATTTTTGATTGTTTTAAGATAGTTTTAAAGCATATAAAAAAGAACACAAATAGTTGTGGTGTGGTTGTACTATTTATTGGCTGCGCCAAGTCGATTATAGCTATTACAGTGGATGTAGTGTTTAGAACAGCTTAATAAAAAAATCTGTAAAATCTAAGCGTGTTACTTGGGAACCTCGTATCCCCGAAAAATCGATTTTAGGTTCCTTGCACTAATCAACTCTGTGATGACTGATAACTTAAATTAATTATTCCAGCTAGTTTATAGGTTACGTTTTATTTAAATAAGAAATTTGCGTTTGTAGAAGTTATCAGTACCGAGTTTTGTGTAAGGAACCAAAAATCGATTGTTTGGAGATACGAGGTTGAGAAAGTAACACGTTTTAGTTTTTTTATTTTTTCAGAACTATAATTTCAATTTTTTACCAAAATATTTTTCTCGCCCTGAAACTCAAAAATTTGGAAATAAAACGAACAATACATATTCCAATGTTTATTTTTACAGATTAGGTATATATTTATGTTGGGTGTCACAATATAAAATTGACAGAATTTACAATTTTTTTAACTAGTTATTTTCAAAGTAGAAGCCATTTAAATTAATTAAGCTAAAAAAATACAAAATAAATATTCCATATAAAATAAGAAAAGGAAAAGTGTTTGAATCAGATAGTTTTTTTAGTTTTTATCCCTTTACCCAAACGTAATAGTATATTACATAACTAGTGTGGAAAGTGACATATTTCAGGCGAGGGAAACCCCACGAGTGTACGAAATACACTTTCCAACGAGTTGTGTACACTATTTTTCCTACGATCCTGAGAAAATATAGAGTTTCTTAATTTAATATTTTCTAGTTTTTATTACTTATTCAAAGAATTTTTGACAAAAGCAAAGCATACAAAGCAAAAAATAGCATACAAATTTATGTATGTTAAACAGAAAATATGTTTTTCTTTTACTTTTAGTTTTCTTGGTATTTAAATTTAAAATACAATATATTATTATAGTACCTAGCTGTGTAATGGGTTGCATATAACGCAAGCCTCTTGTGCAAATCAAGGCAACATTGATAGTTTGCTAATTAGATTTCTTTAGATATGTTCCCATAAAATTGTACTGTTTTACGATTTCATAAAAAAAGACGTGTATTTTTATGTTTTTTATGAAATGTAAGAAAACTAAATCAAAAATTAAATAATTTTTATAAAATCTAGACATAAATAAAACATCCCAAGTTATATCTTGTAAGGTTATAACTATATTTTCTATTTTTAACATGAAAAAGAAAAATATTTGGATTGAATAACATAAAAGGCTGTGATGAAAGGTGGAAAATGGCATATAAAATGAGGCGAGCTAAATTCGTAGAATCTAAAACTCTAAAACGCAAATTAAGGCAAACCTATGTACGTGAAATTAGGTAAACCTACATGCATAAATGTCAAACTAGGGTGATATAAAAATATCAAACTAGTGTGATATAAGGCGTTTTCTGAAGAAAAAAAGAGTGTGCTAAATTTCATTTTCATAAGGGATCGTAGGAAAAAATGTTTACAGGTTTCATGTAATTTTAATATTAAAACTGTGAAAACAAAAATTTAATGTAAAGCAAAATGTAAATTGTAAATCACAGGATAAATAATGTATGTTTTCACATAACAGGTTTATTTAAGTCTATATATGCGTTTTATCGAAAAAATGCCCAAAACTCCGAAACTAAGCATTTTTTTATTAAAAACAAATTATTCTATAACATGGTGCCAAAAAAAATATTTAAACAATGAAAATAAGTGATAAAATCGAACTTATTTCAAAATTTTCGACGATTTTTTTTACATATATTTCGGAAACTAAGCATTTTTTTAATTAGAATCATCCATGTTTACATATTTCTTGTTTAATTTATTTACATTTTAGCAAAAATTAAAAATATCGGCAACTGTCACATAAATTTATTTATTATTGAGTTTTTTAATACTGAATTATAAAATATTCTATTTAAGAAAAAAAGTTTTAACATGTATCTAAAAATGCAAAGTTGTTGAGTTATGGGAATTTGTCAGATAAAATGCATATCCACCCTATAAAAAATATCTTATTGAAACGTATTAAAACACTTTCAGACGACTCCAAATCGTCTCTATCTGTTTCAATACGTTTCAATATGATATTTTTTATATGGCAGTCTGACGTTGTATTTCATATGTATGTATGTATGTATGTATGTATGTAAGAATTAAAACGTTTGAATGTCATTTAAATTGAAATTATGGGTACATCATGTTTTTTACCAGTTTACGTGTGTTTTGCATTAATTTTTTTTATTATTACAAGTTAATTCATGCAAAATTACATGGAATCTATTTGAAGCATTTTTAGTTTAAACAATATTCAACAATATATTCAAGTTTCAGGAAAATTAAAAGTTATAAAACCTTTTTTTTTTGAGTTCAAGTAATCCTTTTTAATTTGTTCGTGTATTTTTAAGATTTTTTAAGTTTAAAAGAGAAATTTTTCGGTAAGTACCGATCGATAAGAAAATATTAGACACAAACTTTTAAAAAATTACAAAAACTTTTTTTAAGATACTATTTCCACAATCTTAATAAAAAGTATAGTCACAACTACCTGATTACTAAACTAATTAAATTAAATAAATAAATTTGCCACTTTTTGTTTAAAATATTGAATAAAAAATATAATAAATATTTATTTGGCTTGGTTATAGTGAATTTTTAATATAATAATAATTATTTAATATGTACATAAACAAATATTATACAAACAAATTAAACACTACAAAGTGACAATATTAATATAACATCCTAGTCAGTAAAAAATATAAAATAATTTTTTGAATATTTTCTATTCAAAAATTAATAACTATATATTTTTAAAATAATAAAAAAAAGTTTTTAAATTATTTTTTTCAATAATTTAAAAAAAAACTGACTTTTTTAGGATGTGCATATACAGGGTGTTTTTTTTTTTAAATGGTACCCCGTTAATGTTTATTTGAAGAAATAAAAATTTCAGATTCTAAATCTGTTTAAGCAAAGTTTAATGAAACATAATTTACTTCTTATAATTTTTTAAACCTATATGTAACAAGTGAAAGTCGCAGTTTTTAGAAAATAAGATGAAGTTTTTTAAGGGCTCGAAAAAAAAACCCAGGATAAATAAAAGTCCAAACCTAGGGGTTTTGAGGATGTTGAAGCTAAATCCATGATTGAAAATTCAAAATGACGGATCCAATATAGCAGCAACATGTCTTCTAATGGATTTTGATAAAAATATATACTAACCAAACGTCTCTCTGTTTAAATTTTGGTTTATAGTTTATGAAAATTGACAAACATTTTAGTCGCCAGTTTAAAGTACCTATGTTCCAAGAAAAGTTCCTCGACAAAGAAAAAAAAAGCTAGAGGGGGTACTTTTTAAACAAATACCCTGTATAATAATTTATTTTTTTTTATTTATTTATAATATAGCATATATTTGATATGTACACTAAAATTTAATAACATCACATTTTGGGAGACTAAAAGCGCACGTCCCAAGCATTTTACTAAATATTTACTGCAATAGCAATATAGTAAATATACATTGATACAAAAAAATACTCGCAAATTAAAATTGTTTTCTTTGAATAAAAACGAACTTAAGGTCTATTGATTCTTTGACAAGTCCAGCTAACCACTTTTAAGATGTATTTTTCCCCAGTTTTAATTTTTTCTAAAGAGAAAGTATTAGGATTGACCTAAAATTTAATTTTTAATTTGTTTAATAAGTCTTTTTTTATCATTCCTGAATGAATATAAATTATCTTCTGTCGTCGTCTGATATATTTTGGATTAATAGTGCCCAAAAGTGTTCTTTTTAATGGTTTGGTTTTTTATTTTTGACCCAATCCTTGCATTTATATGAATTTTATTCCACTTTTTCATTAAATCATATTTTTTTTGAAAATTTGACTTTTTTATGGAATAACTCAAAATCTAACTGAGGTAGAACAAAACGGGGTTCATCATTCAAAAGGGGATACTTTTCTTTATACGTTGCTCATAAGCATAAGTTTGATAAATTTTAGAAACTTGGGCAAACAAACAAATTGTTTCATTAAAACATGAACAATCGTAAAACTCGACTTTTCTCAAGGTTTTATAGTTTTATAAAAAATAGTTTTAGAAATATTGATTTTATTTTATATTTTTTATTAAAAATATCTGTGTGATAGTCTATAGTTAGGGTTATTTTTTGTATCAAAGTATGAATATAACCAGGCTGGATTACAATGAACATTAGATTGACAAAAATGCAGGGGCGGGTCCGGCGTCTTCAATTGAAAATTCCATCCCCTATACAAATGGTAAAAAAAAATCTAATGCAATTAAAAACTTGTCACTTCTTTTTGGATCCGCCCCTGTAAAAAGTGTCATAATCTTAATTTGACCTGTATAAATATAAATATGGCGACACTGACTTAATTAACACAGCTTAAACAGTTTAAACCATTGTTAAATTTAAACTGTAGTTACAGATAATAATCCTACCATTTTTCTATCCGAACCTACTTTAGATCCATTCATGTCACTGGTGTTCAAATTTTCGGGACGCATAGTTTTGCTCTTGTGTTTTTTGCTTGTATTTTCAAAATTATTCGCTCCTTTTTTGTTTGAGAACGAATAGGTCTTTTCGATCGGCCGAAACGTAGTATCACAATTATCTTCCATAGACTTTTCTCTCTCGTGTTTTTGTTTTCTTTCTTTGGAACGTTCCAAGTGTTTTTTGCGCTCTTCTTTGGTCCAATATCTCCCAATCTGCAAATAAAATTATACTTTTTTTACTGAATTTATTTTTACAAAACTCTGCAGATCGAAAATCAAGGGACCGCGAGATTAGTGAAAATACATTGTTATAATAGAAAATGTGCGGGGAGCATCAGTAAACTTCGACTTTTGGAATTTCGAAGTTGTGGAGGTTCGAGTTATGGAGGTTTAACTGTATTTAAATTTATACGGATCCATTTGTATTCCCTCGACATTAATAACACAGGCCCACAAAAAAATAAAAATGTGAATCCTAACCAGACTATATTTGAACCGGATGAGGTGCTATTTTGACTTCAAATTCGGATTCAGCGCCTCAAAATACATAGGACTACAATGATATCCGAAAAAAATCTTCACTTTTTTTGTGTGGTCGTGAACTTAGTCTTAAAGTAATAAAAGATTCAAAATTATTTTTTTTTAAGTATTAATATTTTTATAAATTTTAAAGAAAAAAACTCCTTCCAAAAATTATGAATTAAAAATAGAGAATTTGAAGCTCTTTAAAATAATATATTACAAGACCTATATTGCCATTTAAATAATTGTCCCCCACTGCCCCCCTGGCGTCGCCTTACCGAATAAAAAAAATAAATATTTTTGTTGTGATATATACATTCCAAATTTAAAGTTTATATCTCATCCGATTTAAAAGTTACAGGGGTGTACCAGTTAAAAGAATAACAATGTTAATACAGGGTGATCAATAACTGACATGCCAAAATTTAAGAGGTGGTTCTACATCCAAAAATATCAAAAATAGTTTCTATAAAGGTTGGTCCGGAAATAAGCCCTGAGGGAGATACGGCCCTTTAAATAAGGTTTAATAACTCTGGTACCCTTTTATATAGAGCGACGAGCTTTTGCATGTTTACTAGTAATAATAAGGGCAATAAGTTTATGTTAATTTATTTTTTTGAATTTATCCAGAGGCGTGCCTAGACGGACAAAATATGTGAGGCTTAACACATTTTTGCCCCAAACTTTTTTATGTGTATTTTTTTGTATTTTTTGTAAAAAATTTAGATTCCTTGAGTAAAAATACAGAAAAAATGTCATAGTTAAAAAAAAAATGCAATTAAGAGGAAGTAACATTTTGTGCCACCAAAAACGTTACTTTTTAAAAGGCTATTACTCCTTTAATATTAAATTTAGGTGTTTTGGTTTAGAATATTTTTTTTGCTGAGTTTTAAATGAAGAATCGCCCTACAGCATTAAAATTTTATTAATGCTTTTTTTTTGTTCCCCATTCAATATGTCATCTTCGAAGGGCCGTAGCTCCCTTAGGGCTCCTTTCCGGACCAAGCTTTAAGAAACTTTTTTTCATATTTTTGGATGTAGAATGACCTCTTAAATTTTGACATGGCAGTTACTGATCACCCTGTATATTTCATAAAAAAACACAATATTTTTATTTATTCAGTGATGAAATGAAGTAATTTTACTTATATTAGCACTTAAGTGCTGTTTTAAACTAAAAGGTAAAACCTTTTAAAGTTTATTATATAAACTATAATATATAAGTATAAAGTATAAACTTTGCATTTTTACACAACGAAAATTTTAAGGTTTTAACTTTTGCTTTTATAATGGCAGTATCTCTAGCCGTATAAATATTTTTCTACGACTGATTTTAAATTTAGGCAAATAAAAATACTTTTCAAACATAGAATGAGTCCATTCTAGTTCTGGATGCGGCGTGACTGTTCCATATCAAGTTTTATAATGAGCACATGTGGTGCCATCTCTTAGAAATATTAAATAATTTAATGCAACTTTAAGTTTTGCGTTAAAATAACAAAGCTTATTAGTTTTTCTTTAAATTTGAACTGTTTTTAATCATTTTAAATAAAAATAAATAAAAATGCGCCATCTATTGTTGATTAGTTAAACCACGTTATCTGTCACAACAATATGACATAAACTTCAATTTTTGCATTATAATTTGTAAGTAGGTGGTAAATTCAATAAAAGCCTCTTATAATTGTTTATTTAATAAAATTATAAAATAATATTTATTACTTTAAATATGTTTTGTTGCATTTACATTGTCTAGTGAAAAGGAGCATTGTCTTTAACCTTGTCCGCAGTTTAAAGCCATACATTTTCTCATATTTACAGTTGAGGAAAAAGTATAGTCTATAACACGTATGGAATAGTCATGCCGCGCTCGCGGAATCGTCTAGATGGTAAACGGTAGACGGTAGACGCGTTTACCTCGCCTGACGGTTCGTATGCCAAACTGATTGTCTATTCCATACTAGTTATAGAATTATTTTTTTTTGTCAACTAGGTTGTTATATTTTTGTTTTTGATAAACTTAATATGTACATGTAGTTTGTTAATTATATAACTTTAAAAAGGTTTAAGTATGCAGAAAATTCATAATTTTGAATATTTAATAACACAGGATCACAAAAAAATAAAGTTGGTCTTTTGTAACCAAGACTATATTTTTTCTAAGTGTTTTTGGGCGCTAAAAACGAATATGACAATGAAAAAATTTTTCTTGACCCTCAAAAACTTGAGGATTTTTGTTTTGGCGTTGTGCGCTATACGTTTTTTTTGTATGCATTCAAGGCCAAAACAAAAATCCGCAGGATTTCAGATTTTTTTTATGGAAATATTACTAAACAAAAATAATTTATGCCGTAACTTGTAGATTTTAAATATCTACCCTGGTTAATTTTTTACAGGGCCACAAACTCCAGATATGGCACTTTTTTCGTGTTTTTCCGATATATTTCATAAATTTTTTTATATAAATAATACAGATGCAGCCAAAAATTTATGTATGTAATACTCCTACATACATATGCTTTAAAAAAAATTACATATATTTTTTTATCTCCAGTGGTGGGGAGTCTGGGGGGGTTTAACGTTGCACATGTCAAAATAATATATGTTGCAGTAGCGGATCCAGGAAATCCAGTCCAAAAACTAAAATTTTATATTTTTAAATTAAGAAAAAACGTATCGCTGCAGGCATAGATTTTTTTATTTCATTTTAATTTTATACCAGCCTTTTAAATTAAAATTAATTAAATTTGAAAATTTTCCAAAAATACTAGAAACTCGCCGGAGGCGAAAATTTTTACGAATGTCACTCTTAAGTTCTATAAAACCGTAAGAAAACACTAGTGCTACAGGCGATTTTTTTTTAATTTATAAAGTTTTATTAATAAAAATTTCAGAAAAATGAAAGAAAGCTCTAGCGCCACAGGCGAAAATTTTTTACAAACTTGATGGTCTATTTTAATTTCTAAAGTTTTATTATTCTAAATTTCACAAATTTTTTTTACGAATTTCGCTTACCCTAGGACAACAGGCGAAAAATTTTACAAACTTGATGATATATTTTAATTTTTAAGCAGTTTTATTATTCAAAATTTCACAAAAATGCACGAAAGACCTGGTGCCGCAGGTATTTTTTTACAAACTTTAATTTTAATTTACATTCCAAATAATACAAAAACGAATTTACGAATTTAAAGGTCTATGGTCCACTTGAACACGCAATATATACCTTAAAAAAAGCTCGTTTTGGCGCCCCTTACTGCTTTTTCTGGGTAGAAAGCTTTAACCTCCCTTTATTTATATCATGAAAACGCGTATTTAGAAAAAACTGCTACAAACTCTACAATTATTTTATCCTGGGGGGGGGGGGAAATACCCCCATTACCCCTTCAGTGGATCCGCCACTGTTTCTTATAATACAACTAATCAATTATTAATTTAATTATAATTTTTATGCATTATAAGGTAACTAAAGATTTATAGGAAGGCAGATATTTATTGCTTTAATCATTCTTAATTTTTAAGACCGAATGGCCTAATTTTAAAATGCCAGGGGGGCGGAAAATGCCAGGGGGAGGGCGGTGGCCCCTCCCTGTACGACGAAATGACGCCCTGGGTATCAGACGTGTTATATTTATTTTGTCATGTGCAACGTTAAACCCCCCAGACTCCCCTTCACTGGAGATAAAAAAATATATGTAATTTTGTTTTAAAGCATATGTATGTAGGAGTATTACATACATAAATTTTTAGCTGTATCTGTATTATTTATATAACATTTTTAATGAAATATATCTGGAGTTTGTGGTCCTGTAAAAAATTAACTGGGGTAGATATTTAAAATCTACAAGTTATGACATAAATTATTTTTGTTTAGCAATATATCCATAATTTTTTTTTTCTGAAATCCTGCGGTTTTGTTTTGGCCTTGAATGCATACAAAAAAAACCAACGTGCGCTGTATCTTTTGAGAGTCAAGAAGTTTTTCATTGTCATATTCGTTTTTAGCGCCCAAAAACAAGTAGAAAAAATGAATAATTTTTATTTAGAAATATTTTCTGAAATCTTGAGGATTTTTTTTGGGCCTTTAGTGCATACAAACCCAATGTGTCAAACCCAATGTGCGCTAAGATTTTGAGGGTCAAGAATTTTTTTATTGCGATATTGGCTTTAAGCGCCCAAAAATACGTAGAAAAAATATAGTTTGGTTTACAAAAAACTAACTTTATTTTTTTGTGGTCCTGCGTAATCAATATATTTTTTTTACCTTTAACTCGGAAATCGTATCATCCTCGGTTGTAAGACCGGCTCTTTCTTCAGAGATTTTGAGGGCTCTATTTTTCAAAATCCTGTTTCTTGTGGGGCGCCTTGCTATATAACGCGACCCGTCAGGTCTACGTTTCACTTTCCACTCCATAGCTGGCTCCATATCACATTCTGGCTGCATGTATGTATACTAAATAAAATAAATAAACATTAGTAACAGTTTTAGATTAATCCCTGAAGATTTCTCTAGCAGTAAGAAAGTCCAAACGAAACGTCGGGAAGTGAAAATTTATCATCACGGTCTAAACCCGAAAGTGAAAGTTGCTTTAATTAGCTACCTTATATAAAAACAAGCCGTGAAGATATATAACGCTTCGCATTCAATAGTATACTCCTCGAATTACAAGTAGCTTATTCTGGAGAAGTTTTAAGTTAAACTTTATTACATTATATTGGTATATTTCTAACTTTTAATTAAATTTTTTCAAATTTGTTATGATTGACTCTTTTAATGAAGGTAATTTTCACACGTTTTCTTCAATTTTTTTCGATTTTTTTATTTTTTTTTTTTTTTGAATGGATTCTGTTCAGTTTCAATAGGCTTCGTGACCAAGATTGATTTTTCTAAAAATTGAAGTGGATCGGATTATTTTTTGTTGAGTTATCGTGCGGACAAAAAAAAACGCGACAGAGGGACATTTTGAAAAATTGTTTAGAGTAGAATAGGGAACCCGGGGCGGAACGGGATATGGGTCGGAACGGTATGGAGCTTTTATCGGGCGAGGATGTGTAGCAGAGTCTTATTTAAACATTCAGTGAGATAAAATGCATTGATTGGCCTGGATATTTTTTGTGTAGTTCTGCGCTTTCCACGATTTTTATAGGTGTCAAATTTTGCGTACATTTATAATATTTATGGGTATTGATTCGAGGTAAGTCCCCCTGGTAGAAAAGTACATAAATCTAACTTGATAACATTAGATTAGTGACATTTTTATGTTTAGTCTCTAACGTTATATAAAAACGTTAGAAAATACATAAATCTAACGTTAGTTACATGACTTATAACCTTATTCTAACTTTCAATATTTTTTGAGTTTCCATTAATAGTACATAAAGTCTTAAAGATATAGTAGAGAATAATCATTACAGACAGCTATGTGCCTGTAGGCTTGATAATTATCCATGAAAACCTTGCAAATTATAAAAAAATAAGATTAAAATACTAAAAGATTTTTCTTCTTCTCCTTAATACGTTAAAGGATGGTTAAACTAATTTATAATTGATTCTAGAATACCGTAACTAACTTCACTCAATACAGACGCCATTTTGTCACCTTGTTATGTATACAGACAATAATATATATATAGTATATATTATATACGTACGTGAATATAGAGGTAACCGTATTTATCGAACTATAGAGCATATTATCCGAAAAATATTTAGGGCCACCTAAAAAGTTGGCTATTTTATAAATAAATGTAACGAAATTATGTTCAAAAATATTATGATTACTAAAATATATTTATAGATTTATTTATATGAATAATTTTTTCTCCGGATGCCATTTTATTAAAATTCAGTGCTACCAATACAACAGTAGAAATTTCCTATTTGGCCAGGCCTGCTCCGAAGGTTAGAATTAAACCTATTTCTAACTTAAAAATGATTTACGTTTGTAACTAACGTTAGATTCTAACGTTAAAAAGCGGGACATTTGCAAATATTCTATATCGTACTTTTATACAGTTTTCTAACATTAGAAAAACGCTATTCTAACGTTAAATTCCTACCAGGGCATGTTATTTTTATTAATTATATTTATGATACCTATTAGGGAAGTTCATAATACATTGTTTTATCTATTGTGTAGAAATTCTGATTATGATGAGTAAAATAGGTTCACTGGTATGGGGTGGAATGGGATAGTACCCGTTGTATTAAAGTAGTACCTTTGTTGTATTAATTGTTGTTATAGATAATGCGCCACTACAAAGGATAAGCTACAAACAAAACTGTTTCTCAGAAAACATGGACTTTTGAAAAATAAATAAAATTTTGTTGTGCGTCACTAAAAAATGAAAACTGACAGGCAAACCTGGTCCTCAGAGAACATTTAAGGTGCTGTGGAAGCTATCACCGTAAAATTAAAGAATGTCGATATTTAAATAACATACCCCATTGTGCCCTGGGCATGGGGCAGAACGGGATGAAAGGCATTTTTTTGTGACTCCATTTTTTCATATAATTTTTGGTAAAATTTGTGCAATCATAATGTTCCCTAGATATTGAATAAACGATAATTTAACAGATAAGAAAAAAATTTGGAACATCCGGGGGAAGTTTTTGTAATTAAAATTTAATTGTAATTAACAGTCAAATACAGTATAAACTACCTTCGAGTAAGGTCCCAGAACGACTATAAACCAATAAATTAAAAACAGAGGTTCTTCAAATCATCTTATAGGACATTATTATAATAGCTTGTCATAAACGTTCCTCCCCGGGTTCCCTACATGAAAATTTTTGATTTTGGACAACTTTTTTTTCAGGGTCCGAAATAAACATATAATACTCCTTTGCTGTAAAGCTGCGAGAAGTACTTATACTAATCTTATATGCCTAACGTTTGAGAACATTTACCTAAGCTTGTAAGTCAAGTTAAAAAAGGTGCTCTATTTGAAAAATTAAACTTTTAGTTATTTTTGTAAACACCGAAAGTGGCAAAAATTAGTTTTTTTTTCTCTAAAATAAAACTTTGCTTAAAGAAGCAAACTATTCATTGGAAAAGAAGTGAGGGTAAAACAAAAAAATATTTCTAAAGTCTAACTTTTTTCTTACCTGGCTTCCATTAACATACTGGTACTGGCCTAAATTTTGGGCAGTGAAACTTGTAGTAGGCTTCCCCATATTTTGATTTTCATGTTCCTCCAAAGCTTGTATAAACAACTGTTGTTGTAGTAACATTGTTTGTTGTAAATTAGCAACATTAGTGTACATCGTATCAGACAAAATGTACGATGGATGGAGTCCACTGCGTGTTGTAGGACTTGATGGACTTATGACTTTTGGTTTGGACTTGGATTTCTTAAGTTTCATTGATGGTTGGCGTCTGAAAGTTTCGCCCTCCATTTGATCGGTTTTGTTTTTTTCTTCTTTTTGAGAAGGAGACAAAATCAAAGTTGATCTATAACAAAAAACATGAACATTTTAATAATTTTATCTGCAATGCAAAGCCTAAAAAATAGTAAAATGAATTTTGATTGCTTTTTAGCAAATAAGTGAAGAAATCAACTAAACCTTTTTTTTTATTTCTATACTTGAAGCCTTTAAATATGTTTGGCTTGTCTAAGATGAACGAAACTGTCACCCAATGGCATTCAGGGACTTTTAGTTTTAGTTTTATTAAACAGAACGAAACAGTGAAAAAACATCCCACAATGTAACAAAAATGGTTTTTTGAGGCCCTAAAATAGCCTCTTAAATCACTGCAATATGAGATCACTTGTAGTTTAGTCCCTATCAAGCCTTAAGCTTTAGAAGCTTAGGAGCTTCTTTGGGGCTACTTGAGATTTATCTGCAGCTTGGGTATACCCATGACCTGCAGATATATCCCAAGTAAAAACTCTTGGGCTTCTTTGGAAGCCTAAAGTTTGATGTGGACTAAATTATAAAGCGGTTTCGCAATAGATCTCATTGGTCACAGTGACTTGAAATGCACTATATTGCCTCACAACCTCATTTGTATTGTATTGTATTGTATTGTACTATATATCTGTGCAATTCCAATCAGACCCAGTTATTGCCTTAAACCCAGCAATATTGACTGATTTGATCTAACCAGAACTAAATGAAACTAAAACTCGAACTAAAAGCAAAAGAGCTGAGATCCTTTTTTTCTTACCTGTAGATATTCTTATGTTTTAAATCCTGAGTACAAGACAGCTCAAAAGTTAGAGGATTACTGTTGCAAGAACCTCCAGTGTTATAAGCACTGGAACTATTCTCATGTTCTTCCGCACTGCTATTACTCTTCGACGATTTAATCCTTTGTTTCTTATTCTCCTTGACTGTATTTTTCTTTGGCGAAGGCGTTCTAACTGGCTCTTGGTGCGATTTTATCCAATTCTGCAGCATATTTTCGTCCAAAGCTGTTTCAGCTTCGTACGGACAAGAGTAAATCGGCTCGATTTCGGAATCAATCGATTCAGGGATGGTCTCGTAAATATGTTCAGTATCAGAATCGACCGCTGTGTTTGGCATAAGGGATGGCTTGATTTTCACCAGCTGAATGTTCTGCATTCTGAAGTCCAATTCTGAAATTTCATGATTGATCGAATCTAGTTTGGACCGGACCAACGAGTTGGTGAGATTCAGTTTGTCAGCGCAGACTGCGTAGTTTATGGGCAATTTTGGTGGTAAAGTGTCGCAATGGTGGGATGGGTTGTTTCTGTGATGCATTTCTAGTTCTTCGTGTTGCTGAATTATGCCGTTTTGGTATCCGCCGTTCGAATAACTTTGATCGAGTGCGTCTATTGGCTCCAGGTCTAAATATTCTTCGCTCTGAAATTAAGTACATTTATTATAACTTTCAAAAGTTTGAAAATATATTTTAAGCGTCTATTCCGAAAATCTTTAATGTATTTATCCGTTTCAAGGCATTTCGAAAAAACGTTTTTTTGATGCCCGTCAATCCAGAGGCTTACACAGGCCATACCGTTTTACAGAACAAAACTCTAAACTTAAGGTTTTAAGGGGATTGCTTGGTTTCTCCAAATAAAGGTTGATTGATTAATTGAGGAAGAGAGACAAGATGAGGGTTCGTACTTTTAACACTGCGGCCCCTGCGGGCCTATTGTGTTGTTCTTGGGTCTCTTTTCAGCCTTACTAGGCTGTTCACCAGATTTGCGTTGGAGAACATGGCTTCTGGTTACCATTCCCAGGTTGCCGGCGTCTCCACCGATATAGAGCCATATAGTCAAAAAGAACATGAGAGGCTGTTTGCGCCTCCTCATTACATAACCTGCATATTGGCTCGTCCCTATACACACGGATGATGTGCATGTGTTTCCTCAGGTGGCAGTGATCAGTTATTAGCCCTATAACCTTCCTGAGGTGGTCCCTACTAAGATGTAGGAGGTTCTTAGTTAATGGACCAGCGGTTATTACACCGCCAAGTATTAACTTGCTTTGCCTAAGTCCCGGTGCCTGACCCCACTGTAAACTTTGCTGGGATGTTATCCAGTTGGATATCCAGTATTTTACAGTGGTTTTGGTTATGCCAATGGCCGGCTCAGGTCCAATGAAGGGAGTTTTCGACCCTTCTCTTGCGAGTTGTTCTGCTCTTTTATTGCCATGTATGCCTTTGTGCCCTGGCACCCACCCTAAAGTTACTTTATTGTGGTTGGCTAAGGTTATGAGGTTGTTTCGACAGTCCCAAACCTGTTTAGATTTGGTTTCAAAGTTAGAAATGGCTTTGAATGCCGACTGACTATCAGAGAGTATGAGGATTTTCCTATTACTATAGTTCCTCCTCAAGTTTTCCTGAATACAGTTATTAATAGCGTATACTTCTGCTTGAAATACAGTGGCATGTCTCCCAAGGGGAAGGGTTCTGTCGTATTTAACAGTTGCCGAGTGTATTCCAGCACCAGTTCCACTGTTCATCTTAGAGCCATCCGTGTACCAGACTAGGCCCTGGGTTCGACAGTGTTGTTTAACATACTCTTCATTCCAGTTGAGCTGGATGTTGAAAGGTATGTTGAAGTTAAAAGCTGCCAGCATTGAATCGCAAATAAAGGTAGTTTACTAATACAAAAATCGAAAAATTCGATTTTATTAAAAATGGTCCTAAGATCCTATAAAGGTTGATCCGTAAATGAGCCCTAAGTATACTTACTTTTCGGCCCTCCTTAGGGTGCGTCTAAAAAAGAGTGTTCAAGTGTAATTTTTTCACTATCAATTTAAATTTGGCCTAATTATACTTTTTACCAATTCTTAATTTAAAGTTTCAAATCTCATTAGGGAACGTTCACCCCCCAAATAGGAGAACGTTCAAGTATTACGTAACGCAAAATGTACCAAAATTCATACACTTCATAACTCGGTTCTCGCGTTATTCAAGGCTGTAGAGATTTCATATTTTGGCTACCCCCCTAACACACACCCTATTAGGGGGGTTAGCCAAAATATCAAATCCCTGTAATCTATAATAACGCGAGAACCAGGGTTTGAAGTGTATGAATTTTGGTACAGTTTGCGTTACGTAATACTTGAACGTTCCCTAGGGGGGTAGCCAAAATATGAAACCTTTACAGCCTTTGAGAACGCGAGAAACGGGGTATGAAGTGTATGAATTTTGGTACAATTTGCATTACGTAATACTCGAACGTTCCCTTATGCAAAAGTCAACAAGGATAGACTTTTGATTCAAAAGTTCTGTGATTTATCATTCAAGATAGAACAAGCCGTGAAAATGTGTAATGCTACTCTTTAAAGCAAAAAGATGTCTTACACTCTTTTCCAAATTATATTTTTGAAAGTGACTAAAGATCATTGAATATTTTTTTACGATTTTACCGGTCGGACTGTGGGAAATGTTTTTCAAGATTACTCAAGAACTCTTTGAGATAAAGACTTCAAATTGGAACATTTGAAAATTCTGCGAAAAAAATCTGTCTGTTTCTGTCGCTCTGTCCGGGAAATTCTCTTTTTTTAATATTTTTTTTTTTCGTTTTTTTAAAGAGTTTCCTTTATTTTCTACGAAGAGTATACTATCATGTTATCTAAATGAGAATTCCTATACAGAGCGGTCCAAAACTCCCCCCCCCCCTCTTAACTTTTGAACCAGTTGAGATATCGACTTCAAATTTGGAACTTTTAAATAAGACAACTTAAACTATCTTTTAGAATATATTTAATACTTTCAGCTCTTAAAATGTGGGCAGGGGGCGGGGCACATTTTTTTAAATGGAAAGGGGGGTCGTGTAATACATCATTTTAAAGCTTATAAAATTCTCCATTTAACTCCATATTTTTTAATTAAAAAAAAAAATTTGGTTTAGAATGGGGTTGAAAATGGGTATTAATGTCAAAATTCCTCTAAAAAAAAAACATATATTTTTTTAAAAACGACTAATTTCATCATAAAAAAATGTTAATTATACTTTTAAACTAATTTTGGTTGACATAAATAAAAATTTATAAAAAAAAAACTTAAAAAATCGTATGTTTTAGCACAAAAAATTAAATAATCAAAACCTTAAAAAACATTTTTAAAAAATTTAAAAATGTTAGTTTAAATAGAGAATTTTATAAGCTTTAAAATGATGTATCACACGACCCCTCCATTTAAAAAAATGTCCCCCCATGCCCCCCTGCCCACATTTTAAGAGCTGAAAATATTAAATATATGCTAAAAGATAGTTTAAGTTGTATTATTTAAGAGTTCTAAATTTGAAGTCGATATCTCAACTCGTTCAAAAGTTAAAGGGGGGGGGGGGTGAGTTTTGGACCGCACTGTATATCATAAGGTATAAATAAATAATTTTGTAATTTAAGCGTTTATAGAATTTTATTATTTGTTTATGAAGTTTTGCGAAGACAGCTAGTCTAGCCGCGAACTTTAAGATAAGCAATCTGCTTTGTCATTTGTTTTTTTATTTGCTTCCCCAGCTCACTAATAAAATCAGCGATCAGGTAGACAATTTTTGGGCTTACCGTCAGAACAGGGCCCCGATAGGATTCTTTACCCCAAAAAAAAAAAATCCTCGAAAATTTTCACCTCGAAAAAAATTACCTCGAAAAAAATACCTCAAAAAAAATTATGTCAAAAGCCCATTACCTCGCACGAAAATTACCTCGAAAGGACTTTTTCTAACACATAATTTTTTAAAAATAATAAAAAAAACTGCCAATCAATCCAGAATAACACCATGGAATAAATTTTTCCTTTATAAACAATCCCATCATCCCAGGAAACCAGATGACGTCCCCGACGTACTATCAAGGTCAATTTTAAGTCATATTTGTGGCGCCATACATACGACGCATATCAGACATCATCAAGACGTCAATTTTTGGTCATGATGTCATTAAAATTGTATGTCGCTGGGACGTCAATTTAATGCTGAGGCTATAGGTGGCGCCACATATTGTTTTCTACCACTAAAAATAATTCCATATTCTATATTGATTAAAGATTGATGACTTTATAAACTCTTTTTCTGGAATTACGTAAACTGAACAGAATTGATTTTATATGCCTGGAAAACTCCTTTCACTGGACAAGAGCAGATATGTGAAGGGAGTAATGGCAAGAAATTTTATATGAAATCCTGTCATGGGCTCTCATATTATAATATTGCCCTCTCTAAAATTAACCCACTCCGCCTCCAGCCTTGTGGGTTAATTTTCTCCTGGGCAAAATCTTATAGAAACTATAGTTTTCTCTTTCATACCATAAATAACTATTAATTGGAGAGATATATCTATCTATCTATCTATACTGTTGAACACGTTATTCTAACGTCAATTTCTGACGTTATTATAACATCAGTAATGTTACGTCCCTGCGCTGTGATACACGTCACTCGGACGACAGCAAGACGTCATTTAGGTCAGTTGGTGCCCAATAATTGACGTTAAAAAGACGTCTTTCGGTTTCCATAGATAAATATCCCAGGAAACCAAAAGACGTCTGTTTGTAAATACCCATTTCCAAAGAATTTTGTCTTTAAAGATAAATATCTTTATAATACACAAATTTTTTGTCAAATGCAATTTTTTTTCTTTCGCAAGCTTTTAATTTATGTTAATAATCTGAAGGAAACGGATCAAAAAATAAAAAAAAAAATACTTCTTGAGGTAAACGCCGTTCAAGGAAAATTCTTTCGAGGTAATGTACTTCCGATGTAATGTCCGTGCGAGTTAAAATCTTGCGAGGTTACGTCCTTACGAGGTAATGTTCTTTCGAGGTAAAATTTTTCGAGGTATTTTTCTCAAGGTTATTGCTTGCGAGCTAATTTTTTTCGAAGTAAAGACCGACCTTCCAAAAGGGGTACAAAGTTGCCAGGACCGGTCTTCCGGGGGCCCGTCAAAAAAATGGAAACAAGTCAAAAGCTACATAACCAAATAACAATTTTAAGGTTTAACTTTGTATAGAAAAAATTTGGATTTCACTTAAAATCAATGCGGGCCTCTGCATAAAAACCAAATATTTCTCAAACGGCATGATCTGCCTTTGTATAGAAAAAAAAAAAGATTCCACTCCAAAATCAACACGGGCTATGACATAAATATTTCTCCAAGGGCCCAATCAGGCTTTAGTAAAATAGCTGTGTACCATAAATTTTACAGGCCCACTTAGAAAGTAACGAGGACCCCGGTATAAAAAATATTTATCAGAGGGACGGATCAATTTTTAGCAAAAAAAAAGCAGTGTACGAGAAAATTTAGGGACCTCGATTAAAGTGCAATGTCGAAATGCCCCACTTAAATTTAAATGTATTTTTTTAAGGGGGCCCGGTGACCTTCCTGTACCTGGGCCCGTGCTGGAAATACCCGGCACTGTTGATCGTGTAAAACCCGTTATACAGGATAAAAGTTTAATGATATGCTAGTGCTAGGCAAAACAAAATTAACCAATCCAATCTCTAACTTCTATTTTCAGCGCATTTGATTGGCCAATTTCTTCTTGCCTCGCACTTGTATTATATTTCACGCCCCCAGTCATGTAGGTAGAGGGCAAAAGGGGTCTCCCCTGGAAAAATTTTAGCCCCTTCTGGAGTATTTAGAATGTGTACAGCATTTGGATTAAGGGGTCTTTCTACCTTTAAATTTTAAAAATATTTTGTTTTTACACATTTTTTTTTACATAGAAGCAAAAAAAATATCATTGTGAAATTTTGTAGGTATATTTAGTTATATTTAAAGAATACAAACAATTTTTTTTTAGATTTTTAAAGTGCCAAAAAACGGTGGTCGCCATGATTCCGGCCGTTTGGATCGACTGAAAAAAAAAGGGATATTATTCAGTATTGAAGTCGCTCTATCTAAAAGAATTTTTTTTTTGGCTAAAAAATAACAAAATGGCGGACGTTTTTCAAAAAATATTAAATCATTTTGAAGAAAAACGTTTGCCATTTTGTTATTTTTGGCCAACAAAAATTTTTTCTAGACAGGGCTATAGCGACTTCAATCTGAATAATAGCCCGTTTTTAATGTTTTTTTTTAATATGGCAAAAAATGGCACTTTAAAAATCTAAAAAAAAAACATACCTACAAAATTACACAATGCTATCTTTTTTCTTTCTATATAAAAAAAATGTTTAAAAACAAATTATTTTTAAAATTTGAAGGTAGAAAGATCCCTTAAATAAGAGTTTAAAGATTTTTTTTGTTAGCACTCCCCCTCCTATCCCGTGAACCACCTACTTTTTTTTTTCGAAAGTTGACTTTTTATGCATGGTAGTTCGCCTAATTTAGGTAAATTTTGTAAGGAATTGGTGATAGTTGACTTTTTTAAACAGTTTGTTTTTGACGAGTAAAAAAAAGTTTTTTGACACTGAGAATTACATTTTTTCATGCGTTTGAAAATTTTACGGAAATTTTTGTACTTGACTTTTTCTGAGGTGTGAACCAATATAGAAAGTTCGTATACAAATTTTCGGAAGTCTTTAAAAAATCTTGACAAAAATCTCAAAATCTTGAAAATTTCAGTAATTTTTGACAAGATTTCGAAGATTTTTAGAAATCTTGGGAAGGGACCCATACTTTCCTTATGGGAAATGGCTTTCTGTCAAATTGGCTGAATTTTTGATATCTTTTAGTTAATGACCTCCTGATCAAAAATTATCATTGCGCCAAAATGCTACGGCCCCTAGTTTCCAAGATATTTAATTGCAAAAAGTGAATTTTTTAAAAGTATAATTTAAGTTTTTTTATCATGAAATTAGTAATTTTTAAAAAATTGTTTGATTTTTTGGAGAAATTTTAACAAAAATACCCATTTTCAACCGCATTTTAAACCCAAAAAAAAATGCTTTGAAAAAATAAAAAATATATAGTTAAATGGAGAATTTTATAAGCTTTAAAATGCCCCTCTATGTCCCCTGCCCACATTTCAAGAGCTGAAAGTATAAAATATATGCTGAAAGATAGTTAAATTTGTCCTATTTAAAATGGTTTTCTCAGAACTTGATCATCTCTTTTAGTTTACGAGAAAATCGCTGGGTAAATATAGTTGGGACACCCGGTATATGAATCTAAATACATGATTTGATATTTTTGGGATCGTCTTTCCAATAACTTTAATTTCATTTTGTAGATTACTATCTTTTTCGGGCAATCAAAATCCATAATTCGCCATTTTGATTTTCATTTACGATTCTGAGAGGAATCTAGCGACACCCACAAAAATATTCCTACATTTGTGGTGACACCTCGTTTATCAAAATCGGTTAAGTCGTTTAAGATTTACTATGTAATGAAGAATTTTAAGCAAAAAAACCGACACGCATGAACAACTTTATCTTGCTGGCGTTCCAGTCGGGTAAAAACTTATGCTGTTCATGATAACTTTTCAATATGTTGTTAGTACTTCATTATATCAAAATATAACAAAATTCTGTCCGTTTGAATTTTTATAATAAAGAAAAATTAAAAATATTTAAAATTTGATTTTTTTATATTTTGTAGATAATGTGGCAACAAAACAGAATACTTTGTGTATACTGTTACTTTTGTTAAGGAAGTTTTTTTCTACGGTTAACAGAATAAGCGATAGAGCACAAAATACTGACCGATGCATAAATTCATAAAATTATAAAACTTTTTGCAATGAAATAGAGGGCGTAGCGATTTTGCGCATTAATTAAAACATATCAAAAATTCATCCAATTTGACCGAAAGCCATTTCCCATAACGAAAGTCCGGGTCCCGAGGGGCTGACCGCGTCTGAAATTTGTACAAAAGAGTTCCTTTTTGCAAAGAGTTCCTCAGAGTTTCTTCGGAGTTCCTCGGAGTTCCTCCAGAGTTCCTTGGGAGTTCCTCCTGTGTTCCTTAAGAGTTCCTCTCTGGAACGGGTGATTTTTGGCAAATAAGCCGTAGAAATTACCGCTATGCAAGCACTACTGCTAATAAGGCACCCTCACAAAAAAAAACTTTGTCCCTGACGGTTTCAACCAAACTTGGCGCCCCTTCAAAAAAAAATTGGCGCCCAAAGGTAGGATGTTTTGATAAGGTGTTTGTCACGACTCATCTAGTTTGAAAATAAAAACGTTAATCCACATGGGTAATAAATAATAATTATTTCTGACCGCGTCTGAAATTTGTACAAAAGAGTTCCTTTTTGCAAAGAGTTCCTCGGAGTCCCTCCGGAGTTCCTCCAGAGTTCTTCAGAGTTCCTCGGAGTTCCTCCAGAGTTCTTCAGAGTTCCTCCTGAGTTCCTTTGGATTGTACAAAAGATTTCCTCGCGGTCAGCCCCTCGGCGGGTCCCTTTTATCGAAAGCTCAAAAATCGTAGATTTTTATGTCGAAAATCTCGGAAATCATACAAAAATCTTGAAAGTGCCTGTATATTTTGTAGTTCACCACTCGGCTTTTTCATAAGGTTGAAAGCTTTTTTTTATTCGTCAAATTTTTGATCGGGATGAAACAATTGTACTTGTTTTCCGACAAATTGGCTAAAATGTATTGTATCGATACAGATCTATAGGTTATAACGCATTAAAAATTTATATGCGGTTTGGTATTTTAGGTCTTGTTTCTTAAAAAATCCAATGTTTAACCTTTAACCCTATTTTAAAAGTTATAACTCAACAGCGACATACAAGGTCCTTTCCTGATGTAAGGCCACATTTGTATTTTAAACTTGTAATTTGACATTGTTTTATTTCATTGCTTAAAACTTCGAACCCCATAATGATGCTTTATTTAAATTTCTTCGCAAACTTTTTCAATTGTTTATTTATTACTATACCTATAAATAACCACTTCCACTAGAAAAGGTCCCACTTGTCGGTATGGAGTTAGGGAACGTTCAAGTATTACGTAACGCAAATTGTACCAAAATTCATACACTTGATACCCCGGTTCTCGGGTTATTATAGATTATAGAGATTTCATATTTTGGCTACCCCCCCTAATAGGGTGTGTGTTAGGGGGGGTAGCCAAAATATGAAATCTCTACAGCCTTGAATAACGCGAGAAATGGGGTATAGTGTATGAAATTTGATACATTTTGCGTTACGTAATACTTGAACATTCCCTTATACAGGGTTGGTTATTCTTTAAAATTGTACACCCCACGTAACTTTTGAACGGAATGAGATATAAACATCAAATTTTAAAGGTGTATATCACAAAACAAAAACTATCATATGCAAATATTTGCAATATTGCCAAGGGGACAGTGGGGGACAAAATTTAAAATATCAACGTAGGTTATGAGATATATTATTTTTAAGAAATTAAAATTCTCCGTTTAGCTGTATAAGAAGTAATTTAAGATTTTCTTTTCTTTAAAATTATTCAAACTTTTAATATTTTGTGCATAAATATTGGAAAAGTGACATGGAAATAGGGGGCGGCGGTGGCTCAGTCGTGAACACCTAGATCTAGTATTCGAGAGGCCGGGGTTCAATCCTCGGATGTGGAACAACTTTTTCACAGAAATAAAATACCGTCGTTTACCCACCACGTTGGCTTGTGCTGTCGAAGAGCATACAGTACAGAAAAAGCTTTGCAGTGGATAATGCCGCACTAGCACTCGGACCTGTGATACTACCCGGGGGCACCGAAAGGGAGCAGCAAGGTAGCTGTCAGGTCTGTTGGCCGAGCTCACTTTAGGGACTTTCAAGCAACCAGGATCTGTACTAAGGCTGCAAGCGAAAATTATCCTTAAGCAGTTTGGCGCCGGTCCAAGTGCACTGGCAGCCAATAAACTTAAGGAATCAAGCCGCTTACTTAGCCAAAAAAGCAGACAAAACGAGGTTCGGATTCCTCGCTAAACTGTAGGTCCCGGGGTACAACAACAAAAATCCTCGTTAGAGTAGAAAAAACTAGTAACACAGGGGTAGGCAAAAAGGACCAATATGGTCTAGTTGCCAGGCTTGACCTCCCCGCCATTACTACTACTACTACTACTACTACTACTACATGGAAATAAAAATTAATTGATCTTAAAATGATAATACAACTTGTATTCATTATTTGGACCTTTTTATGCGAACTTTCCAAAATTTATTTTTAAAAAATATTGAAAATTTTATCAATTTTAAAGAAAAAAAAATCTTCACACATTTAAAATATAAATAAATAGTTACATGGAAAATTTTCAAAATGAGAAAGCAAAATGTTTTGGAAAACGTGGGGGCCCGGGAAAGAAAGTTTCTCCGGGGCCCCAGCTGGCTCGGTCCGACCCTAGGTACCACTATGACTACCACTATTCTAGAAATACTTTACCACAACCTTTATTAAAGAAAATTGACGTAAGCAACAACCCCCTCCAAGGATCCGCCCCTGCTTGAAGGGCTTAGCGAGCTTTTGGAAGGCAAAATATTAAATAATAAAATTGAATGTTTTTTTTTCTTTTTTTTTTCTTTCAATTCGATTTCTCCATATTTTCCTAATCATAATAAAAGGAAATAAGAATTTAGACAATAGGAAATACAATATCAACAAATTTAAAGTGTATTCTTTTCATAAAAATATATAGGAAAAATTTCGAATGAAAAGTTGAAAATTTAATATGCGGAAAATAAAATGCATTATATTTTGTCTTATTCCTTATTGTGTACCTAGATACAGTAATGGATTTGGAAAATTTAAATGCCCTTATAGCAGAAAATTTCGATACTGTATTTTCGGTTAGTGACTATGTTTACACGAGACCTAACTAGCGTATTTATTAATACGGTGTGTTACTCCCTCGTAAACGCACTTTACTGCAGTATTTACGAGTATTTATTAATCGGGAGTTACAAATCTAACCCTCTTGACATGACAAGGCCGTGTAAACGGTGAAGATTTATCAATACCGATATTGCCAACTTTAGGCGAAAAAAAAAAACAAATTACCCCATACATATATAATATAAGGCAGCAAGTTTTCTAGGTAGTGTTGTTTTTTTTCTGAATGTTGCCAATATTTTCGGTGGACCGCACTCTATAATTTGACGGTTACATGATAGACATCGACTTGTAAATGTACATGATAACTGGTAACTTATACAAACTCCAATTCATTACTCGAATATAACTAATTGGAACTAATTGGAATAGTTAGTTGGAATTTGTATAAAATATGTATGTTATCATTCATCATGTACAGAGTTAATAACACTAGGCAACACGGTTTCTTGCCCTGACTGGAGTCATATGTTTTTTAACTAATGTTGGGTCGCCGAGACCGAATCTGACCTCAGAATGTTTCTATTACCTCAAGTTTCTGAGAAAAATGAGTTAAAAGTGGTAAAAAATCATTATTTTTCTTTCTTTCTTTTGTTCTAAAATCATGGGAGATAAAAATATTATGAGGACAAATTTAGATTCGGCGACTCAATATTAGTTAAATAAAATAATAGTAAAATCTAAAAGTCCAAACATTTTTAAGAACAAGCTTTTAAGTGCTCTAAAAAGAAGAAAATTAATTTTAAAGTAAATCAAACCCATAATTTTGTTACATTATAGAATTTTATATGATATAAAAGCTTGTTACAAGATTTTCCTGTGTAAATTTCTTTTATAAAAAATACTTAAATTTTTGGTTAGAATTACTTGTGTCAAGATATATTCTCGCGATAAGCTTTTATATCATATAAAATTGTATAATGTAACAAAATGATGGGTTTGATTTACTTGAAAATTTATTTTCTTCTTTTTAGAGCACTTAAATAAAAGCTTATTCTTAAAAATATTTTTTAAATTTTTATTACTATTAATTTGTTTTTTCTTATTTTAGTCGTCAAAATTTTGTAGGATACAAATTTTTTTTTCAAATACTTAAAAAGTACCCAACTTAAAAAAAAGTCCAAACTTTAAATTCATAGGTAGAGTAAATAGGTATGAAACAAATATAAAAAAATTGATCCTGTGACAAAATTAAGTAGGGTGGAGGGTAAAGAGAGGGGTACATAAGGGGACAAGCTTATCGCCACGTACTCATGCTAAAAATCGTCAAAATCATCACTAGGGGGTCAAAAATGAACTAAAAATATGTTACGTAATACGGTTCTTATGTAATAAAGTAATATTATTATGATGTAGAACCATTAAAAAAACGACAAAAAATACGCAATATTTTTTTTAAGTGTTCTAAATTTTTTTAAGGTCCTGCGCCTTTAAATTGATAAGAAAAATATATTTTTTGGGCTCGGGAAAAACGTTTACACTGTGTGCTTTAATTTTATTTCTTTTCCATTTATTTGCTTTTTATGAATAAACTGAGCAAAATAAAAAAATATTTGTTTAAATATTTTTGTAGAGAATTTTATAATCTACAAAAAAGTCCTATAAAATGTTTATACAAATTTGATAGTTTTTCCACAAATAAGCAGTTACGTAAATTCTGAACTTTCATTTTAAGCTTTTTATTTTTTTCGCGTACTTACTGTGAAAGTAGGTCCTTGGCATATAGATTTTTGAATTCCGTGTATTTTTTTAATATACCCTAAAATTTTCAAAATCCTACACTTTTTTTTAAAGATTTTGAAAAAATACGTCATTATTTACTGGATCTATTTTTCAAAAATTTTAAGTGGAATTTTTCTAAATTCAGATTCGGATCCGATCGGTTGGTATTTGTTGCCTAGTGTTAGTGCAAGGAATCGAAAATTGATTTTTTAAAATACTAGGTTTTGAAATTTAAAAAGTCGACATGTCACTTATGAGGAGCAATTGAATTCAGTAAAGAAAAAATGTTGTCAACTTACCCTTGTGTATGATCTGCTAATTAGAAGAGTAACCGCTTTTTTATTTTCAGCAAACAGAATTTCTGCCTCCTCTTTATTCGCGACATCTTTCCCATTCACCTGCAAAAAATCAAAGGGATTTTAAATCATTTACACAAACAAGCTGTGAAGATATCTAATGATTCGCATTTACAGTATACTCTGCGCATATTATGCTTCTTATAACCAGGGCCGGACAGAGCCGGCTCGGGGCCCGGGCAAACTTTTTATTCCGGCCCTCATTTATCCAAAAAAAAGTTGTCACGCGCAGGCCCGTAGCTATAACCTTATAAGACACTTGTACAGTGGGGGGCTGAAGTGGCGCCCCCCTTTATTAACTAAGTTAGCGCCGCAGGCGAATTTTTTTACAACTTTGTTAGTCCATTTTACTTTTAACAAGTGTTAACAGTTTCATAAAAATGCAAGCTGCAGCTCCTCAGGCAAATTTTTTTACAAAGTTTGGCGCCGCAGGCAATTTTTTTTTAAATTTTACGCCCAAGGTTTACAAGCTCAAATTAAAAAAGTATAAAGAATCCCTAGCGCTACAAATTTGATACCTAGTCTATTTTAATTTTAGAACAGTGTACTGTTCTAAAATTAGACTAGGTATCAAAGGGAACGTTCAAGTATTACGTAACGCAAATTTTGATCATTTTGGATCCCCACCCACCCCCTGTAACGCTATTTTCCTATAACATTAACATGGGCGAACACTCCAAAAGCGTTACGTAATACTTGAACGTTCCCAAATCTGTAACACTGCAGTGTTACAATTTTAAGTTTCATAATAATGCAATTGCACTACTATATAAAGTTTTACAAAAATGCAAGAAGGCTTAAGCGCCGCAGGCGAAAATGTTTACGAATTTGAGGGAAAAGTATCTGCATATTTGCTCGTTTTGACGCCCTTATCATTCTAGGGGAGGATAAATAAATAAACTGTTTACTTTAAACTTAAAAAAACTTCCGACACTGGCCCCCCTCGAGCTCGGGCCACTGGGAAAGTCCCCCCTCCCCCCCTGAATCCGGCCCTGCTTATAACTTATGAATAACTTTTATTTTTTTTTTTGCATTTTTAGCGTTTTGTACTTCAAAATTGAAACTCTTATAGGATCGGTCGTTTCGCCGTCCAAGAGACCGAGTTTTTAGCCGATTTTAAAAAAAATATATAAAATTAGGCATTTTTGCCCAGGTAAATTGCCTACAGTTTTTTTATGCCATAAAAGAAAAAAAAACTATTTTTTGTATTATACATGTATAAAAAAGTAATTGCCGTATCAAATCGAGTATCAAATAAAAAAATGAACAAAAAAGTTTTAGCCGATTTAAAAAAAAAAACAGAAAGATTAGGAATTTTTGCCCCCCAAAAATAGCTATCGACGCTGTTGTATATATTTATGTATACAGAGCGGTCCAA
Source organism: Brachypterus glaber (assembly GCA_958510825.1). NCBI lineage: Eukaryota > Metazoa > Arthropoda > Insecta > Coleoptera > Kateretidae > Brachypterus > Brachypterus glaber. The sequence goes on from OY294054.1 coordinate 9,275,134, forward strand.
AAGTCACCCCCCCCCCCCTATCTTTTAGAATATATTTGATAATTTCAGCTCAGGGGTAGGGAAGTTGGACATGGGGGGACATTTTTAAATGGAAAGGGGGGTCGTGTGATACATCATTTTAAAGCAAGCTCTATTGGACTGTTTATTTTTTATTTTTTAAACAACTTTTTTAAAGTTTTGATTTTTCAATTTTTTGTGCTAAAAAATTGTTTAGGTTTTTTTTTTTTTGTAAATTTCAATTTAAATTAGTTTAAAAGTATAATTTAAGTTTTTTCATTATGAAATTAGTCATATTCAAAAAATTGTTTGATTTTTTTAGAGAAATTTTGATAAAAATACCCATTTTCAACCCTATTTTAAACGCAAAACAAAATGTTTTAAAAAATTAAAAATATATAGTTAAATGGAGAATTTCATAAGCTTTAAAATAATGTATCACACGACATCACTTTCTATTTAAAAAATCTCCCCCGATGTTCCCCTAACCACATTTTAAGAGCTGAAAGTATCAAATATATGCTAAAAGATAGTTTAAGTTGTCTTATTTAAGAGTTTTGAATTTGAAGTCGATATCTCAACTCTTTCAAAAGTTAAAAGGGGGGGGGGGGTGACTTCTGGACCGCTGTGTATATTATATTTACGTTGTAAGCACATAGAGTATACGGCAATTAAATTGTTTATTTCAAAAACATCATAAGTCCTATTTACAAATGTCCACAAGTCGCTTTTAAGGAGGGCAACATCCCCCAAGGTGTATTTTTTTGAGAGGCCACACTTCTATTAAAACTGATTTTCGGACCTAGGTGTATCGGACCTTTTTTTAGGTTTTTGATTTAGTTTAGTTTTTGATGCTCAGAACGTGAAACTATGCTTTAATTTTTCTTGAAACGGCCCTATAGTGTTAGGCCGAGGTTATGGCTCATTTTCGAACCTACCTTTATAGTCTTTCTTAAAATATGATGGTCTAGAATTATCGACAGTAAGAGGTAGTGAAATTTTCGATAATTTTATTATGGTCCCATAAAATAATTTTCCTCAGTAATTTCTTAAGTAAATTTTTCGCTTTTAGCAAAAAATAAACGAAAAAAATTACTATAAAGCAAAATTATTTTATGAGGCCATAATAAAATTTTCTGAAAATTGCACCACCTCGAGTGGTATTTAGCTTGACTATTTTACAAACTAACTAGCAAAAAAAGTATGTTTTATTCAAATGTTTATTGAATATAATTAGGTTTAACTAGAGCTTACCTCAAATTATTTAGTTTTTCGTACGTAAAAGTCCTGGCTTGCAATATTTTTAAATTTTTGAAAAGCGCTCGCTTATAGCAATTGTTTGAATGTTTATCTGGTGCTCCGACGTTGCAAGATTTTGCCCAAAACATTATAATTTCCTATAAATTAGTTGTTTTTTTGTACAAAGAATTAGGCATAAGAAAATAAATAATCAGAATAAAACAATTACATTATTCTTTTTGAAAAAATAAACTGTTCCGTAGCTTAATAACTATTATAATTAATTCAAACTTAAAAAATAAATTGTGTAATAAATCTGACAACATTGCTATGTTTATCATTTTAATTTTGCATGTTTTGACAAAAACGAAATAAAAGAGCTAGTCTTAAAAGTTGCGTTTTGCGGTTGATTTATTATAAATTACTGTTAAAATTTAATATTTAATGTGAAAAGTGACAAAATAAGCCTATTAATTGTTTGCATTAGCTAAGAAAAATTTTAAAATATGGTTTTAAACGTTGTCAAAGTCGTTGCAAAAGGTAAGCGTTTTCTACATTTGCTTTGAATTATATGTTTTAAAATTAATCAAGATACCTATCCCTAGTTTTGATAATTTCACACGTGAAATTATCAGTGTCATTCAAATCTGATTGGTTTAAAGTCAAAAAATAAAGGGATTTGATTGGTCTATTATAAGTTTGTAAAATAGTCTCCTTAATTCAGTACCTCTTTAAAAAGATCATGTATATAGTATACAACATAATTATTTAACAAGAAAAAAGGAGTTAAATCACTTTGCTCTTCCTAAAAAGAGTAAGACAGTTGGTCAAAAAAGTATCGAGTTTTTGGGCATAAAAATATACAATAACATTCCAAATGAAATTAGAAAAATTAAAAGTTTTAATAGTTTTAAAAAGGCGCTTAAAAAATATATTGTACAAAATACACATTTACGTAACGTTTTTCTAAATAGGCAATAATATGCTCGTTTCTTGGTTTTATCTGAAAGTAATTTCTCGCAGTTTTTCTCTGGATAAAGAAATATTACTTCATTGGTGCAGCTGTTATTTTTGCTGTTTTTTTTTTATTAAATATGGAAACTTTATGCATTTATTTTTATATAATTATAATATATTTTTTTTTTTTATTATATAATATAAGTCATGTATAATTTAGAATAATTTATAAATAACATAATTTGTAAATGTATATACAAAGACACAAAACAGGCGAAAGCCTAGGTGTCGCAAATACCAAACCTGTAATACTTACCTTTATAAATAAATAAATAAATAAATAAATAAATATGTATTAGAGTTTACAAGATAAGGAAGAGATAAATTTGGTTTCTCTGTGTAATTAGCATTCCGCACTGTATTTACGTTGTAAGCACATATTAGTTAGTATTACATACGGCAATTGTGTTTGATTAAAATATGTAAATCGTAACATTGCAAAATTTACATTAACAGATGTAATTTGTGATTGCAGATCCAAAGTAAATATGGAAGCTGTCATATCTGAATGAATAATTAGAAATCGATAAATGTACAGGGTGTAAATCAAATCAAACTAGCTGTGAAGATGTTTGCGTTAACTTAGAAAATTTAATTGTATTTTTAATACTGAATGTCATTTGTTAATACATATCTTTTACATAATCTGTAAATTCATCCATGTTTTGTTAAAAAGTAATTGTGACTCTTTATAGTAAAGTTAAATGTTAACTAGGTTAAAATTTATTTTATTTAGTCAAACTTCACGTGTGATAAAATGGTTTATTACTGCAGTTTCGTTAACTATTTACGTTAACATCATCAGATACTACTAATATTATAAAAACATTTTAAAAGTTAGAATTTACATTAAAATTAAAAAATTACACAATTTAAAACTTAAAAAATAGTAATAAAAAAATTAAAAATGACATATCTTTTATTTATATCGCCATTGATATTTAATACTTTACTTGTGATATTAAATACTGCAATGTGTGTATTTTATGCAAAATGTTGTCATACTAACATAGAGACCGTGCTGGTACATTTGGATCCCCACGCAACATGTCTTTATTAATACTGTAACATTTGGTAAATTATATTACAGTTATAGTTTGGTATATTTTAAGTTCTAGTTGTTGTGTTATTGATCTAGTTTAAAGTATGTTGCAGTATTTAGTAAAATAACAATCGGTAAATAATACCAAAATTTTGATTAGAATACAGAGAAAACTAAAAAAAGGATCGATTATTTTGACAGTGTGTAACTGTGTGTGGTGGAAATATTTATATTATTACTAATCAAAATTTTGGTATTATTTACCGATTGTTAATTATTATGAATACTGTAACATAATTTAAACTAGATCAGTAATACAACTTAACAACAACTCAAAGTATAGCATATTATAAGTGTGATATGCTTTACCAAATGTTACAGTAATTTTTACTATAACATGCTAGTATTAATAAACACATGTTGCGTGGGGATTCAAATGTACCAGCATGGTCTCTATCTTAGTATGACAACATTTTGTATACAATACACACATTGCAGTATTTAATATCACAAGTAAAGTATTTAATACCAATGGTGGCGATATAAATAAAAAATATGTATTAACAAATAACATTCAGTATTTACTTTTTTTTTGGATTATAATTTTCTTAATATAATATAAATATTAGATGAGATCATGATCATTACAAATGTTATACATAACTATACTTATAATGCACACACTATATTATAGTAAACATTTTCTCTGAACCAAGTCACGATAGTAACTTGACTTGGTTGCGAGAAAATATTCACTATATTATGGATTTATACCGGCAGCAACCCAAACATTCACACCCAAGCGGAATCCAAAGCTGCAAAAAAAAATAAGCTTTCGCTATTCTGAATTTTAGAATTTAAAACTAAAATCAAAACTTGAGTGCGTCTGAATTGTTGTTATTCACCACCAGTGGCGTAGTGGGCGCTTTATCAAAATTTCTTCAGGAGCTCTTTTTTGGAAAATAAACAAAAAACTAGCATAAACAAAATATATTTAACAAGTGACAAAAACAAAAATACATAGGTACCTATGTATTAAAACATTTTACAATTTTGATTGTCTATTTTAGTTTTTACAATTTTAAATTTCATAAAAATGCAAGAAGGCTATAACGCCGCAGGCAATTTTTTTTATAAATTTCAGGCTTGAGTTTAAAAAAACACGTAAAAAACCAAGCGCCACAGGCGAAATTTTTTACAAATTTGGTAGTCTATTTTTATTTTAAAAGAGTGTTACAATTTAAAATTTCATAAAAATGCAAGAAAACTTCAGCGCCTCAGGCGATTTTTTTACAATTTTTACGTTTAAGTTTTAAGAATTCTTATCAAGCTTTATACTAATTCATAACCTTTCTCTTACACATGTTGGGGCCCCTGTAGCTCGGGGGCTCTGTATCATTGATACACCTGCTGCAGCGGTGGCTACGCCCCTATCCACCACAATGTAAGAGTGACCGGGCTTTGACGGCAGTGACCAAACAGACAGGCACTTTCTTATGGAAACTGGCTTTCGGCTGAATTTTTAGTATGATGTACAGGGTGGGCCAAAAAAAACCATCCACTTTTTAAAGCATTATAACTTATTTGCCTTTTGACCGATCTATACAAACTTTTGAAGGAATAAGCTCAAAACATGTTCGATTCTGTAGGTAATTTTCATTATTTAAAATATTGTTATATTTTTTAGTAATAAGGCTTTTTCTAAAGGGGTTATTTTAAAGCCGTGGGGATTAGAGCAAAATGTATAATTTGAAAAATTTTCGCCTTCATAATGTTAAGTGGTCTTTCTTTAGTAGGTAAGTATATTTAAATTTAAATTTTAAATTATAGTTTATTTTTTATTTTTATTTTTCTGAAAGGCTACATATTGCAATAAATTAATTTTTAAGATAAAAAAACTGATTTAGGCATGTTATTTATCTGACATCTCTCAAAAAATAATCTGTCAATTTAAAAACTATTCAAAATGACCAAAAATCTGTGAAAATATCGAATTACATAAAAAAATAAGAAAAAAAGTAAAAGCTGAATTGTAGATGTATAATTTAAGGACAATGGTTACGAAATAACAGAAAAATTACTAATGAAGTACGCACAAAAATTGTACCATACACTCTATGAACATAACATAAAAAACAAGAAATTGCTAAAATAAATCAAGATTTAAATGTTGGCTAAATAAAAAAGTATTATATTTTCATTGCAAATAAAATTAATTATTTTAAACACTGTTTTAGTTATAAATAATATAAAACCATATAATTATGGTAGGTACAGGATCTTGGTTGGCTATTTGCAGTTAAAGTTCCATATTCTGATTTATTGATTTTCAAAAATTCACATTATCCTTCATCGTATCTTAACGTTTCTAAAACAAGCATTTTTTCTCGTTTTGACCAAAACTACACTTACTTCTTGTTTATCTACACATGTTTTAATTTAAATACATATATTCGTTTTTTTATTTATTGCTCATCTTTAAAATATATATTTAAAATGAAGTTTTTATTTTGATTCGTGATTTTTATTAATTTTAAATTTGACATATTATTTTTTAGACATGTCAAAAATAATTTGAGATGAGTAGCAGACTACTCGTGTTTTTATGATGTTTACTGCTAGCTGTACCCTTTCCAAAAAAAGAATATAAAAAATAAAATACAATCTTAAGTTAAAAGAAAAATATACATAACTATTAAGGAAAGACCACTTAACATAATGAAGACGATTTTTTTTTTAAATTATACATTTTGCTCTAAACCCCACTGCTTTAAAATAACACCTTTAGAAAAAGCTTTATTACTGAAAAATATAATAATATTTTAGATAATTAAAATTATCTACAGAATCTTACATGTTTTGAGCATATTCATTCCAAATTTTGTACAGATCGGTGAAAAGGCAAACAAGTTATAACGGAAAGTGAAAATCCATTAACACGGTCTAAACCCGAAAGTGAAAGTTCTTTATAAGTTATAACGGTTTAAAAAGTGGCCGGTTTTTTTCTTATTATATATGTATACTCGTTATAAAAAACTAAAATTATATTTTTTTCGTTTTAAATAAAGGTATAAGTTAAAAAAATCTTTGGAAATATGGCGAAGGCACCACTTCAATATGAAAAAAGAGAAATAACGGTCAGATTTTCTTAATAATATTTAAAATGAAAGATATTACATTAAAATGACGTATAAAAATCTAACTTTCAAAATAAAGTTTTTTTTTTGAAAAAAAAGCATCAGCGTGCGGTTTACAGGTTAAAACCGGATCAAGGTTCACACCTAAAAACCTCACACTTGTTGCTCCTTTAAATCCCTATGAATCTCTGAGTGTGATACAACATTCGCTCCGTTTTTGTGTGGTTTAGTGAAAGGCCATTGCAGGAAAACCAGTTTGATGCTATTGATTGTGCTAACACAACCCAATTTAGTACTTAACCAAAATCTTTACCTTTGACTTTTAAGGTGGTATCATCAGCAAAATGCACACAATCAGTATCCCGTGGGAGGCAGTTTATAATCTAAAAATAAAGGCCTAGGATTGACCCTTGAGGGAAACTGATTGTGATACCTTTTGTTGAAGACAATTTTCCGTCCACCATAACAACTTGGAAACGGTTTGAAAGGTAAGATTCAATCAGTTTTAGTAAAAGATCATCAAAATTATACATTTTAAGTTTTCCTAGTAGTATAGAGTAGTCGACAATCAAAAGCTTTGCATAGATCAAGAAAAAACGAGAGCGAATACTTTCCGTCCTCAAAGCATTCAAGGGCCTGAGTATTAAGATCTACAATGGCATCAGTAGTATTTAAGTGATTAAAATCACCACATATAATTACTTTCTTAAAATTTGAACTTAATAAATTATTTAAATAGGTATTACCCTGCTATTACAGTCCTCCGGTGAAAAGTTTAGAAAAATGTCAACACTTTCTTTTACGAGTCGGATGCAAAACAGGTTGGCCTTCTCAAAAAAATCTAAACTTTTTCTCCAGGTTCGAATTCAGCTAGCAGCATACAAGCTTTTTGTTTTTTTTTGTTTTCAACACACAAAATAAGAAAGAAAAATATAGTCTGATGATAGTAATTGGCTTTATTTTTTTTGTGGGCCTGTGTAATAATTATTTTAATTACCTATTTATTAAAAATGTATTTTTTAATTATAATATATATATATATATATATATATATATATATATATATATATATATATATATCTATAGTACTATAGTACTAGTAGTAATAGTCATAAAACAATCTTAAAATTATAAGTATAAAATGTATAACATTTTTGTATTATTTTTATACAAATAAATGTATGAATTTTTATTTTTTATTTATTATTTTTGTACAATTTTTTTATAAAATTTCTATAAATATTAAAAAAAAACATTTTATGTTATAACGTGTAGCGTATAAAACAAAAAAGCTTATATGCGGCTAGCTGGATTCGAACCCGGAGTAATTTTTGAAGAGCATCACTCCGTTTCAACTTACAATGCAGTGAAATATAGTTTTTAAAAAACTACATATTATTTTATTTTTTTTTTCAAAAAAAAAAACATTATTTGAAAGTTAGATTTTTATACGTCATTTTAATGTAAATTCTTGATTTTAGTTTTTTATTACGAATATATATGTAGTAGTAGTAGTAAATTTTTGCGTTGGCCAAAGCCGGACAACTAGGCCATTTCTGGCCCTTTTTGTCACCCCAGGCAATCCCAGCCATTTACTAATTTGAGTCCTCCTTGAACCTGCCCGTCCTTTCAATAAAGGTCAGGATATTGGCCCAGGGGAGATCTCTTAGTTCCTCTTGGTTGAGTCTTTGAGTTTCAAAGACTTGCAACCTGATCCTGTCGTATCTGACGCACTCGGCTAAGTAATGTGGAGGATGTTTCATCCTCTCCGCACTCTGGGCATAGCGGACTCTCTAGAATCCACATTGTTGCCAGGTGCTTCCTTAGCCTGCAGTGGCCCGTGAGGACCCCTACAAGTTGTCTGAGTGCAGTTCTTCCTTTTTCCAGCAACCAGTCGGTCTTTGATTTGCTTGGGTCAGCCAGGAAGTCCCTAGCTTGCCGGCAACCGTCGACCGCCCTCCATTGCTCCTTTAGCTTGGTATAAGCCCGCTCGTCGAGAGCGGTCTTTACCTGCTTCCTTGTAACCCCCAATATAGGTTCCGGCCCCGTGCAGGCCATCCCTGATCCGAGTCTTGCAAGTTCATCTGCCTTCTCGTTTCCGGGAATTCCACTATGACCCGGTACCCATACCAGTTGAACGTTTTTGGTCCTTGCTAACTCTTCCAAGGCTTCTGCACACTCCCTGACTAGGAGTGACCTAGTGCTGGGATTGCACAATGCCTTTAGAGCGGCTTGACTGTCCGAGCAGATGTATATATCGTGCCCCCGGTGCTGCCTTATTTCCCTGCAATTTGCCGCCTCCTGTATGGCATAGACCTCAGCCTGGAAGACAGTGGAAAAGCGGCCAAGTGGAAAACTCTTTTGCAAATCCAGGTCCTCCACGAAGAGTCCTGCCCCAGAGCTTTGGATGCCTTCCATACGCGAGCCGTCTGTATAGTACACCAAAGCGTTTGGCGCAAATTGTATTTCTTTCTTTTCCCATTCCTCCTTTGTCGGAATCCTGAGAGAGAAACTTCTATCGAACTTTAATCGGTCCTCTGCTTCAATCACTCTGATACTACTAATTGGGATATCCCTTTCGGAGATATCAGCGATTTTGCCATGACCGTAGTTCGCCTTCCCGCCCATCCAACTACCAGAGTCCCTAAGTCTGAGAAAGCTAGCCATTGCCTTCTTCTGGATCCAGATGGAGAGTGACGGCAGTCCCAGTAGGACCTCTAGAGCTGCTTGGGGTGTTGTCCCTATTACTCCGGTGATTCCAAGACTAGCTAGTCTTTGGATTTTCCCCAGGTTCTGAGAAATTGTGGTTTTCCTAACACTAGACCACCAGACCACTGAGCCATACTGGACTCTTTAACTCTTATAACCGCTGTGTAGATCCATCTAAGGACCTTGGGTGTAACACCCCAGGTTTTTCCCACTACTCGACGTATTTGCCAAAAGGTCGATGTAGATTTGTCAAGGACTTTATCTACATGAGCCTTCCAGCTAAGCTTGGTATCCAAGGTTACTCCCAAGTACTTTACCTCCTGAGATAATTCAAGTGTTTTTCCGTACATTCTGGGAGCCCTAAAATCCTCTATGTTCCTTCTTTTGGTGAAGAGTATTAGCTCGCTTTTTGCAGGGTTTACCGATAGGCCGTTGTCTCTACACCAATCCTCAATGATTCTACATGCCGTTTGCATTAGTCCGCATATGGTGTCGAGAAACTTTCCCATGATCAAAACCGTTCTGTCATCTGCGAAAGCCTGCGCATAAAATCCTGCAGCTGTTAGCCTCTCTAGTAGGCCGTCCATCACTAAGCACCATAAATGGGGGGAGAGGCAACTGCCCTGAGGGCAGCCCCCCGTCACCCCGATGCTGAGCTGACAGCCTTCCTGTGAGGCAGTGACATTCCTCTCCTCAAGCGTCGACCTAACCCAGCTGATCAGCGCCGTTGGAGTGCCCCTGGATTGTAGCGTAGCACAGATAGTTGACGTTCTAGCTTTGTCAAAAGCCCCTTCAACATCAAAGAATAGAGCTAGTGCCCATTCTCTGTGATGTAGCGCCTTTTCAGCCTTTCGCACAATGGCGTGGAGGGCCGAGTCAGTCGACCTCCCTCGCCTATATGCGTGTTGATTCTTGTGGAGGGGATGTCCTGACAACACCTCCTCTATCAAGTATCTGTCAATAATCCTTTCCAACGTTTTAAGAAGGAAGGATGTTAAGCTTATTGGTCTGAAGGATTTAGCTGTGGTGTAGTCTCTCTTCCCTGCCTTGGGAATGAAGATAACCCTAGCCTTCCTCCATTCTTTGGGAACGTATCCTAGTGCTACAGAGGCCCTAAAAATCCTTTTTACCGCAGGGGTTAGGACTTTCAGGCCTCTCTGCAGCAACATCGGAAAAATTCCGCCTGGACCTGCGGCATAAATGGTTTGAACTTATTCACTGCCCATGCGATAGAGTTGTCCGAAATGACTCTGTCTGCTAAAGTCCAGTCCACAGCTGGGATCTGGTTTGCATCCTGAGCCATCCGTTCATTCTCTTCACCTGGAAAGTGAGTCTCCAGTAACAGTCTTAGCGACTCTTCACTGGATGTGGTCCAGGTACCATCTGCCTTTTTTAGTGCACCAATGGTTTTATTAGACTTACTGCCTAAAACTCTTAGTAGCCTTGCAGAATCTGACAGGGACTCCATGTCCTCGCAGTATTTCCTCCAGCTGAGTCTTTTGCTACGTCTAATTTCTCCCTTAAATTCCCTTTTTACGTCCCTATAGTTATCCCAGGCCGATTCGGTTCCTCCGGAAGAGGCACGGTTGTAGGCCTGCCTGACGAATATATATAATAAGAACAAAACTTGATGTAAAGTTTTTATTTTAGTTTATTTAAAAAACAAAATTAAAATTTTACATCATACTAAAAATTCAGAATTTTTGACCGAAATCCACTTTCCATAAGAAACGTGCCTGTCTGTTTACGTCTTAAGGCATATCCACAGGCTCGCATAACAAGTATATAAGAATGCGATACCGTGATTGACTTACAAGATATATGACGACACATCAAGCCAATCACGGAATCGACTTCTTATGTACTATGCTTGTTATGCGAGCCTGTGGATATGCCCTTAAGCAGCAACATTTATATAATTTGGGCTTTTCCATTCCCAATCCCACCAACTTTCTGGTTCTGGCCCTGAAAATGGTAGAACTTTTTCACTATTATTCCTGATTTAAGCATACAAAAATCTGTAAAAACTGATAATCAAATTTTAAATAATTTTTTCATTGCAGACCTATGTTAAGATTAATTATATTCTTTGTGAAAACTTATATAAAGAAATATGCAATTATCCTAGAAATCTTTGAACGAATTTAAGTTTTTTTTTTCAACAAACCGTTAATATAATTCTTTTGATCCACGAAAAAGCCGTAGATTGCCATTTAAGAACACAGTTGGCATGCCTGAGGGTTAAGAAAAGCAAATGTTTATATTTTTACATAATTCATTTAATTGCAGAATTAAAACTAAAAATTTACCTGTTCGAGAGTTTTTTTCTTAATCTTGGATAAATTTAGTTATTAGTAATAACTTATTACTGTTAATGAGGAGTGTTTGCCTAAAACGTGATAATAGTATTTATCACCTTTTGATAAGATACTCCCATGGGCGGATTTAGGAGGGGCATGGGGGCCATGCCCCTCCAAAGCCGTTGCGGAACATTCGACTATTCAGAATGGTAAAATTAGAACTAATTTTTATAGACTTACGTCCAGTAAAAATGGAACCAATTACCACGGTATTAAATTCTATAACTTCTTGCCCACTCACATAAAAAGGTTATCTGTACGAAAATTCAAGAGTACAATAAAAGGATTTTTAGTTTCACAGGCATTGTATGACATAGGTGAGTTTCTGGAGATAGGAGCCCTTTTGCAATCTTTATGATTTTAATTTTAATGACTGTATATTATTGTATTTTTTGTACGTGAATGTATCGTATTGTATTTTTATTGTATTGTATTATTTATTTAAATTACTTATTTTAATATGACATGACTTGTGTAAACAAAAGTATAAACACTAATAAAGTTCTATTCTAATACTGTGATAAATGCGCCTAGCGCATCTGAGATAAACTTGCACATGCGCACTACTATTGTTGTTTTTGACGAGTATTTTTTAACCTTAGTTTTGTGTGTCAAATAAAAATTGTAAAAAATTAAAAAAAAAACAATGAATATTTACGAAGAAACGTTGAAATAGTTTTTTTTAAATTATATTATAAGAATTTTTTGAGATGTGTTTGTGTTTCGGGATTTTGTACACCTAATTTAAGTACACCAGGGATTGACCCTTTGCTCTTCATAAAGCAACAATACAGGTTAGCCAACCAAACTCCTATTATCTTTCGTCTCCCTTTAACATAGGTCTGCACTAAAGCAGGTCTGGGTTGTCCCAGTCCTAAGTTGATTGTTTTTTTTCACAACATACCTATGTAGGTTGGACAATTCAAGTTCCACATTTGCTAGCACTGAGTAGGTTACCTAACTTCGCATAGCCCGTATTGCTGCATCACCGACGATATTTTTTAATTCAGAATTGCCAATACACTTGCCTTATATATGAGCATCATATCAAACTTGTTGCTTACGAGAATTGTTAAATATTGACCACTGCACTGCTTTAATAGTTATTTATGGTACTAGTGGGTAAAGTAAGATATTAACCTGCGAGGCGTCAGCCAAGTTAATTTTCGAGAGGGCAATATCGGTTTACCCATGAGTGCCATACAAGGTTTTATCCAATAACTAGGTTAGAAATTCATATTTTTATTAAAAATTTTAATGACAAGTCCAAACGAAAATAATTTGACAAGTGACAGTTGAGTGGGTAAAATAAATAATTATCCACTCAATAAAGTAAAAGCCACGCGGGGGTTATTATTGAGTTTATCTATTTAAAATAAAGCTGGTAATTGTCTTATTATATGTATGTATTGGATAAAATAATTTTAACTACATCATTTCATTTCCGCAAACTGAAAATTTATATATTTTCTGGAAATTAAATAAAAGTCCAAATAAAATTTCATTTGAGCAATTTAATGTATTTTTATATCAAATATTGAAAAATGTATTTTAAAATACCTACATGAAAATATGTGTCTTGTACTTTTTTCAAATCAACAGGTAGGAATATTACTGTTGCACTAAAAACGATTGATAAAAATATTATGCAAAACTTTTAATTTAACCAAAGCTTAATATTTTGTTATTTATATCTACCACAATTGTCGAGGAAGATGTACAGGAAGATCATTTACTATGAAATAAGTGAAAATTTACAAAAATCTAGTATTTTTCCGAGGAGTAAACCGCAGAGGAATCAGGTGTACAAACTGGAGGTAATCTGGAGAAAATCTTTAAAGGTTACGAGGTAATCTGAAGGAAATCTTTAAAGATTTCCTTTCGGTCGAAATCTTAGAAACTCGGGGTAATATTTGGAGGTAATCTGGAGGAAATCTTTAAAGATTTCCTCCTAAAGGTGTACAAAATTTTGTCAGCGGTTTACCCCTCTTATTTTTCACAGTAGAGGAGACCGGTGATTTTTGTACCAGGGGTAGGGTAGGGTGCTAATGTATCAAAAAGTATAAAAAAAGTAAAGAATCGAACTAAAAAATATTTACTGACGTTAAAATTAAGGTATACCTTACTTCATAAGCGCCGACTTTTCCAAATCCCAGGGGGAAATAAAAAAATTACATAAAAGTTATAAATTTTTACCAAATGAAAGAAAAAACTAATAATATTTTTAAAAATTGTAAAGCTTTTATTTATAATATTTAAAAGCATAGGCCCGGCCCCTCACTTTCAAGCCCCTCACTTTCAAGCCTCTCACTTTCAATCCCAGGGGGGCCATGGCACCCCCCCCCCCCCGGAATCGAAGCCTCTGCCTTACTTATAATACTTATTATACTTATAAGTATTATTAAGTATTGAATAATTTTTAGTTTCTCGTATCTAATTTTAAATCGTTTTATTTTTCGCCGGAAAATATTCCATAGACCGGTGGCAGATTTAGAGGGGGTTTAATGGGGGGTAATTACCCCAATAACCATAATTTAGACGAAGTATTACGAAATGCAAGAGTTAAATATTATTCTGTGATTTTTGAAAAAAATCGCCTGCGGCGCTTTTCTTTGTTAGTGTCATTTAGTAAAATATTTTTAGAATAATTTTCCCTTAAAAATGTTTAAGTTTTGATGACTGCGTCCATTTTTCCTTGCATACCTCCACTAGATCCGCCCCTGCCATAGATAAGCCAAAATTGGGCATTACGGCACTGGCAAAGCTTAATAAAAAATCTCGTAAATACTTATTTGCTTTTTGGAATTTTTCTGTAACCCTGGTATGTAAAACACGGGTTTGCCTTTGCTTCGTCTAATTTCATTTGACGGTATTCCCCTGCACTCCGTACGCCAATTTGCCCAATCATTTCACTTACAGTTTACTTACTTTATAGGCAGCCGTTCGGGGACCATTTTGATTGAACCCTTATTTAAGAAGAGTTCATGCAAAAACAGACATGACCAAATAAACGGTTGATAAAAAGTATAGCAATCCCCTCTGCAATCCCCCATCAACGTTAAAATAAAAAAGGTGAGAAAATGAGTTAAAAAACAAAAGTTGGCAATTTTATGTGTTGTTAGAAAAAAAGACCACACGGTGCAGCATTGCTAGCTTTTGTATTTTAACTTGATATATTTGCCATTTTTTATAATTTTTTGGTTTTTAAGTCAAACATTATTAGTATTTATCTTGTACTCTTTACAGATTTTAAATATCTCTTTAAGTTTTTGAAAAATTTTCCTGGGGAGTTTTGAATAAACGCACTCAGTGTCGGACTATTTTTCGGTTTCTCTTCTAATTAACTTTTTACGGACCCTAATTATTTAGGCGGTCCATTTACTAAAAAATTAAGGCGGCCCTTCTAAATATTTTTTTTATGCCGATTCTTAAGTACAAAATCAAAGCTGTTCATTTATTTTTTATAGGCCTTTGATAGAAAATCAAAGCTAGCCCTTCTAATTTCGTTTTAATGCGGGCGCTGCTAGTAAATCATTAACAAACCTAGTAAACAAGGGCCTACACTTTCAGGATTAATAAAAATAATTTAAAATAATAAGTTTCTAGCCACACGGTAAAAATAAATTACATTAAATTACATAGTCCGTAAATGGTAATATGTTGCCATAGACCGGAATGGTAAAAATTACATAGTCCGTAATGGTAATGTTTTCCATAGACCAGAACAGTAAAAATTACATAGTCCATAATGGTAATATTTTGCATAGACCGAAACGGTAAAAATTACATAGTCCAGAATGGTAATATTTTGCATAGACCGGACCGCTAAAAATTACATAGTCTAGAATGGTACAATAAATTATAAAAACAAACGTAAAAAAAAACTATCAGCTTGAACGATTTTTTTTATATTTGCCTACAATACTTATGGTGTGTTTAATAATTTTTTAAAAAATTAACATACAGTCATATTAAAAGTGCTTTTGAAACAACTTAAACACTACGATATTTCAAGAACGCTTTGATATAGAGAAATTTGAAAAAAAATATTTACTACATAGAAAATGTTTGTTCCAAATTACAAGTCTTTGTGTCAAAGCTTTTTTGAAATATCGTAGCGTAAAGTTCATTTTGTTTAATAAACCAAAAGATTTGCAACCTTAATACGAGTATAAACTGCTTACATCTTTCTTTAAAGATCTATTGGTTGATAAAGATCGTAATGGCGATTTCTCCCGTTAGATTAGACAGGGACAAAAGTTCTACCCAAAAAGGATAGAAGACATACATACACTCCCACTTCCACCCAACCAAACAAATTCTGTATTTGTTCTTTGTTGAACAAATACAATATTTACTTGGCCGGGCGAAAAGTGTAACTATATTAAAGAAATTACTGGCGCCATCTAAATTTTAGTAGAATTATCTTATTCTACAGATTCACATTAGCTATGTTCGTTCGTGTCGCTAAGTGCTACACTTTCCGGCCAACCAAATAAATACTGTATTTGTTGTATGAAAAACAAATACAGTATTTATTTGGTTGGCTGGAAAGTGTAGCACAAATGGGATAGAGATAGGGTAGACGTCTTTTGTTTCATAATTCTAGTTGTAGAGAGCTCCATTTATAATGAATGTAAATTTTAGGCCATAAATAAAGCATTTAAATATCGTACATAAATAATATTTACCTTTTTTTTTATACTTTTAACACTTTAACCTAGCAGCATGCGCCGCTATCTCTCTAACAATAACAATATTAAACGGTCCGTCTCATGATGCGACGCCTTATTGGTTATTGTCCAAAGCGCACGCGCGTCTTAAAATAACATATCCCGACATTGTAAAATCATGTAAAAATATGTAAATCAATGTAAATATATTCTTTTACATTCTTTTACATTCTTTTACATTTTTTTACATTATTTTACATTATTTTACATTATTTTACATTCTTTTACATAAATTCATGAATTATGCATAGTCCAGAATAGTAAATTTACTATTCCGTACTATGTAAATTCATGTATTTTTACATTATTTTACATGCAGTTTTTACAGTGCAGGGGTCCGTAGTATACTACGTGCTGCTATTGCGGCCCAGCTGCCCGTTGATGAACGCACTTTAAAGAAATAACAAGCCGTGAAGATATCTAATGCTAAACTATTTACAGCGGATGGCATTTTGCGTTTTTTTCCAGATACTTAAGCTCAAGTAAAAAATTATTTAAAATGCAAAAAAATATAAAAAAAAACAAAAAAAAAGCGGTAGACCTTTAGATCCAATCACTATCACGCTATCGGGGTCTTTAATTTCTTTAGTTTGTAGTAAACATTATTTTATTTTTATTTTTTAGATTTTTTTTAAAAAGCGGGGGGATTGGTCCCTATAATAGAGTTGTTTTCCCTGAAAAAAAGGCGACTATTCCTTTCGTTTTTTCTTTTTTTTTTAAGTTTAATAATATATTTTTTGTTTTTGGGAGGATTGTCCGCCAATTAACGCAATTTTAAGGAATAAAAAGGGCAGTTCAAATTTAAATTTAATTTTTGATAAAATGGACATTTCCGTTTTTGCATAAACCCTCCTTATTTGATTGTCCTGTCCTTACAGGCATCCCTCTCCCTCATCAGCGGGAGGTATCAATCACCCCCACAACCCCTATCTCTCATCTTCATCTTTTACCAATAATATTTTATAATCTTTTTTATTTTCACGCTCTATCTTCTGCACGACTAGCAATACAAGATTATATATCCCCATTTCCCGAAAAAGATTATTTATTTATTATTTATTTATTTATATTACGATCTGTAATTCCTTTTATTTAAAAATTCCATTTTTAAGTGATTTTTATTTTCAGTTCACGTCACAGTTGCTTATTTTTTAATCTTTCGCCGGTCGGTCGGTCGGTCGGTTTGTCAGGAAAATCTTATAACTTAAGAACGCTTTAAGCTAGGACTTACAATTTGGCATACAACTGTGGTACCAAAAGTTCTCGTTCTGGATAATTTTTGGTAAAAATTGGGATGGGGCAACGGGGGCAAATGGAAAAAATACAATATTTTTTCAAAAAAAAAAAATTTAAAATTGGTATACAGGGTGTATTTGAAATAGCGTAGGAAATTTTAACAGGTGATTCTGCATGATAAAATATGACAAAAAGTTCCTATAAACATATGTCTAAAAATGCGTCATAAGGGAGCTACGCCCCTTTGAAATTGGCTAAAAAAATCGGTTTTTATTTAATAACTCAGGAACCCTTTGAGATATATTAACGAGGTTTTGCACGTGAATTAATCCTAATAAGGCCCATCTTTGTATGTCATTTTCACGTACTTATTTAAACCAGGGGTGTGCGAAACGGGGGGCCTTATCAGTTTTTTGTCCCAAACTTTTTTCTGTGTAACTTTTTTGCAATTTTATTTTTGAAATATGATTCCTCAGGTCAAAATACATAAAAAGGTACTCTTGTTGTAATACTGTAGGATTAACCGTTTTCGAGAAAAGTTCATTTGAAGGTGAAATTTCACGGTTCGAGGACGAAAAATTAAATACTAAAATGTCGAAAACCAAAATTTTAATGATGCAATGTTATTCTACATCAAAAACTAAGAAACAAAGTTTCCATACATTTAGGTCGAAAAAACGCTTTTAAAGCTACCATATCCCTTTAAAAATGGTGCATATTTAGAAGACCATAGCTCCATTAGGATTGATTTTTGGAAGTACCTGTATATGAGGTTTTTTTCTTGGTTTTTAATGTACATTCGCCCTGCATCATTAAAATTTTGGTTTTCAACATTTTAGTATTTAATTTTTCGTCCTCGAACCGTGGAATTTCACCTTCAAATGAATTTTTCTCGAAAACGGTTAATCCTACAGTATTACAACAAGAGTACCTTTTTTATGTATTTTGACCTGAGGAATCATATTTCAAAAATAATTGCAAAAAAGTTACACAGAAAAAACTTTGAGACAAAAAACTGATAAGCCCCCCCCGTTTCGCACACCCCTGGTTGAAATAAGTACATGAAAATAACACATAAAAACGGGCCTTGGTAGGATTAGTTGACATGCAAAAACCTCGTTGATATATCTTAAAGGGTTCCTGAGTTATTAAATAAAAACCGATTTTTTTAGCCACTTTCAAAGGGGCGTAGCTCCCTTATGACGCATTTTTAGACATATGTTTATAGGAACTTTTTGTCATATTTTATGATGTAGAATCATCTGTTAAAATTTCCTACGCTATTTCAAATACACCGTGTATAGGGGTTTTTAAGGTCGCTGAAACTAAATCTCAAAATAAAAATTTTCTCTTTTTTTTAACTCCAACCGCAGGGGCACGCCGCCCGGGCGGCGCGGGGGTTAATTGTAGAGTGGTCATGCAAATCGCATTAAATCCACTTTTAGCACATTCTTCTTTTATGACGATTTTTAGATTTTGTGTATGAGTTACATCCACGGGTGCTCAGAATCCAGCCAACTTCTTAAAAATGTCATCACAAGAGACATTTTCACGATTTACTCCAATTCGGTGTATACGGATTTAACCCGGTTTGCATGATCACTCTACAATTATTCTTAAATTTTTACAATATTTTCGTGAAAAGTAGTATATAGAGGGTTTTGAGGTCGCTGGAAATGAATCTGATAATAAAAATGTTTTAACTTAACCCCTGTAGGGTAGATGTCAATATGGTTTAAATATTTACAATATTTTCATGAAAATTGTTTAATAGGGTTTTTCAAAGTCGCTAAAATGATTCTGGTGAAAAAAAATCGAATCCCCGGGAACAGGGGAAATGTGAAAAATGTATAATCTTTTTTATTTGTGCTGTGTTTAATTTTTATTTAACACTAACAGAAATATTCAATATGCAAGATTATTCAAGAATATACTACAGTAATAGAAAAGTAGGACTCAAGTTAATATTGACAGAGCTTTAAGTAAAACTTTTAACCAATTGGTTGTGAATAGGTAGTTAACTTTAAACGTTCCTTCCTCATCAATTTATATTAAAATTCTAAGAACATTTTTGGCGAGATACATCTAAAATAAAATAAAAAAACATCCCCGGGAACAGGGGAAATGTGAAAAATGTATAATCTTTTTTATTTGTGCTGTGTTTAATTTTTATTTAACACTAACAGAAATATTCAATATGCAAGATTATTCAAGAATATTCTACAGTAATAGAAAAGTAGGACTCAAGTTAATATTGACAGAGCTTTAAGTAAAACTTTTAACCAATTGGTTGTGAATAGGTAGTTAACTTTAAACGTTCCTTCCTCATCAATTTATATTAAAATTCTAAGAACATTTTTGGCGAGATACATCTAAAATAAAATAAAAAAACATTTACCTGTAAAATTTGATCTCCTTCTCTAAGCCTTCCGTCTCTGTCTGCAACACTCTTTGGAGCGATATCCCGGATATAGACTTCTGTACACGTGTCGGTATCCGAACTTAAATTGTAGCAAACTGTCAATCCTAATTTTTCATCGCTGCTGCATTTTCTTAATGTAATTTCCTGAAAATAAAAAAAAAATGAAAATTGAATGATCACCATAAATAAAATCGCAGTTTCATTAAATTTTGGGAACTACACGATTTTCTTTAAATTTTCATATTTTACTAACTGGTTGGTTTGATTTTAATTGATTTGGATGGAGTTGTTTTGGGTTCGGTTTTAAAACAAAATATTGAGGTCCAAAACATCCTTAGGCAAAATATCCCAAATAAAAATTAGGTGCGACAAAATATTCTGACGACAAAATGTTCCGGCTACAAAATATTATCATTAAAATTTGTTTTATTTATTGGGTCCAAACCAATAGGAACTTTACCAAACTCCAGACAATAAAGCACCCCAAACCAAACCATTTACAATTAAACCAACCGGTTAACCGGTTTGGTTTTACCAACAAATCCAATCCTCCGCAACCAAGTTAAAATAATGTCAAATTTCTTCCGGATTTCAGTTGGCAAGATATTTTATAACTAATATATTTAGTCGTTTGAGTATTTTTTTGTCGGAATATTTTGTCTGCATATTCATAGTTGGTTTATTTTTTTCGTCCAGATATTTTATCGCCTGGATAATTTGTCGCTATCGTGATTTTTTCTTTGGAATATTTTGGACTAAGATATTTTGTCGCATCTTTTCTTAGTATTAACATTTTTCGCCGGATATTTTGCGCCAGGATATTTGATCACATCTATTTTGTCACATGTATTTTTAGCCGAAAAACTTTTCTGTTGCGAAGATATTGAAACAAAATATCCAGGAGGTCCAAAATATCTGGACCCAAAATATCCCAACTAAAAAATAGATTTTACAGAATATCCAGCCGAAAAAAATAGCCCTGCGACAAAATATCCTGTCATATACATTTTTTTTATTTATAAGGTATAATTAAACCAATAGAAACCCAACAAACCCCCAAAAACCAAACACAACCAGACCAAAAAAAAACATCTAAGCCAATTATAATGAAGCCCTAAGCCAACGCAACCAAAATAATATCAAATTTCTCCCGAATTTCTGTTGGAGTATTTAGAACATTTTTTCGTGTGGATATTTTGGTCAACAGGGTATTTCGTCGCCAGTATATTTCTTCCGAATTTATGTCAGGATTTTTAGTCGTCTGGATATTTTGTCTTCCGTATATTTTCTGTTCATACATATATTTTGTCGTCTGGATATTTTTCTCCGGATATTATTGTTATCTGGATATGTTTTGTCCAAATATTGTCGCAGGATATTTTGTTGCCAGGGTAATGTTTTTCTTTGGGATGTATTCGAGTGGAAAATTCTGGAGAAGATTTTGTGGGGAGGGGGGGAAAAGGTCAAAAATTACAACTTTTTTTAGCCTAAAAATACAACTTTTTTCCTCGTCAAAAAAATTAATGACTAAAAAAAAGGTCCTCATCTTTTCCCTGCAACATGCAACTTTTTTTTGTAACATATACAACTTTTGTATTTTGAATCCATAAAATATATAACATTTGGTTTTGGATCAATAAAATATACAACTTTTCAAGATTTTTTTGAATCCATCCAAATATACAACTTTTGTTTTGGATCAATGAAATATAAAACTTTTCAAGATGGGTGGGGTGGAGTAAGCAACGACTTCCCTTGTAACGTAAGCAACAGATATTTCATCTTTTAATACATAACTCAGCAATTGTTAAAGATTTAAAACATTGGAAGAAGCTATTTTTACGTCCGACGTACACGAAGATATTTCCACGTCCAGTATTTTTTTTTTGTCGAGTTTTAGAGTTTTTAAAGCTTTGAATGTATATTTTTCGTCAGAATTGTAATCTCATCGTATAAATGGAGGGGGGGCTTTATAATCAAAAACACCAAATAAACGAAAAAAAAAACAAAGCAAGGAAATAGTTTATGTTACGTCGGACGTGAAAATAGGCTATTCCCACGTCCGACGTACACGAAGCTATTTCCACGTCCAGTATTTTTTGCGATTTTTAGGGTTTTTAAAGCTTTTAAGGTATATTTTTTTCGTCAGAGTTATATGCCTTTCGTTTAAATGGGGGGCTACGCCTCCCCATTATCATCAAAAACACCAAACAAACGAAAAACCAACACAAGCCAAAGAATTAGGTTATGTTACGTTGGGCGTGAAAATAGCCACTTCGTAAAACATTTTAGCCAGATTTCTTAGAAATTCACATTTAGTTTTAAAAAGATTTTATATTCTGGAATAGAACAGAAATTTAAAAGATACATGTACTTAAGTCAAAATCTATGTCGCAAAATGTGACGTAAGCAACATTACATAAAATTATAAATTTATCACAAATTAAACTTATTATAGGTAATAATTATAAATATATGTTTTAATACTTTCTTATTTACTAAAAATAAATATTGTATTTAAATAATATGTCTTTTAATATAATTGACAAATTTATACATTTACAAGTTAAAATAGGCGTAAGATGTAACGTAAGCAACGGTAGAATTACCCCCCAGATATTTTGTCGCCAAGACATTTTGTCGGACCAATTTTTTGTCAGGATATTTTGAACTAGGATATCTGTCGCCGGGATAATTTTGTGGATAATCTGTCGGTAAACAATTTTCAGTCCGCCACTGACCATGTTTCAACTTACCTCTAAATCGATCTCGTCACATTCAAGACAATTTTCTTCAAGCCAAGAGTAGCCGCTTAGTTCAGTTTGACATGCTATCGTTTTTGTCTTCGAAGTTGGTCCACCTGATTGTGTGTTCAAATCGGTTGGCACTCGCTTTTTTACTTCTACGACGATGGGTTCTTGCGCCTCCAAAAACGTCCGGACGGCATCTTCATGCGAAAAGCTGCTTACATCAGTACCATTAACCTGTAACAAAATATATTTATTATGGACTACACTGTAACAAGAATTAATGTAAATTCACAATACACTGAGACGTTTCGGACCTGTTTAGCGAATGGTAAATTTTCTCATGTGATGTAAATGTTGTGTAATATGTTATTATATCTAATGGGATAATACCATACGACTACCCTAGTAACAATTTTTGTCAAGTCTGGCTCAAGATTCTTGATCAAATAACTGCATCCAGATTTTGACAATTCTGGCGCAAGATACTGTTGACAGATTCTTGCTTAAGAAATGTCAAAGAATTGCTACAGATACTTCGTCAAGATTCTTGGACAAGTCTTGAGTAAGAATGTAGCAAGAAAAATTGACAAGAAATCGAAAAGCGATCTCTATCATGATCAAATCGTACTTGTTAGAGTAGGTCAAGATTCTTGACCAAGAATCTTGTCAAATTGCTTGCTACAGACTTGACGAACAGACTTGACAAAGTATTGCTGAACGTTCTGTTTCCAGAAACTTGCTAAAGTCTTGCCCAAGTCTGGATACAGAATCTTGATTAATTCTCTTGCTCAAGAATTGTCCAATTCTTTACACAGAACTTTGTCAAGTACTCTGGTCAAGAAACTTGTCCAAGTTCAATGTTACTAGAGTAATATAATATTTGTATAAATATATAAATTACATTAGATACGAAATGAGCACTTAATATTACTGCAAAAATGTATAATATATGTATTTATAGGTATATATGTGTTTACTTTAAAAATATGGCAATACTACTTTTTTGTATCAAATTTAAATTACCTTCTAAATTACTGTAGTATCACATTATAATGTAAATTAAGATACTATTGTTACAGACTGTAACAAGGATTGATGTAAATTTACAAGGCACTAAGTGAGACGTTTCAGACCTATCTAGCGTACCTATGATAAATTTTCTCGTGTGATGTAAATGTTGTGTAATATTTTATTATATCTAATGGAATAATACCATACGACCAGTATAATATTTGTATAAATATATTGTAAAACTAAATTAGATACGAAATGACCACTTAATATTACTCCAAAAATGTACAATATAAATATTATCACAAATTAAACTTATGTAACTGTAACTAGATGAGACGTTTCGCACCCATCTAGCGTATAGTATACTTTCTCTTGTGATGTATTTATTGTGTAATATTTTATTATATCTAATGGGATGTAATACTTATTTGTAAAATTACATTAGATACGAAATGACCACAATATTATGGTAAAATTACTCCAAAAATGTATATCGACTTGTAAATTTAAGTTTTTTTTTGCAGGAAATTTAAGAAAGCACTGCACAATTTAGCAAAATTGCAATATTATGTGTTGGCGTAATTTTCCTGTACCTATAACATTAAATAATAGGTATAGGTAATATCACAGTTTCTGTAAAACTATATGATTGTTTTTCAGTGCAGCTACATATATTAATTTAAAAAGGAAAAATATAAAATTTAAAGTTTTAATTTTTTAACCAATATTTTTTTTTAATAAGAAAAAAGATAATGTAATAATATATTTACAAAAACTTTTTGAAAAAGCTGGAAAGTTTAAATCATAAAAGTGGGGTAAAAATGTCGTCTTCATCGGTTAATATTATATACTTTAAAAATATGGTAATACTACTTTTTTGTATCAAATTAAAATTACCTTCTAAATTACTGTAGTATCACATTATAATGTAAATTAAGATACTATTTTTACACACTGTAACTAGATGAGACGTTTCGCACCCATCTAGCGTATAGTAAATTTTCTCTTGTGATGTATTTATTGTGTAATATTTTATTATATCTAATGGGATAATACCATACGGCTAAGGTAATACTTATTTGTAAAATTACATTAGATACGAAATGACCACAATATTATGGTAAAATTACTCCAAAAATGTACATCGACTTGTAAATTTAAGTTTTTCTGCAGGAAATTAAATGGCGTCATTGGCGTGATTTTCCTGTACCTATAACATTACATAATAGGTATAGGTAATATCACAGTTTCTGTAAAACTATATGATTTTTTTTTTCAGTGCAGCTACATACATTAATTTAAAAAGGAAAAATATAAAATTAAAAGTTTTAATTTTTTAACCAATCTTTTTTTTTAATAAGAAAAAAGGGAATGTAATAATATATTTACAAAAACTTTTTGCCAAAGCTGGAAAGTTTAAATCATAAAAGTGGGGTAAAAATGTCGTCTTCATCGGTTAAAGTTCTCCCTCGAAAGTTTAAACTTCACTGTAATTAACTTTTTTATATCTCTGATTTTTTCAAGATTTTAGACTTAGTAATTTAGAAAATATAGAGAAAAATACTAGCTTTAATTTAATGTTATTTTAATTATCATACACTCAAAAAAAAAAACAGTATGTTAGTGTTTTGCAAAAGACTAACAAACCATGGTCTGTGAACAACCTTCGACCTAAAGTTTATATTATTAAATTAAAATTATTACCTGAAGTTGTATATGACGTCATTAAGTGCCTCTAAATAAGGGGGTATTGGGGGTTAATGTATTTAAAATGTGTGAATTTAGTTTTTTTCATTTTTTCTAAAAAAAACATATATCTAAGAGGTTAAGGAGTTCCTACAAAATTAACTTAAACAACTCCCAAACAAATTAAAATGCTGCCAATAGCACAATACTTTTTTCTATCGTTCATAGAAAAAAATAAATAAAAAAAAATAAATAAAAATATTAAAAAATCAAAAAGTATTTTAATGTTTAACAGTAAAAAAAGTCGTTCTGTTATAAAATGTTTGCCTATTTTGTGTTAACCCTTGACTGGTACTGGTGTTCTTTTTTTAAGCAACTAATATTTTGGAGACAAATATAAAAAATATACAATAAATTAATTTAACTTTAAAAATACTGATTAAGCCATATGAAATTCACCCGTTCAAGTCCGGTCTATGCAACATTTATACCCGCGCAGACCCGTCATTTTCAATAGGGATAAAATAAAGAATATATCAATATTCTTAAAAAACAACAAAATAAAAAACAAAATAAACAATTTATTAACCTACAGGCCAGTTAAGGGTTATTATCAAAGATTTACCTTAAATATATTAGTAAATTAAAATAAACTAATAACTTAAAAAACACAGGAGCACTGTGGGATGAGAAAAAAAAAAGATGAACGAAAATCTAAATTTTTGCATACGAGTATTTTTGATAGCCCTGACTTCGAATATGATAGTGAAAAAGCTGAAAAAACAGTACCGCGCCACTAGGGTGGTTCATTTTTTATTTTTTTTTCTATTTTGATCAAATTTGGTATACAGGCTCTTTTCAAGTATATTAACGTAGACCAATGGTTAAAACACCAAAAATCAAAATGGCGGAGCCAATATGGCGTATCGGTTTTTAGAATGTTGTCATAATTAGGCGAAACACTTAATATGACAAAGCTTATATGAAAGTTAAAAATAAATTTTTATATCCATTTAAGTTAAAATCTAATTAGTACTGAATCTAATTATAAAACCGGATTCAGTTATTAATACTGATGATTAACATGATGATTTGGATGACAGTTCTGATCATTAATTATTTATTTAATAAAATTTGACCATGTAAATGATTTTTATAGCGTTTTATTTCGAACATATATTTTAGATTTTTAGTTTCAGAAAATGGCAAATGAGGGCAATTTTTGAAATTTAAGATTTTACAATTTTATTTAAATTTTTAGGTTTCAGTGACCTTTTTGCATACTTAAAACCAACTTATCTTTAATTTATTTTAATTTAAGAAATCACTAGGGCTAATATAAAATATTTACCATATCTGGACAATAAAATTCAATTCACGAAATTCTGACGACCTTGAAATTAATATTTTAACTAAAATGGATATAAAACAGTATTTTTAACTTTCATTTAAGCTTTGTCATATTAAGTGTTTTAAGTTTAGTCCTTTCCTTAAAATCGATGACCTTGGACTACTTTATAGCCTTAATTTCGCCTAATTATGACAACATTCTAAAAACCGATACGCCATATTGGCTCCGCCATTTTGATTTTTAGTGTTTTAACCATTGGTCTACGTTAATATTCCTAAAAAGAGAATGTATACGAAATTTGAACAGAATCGAAAAAAATTTAAAAAAATGAACCATCCTAGTGGAGCGGATTTTTTTTTCAGCTTTTTCACTATCATATTCGAAATCAGCGGTATCAAAAATACTCGTGTGCAAAAATTTAGATTTTCGTCCATCTTTTTTTTTCTCAGCCCACAGTTCGGAGTTGAGATTTTTGTCCCTTTCCCCTACCAATCACAGCACTTGCCCTTATAGTAACTATCAATACCAGGAAAAAATATCGATTTATTTTTGCAGCTGTATTTTTATTCGTTTCATAAAAATCGGCCAAAAAGATATATCTTCGTCAAGTCGGGCTTCTGGATGTGAGAAGTTTTAAACATCGATAAGTTTGTTTTCAATCTCCGGATAAAGTTCTCCGAAAATGATCTGTAAAAGATTTACGGACCAAAATATTTTCGATAATATACAGCCTGTATACAGGGTAATTCACTTAAAACTTCCAGATTTTTCAAAAACTAAAAGATCTGTAAAAAGCATAGGATAGATATGTGTGACTTTAGTTTGGTACAAACTACACCTCACGACGCCTCGCACTGCAAAGAAATCTATATATTATGAATTCGGTAGTGGCCCACCGGTATTTTAGAAAATTCCCGAATCGTCCTTGTTAAAGGTTACAAATTATGCCCCCCGGCAGCAGGAGTGACGGGCGCCTCCCCCCTCCAACCACGCTCGAGTTGGAAAAATCTGCTCTTCTGTTAGGAAAATTCTTTTTTTTTAAATAGTCGTCAAAATTTCCGCTAGGGGTAGTATTTTTTTTGAGATTAGAACCTTTTTTTAAAGTCGTTAAAATTTCCGCATTTTTTCGAGGTGTGGACCTTTTTTTAGTCGTGAAAATATCCGCTAGAAGTAAAGCATTTTTTCGAGGCGAGAACCTTTTTTCTCTTTAGTAAACCTTTTTATTTTTCTTTTATAGTCATCAAAATTTCCGACAAGGGTAAAGCTTTTTTTCGATGCGAGAACTTTTTTTTTAATATATACATTTTATCGCTTTTTATATAGGTACAAGTCGTGAAGCCCGTTCTTCGAACGGGTTAGTTAAAAGTTTAAATAAATAAATAAACCTTGTTTACAATTTCCCCGCAATCAGGGATAAGGGAGTATTTTTTATTTTTATTTTTGATATCAATACAGAATATTTCTTACAAATATCGGGATTGTAAAGTAAGAGGTCTCTGAGATACGCAGAAAATAAAAATGTATAATCTTTAAATTATTCACACCTTAAAACCAAAATACTACAATTTTTACACCCTTATGGATCAAATATCGAAAAATCCTGAAACATGTAGGTATATTTTTGATTTCGATAAACAACATTTTTGCCAAATTA
Source organism: Brachypterus glaber (assembly GCA_958510825.1). NCBI lineage: Eukaryota > Metazoa > Arthropoda > Insecta > Coleoptera > Kateretidae > Brachypterus > Brachypterus glaber. The sequence continues at coordinate 9,303,481 of OY294054.1, forward strand.
AAGATTCTAAGAGGTCTCTGAGATACGCACACTTTTTAAAAAACCTTTTAACCCTTAGGGGTCGAATATCGAAAATTCCTGTAAAACGTATCTTTTCGATTTCGATAAAGGACATTTTTGCCAAATATGAAGATTCTAGATAAATAGGTATCGGAGATACGCACACTTTTTAAAAACCTTTCAACCCCGGTTTCAGCCCCTTAGAGGTTAAATATCTAAAATTCCTGAAACAGGTATCTTTTTGATTTCGAAATAGAACATTTTTGCCAAATATATTAAGAGGTCTGTAATATACACACACTTTTTAAAAAACTTTTCAACCCCCGGTTCACCCCTTAAGGGTCGAATATCGAAAATTCCTGAATCACGTATCTTTTTGATTTCGAAATAGAATATTTTTGCCAAATATGAAGGTTCTAGATTAAGAGGTCTGTAAGATACACACACTTTTTAAAAAAAATTCAACCCCCGGTTTACCCCTTAAGGGTCGAATATCGAAAATTCCTGAAACACGTATCTTTTTAATTTCGAAATAGAACATTTTTGCCAAATATGAAGATTCTAGATTAAGAGGTCTGTAAGATACACACACTTTAAAAAAAAATAATTAACCCCCGGTTTACCCCTTAAGGGTCGAATATCGAAAATTCCTGAAACACGTATCTTTTTAATTTCGAAATAGAACATTTTTGCCAAATATGAAGATTCTAGATTAAGAGGTCTGTAAGATACACACACTTAAAAAAAAAATTAACCCCCGGTTCACCCCTTAAGGATCGAATATCGAAAATTCCTGAAACACATGTCTTTTCGATTTTTATAAAGAACATTTTTTCGAAATATTAAGATTCTAAATAAAGATGTCTCTGAAATGCACCCTTTAAAAAAAAAAACTTTCATTCCCCGCTACTTAAGGTCTAACATCGAACATTACTGAAACACGTATCTTTTCGATTTCGATAAAGAATATTTTTGACAAATATGAAGATTCTAGATTAAGAAATCTCTGAGACACAAACACTTTTTAAAAAACTTTTCAACCTCCGGTTCACCCCTTAAGGGTCGAATATCGAAAATTCCTGAAACACGCAACTTTTCGATTTTGATAAAGAACATTTTTGCCAAATATGAAGATTCTAAAGAGGTATTTGAGATAGTCACACTTTTTAAAACCAGGGTATTTTTTACATAATTTACCACTTTCGACTTAAATATGACGATTTTGACCACCTTAGGGGTCGAATATCGAATATCGAAAATCCTGGGGCACGTATCTTTTCGATTTCGATAAAGAACATTTTTGCCAAATATAAAGATTCTAGATAGAGAGGTCTCTGGGACACGCACAGTTTTTAAAAAAACTGTCAACCCCCGTTTCACTCCCTAAGAGTTTCGAAAAATCGCTTCTTAGTGGGTGCTTACATGATAAAAGGAACAAACTATCCGAATTTCAGGTTTCTAGGTCCAGGGGTTTGGGCTGGGCGTATTCTACCGAAGTGAGTTAGTTAGGATTTTATATAATAGATAATGACACCCCCTTAGGTCTGCTTTTTCCTCGCCCTCAAAGGCACCCACTACGGGTCTGGGTACCCATCATATATGGTACCCAGACACTATAGTGTCCGTATTAAATTTAAAACTAGCTTTTGATTCACCAGCGTTTTAGCTATTTTATTTCTTTATCAGGCATTATTAGGAGCACGTGTACTTTTTGTAACAGTCGGGTTTGTTGGTACCTCGGATATTACTAAAATCAACCAAAATCAAACTTTGAAATTCTGCAAAAATACATTAAATCCGCTACTGAAATACTGTACCTGCATCACGTAAGTATACTTTTTTTCTTTCTAAACTAAAACATCTTTTATCAGCAAATTAAAATTGTTTAGAACGAACTCTAAAAGAATACAAAGAGTTTGTGAAAAAACAACAGCAAATTCCTGCAAGAAATTCACAGGATAAAAAGTTTAAATGTTTTAAAGTAGACAGTTGACATATAGGACAATTTATTTTCTAGCAATTTATTTAACTCGACCAAATTAAATATATGGGTAGGATGAAAGGTACCAAGTTGTTGGTTGTATCTAACCCCCTAAGGGTTAAAATAAAGTATTTGTGTAACACATAAATTTATTCACTGAAAGTTGACAGTACTGGTAGCGTTTTTATAATTTTAAAACGTGTTTAAACATTTAGGTATGTATCTATTTAATAACTTATGTATATTCTAGCATAATTTATTAATTTATAATGACTGCCATTTTCATTTTTTATCCAATTGCAAAATATTGTTGTATTTTGTCCATTTAAATGGACAACATATTTTTATTTTTTTCTTAAATTGTTATGAAGCCATGGAGCACCATCTCGTAGCAAATAAGTAAATTGGTATGTTTTTGTTTTATACTGTTTAACGTCGTTTTTCGCTGCTATGGCCTAATTGACGGGACCGCCATCTTTACGTGCCCTCCGAAGCACGATCCTCAACAGAACTCGCATCCACCCTGAAATGTGTTTACATTTTCACCTGCAACCCACATTACAGTTAGTCATCGTAGTTCCATCTACCGACTATTTATACCACTACCCACAACCCCGGGATCCGTAATCAAACGCGTAACCATTGCGCCAACGGGGTCGGAAAATTGGTATATATTTAAGGGGAATTTTAGGAAATCTAGTAGGTATTTACTATCTATTTAAAACGTAAACCCACGAAAAAATATTTGTATTTATCATTATTTTGAGTTGTGGTCCCAAGACGTATACAATATCATGTATCTGCAATTTAAGACAAACCAAGTGACAGTTATCAATTGTACATAAAATTATCTCCTACTAACTAGGAGAGAAAAAATGATTATTGCTCTAGCTGCAGAATTAATTTCTCGGATTAAAAACGTGATAACTAAATGATACGTTCTAAAGCTAGCGGTAAGACAAATGTTCTTGTATTTTGGATGTCTACTTATTACTAAACTGCTTTTATTTTAATATATTGCCTCGATATTGGCTGAAGGGGACTTTTTTTTCATAATTTGAAAAAAATTAACTTTTTATTTTTTTTTGTGAAAATAATATTTTATTATTATACAAAAAGTGCTTAGTGTTTTGGGAATTTAAAAACAAACAGGGCAAATTATCAAGAGCGACTTTTTTATGATATCAAAAACAAAAAATAAATTCCATCCGGGGACATACCGTACATCGGAAAAAAAAGATTTATTTCATGTCAATATTGGTTTCCTCAAAAAAATAACACACATTATACATTTAAAAAGTCCAAATGGCGTTTTTTTATTTTTCAGAAAAATGTTTATAAAATGATAAAAATATTGAAAATAGAATATTTTTTAGGTTTAGTTACTAGTATTTAGTCTTATGAATAGAATCTCGTTGGAATTTTTACTCTATGTGTTACAGGAAGCCCAAAAACTGTGGAGCTATTTAAAAAGTGTCTTTTGGAAGACGCCCTCTGAAGTGGTCAAGATGTACTAAAAATGCAAAAAAAATATATTCCTAATATATAAATATGTCCAAAAGAAATCAGTTAAATAAAATATTCTTTTCACAAAAAAAAAATAAAAAGTTTTTTTCCAATTATAAAACAAAAAACCCCCTTAAACAAAACTAATAAGTTATCGAACGTTGGTTTTATAGTCAAATTGACATCCTATGAACTATATTTATTAAATTTATATTAACTAACTTTTAAAAGCCTTGAAAAAAATCATATTTTGGGAAGTATATCGAGAGAAAACGCAATATAGGTACTATCTACTGTGAAAGGTATACGTTAGAAGGCGAAGCATTACATATCTTTAGGCATTCGCCAAAATTGTAAAAAAAATATTTTGCGCCCTTGTGTGTTATTTTTTTGAGGAAACCAATAATGACATGAAATAAATCTTTTTTTTTCCGATGTACCGATGTCCCCGGATGGAATTTATTTTTTGTTTTTGATATCATAAAAAATTCGCTCTTGATAGCTTGCCCTGCTTGTTTTCAAACTCCCAAAACACTAAGCTTTTTTTGTATAACTTTTACGGTTTCATGAGATAATGATAAATTTTTTTAAGCCATTTTGAAGAAAAAAAAAACATTATCTGATGAACCGCAAGAGTTATACAAAAAGTGCTTAGTGTTTTGCACTTGCACATCCTACGTTTAACAAGTTAATCCTAACCAAACTTCGAGCTTTTACAGTATGTCTCCGGATGGAGTTACAAAGAGGAATTCATTTTTTATTTTTGATATCTGAAAAAAAGTCGCTCTTGATAACTTGCCTTGCTTGTTTTTCCCCTCCGGGGACATACTGTATAAAGCCTGTAAAAAACGGATAAATACATCAAAAACTGGACGATTTTCTTCTCTCCAAGGCCCCTCGAAAATAAAAAAGAAAAAAAAGGTTTAATCACGCAGTTTTAGGCCCTTCGAAAATGGGATTTGGTTTCTTTCGATTTAGCTTTTTAGGCGATTACTTCACCGGCTCATGCGCATGCATGCAAATAAAATTAAAAAATACAGTGGTATGTATAACAACTTTTGATTTTTATTGATAGTGGTCATATAGGTAACCGAAAATTTTTATGAATAACGAAAAATCTGGTAATAGCGCGATTTTTTTTCTCGGCTCCTATGGGTCCAATCGCGACGATTTAGAAAAAATTATGTTCGTTATACATGTCCCTTTAAAACTATCAAAAATTTTTTTTTTCCAACACAATTTCATAACCTCAAAAAAAAAATAAAACCGTTGCTTTTGGTACTTTTTTGTATTTTTTTTGTAATTTTGTCCAAAATGTGTATATTTTAGCAAAAATTTGTGTACTTCCAATAGTTATAAATAAGTGAACCAAATTTGGTTTTAAAATATTGCCTTAATCGGTCCATGTGCTTAATTTTATAAAAAAAATTATTTGCTCGCCATTTTTGGGCAAAGTAACTAACAAGTTGTAGGTTTTTATATGTACTTTAATGTGGTGTAAAAAAACAAAATTTTAAATTAAAAAATTATACATTTTTAAATTTTTTTAATTTTTTTTTTATTTTTATTTTATTAGTTCCTTTTCCATATCAAAAAATACTTTTTTTGAATATTTCTTATTGGAATATACTTTTTTATGTAAAAATACACAAAAAAGTGTATGTAGTGACATCGCAGGTTTAACCGTTTTGCAGATAAATGCATTAAAAAGTAAATTTTTACGCATCAAGAACCAAAAATAAAAAAAAAATAAAGATTTTAATACTGGGTAGTGATTTAACATTAAAAACCGAGAAAACAAGTTCCATACATATTGGTCGAAAAATAATTTCGGGTTATATGACTCCACTATGAAGTTCTCTCTAAGGTGCGCTTAGAGGAGCACTACTTTCCCCTATATTAAACAAACCAAATACATGAATTGTACCCTAGTTTTTTTAATGCATTTAACGTTTAATTAAATCCTTTTTCATCCTAAAATTACACTGCAGCAATTTGTGTTAATTTTTAGTCGGGAGCGTATTTTCTACGATTAAAGAGATTTTAACCATTTTAACTTTTATACTCATAGAAAAACTGCGTTTTGTTTCAATGCTTTAAAAGCTGCCTCTTCAGAAACATATAAATCTTTTAAAATATATGTATGCCTGGTGTTCCATGCGTAAAGGTCCTTAGATTAAAAGGGGGGAAAATAGATATCATAGAATTAATTGAACATATAATTAGAAACTTGTTGACTACCTCCAGTAGCATTATAATATAACAAGCCGTTAAGATATGTAATGCTACGCGTTCCATTATATACTATTTACAGTAAATGGTATATTGCATTTTCCCAAATACTTAAAAAAGAAATTCTCAAAAAAAAATCAAAAAAACTTTCCACAATTTTTTTAATTTTCTTTTTGCGAAAAACGAAAAAGATAAAAAAAAAGAATTAAAAAAAAAAGTTTTTAACATTTTTTTCAATAAGATCTTTCTTTTTAACAAATCAATTTTGAAAAAATAAAATAAAAAAAATAAAAAAAAAACTTAATAGTCATTTATATACCAAGGGACTAAATTGGCTGTTTTAGTCCCGCTGCATAAGTGTTTCCTGAGCGAGCGTACGACCAAACATAATTTAGGTAGGTAGATAAAATTAAAATTAAAAAAACCATACATCTAAAATTGGGTGTTTTATTTTTGTTTTAATCAAGATGCCTGTAATTGCGAAAAGTCAGTTTCATGGCTATCGCGTTTTCAATTATTATTCACAGCGCCTGCGCCAGAATAATATACGGTAGTTTCAAATTTTCAAAAAATTTCAAAAATCGTCCTAGACAAAAAATTCTTGAATATAAATTTGTTTCATGAAAAATAAGCAACTTTTTTTTTTCGTGTCTGTCCTGTGTCACGTTTTTTGTAGACACGATAACTCAAGAAAGAATAATCCGATCGACTTAAAAATTTCAGGAAAAATTAAGTTCAACGAGGGGAAGATATTGTTTTTGAAAGTAAAACAAAAAAGTTATGGGAGGTTAAACTTAAAAAAAAAAAAACGAAAAAAAGCTGAAAGAAAATTCCGATTAACGTAACTTTTTCAGGAAAAATTAGTTTTATTTTAGGATCAATTCTTCCAATTTTAAAAGTAACCCCCCAAAAAAAAAGTTACGTGTGGTTTTAAAAAAATCGAAAAAACTGAAAGAAAATTCTGATTAACGTAATATTTTTAGGCAAAATTACTTTTATTATAAGGATCAATTCTACCAATTTTGAAAGAAATTCCCTCAAAAACAAAAAAGTATTGGGGTGTTAAACTTTTTAAAAATTTATTTTAAATTTTTTTGATTTTTCGCAAAAAGAAAATGAAAAAAAAAATAAAAATTTTGAAAAACTTTTTTTTTGTAAAAAAAATGCTATGTGTATGTTTATAATGTAGTCCGTGTTGTTTGTTTTTAATTTTTTTGACTATTTTAGCCTGAAGATGACCCTAAATTCAAGGGACAAAATAAATGTAGCTATTTTTTATAAATAAAATGCTTCAATAAAAAACTTTGGAGTAGACATAATAATTTTTTAATTTTGATTTATCAAAACTCCAATATGAGAATGGATCTCGATCACAGTTATTTAAGTTTAACCCCCCATAACTTTGTTGTTTTTGGGGGGATTATTTTCAAAAACAATAGAGATCTTATCCACGTAAAACCTAATTTTTCTTGATACTTTCAAGTCGATCGGATTATTCATTCTCGAGTTATCGGCTTCACAAAAACCGTGAAATCAGACAGACGGACAGACGGACATTAAAAAAAAAGTTGCTTATTTTTTCATGAAACAAATATTTATCCAATACTTTTTTGTCTAGGACGATTTTTGAATTTTTTTGAAAATTCGAAACTACCGTATAATACTATTCTAGTGCAGGCGATGTGAATAGTATAATAAAGATTATTATCTGTGTTGCACAAAGAAGCCATTATAAAACCCAAATGGGTAGCATAATAAGTGCGTTTCTTTTTTCTTTTTAGTAGGGCGCCAAGCTTTTGGTAGAAACCGCCAGGGAAAAAGCTTTTTTTTTAGGGTATTTTTTGTTTTTTTGCTAGGGGCGCCAAGTTTTGGTAGAAATCGCCAGGGACAAACTTTTAGCTTTTTCTTTTTTGAGAGCGTTTCTTTTTTTTGGTAGGGGCGCCAAGCTTTGGTAGAAACCGTAAGGGACAATGCTTTTTTTTTGAGGGCGCTTCGTTTTTTTGGTAGAGGCGCCAATCTTTGGTAGAAACCGTCAGATAAAGCTTTTTTTTAGGGTTTTTTTTTCTGCCAGGGGCACCAATTTTTGGTAGAAACCGTCAGGGACAAAGCTTTATTTTTTGAGGGCGCTTCTTTTGTTTGGTATAATATAAATTTTAAGATAATAAAAAAAATATAAGGTCCACCCTAATGTATGATATTATTTCGCACGCGTATGAAATATGACACTTTACTCTCTCTAAATCGTGTAAAATTTGTCGTTTTCAGGTTGTTGTAGGAAAAGTAAATATCGTTTTATTTTCGACATCGGTATTTATGCACCAATTCAAAGTTCTTTTAGCTATAATCTTTAAAATTGGGAAAGGAAAACCAATTTAATAGTTGGTGACAAGCCAGACGCATCTCCCTGTATTTTCTTTCGTTTCGTCCTAAATTAGATTTGCATTTCGAGCATATGGTTATAGTCGGACGAACTTTTTTTTGTTAAAACAAGTGTGTAAAGTTGGGAAGTCATTTATTATGTACTAGTTAACTGGTTGAGTTAATAAATAGTGACAGTTGTTATTTTTTGTGTAATTCTTCATTCCGTGTTTATTTTGTTTTTGAAGGAGATAATATATTAAAGCTTGTTAACAGATAATAAATTTTACTTCGGTAAAAAAGGTCAAAGGCGTAACTAAAGTACGATCCATTTATATGTGATAGTGACCAACGAACTAATAACTCTTCTTTTTAGAATGCGCATACCGTTAAAATAAAGTATCGCCAACATCTCGGTTTGTTTGTAAACAAATAGTAGGTATTCAGGCCTGAACAATAACAATTACCAGTAACTGGTATTGTTGTCTCTGTTAGAACAAATATGTGCGAGTAAGACAGACAAATGTTTATGTTGCCAACGTTTTTGTTAGTTTTAACGAATGAAATGCCTATTCTAGAGAGAAGAGTTATTAGTTCGTTGATAGTGACTCATATTGAAAGTATGTATGTATAGGCGTTGCGGGTAAGCGCGAAACGGGAGGGCGCTTTAGGCATGAGTCACTATCACGTTTAAACGAATTAGCCTATAGGATCAAATATTGGGGGGGTTACTTAAAAAAATATATTATTGAGCAAAAGTGTCTTCTAAAATGAGGGTATGTCGGATTTTGAGCTAAACGCGCAGAATAATAAGATTTTGGACACCTATAGATATATTTATTATACAAGGTGCCACATACTAGTGGTACCCCCTATAAGTTTTTGTTTATAAACTTTTTCAAATCAAATTTAGAGGGTGTAAATAATTGAACAAACTGCATTTTTGAGATTGACAAAAAAATCGGTCACTTCAGGTTTCGCCTGAAATTACTTTAACTTTTGATTTTGAAATGGAACACGCTGCATATTTCTACATATTTTAATTCAGAATTGAATTCTGAGTACAACCATGCATAATTTGTCAATTTTTGACAGAACATGGCATTTTTTAATTAAATTTTAATTTTAAATCTAGTTAGCTTTGAAGTATGTAAAATTATTCATGGCTTAGTAATTTTCTTAGGAAAAATATGAAACAACGTTTTATTTAATTAATAACCAATTTGGCTCTCTTCAAAACTAGGCAAATCACAATCAAAATTTATGGGAAAACATGACTATTAAATTTAATTAAAAAATGTTCTGTCAAAAATTGACAATAGATTTACTCAGAATTTAATTTTGAATTAAAATATGTAAAAAATATAGAGGGTGTCCATTTAAAAATAAAAAGTTAAGGTCATTTCCGGCGAAACCAGAAGTGAAAGATATTTTTTATAATGTCAAAAAATCAATTTTATTTCATTATTTACATTCTCTAAATTTTATTTTGTTAAGTTAATAAATAAAAAAGTTATAGGGGGTACCACTATTTTGTGGCACCCGGTATTATAATTGTTTTAATTGCGAATTCTTACATGGAGAAATACAGGATATAACAACATTTCAAGAGAGTGAGAAAGAATAGCCCTTATTGGTCCATTTAAGGGGGTGTTATAATTTTTGATTTCAAAAAATAGATTTTTTTTTGCTTTTTTATACTTTCTCAATATGTGTAGAATACGCTCCTAAAATATTTTGACGAAATTTGTCTTGTTTAAAAAGTTATACATATATACTTTAAAAAATATACATAAAAAAAATAATAAAATTATAAAATTTTAAAGGGTGATTCTATATCATAAAATATGACAAAAAGTTTGTATAAACATATGTCTAAAAATACGTCGTAAGGGAGATACGCCCCTTTAAAAGTGGCTAAAAATTTCGGTTTTTATTTAATAACTCAGGAACCCTTTGAGATACAGCAAGGAGGTTTTGAATGTGAACTTATCTTAATAAGGCCCATCTTCGTATGTTGTTTTTATGTATTTATTTTAACCAGAGGAATGCGAAACGGGGGACCTTATCAGTTTTTTGTCCCAAACTTTTTTATGTGTATCTTTTTTTGATTTTTTGTAAAAAATATAGATTTCTTGAGTAGAAATACATAAAAAATGTCATAGTGTAACACTGTAGGACCGTTTTAAAAAAAATGCAATTAAGAGGAAGTTACATTCTGTGCCACCAAAAATTTTACTTTTTAAAAGGCTATTACTCCTTTAATATTAAATTTAGTTTTTATTGGTACTTTTTTGTATACTTTAAAATATAAAAAAAAACTTTAAGCGCTTTTTTCTCAAAATGTCATTTTTCAAAACGGTTCCAGCGATTAAAAAAAACTATTTAACATATTGACCTTAATCTTTCGGCATTTTGTCGAAAATCATGTTGGCGAGTTCGTTAGTATAATTTTTTTTTCAAAAGTTTGTAGTTTATTTTTTATTCCCCCTTTTTTACCCGTTTTTGGTAGGAAAAATGGCATTTTTTTGTTTTTTTCACTAAAATACTTGGAATTTTTGTTTTTTGGAATTTTGACTTATGTGTACACTAGCGAACTAAGACGTAATTTTTAACAAGACTGCCATGTTATTTTTGACGGCAAAAAAAAACAATTTTTTTTGTGAACCTTATGCCTAATACTCTGTAAAAAGTTTTGTAGATAAAAATAATACAGGTCGTCTGAATTTTTTTTCCAAAAATCGTCAATTTTTTGCCTCAATAATCAGAACAACCCCTTAAAAATCGAGGTAATAATTGCGTGTGTTGAGTGATACGCTGCTACCAAATTTTCAATAATATAATTGGTTTTGACGAATTTTTATTTATTTGTTTAATATAATTAAATAAAACTCCGAAATCAGTTTTTCATAACTTATTTTCTACATTTTGCATTTTTTCAAACAAACATCAATTTTTGGTAACTCAGCCCAAAATTCCCTATTGAAACTATATTTCTCTTTTTATTTTCAATAAATTTTATAATTAAACTAAGCAATTGGTTTTTTTGGTCAGACTTGGTTAAATTGGGGTAAAGCCGAAATCTCGGCCCCCGATATTTCGTATATTTTGGAATAACTTTTGAATGATTTGACCCAGAGGTATATATTTATATTTTATATTACACTATATATTTTATTTTTGAAGAAGATAATATATTAAAGGTTGTAACAGATGAATAGTGTAGAATATAATAGAATCAGATAAAGGAATAGGTTTTACTTCGGCACAATTTTGCCGAAATATTGCATTCATGGTTTTAGCTGTTAATTTAAATTAAAAAAAATAACAGAATAGAAAAAAAATAATAAAAAAAAAACAAAAGAGTTTTTAGGGTAAACTTTCGTTTGCAGGAAATCGGCTACATTTTCAAAAAAATAAATGCCTTTTTGGACACCCCTGATTTGAAAAATTATATAATTTTTTGCGGAAATGCTCGGTTTTCTTCCTATGACGATTTTTTATATATTTTTTGGTTTTATGGAAATCTGTTATCGTTAGAAACGAAGTATATTCTAGTTATTTTGACCTCCCTCCTTTATAATTTTTTTGTTTTTGCAAAAAAACGCCATGGAAATACGTTATCGTTAGAAATAAAGTACATGTATTCTGCTTATTTGGACCCTCCTGAATTCGGAAATGATAACCATCTTTTGCGGAAATTCGTTGTTTTTTTCCATGGCTATTTTTTATCAATTTTTTGTTTTCGCAAAAAACGTAATGGAAATCTGTTATCGTTAGAATCGAAGTATATTCTAGTTATTTTGACCCCTTTGAATGAAAAAACGTCATGGAAATCTGTTATCTTTAAAAATAAGGTATATTTTACCTATTTTGACCCTTAAATTAGAAAAATATATTTTTTGCGGAAAGGCACCGTTATTTTTGGGCGATAATTATCATTATTATTCTAAATAACAATCAATTTTTACAACAAAAAAAAAAAACCAAACAGGCGCAAAACCAACGTTAACCAACACCCATTAAAAAAAACAAGCAAGCACAAAACCAACGTTAAAGTAAACCAACGGTCACATTAAAAAAACATCAACATACAAAAAACCAAAAAAACCAACGTTGACATAAACCAACGTTAACGTAAACCAACGGCCCCTATTAAAAAAAAACACCAAACAAGTACAAAACTAACGTAAACCAACGTTAACGTAAACCAACGCCAGGAAAAATTACTTTTATTATAAGGATCAATTCTACCAATTTTGATAAAATTATCATTTTTGATTTTTTTTTTCAATTTTTTTTTGATTTACGCAAAAAAATTGAAAATATTTTTTTAAAGCAACCATTTTTCGCTTTTCAAAAAAATCTTATCTTTAAATTTTTTGTTTTTTTTTTAAATTTTTTTTTCAATTTTTTTTTTGTTTTTCGCAAAAAGTTTTTATTGATTTTTTTTTTTTTGAAAAAATTTTGTTTTAAGTATTTGGGAAAAAGCAATATAACGTTTACTGTGAATAGTACATAATGAAATGCGTAGCATCACATATCTTCACGGCTTGTTTTCTTTACTTTTTAAACACATATCACAACTCTAGTGCGGGGATGTTACGACGCGCCGCGCGTTACTCTGGTCAACCAAGACTCTGCACCCATGCAAGCGTTCATCTAGTTTATTGTTGTTTAAATGAAATTTGGCAGTAACAATAAAAAGTGACAGTGATTGTTTTACCCCAAAAACCCTTGAAATGTGTGTGGGAGTGAAAACAAATGTTAGTCTAGGCTAGGCCAGTGTACTTAATTATACATCTCTGTGTTAAGGTTGACTACGAAAACAGTATGTGAACACCCAAAAACACATTTTCTATCCCAGGAGTTATTCGTTTTTGAACAAACGCAGGTACATTAGGGTGGGTCAAAATATATTGCGAAAATATGCAGTGCGTTTCAAAAGTAAATCCCCCCTCTTAACTTTTGAACCATTTGTGATATCGACATCAAATTTAAAACACATAAATAAAACAACTTAAGCTATCTTTTGGCATATATTCGATATTTGTAGCTTTTAAAATGTGGTCAGGGGGACATACGGGGGGATTTTTTTTAATGGTCGTGTGATACATCATTTTAAAGAAAATAAAATTCTCTATTGGACCATATATTTTTAATTTTTTTTTAAACATATTTTAAGATTTTCATTTTTCAATATTTTTACTAAAATATACCTACAATTTTTTAAGCTTTTTTTTGTAAAATTTTATTTGTATCATTTAAAATTAGTTTAAAAATATAACTGACGTATTTTGCATTATGATATAAACGAATTTTCAAAAACTGTTGTTTTTTTTTTAACAAATTTTGACAAAAAATCCCATTTTCTTTCAACCCTATTTTAAAGGAGGTGTAAAAATAGCAAAAATTAGATAACGTGGTTGCTGAACAGCCCCAAAGTTTTTAAATAAATTTGCAATAATGGCAAAGGCGCATGTCATCATGTAATTTTCTCAGTGTACGTTGATTAAACACACGGTGATTTCTATAGGTTGTATTGTAACTTACAATTTGTAAATTGTTAGAAAATGATTAGAAAAAAGCGGTATTTTCTCCGAAAAATACTACAGTTAAAACCTCGGTTAAAAAGATTTCACGGTGGTATGGAATCAACACAGACCTCTGGAATAATAAAGGCTAAATTAAAAAAAAACTATGGGTCAGTTTTTAAGAAAAGCGATTTTCATTTCTTTTAACAAAAAATTCCTAAGGGAGCCCCTGGGAGTTAGGGTTTTTAGGGGAGATTTTTAGAAAATTTCTCACTTAATAATTCAGCAATGATTTAACTTATTAACATAAAATTTGCACTATCGTATACCAAATGTAAATATTTAACGTTTCAATAAAATTAACTTTTTGGACAGGGAGTAGTAATTGGGTGCCATTTAATATAACTGTAAAAACTGTAAAACTGTAAAACTGTAAATATTTTTTTTTGCCATTAAAATATGATAGTTATGGGTGTATAATACAGTAAAAAAATCATGTCAATAACTTAAACCGTTCCTTAGTTATGAAATGCGAAATATTCTAACGTGTCCTTAAAAAGCGCCTAGCTCCCGTACAAAGCAATTTAGCACAAATTTTACAGAAACTTTTATCGAGCTTTTTAAGTAAAATCCGATACCTATCTGATTTTTTTTTAAATATCTCGTATTTTTTGTCAAAACAAATTAACATTGTTTTTTAAAAAAACGCATCTGTAGACGGTGTTTGCAGTGTTTTGGCATTAAATAAAGGGGATGATTCTACATCACAAAACATGAAACCAACATGGAACATGTGCCCGTTAATAAGCCCTAAGGGAGCTACGGCCCTTCGAAGATGGACATATTGAATGGGGGAAAAAAAGCACCAATAAAATTTTTAATGCTGCAGGGCGATTCTTCATTTAAAACTAAGCAAAAAAAGTATTGTTCGCCTAAATTTAATATTAAAGGAGTAAAAGCCATTTAAAAAGTAACAATTTTTAAAACGGTTGCTCCTACACTGTTACACTATAATATTTTTATGTATTTTTATTCAAGGACTCTATACACATAAATAAGTTTGGGGCAAAAATGTGTTAAGCTTCACACATTTGGCCGTCTAGCTTAAAAAAAAATACATAAACATAAACTAACTGCCCCTATTAATACTAGTCTATATGTAAAACCTCGTCGCTCTAGGTCAAAGGGTACCAGAGTTAATAATTAAAAACCTTATTTTTAGTACAATTTTAAAGGGTTGTAACTCTTTTAGGGTTCGTTTCCGGACCTATGTTTCTTGCTAAATTTTCATTTTTTGTGATGTATAATCATTAATAATAATAATAACAAAAGACTGCAAACACCGTATAGATTTCTTTAAATTACGTCTTAAATGATCGCAGAGCTCTAAAAAAGTCGTGAAGATATGTAATGCTACTATTATATACTATTCACAGTACCTAAATGGTATATTGCATTTGCCAAAGATACATATATTTTTTTTTTCAAAAAAAAATTCAAAAATAACCTAAAAAAAAATTCAACATTTAAAAAAAAACTTAAAAAAAAAGATTTTTATTTTCTTTTTGCG
The DNA here is from genome assembly GCA_958510825.1 of Brachypterus glaber. Lineage (NCBI taxonomy): Eukaryota > Metazoa > Arthropoda > Insecta > Coleoptera > Kateretidae > Brachypterus > Brachypterus glaber. Next base: position 9,318,662 of record OY294054.1, read on the forward strand.
AAAAACGAAAAAATATTAAAAAATTATAGTTTTTCATTTTTAAAAATAGGCTAACCCCCCATAATTTTTTTGTTTTTGGGGGAATTACTTTCAAAAGTAATAGGTATCTTTCACTCATGGAACTTGATTTTTCCTGAAAATTTCAAGTCGATCGGATAATTTTGAGTTATCGTGCAAACGTGACATCGGACGGACGGACGGACGGACGGACAGACGGACGTTATTTGGCGATTTTGGAAATTTCAAAACTACCGTATAATACTATTCCAGCGCTTGCGCTGCGAATAGTACGATAACTCAGTTTTAAAAAAACAACTGTTATATAACATATGTTTGTGTAATTTTGATGTCGCACTAGATGTTGATGCCAGACCACCGTGATGTCTGTATTGTTGATTATACAAAGTAGCTTATTATTAATGGTTGTATAAATTCAAAGAACCAATATTGGCAAAGAAGAAGCATCGTAAATGTTTACACAACATTTGCTTAAAGGTCTATTAACAAAAGATGAGGTGTTTAGAGGCGTAACAAATTTGAACTCTTTAGTCTTTTTTTGCTATTATGTTTAGAGACAAAAATTGCGGTTAAGATTTAGGGCATATCCACAGGCTCGCATAACAACATAGTACATAACAATGCGATGCCGTGATTGGCTTGATGTGCCGCCATGTATCTTGTAAGCCAATCGCGGCATCGCATTCTTATGTTTTATGTTCTTATGCAAGCTTCTGGATAGGCCGTTAACCACATTTTTTCCAAGGAATTCAGGGAGTTTTTGTTTTGGATTTATTTTATAGGGTATAGGGCCGAAAATAAAAAAAAAACAATTTTGTGACCTTGAACTTGATTTGGAACTGTCATTTTTTAGACGTATTTTTTAAAAAACCGGATTTTTTAAAATACCTCAAGACCGGTGCATCCTAGGACAAAAATCGATCTATATGAAAATAAAGAGGACCAAATTTCCAACATTTTTTGTTATATGTATTTTTTTGTATGACTTATAATTGTATTTTTTTCGAAAACAGTTAATCCTATGGTATTACAACAAGAGTACCTTTTTTATGGGTTTTTACCTTGGTAATAATATTCTAAAAATAAACCCACAAAAAAGTTGAGCAGAAGAAGTTTTTTGGCAAAAAAGTGATAAGACCCCCCATTACGGACGCCCCTGGTTAATTTAACTACATGCAAATACCATTGGCTGATAGGCTTTATAAAGCATAGATCACGTGCTAAACCTTGATGCTATAACACAAAGGGTTCCGAAGTTATTAATAAAAAATCGAAATTTTGGGACCCCTTTGAAGGGGCGTAGCTCCCTTACGAGTCGTTTTTGGACATTTGTTTATAAGAACTTTTTTCTTATTTTGACCTCTAGAATACATCCTTAAAATATTTCCCTTTCCTCACGGAACACCCTGTATAACTAATGCACGGCACCGCCTTAAACGATACACTATGGGTTTTTAGTGTTTTATTTTCTTTTTGGACTTTTTTTTATTTAAATAATAATAATAATAATTAATTTATAATTATTTTTAGGTAAAGCCACTTTAATTCACCTGACGACTGGATTATTCTATCACGTAACGTTTTCAAACTCACTATGGATCAGAGGAGGCTTTTTCGCGGCCAAAATTCGTTTGGACTTTTTATTCGTACTCTAATTAAAACTGGTATTTAGGAGTTTTTAAAGTTGCTGAATCCGAATCCATTATTAAAAATTCAAAATGGCGCATCCAATATTTTGGCAAAATTTCCTGAATTTTAAAGGGTTTCGATATTAAATGGCATTTAGGGGTTTTCGAGGTTGCTGAAGCCGAATCCATTATTAAAAATTCAAAATTTAAAATAGTCAATGCTCAATTTCGTTAATAAAACAATGAAATCTGCCATTTTTAAATAGCCATTTTGAATTAAGGAAATTTGAGTACTGACTCACATTAAAGTTTTCAAAAAAGTTCTTTATACCAAATTTTAGGAAAAACGGTAATTTAAAAAAAATTGGATCACCATAATGTTGCGTATTTTTTTTACATCATTCAGTATGATAATTTAAATCAGCAGTGTCAAAAAATTTAGATTTTTGTCACTTATTTTTAGTCCTGGACTCCTAGTTCACAGTCTCGTCTTAAACTTCTCTGTAAAGCTTCGGTTTCCTCCAAAAGTCGCAGTCGCTGACGACTGACGGTGAAACAGGTGGTTTTGTGCTGTGACAAGTGTCTTTCACTGTTTAATTCAATTAGAATTGCTTGAAATTCCTCCACCTCTCTCAGCAGAAACATCTAATCAACTTTTACCCTTTTTTCTTCATGATGTAATGTTAATAAGAGGAGGAGATGCTCCTCTTCCGCTTGATAATTCAGAAACATTAAAAGAACCGACTTTTTAGAGATATTCATACTGATTGAAAGGCCTAAACTCTCAAACAAAAAAAACAGCTGTTTATAAAATGGCCAGCTAACAGAATGGCTAATGGCGACTGGCGAGACCTAGGAAAACGGGTAGGCTCGTGACGACCTGGTCGCGGCTACCCGGTCGCAGTCGTCAGCGACTGCGACTTTTGGAGGAAACCGAAACTTGACAACTGAGCTACATGACCTGTCTTAATGAAAATAAAGTTCCTAATTTCCTTTGTTATTTACTAAGATACAAAAAAATACGTGTTACTTAAACAGTCCCACATTGGAGCAAGCAAAATCAGTCATAACATCATAAAATAACATAATAAAATAATGTAAAAAAAACCTTTTTAAAAACATTTATTTTCAGTTTCAGAATTGTTGTTGATATATGAAAATTTTACACTTTTTATATTCTTACTTTATAGTTATTACCCATTGTACTTAGCTTATTTTTGTAAACAAAAATAGTCATGGGCTATTGGCTCGCAGCCTTAATGTAAATACAACACCTCTGCTGAGTAAGAGTACGAGTATGGGTGGTGAAAAGGGAGTAAAAATAAAAACAAACGCGAGAAATCCCAGTATATTTAGAACGCGTCTTATTATTCTTGAACTACACTGCCAAACTATTGAAAAAGGTTGCAAGAACAACCAATGACAAAACACTCAAAATATCAAAAGACCCTTTATTTCGATCACCTATCCACCAAACTCCCAGGGTTAGGGAACACTTTGTAGATGCCACTAGTGCTCATCCCAAAGGGGTAAGCCGCTGAGGAATTTGGTTGTAAAAACTTGAAGAAATCGAAGGTAGACTCGAGGAAATCTCGGCTGCGCCTCGTAAAAAAAGCACTTGATGTGCACTGAAGTGGTTTGCGTCGAGGTGCGTATACTATTATTCCTACGACCTAACACCTAAACATAAAAAAACGCAAACATTATCTTAAAATTAGTTTGTCAATTTGAGGTTGTGTTTGACGTTTACTAATTTTTTGACAGCAGATATGTAAAATCAGCTGATTGTCACTTCCCAACCGTTGTCATAGGCAATGGGTGGGAAATAGACACTACTAACTAGGTCGTAGGAAAACAAAAATAACAAACTGTACTACAAGACAGGATTCGTATGATTGCATTTAAAATCAAACGACACCAAATCAGGAGAGTTTGGGGGCTAAATTTGGATGCACTGATATAATGGACATAAGACTATAATAATCTTCTCTACCACCACGGTAAACCACTTATATGGTATTTTTTTCACACTAGATTTTTTTTTCATAATTTAAATACGTGCATAAAAAATGCAAGTTTTTAAACAAAACATAGAAATCGAGCATCCTGGTTTAGGCTATATGAGCACCATTTTTTAAAACAGAATAATGTAAATTTTAGATAATTTAAATCAAATGTTATTCTAATTGATGTTTTGCAATATAGGCCATAAATTATATCAAAAGCATAAAATATTAAGTGATCCATTATTTAAAAGACAGTAATGGGCAAGTTTTTAGTGGTTAGACTAATTTTCTCCGTTGATTATCATGAAAGGCTCCAGTTTTATGAACTAGAATGAGAGCTCGTTACCGTAGTAAATACTAAACGTTTTTGCTTTTTTGTAAAAACGTTTAGTATTTACTACGGTAACGAGGTCTCAGTATAATATCGTCGGCTTACAAGTAAAAGGCACTGAGTCACTTTTTTGCAAAAATGGGATTTTAATAGCACCGCAGTTAATTTTTGATGATCTATGTATAGGTAAACCGAACTAACTTCTAGTTGGACTGCCAAGGGAGTTACCCACTATACAAAACGCACCAATTTGATTTTAATTAAAATTTTATCTGGCAATAGGCACTAAGTCACTTAGTGCACTTAGTGCGTTTTACTTGTAGATTAATTCAAATGTTTCTCACTAAGCGACTTTCTAAAAAGAGTAAATTTATAAAAATATGATTGCTTGAATCATTTATATGATACAATATCGCGTTATTTATTGTACTGATAAATGCATTAAAATTTTAACTGATAGATTATTTTAATTTTGCTCTTAAATCCTTGGTTACTACAAAAATAACAAAATATAAGAAAAAAACTAAAGTTCGCTGCAAGTTCGGAAAACATCCCTTAGAATTGCACCGTGAAGTGTTTTATCGTTAATAATGATTCATTATAATTATTGACTTTAGGAGATGCTTCTTTGCCGACACAGCCGATGACCTTTTGGAAACGTTCTTTAAACAATCAAAAAGTCCAAATCCTTCTTTTAAAAATCTAGTTTTTGAAAATGTATGTAAACATCTTGTTTTCTACTTTATAGTTATACATTACGTTTAATTAATTAAATTAATTCGAAGGGTTTTAATTTTAAATAGTTGTTTTTTATATTATTTTATTGACTTAGTGCTCTTTACTTGTAAGCCGACGTCGTGGGCCTACAAGTAAAAGGCACTAAGTCCATGTCTTTTTTCATTATTATGTCCAAACATGTTATTGCAATTTGCGGTAGTTTTTTTCCAAAAACAATTATTACAAAAATTAAAAAACAACAATGAAAGTTAAATTTGTCAATATCTCAAAACCATGTTTTTGGACTTAGTGCTCTTTACTTGTAAGCCGACGATATATGGAACCCTAGCTCCCCATATGACATATGGAACCCCAGCTCTCCATATAATAATAAATCCGCATCTTTAAAAAAATTATAATTTTAAATATGCAATATCAGTTAAGAATAGCTCAGATATAAAAATCTATAATAAATTGCCTGAAAATTTTAAAAACCTTCAACACATGAAATTTAAGCGAGAGGTCAGTTCAATATTAAAAAGGTATTGTTTTTATTCTGTGGAGGGGTATATGGACTCTTCTCTTCAGTGAATATGCTTAGACTGTAAGTATTTTAATTTGTCTAGTGTAGTTTATATTTATACAGCATTATTGATATTTTTAACCTATATTTTAAATGACTTGTGTATAAGATTTTATCTTTTTAAAAACCAATAAACTTATCTTATCTTATCTATAATATATGAAACCCCACGAATGTTTAGTTAGCATTTACTGGTTGTTACAAGTACCAAAACTATAACAACGCTAAATATGTAACAACCAGTGAATGTTAACTAAACTTCCGTGGGGTTCCATATAAACAAAAACGTTTAGTATTTACTACGGTAAGAAGCTCTTAGTGTAGTAGTACATAATAATCACAAAAGTCCTTAGATAGAGAAAAATGGTTTTACAACTTAAATTGAGGTAAATAATAGCAATTTCAAAATCTAGTAGTAAAAAAATCACATAAGTCTTCCAAGCAACAAGGCCTGTCACGTGATCATATGTCCTTCCCACTCTATGCATAGTAAAGTGACTAGTTTGGAACAAAATTATTAATTTATATTGTATATGCGGCGTTTTTCCTCGTTAGAGTTGTATGTTTGGCTTCTCTCTCAATCTTTGTTTCTCTCTGACATGTCTGACTTTGACTCTGAATTTTGAGTTCGCATCATCATGCAGATACGACCAAGTCGAGTAGGAAGAACCGAAACATGTGGGAGTTTAACCCTTTCGTCAACCCTGGGATATATATATATATTTGCCTGTTTAAATACCGTTTGACCAGTCTTCGACTTTAACTTTTTATGACATGATGTCAAATGACGGCTTTTTAATACGTTGCAGTTGAAGCCAAAAATTGAGAACCTTCCCAACAAACTTAACTTAGTAAGAAAATTTTTTATTTTTAATTTTAATTGTATGTGAAAATTACATTTTCACATAATCCAAAAACTACGGTATACCTTTACATTACATGTTAGTTTAACCTCGTACTATTCTACTTAATTAATCATCCCCTAAGTCCAGGGCTTGTGTGGGCTAGTAGTAGAGGGAACCACCGGCTTATACTGACTTTCGAACCAGTTTCTACGGAGTGTCCGTTTCACTTATCGCCTTCGACAAATTTCAATTATTAATTAACTGAAAAAGGCAAATCGGCGCCAGTGAGAATCGAACTCACGCTAGTAGGCTTGATATGCATACGCGCTAGCCACTACGCTATGCCTCCCATACCAATAAAGTTATACCATTTCTTAACATGCATGCTCAATTTTGTGGCTGTTGCTATCAAATTCATTCAAATTCATTTATTAATGCCATAAAAACTGAAAAAACTGAGAATAAAACCGTGTACCAACGCGTTACAACGGTGGCGACTTCAACTTTTAAGGACAGGATTTATTTCATTAGGGGCGGATTTATTTCATTTTAAGGGGGGGCATACATAAGGAAAAAAAAATGCGCATTCACCAAAAGTATAATTTTGAAGGTATTTCTTTGCTAATATATCTCGCGGGGGGGGGGGTGATTATGGCTCCCCCCTAAATCCGCCCATGCCTCGGTGTAACACCGCTGGTACACTTTGACCGCAACGTGTTAAACTGACGTGAGCTTTGACACTGTTACGGTAATGTAGGTATATGCATATCGCCTTTCAACACCGATACCATGTTGGTGAGATGCAAGCTTTGCTGCTGGCTTTCAAGCAATATTGCTTGAAACCTATTTGTCCCACATATCATTAAACTTTTATTTATTACGGATATGAAACATTTAATTTTTTGATGTTGAATTTTTTATCTAAAATTTTTCGTTGAAACTAGGTATAATGCCTATTATTTGCCCGTTAAAGGGTTAGTACAAAACAGACGGCTAACTTGTATGTTTACATAAAGCCTCTTATTTTACTGTTGCCAAACGTTTTTGCTTTCAACCAATACTATAGGTATTATAGGACTGCTTAGTGCAAGTAACAGGGCATCTTTAAGAAACGAAGAGTTTACTCTTCGTTATAACTGTTTTTCATGCAGTGAGAAAACTTATTAAGCATGTCTGTCCGGGAAACTTGTGACCACGATAACTCAAGAACGCTTTGTTCTAAGCTGGGATTGTTTTTGATAAAAATCGAGGGGTAAGGAGGTAAAATGGGCTAACAACAAATTTTTTGAAAAACATTATTTTTTTTATTTTTTTTCCGTTTTTTGAAAAAGAAACTTAAAAAAAAAGAATTGGATTTTTTTTTATTTTTTTTTTTAGTTTTATTTATTAATTTTAATTTTTTCATTTCTCAAACCTAAACCCACAGTATAATTGTGTTGGCAGCAAATTTTTATTCAGTTATTGCATAATTTATTGTTCTTTGAATGCATGGTGTGCCATTTATAGCACATACCTATTTTTATAAAAAATATACCTTAAAAACCCGGCTGGAGTGGAAGGGGTTAAAACTATGTTCTCCTTTTTTACCTGAAATTTGATACACATCATTTTTAGACAGTTCAGAATAAATTTAGGGGCGTAAAAAAAAAACTAACTTTTAAGGGCCAGCCTACTGTATACAGTGCGTTTTTCTTATTTTTTTTTTAATTTTCATTTATATCATTTAAAATTAGTTTAAAAGTTTATTTATCATGAAATTAATCATTAAACAAAAATTGTATAGTGAAATAGATAATTTTATTAACTTTAAAATGATGTATCACACGACCCCCTTTCTATTCAAAAAAAATCATCTTTAACCCCCTGCCACCACTGTGCCCCAAACATATCAAATATATACCAGAAAAATATTTGGGATATATTATTTAAGTGTTCCAAATTTCAAGTTGATATCTTAAGCGGTTCAAAAGTTAAAGGGAGGGCCCTTCCTCGAGGGGGCGGACTTTTGGTACGCACGGTATAATATAATATGTAGCAACCGCTGAATTTGCAAAAATTTTCAAAACAAATCCGGTCTCCATAGAAACAATTGCTGACAACAACATTAAAACTATCGCAAAGCTAAGTAGAAAGTTATGTTGATTTTCATTGTTATGTTTATCAGGAGGAGAAGAAAAACAAGCCGTGAAAATATGTAATGCTTTGCTTTAAGTTTAAGTTTTTTTTTATTGGTCATTTGGCTATTGTAAAAAATAGATTGACAAGTCAGGTTTCTTAACTAAAGTAAAAATCAATATAATAATAATAATAATAATAATAATATTATATTTATTGCCCAACAGACTAACCAATTACAGGACAATTAAATTTAAAACTAAATAACAAAAATTCTATTTATAAAAGATGAGAAAAAAATTTAAAACATAATTAAACACAGTTAAGCTAATTAAGCGGCCAAATGCCTAAAATAATAATATTTTTAATACTATTAAAACTATCAAAATTTATATCACAATCATAACAATATTCATTAAAATTATGCATCATACCAAATATAGGACAGTAGTATACAGAGAAAGAGGGTGGAAGGGCTGCTTTCTTGTAAACAATAAAAAAACGGCTAAGCCGAAAAAAAAAACATTAAAAAAAATAAACAAAACAGCATTGCCCGAAAAAAAAAAAAACAAGAAAGCCTCCTATCTAACCTCATTGTAACCTTCCAAGAGAGTATTGCTTAAATTCAGCGATTGTATAGAATACATTTGTAAAAAAAATGCTTTTTAATTTATTTTTAAAATGTTTTCTATTTTTTGAAGTTTTTATGCTGGCTGGTAAGATATTAAAAAACCTTATACCAGATTAAATTGGTGACTTTTTTGATAAGCACACAATTCGTATCCTGTAGGATATCTATGATTCTCTCCAATAGTGGGGAGTTTGTCTTTATTAGAATAAATATATGTTAAAATCTTCGCAACTCTGCCCCCAGACTACAATGTTGTAGGATAAAATTGAGTATACGTGATAAATATTTAGTAAAGTTTTAGTATCCAATGATTGTTTTAACTGGGATATCATATATCTGGACTTGCTTAGCCTTAAGCAAACTGTAAGAATGTGATCACTCCAAGTTAAATATGTATCTAGAACAATGCCTAGAAACTTTGAGCTTTCGGAACTTTTAAGTGTAATATTTTTAAAGTTTGCGTCAAGCCTAAGAAGTGGTTTTTGAATATATCCGAATTCAACTATTACCGTTTTCTCTATGTTCATTATCAGGCGGTTTTTGTAACACCAGTCATAAAATTGTTTTAATACGTTCCATAGTGTACTCTTACAGTGAATAGTATATTGCGTTTTCTCTCGACAATATATCGTCGGCTTACAAGTAAAAGGCACTTTTTTGCAAAAATGGGATTTTTATGGTACTGTAATTAATTTTTGATGATCTATGTACAGGTAAACCGAACTAACTTCTAGGTGGACTGCCAAGAGAGTAACCCACTATACAAAACGCACCAGTTTGATTTTGAATAAAATTTTATCTGGCAATAGGCACTAAGTGACTTAGTGCACGTAGTGCGTTTTACTTGTAGATTATTTCAAATATTTCTGCACTAAGCGACTTAGTGTTTGTTTGGCGAAACGTGCATTTTTGTAACAATTATTACAAAAATTAAAAACAACCGTGAAAGTTAAATTTGTCAATATCTCAAAACCATGTTTTTGGACTTAGTGCTCTTTACTTGTAAGCAGACGATATTATTGCTTTGATCTCGTGCGCGTGCTTTATTTTTTAAACTTTATTAAAAATTGCCCCCCCCCCATAACTTTTTTGTTTACAAATCTTTTTTTTTTCAACATTTGCTATAAATATTTTTATGAATGTAACTTTTTCTGAAAATTTAGAGTTTAATCGACTTTTCCTTGTATTTTTATTGTCAAATGTCAAAACTTATCTCAAAGTTTTATTTTTATTATTTTAAAATTATAGATAAGAGCATCTAAAAAAATAGTACAAATGGATAAAAGATGTAAGCACATTTGTTGAAAGAAGTAGAACTCAAGTAGAACGTGTAAGGATTTCACAATGAGCTAAAAAAGAAATTTTGGAAAAAAAGTAAATGGATGACATATTTTTTGGAAAATGGATTTTTTTATAATAAAATTAGTGGAGAGCAATGGTGGAGAGTCCCTAGCACAAGCATATAGCTTACTTGGGGCTCTCCATGACTTTGTATAATACTACAAATAAATAAATTAACTCTTTGATAATTTTTTTAAAAAGTGGCATTTCCTATAACTTCGTTAATGAATGATTTTTTTTTCAAAACGTAATAATATTTATAGTTGTCAAAGTAATATTTTCTAAAAATTTGCAGTTGATCGCACTTTTTTCTCAAATAATAGTAATAATAATAATAATAATAATAATAATAATAATAATAATAATAATAATAAATAATAAATATATTTACTAAACTTTCACATTTAAAAGGCTACACTGTAAAAAAAAAGTGTAAGTACACTGATAAAACAGTTTATTTGTGCCAACAAAATATTTGGTTGGATATGGCCAACTGAATTATTTGATTGTGACAAATAAATTTTACTTCTCTCAAATAAACTATTTTGTTCCCATTAATAAATCATTTTGAAATAAAAATATTTGTTTACATGAACTAAATATTTATTTGACCCAAATAAAATTTGTTAATCACAACCAAATAACTAAATTGGCCTATCCAAATAAATCCTTTTTTTTTACGAGATTTAACTTGTAATTTTACAATTTTTTAGGAATATTACGTACATGTACAGGTAATCTTCCTAAAAAGTTATTAAATTACAAGTTAAATCTCGTAAAATTTACGTGCACCTGCTTGTCAACATATTACCTCTGATTTAGCATTTAAATTAACACATTTTTTTTGTAGTGTAACGACCGTTTCTTTCTATTATTTTTATTTTTTTAAACAATTACGCCCCTGTGTTTTTTCTATTTTTTAATAAATGTAATTTTTCTTAAAGTTACTTTAATTTGACTGTTCCTTCAATTTTTTTTCTATTTTTTAAAAAGTTAAACTGTGTTTTTGAGGAGATAATTTTTAAAGATAATTAAGATCTTAATTATTACTAAAAATTTCGAGTCGATGGGATAATTCGTTTTTGAGTTGGGTAATTTTTGCATGATCCCTTTTAATGTTAAGTAAGTCATTAAATGGGCTTATGGTAGAATACCTAAAAATTTTGAACTCTATTTCTGATCACCCTGTACATTTTGAGGTATTGCAGTATCCTGCAGCAAAGGAAGTAAAAATATTCTGGTACCGATATTATAACAAGATATTGCGACTGTTGAGACTAGTTTTAAATTCTATTACAAACTTCTACCCTTTGGAGCATCATATTGCCCCAATGTATGCAAATTTTCAAAAATTTAAACTTTAAGCATTGTTTTATCTTTTTAGTAGGGTTGGTTATACGGGGGCGGAAAATTGTAACTTTTATTATCTATCCCTTGTGAAATTGTAAAATAAAGACAAGCCAGTCATTCGATCCCGATTTTTACTAAATATAGGGAAATTCTGGCATCGATACAGGTTTCAATTCCAGTACCAATACAACTAAAATAAAAATTTCGGTACGGATGAGTGGCATTTTTTTCTTTCCTTTTTAGAGCGTAGGACTTTATAAGAGCCAAGAAACGGAACCCCTCGTCTCAATTGCACTATGGTCCGGGCGATACCCAAAAATAACATTAATTCGGCTGTTTACGCTACAGGTATAAAAACTGGTGTAGGGAGGTATTTTAAAATGCTAAAACCGAGTATGGCATTAGCAGTTAAAAGTTCAAAATGGCGGGTCCAATAGTTAAATTTATAAATAAAGTTTTACTTTAAATTGGTAATGTGCTTTTTTGACAATCAGAATAAAAAATATAAAATGGCGTATTCAAAATAATCCTTAAATTTGAAACTTTAAACTTTTTTTTATTTTCTTACGCATAAATATATTTTTTTGAATTTAGAAGTCTATAAAAAACAACCTAATAAAGATATTTTAAATCCGCGTTTTTTTGGCTTAGGGAACGTTTAAGTATTACGTTACGAAAATTTTGATAATTTTGGACCCCACCCCCCCTGTAACGCTATTTTCCTATACCAATAACATGGGCGTAACACTCCAAAATGACCCCCACCCCCCGCCCTATTATTAGAGAAGCAATCCACCGCAAAAACAAAATTAATTGAACCTTAATTATTTTTTTTACTACAACTATAGGTAAAAAAACCACTGTGCGTTATATCTAAAAAAAAGAGCTTATTGAGAAAAACGAAAAAAGGTTTCGAAATCAGCCCATCAAATAAAGCAACTAAAATGGTGTTGGCAAATTTTTGAGTGTCGAGCAGTGAAATGAATGCCAATTGTTATTTAAATTTTCCAGAATATGCTATGTAAAATTTCAAATTCAATTAACATAACGTTAGCAAATAATTATGCCAAAATTGTTACAAAGTTTATTATGTAAAATGTATTAGAAAAAATAAAGTTCCATAATTTTTTGCGGAAATTTACCCAATATGTTCTGTAAAATTTTATTTTACATAATTTTATATGAAAATTTACATAGTATGCTCTGTAAAAGTTACAGAACTTAACGTTGGCAAGAATTTTTACATATTTTTCGTCTGTGTATGTGAAATTTAAAAATACAGTAATATAGTCCATGTAAAGTCGCTTGCAAAACAACTTTGCACCACGATATTTCAAAAACGCTTTGACCCAGAGACCTGAAATGTGGAACAAACATTTTCCAAATAGTAGAAAAAAATTGTTTTAAATTTAAAGTCTCTATGTCAAATCGTTCTTGGTTCGCAGTGTAAAGTGGTTTTGCAAGCGACATGCGTCTTTACACGAACTATAAGTGAAATTTTACAAAACTTATTATGTAAAGTTGTATGATTTTTCTGTCTTGAGGGTAATCTGTGTATCCGAGAAAGTGATATTTGTTGCCCCTGTATCGTGATATCACCTATTCCTATCCATAAATTGTTTCAGGAAGATCAAAAATTTCAGAGGAATTTTCATGTAGGTAACTTTAATTAAGGATGGCAAATGCTCCAGTGCTTAATAAAGAACATTTTAGAAACAGGTCAACTACTAAATTATTCGCAAAGATCATTAAGCAAAAAATTAAAACACCCTTGATCTTGTTAGCTTTTAACAGGCTTTACACTGAAAAACTGGTTAAGTGCTATAAGACTCGCGCATTGAGGGTACCGAACCTACATTTTTATAAAATAAGAAAAATATACGTGCTTTACTTTTGTTTTCTGTTGTTTGACGTGAACATGTTTATTGTAAGTAATTTTATATTTTTAAGTAACATAACCTAACTTTTTAACAATAATTGTAACAATTTCTATTCTTAATGTAATTTTTTGATTTTCTGGTGTATTTTAGTGAACGACTCACTTGAGAATGGATAAATTTATCCGAAACGATCGTCGTGTTTAAATATAAAGATTATTTTTCAAGACTAGGCCGTTATTTTTCTTATTTTAAGAATGGTTCTTGAACCGAAGAAGTTCTCAGACTTTACTACATTTTTATGTTTTGTTTTTCGTACCTATATCTCCAAGTCATAGCTCAAAAATGCATAAAACATTTTTTGTAGAGAAATATTTGTGCTCTCTTTTGGTTTAATTTTCGTTTTCATACAATCATAAAAATTATGTAATATTGTAACATTTTATATGACTAGCACGAGTACGTTATTATTATCCAAAACTTAGATACGATTTAAAAATTCTTGAATAATGGGCGCCCCACGCTTTTAATTCTAAAAATATGTACTGTCATAGGTGAAAACATTATTTTATTCTTTTTAGCGTGTTTTATAAAAGTATTAGTTTTAGTCCAGTCAAATAATAAATGTAAATTGCAATAAATGCACACGGGCTGGTATTTTAAAGGGTAGTAGTGGATGGTAACAGCTCACTGCTGTTAGTTTTTCACCGGGTGATTTGCGTAAGGGGTGTCCGCTATTTTGAATTTTAGTGGTGAGTTGCTTAATATGCATCTTACGATAAAAATGCATATAACCAATTATGTTAAGAAGGAAATTTCCAACAATATTTCTTCGGTTAATTTTTTTAATATATTAATAACAATCGAGCTAATTTAAAAATAGCCATGTTGGACGTGAAATTGTTTTTTTTTCTATTTTTCAGCCAAATTATTGATCGCAATAAGCAAACTTGTAGCTCTTGAAATTCTCTATAAGTTTCAAATATTATAAATTTTCATAGCTACTTTGGTATGGTTACAGAGGGCGCAACTTTGACCGTAAAAAAATACTTATGAAAATGCATAATGTATAAAACTTATAGAGAATTTCAAGAGCTACGAGTTCGCTCATAAGCACTTTTATTCTCCGATGAATAATTTGGCTGAAAAATCGAAAAAACCAAATTCACCCCCAACATGGCCACTTTTGAATATTTATAACTCGATCGTTATTAATGTTAAAAAAATGATCCAGACAAAAATCGTTGAAAAATTTCTCCTTAACAAAATTGGCTATATGCATTTTTATCGTAAGATGCATATTTAGCCATAAAATTCAAGATAGCGGATATCCCTTAAGCAAATCACCAGGTGAAAAACTAACAGGAGTGTTTTGTTACTATCCACTACTATCCTTTAAAATATTAGCCCGTGTACATTTATTGCAATTTAACATAGGAATTTCTCCTTATTTGACTGGACATTTCTATTTTAGCATTAACTTTTATGTGTAGGCGCCTTCGCCAAAATTTGAAAAATATAAAATCTTATTAAATAAATTCATTTAGTTAAACTAATGATTAATTATTATATTGTCACTAAGAATTCTAAATTTCAAGGTTCTAGCTGGTTGAACTTGTCTTGGCGATTAACTTCTTTTCTTGTCTCTCTCGTCAAGTGATTTTTAAGACTCTCGACATTCTACAGGGTTGGTTAATCTTAGTTTCACACATCATAATATCCACACAGTAGCTCACACAAGTTTTAATTTTTCACAATCAGTCTTTGTTTCCAAAACTTGTGTGTAGAGAACTTACTTAAAACTTTTAACTGGTAGGTGCATGAAAAGTACGAAAATTTAATCAAGAGTCGAAATGTCTTGTTTCTTGATAAAAAAAGTCTCGAGTCGAGACTCGAGTCAAAACCCAAGTTGAGACTCTCGACTCTCGTTTTGAATTGATATTTTAAATTTAAATGAATTAATTTTAACTACCCAAAAGTTTGAAACACCTCATATTCCTCCCTTGGTCGGAAAGTATCTTGTTAATACCTTCACATAGATTTTTCAAATATCAAAAACTTAAATGCACTAAAATTTTATTGACAGTTACTTCTTTATAAAATAGATATACATTTAAATTACAATATTTTGATAATTATAAAATATATAGTGACTATATACTCCAAATTTTATGGCTAGGTTAGGTGTTGCGAAGTACTCGGAATTCCTAAACTAATGAGTTTTGTCTTTGGGATTCATTTCAAATTTAAATTGGGTTTAGTGGGTATTAAATAAAGTAAAATGACCTACCTTTTTAATAAAAAGTACTTTACGTAACATGATTTTCATCATAAACAAGAACAATTGGAAGGCGTTACTGGAAAAGGAACCAAGCAACAATACCATATATGGCGCTTGGTTCCATTTCGAGTAAAACCCTCCCAAATTAGTAACATTTGTAACTAAAAAAGGTTATGTTAAATATGTAATTAAAACTATTATTACAGCCAATTTGGCTGTCATTTCTGAAAGATCACTGATAAGTGCTGCCTCTGCTGGTAATTTTACGAAGTAATTACATATCTTATTATTTTAAACAAATATTTATTATTTATGTTGGATGAATATTTAATATTTTTAATATATTTATAAATGTTTTAATTTTTTTTTAAAACAATAAATAAAAATGGAAAAAATGTGAAACGGGTACCTTTTCTAGACGGGTGGAAATCTTATGTATTTTAAACTAATCGTAAAAGTTTAAGTCTATCAGCTATTTTCTTGTTTTCGTGTTTCACGGATCAGTTACTTTTTCTGTATTTTTTGACCGTTTCCTTTGGTTTTTTCTTTCTAGCTTTATAGAATTGTCTTTTTTAACGAGGCCATTATTAGATAAAAATTCATTCAAAAACAAGAAGATTTTATTTTACCTATGGCTGAATTTTTACTTGTGTCAAAATTTGACGTCTAATTAAAAATGTATAAATATATCAAAATTTATTAAAATGTCTATTTATCGGAAACTAATAGTCCTACGATAAAAATAATCACATGTTTTTGTGGGGAATTAAACATTATTATATTATTCACAGCACCTGCGCTAGAATACGGTAGTTGCGAATTTTCAAAAAAAAAAAAAATTAAAAATTGTCCTAGACAAAAAATTCTTGGATATAAATTTGTTCCATGAAAAAAATAAGCAACTTTTTTGTTTAATGTCCGTCCGTCTGTCCGTCCATCCGGCCGTCCGTCTGATGTTTCAATTTTTGTTAACACGATAACTCAAGAACGAATAATCCGATCGACTTTTTTCGGGAAAAATCAAGTTCTTCGAAGATCCCTATTGTTTTTGAAAGTAATCCCCCAAAAACAAAAAAGTTATGGGGGGTTAAACTTAAAAAAATAAATAAAAAAAAGCTGAAATAAATTTCCGATTAACCCAACTTTTTCAGGAAAAATTACTTTTATTATAAGGATAAATTCTTCCAATTATGAAATTAATCCCACCAAAAACAAAAAAGTTTAATTTAAAAAAAAAATTAAAAAACTATTATTTTAATTTTTTTTTATTTTTTTGTTTTTTTTTTTATCTAAAAAAGCTGAAAAAACATTCCGATAACGTAACGTAACTTTTTTCTTTTCAGGAAAAATTGCTTTTATTATAAGGATTAATTATACCAATTATAAAAATAATCCCACCAAAAAAAAAATAAAAAAATATTATTTTCATTTATTTTTTATTTTTTTGTTTTTTGCAAAAATAAAATAAATAAAAAAATAAAAGATTTTGATTTTTTGTTTTTTTTTTGAATTTTTTTTTAAAATTTGTTCGTTTTGCATACAGAGAAACATTTTTTTAACGCCCACTTTTTCACATTTTCTTTTAAACCCGAAAATGGAAAAAATTGATTTTTGGGTCGATTTTAATAACGGGGGTTATTTTTTGTTTCATTTTCGTGAAGGTCGCCATCTATACGTGCATTAAAAAAAGAAAAAATTGTAGCTAATTTCACCAATATTCATAAATTCAAAGATGGTCAGTTTTGGTTGTGAAAAATAAATTAACAATTGTGAAATAAATAGGTAAAATTGTGAATAAAATAGTATACAAACCTCGGCGGACATTTAATTTTTCCTTCGGGAATCAGCTAACCGCGAGGCTAAGCCACGTTCAGCTAATTTTCCACCTCAGTATGTAATATACTATTCTTATTTTTTTCTCGTAATCGAGACAAGCGCAAGATGAGTAATCTCTATCTCTCGATTTTCGTGAAACCCTACTAAAAAAGCTTACTAGTGCTTTCATTCAAAGATTAGCAAAGTAGGGGAAGATACCCATGAATGGGACACTTTTTTTTAAACGGCTGCCAAAATTTTATTTTTAATCTTTTATACGTAATTTTATTTTACTTAGTTATCATATTTGAAAACAAAAGAACACCGTTCAAGTTTTAAACCTGAATAATATTTTAACAAAACTACAAGCTTAAAAAAAACTAAACTTGTTCCATTCAAGAACACGGTATTATTGAATGGCACAAGAATAAAAATTGCTATTAAAGATAACAAATCATGAAAATAGCTATTATTATCACTGTTACTAATGACAATAAACCTATATTTCATGTCATTTCATAACAAAAAATATAGCTGTTAAAGTGTTACATTCTTTTTTTAACATAAAATTTACTTTAAATAATTTTACCAAACACTGATTAATGTTTTCTTAAATCAATATCAAATATTAGTTTGATTTGATTGGTTCGTTGGCAAACCCACATTGGGCCTACATACTGAGGAGATATCTCCCGTCCTAAGGCCACATACGACGGACCAATGTTGGCAAAACTTCATTGGTCCTATATTGGCCGCCAGAAGGCCGCTTTAAAGCCAACGATAATTTCGATCATAAAATCGTACATTGTTCAATCTAAGGCCACAGTCTTATGAACCAATGTACGTTGGCCAATCTATGGCCGGCCAATGATAAATTCTGTGGGGCCAATGCAGTTTTGCCAACATTGGCCCGTCGTATTCGGCCGTAGGGCGGCTGATACCTCCTCAATAGGTAGACCCAATGTGGGTTTTCCAACACTGGGGTCTAATGTAGGAAACATTGGCACGCCAATGTTTGGCGGCCAACGAACCAATATTTGCTGGGAACTGTTCCAAATTGTTGTATGGGTAGTACACTAGACACTTTTTATGTCCTTTAAGAGTGATTTCTTATTTAGGAGAGATAAATAGAAATTAAATATGCAATAAACTAGTTGTCCCATTCAAGGAAACGAAATTTGTCCCATGCAAGAATACTACCAATATTATCAAAAAAATTAGGATACAAATATTTACCTTTATCTGTAATATTCGATTATTTGGTATATGTTTCGTGTTGTCCTAGACTATTACATAAACCAAATTCAAACAATTTCCTTTAATTTATTTTTGACTTGGTAAAACTAACTTTTTAAATTTGTCAAAAACCCAGCTGCCCAAACTTTGCCATTTTTAATTATTTTTTAACTGCACATGTAGGACCATCTAAGCATGGTAACAAAAACCAAAAATTACGAAGCATAATTCAGAAACAGGCACTGTCCCATTAATGGGTATTTCCCCCTACTTGGTAGTTTACATTTTTTCGTCATAGGTGGTCCGGGTTAATCAAGGGCGGCATTACTACATAACTGTATACCTTTGTGAACATTTTAATTAAAATTCTGCAAATAGAGTACTATAAACAACTTACCCCATTAAACTTATAGTTCTTACCAGTGATTAATCAAGAACATTTCCACCGGGGCGTTTTATTGGAACGTGATTTGTGCAAGGGGCCATAAAGATTGCAACAAATTAAAATTTTATACCCAAATATATTTAGGTATTGTAAATTTGGTTTAATTTTAATATTCGTCCCGAGTGTACCTAGTATAATGGCATAGGGGAGGGCAGGTAAATGCCGTGTAAATTATACGGTATGATGGATAATACCGCTCATTCCACTATCTATGATTTCTATAAGTAATTTATTTTCAATACTGAGTGCGTAAATGTAACTTACTTATGTCCTTAGTTTCGTGAATATTGTTTCCTGTATTCACAGTTCATTAGATCTTTCTTGCCCAAAATACGTAAGTTTTTTGATGGGGGTGTCCGCGAAACTTTACTACCTATACCTACTAAAGGTAAATTATCTTACATGGGGGGGGGGCTAAAATCATTTAAAATTAGTTTAAAAGTATAATTTACGTATTTGCATCATAAAATTAACCATTTTTTTATGACTTGATTTTTCAAAAAAAAAATTGTACGAAAATTCCCCTTTTTAACCCTATTTTAAACCTCCAAAAAAATGTCTAAAAAAATAAGAAAATATGTGGTAAAATGGAGAATTCTATAAGGTTTAAAATGATGTCACATGGCCCCTGTTTCCTATTAAAAAATTACCCCCATGTCATTTTAAAAGCTGAAAATATCGAATACATCCAAAAAATAGTTTAAATTGTCTTATTTAGGTATTATAAATTTGAAGTGGATATCTCAACTCGTTCAAAAATAGGAGGGTGATATTTGTACCTGTCACCAGCTCTTAGAAAAAGGATAAAATTGGTTCACACTAAGATTTTTAGTTTCTTACAGCTTCTTAGGTGCGTAGTATTCCCCCTCTTTCCCCTAAACGTGGCATAATAGTTAATTACATACTAAATATGCCATGGCACAAGCTCGCGCTAGACACACATATATTAGCGGAGCTCGCTTACTGCTGCTGCTACTGATGCCCCTGGAAGACATATTTGTGTAATTCACTATAACATTAAGGCGGATCAAAAATTACTAATACTTTTGGTACATAGTGCTATATGATAGGGCGAAAAAAAATTTCGCCCCACCCTCACCCCCGGGGGTGAAGTTAGGATTTGATTATTATCAGATTCGATTTCAGCAACCTCAAAAACCCCTTTAATGCAATTTTCAAATTGGGATTAATATTGGTTCATTCAACAAAATTGAAAATTTCTTAAATTTTGATTAATTTTAAGGCCCCCGTGGGGAATCAAAACGACTTCCAAAAAAATTGAAAAAATTTACTGGTTATTTTCTATAATAAAGGCCACTTTTGTTGCATAGTGCTATATGATTGGGCGAAAAAAAAATTTCGCTCCACCCTAATGTTCATTGTTATATAAATTAAAATCTTCTAAGCGAGGGAAAAATTTTTAAAATGAAGTCAGTCACATACCAATATATTCATTTTTTTAATTTAGCTGAATTCTAGCAAAATGCACAAATTAAAAAAAAAACAGTTGAAATCACAAATTACTAATACTAAAGAAAAGTGAAACGAACTATCTTATGCATAGAAAATACTGAGGTTCAGCGTTCTCGTGTTCAAGAAAATTTACAGGACATTTATATACAGTGCGGTCCAAAAGTCACCCCCCCTCTTAACTTTTGAACGAGTTGAGATATCGATTTTAAATTTAGAACTCTTAAATAAGACAACTTAAACTATCTTTAAGCATATATTTGATACTTTTATCTCTTAAAATGTGAGCAGGGGGGCATGGGGGGAAATTTTTTTTAATGGAAAGGGGGGTCGTGTGATACATCATTTTAAAGCCTTTAAAATTCTCTATAAATTTTTAAAATTTTTAAACATGTTTTTTAAGGTTTTGATTTTTCAGTTTTTTGTGCTAAAAAAATAATTTTTTAAGTTTTTTTTTGTTTATTTTTATGTCAACTAAAATTAGTTTAAAAGTATAATTTACTTTTTTTCATTATGAAATTAGGCATTTTTAAAAGATTGTTTGGAATTTTTAGAGAAATTTTGACAAAAATACCCATTTTCAACCCTATTTTAAACCCAAAAAAAAAAAATGTTTAAAAAAAATAAAAAATATACAGTTAAATGGAGAATTTTATAAGCTTTAAATTGATGTATCACACGACCCACCTTACCATTTAAAAAAACGTCGCCCCATGCCCCCCTGCCCACATTTTAAGAGCTAAAAGTATCAAATATATGCTTAAAGATAGTTTAAGTTGTCTTATTTAAGAGTTCTAAATTTGAAGTCGATATCTAAACTCGTTCAAAAGTTAAGAGGGGGGGGGGGTGACTTTTGGACCGCTCTGTATATATATATATTGATAGAACCAAAAAGTTTGTATTTTGATTACACAAGACCACAATTTTTTTTTCGGTTGCAGTGGATCAGACATGGTTTTCTAGGTGTATTTTTGGTCGCTGAAGATGAATCCGTAGTCTGTTTTGGCCTATCACGTCAGGATTTTTTTAAATACGAAAAACCATTTTTTTTTTTGTAAAATTTTATTTCGCTCATATTTTCCAAAATATTAATCTAAAGGTATTTTTTTTTTTTTTTATTTTTTTTTTGCATCAACCACTCTGGGTTATTAGCAATAACGTTATAATTACATTGGTTTTAAGGTACTTAATATTAATATTTGTATAGTAGACTAACATAACTTAAATTTTTTGCATGAGATTTGCTTCAGTTAGGAATTTAAACAAATTGTCTAAGTCGCTGGTTAAAACTGTGATTAGGTTGTCTTTTAATTTATACTTGGTTCGCAAGTGGGAATATCTTCTACACTCTAGAATAAAATGTTTTACAGTGAGAATGCACGCACATACTTCACACTGTCTTGGTTCTTCTTTTTTCATCAAATGTTGATGTGTATAGTTGGTGTGGCCCATTCTTAATCTGGATATGACTACTTGCTGTCTTCTGCTTAGTGAGACTGGCTTAAAGGGGGCTATATCTGGCTTGATATTGTGTAGTTTGTTGTCAATTTGCTGGTTCCATCTAGTTTGCCACATTTGGTTTGTTGCTATATTAATTTGGCTGTGGACGTCTTTAAATGATACGCTTGTTTTTATGATTGGATAATTTTCGATTGCGCTGCGTGCGGCTTTGTCCGCTATCTAAAGGTATGATATGCCTATATTTTTGGAATCAGCGAGCCGAGATCTATCGACATGAATTAAAAAAAATCTGAGATATGGTCAAAATCGTCAAATATCGGTTATCGCTTGGATTTTCTTCTTAAAATTTATATCGGGCCAAAACGAACGACGGATTCGTGTTCAGCGACTAAAAATACATCTAGAAAACTATTTCTCATCTAATCTAATCTTACTGCAACCGACTTTTTCAATTCAGGGGTCATAATGCCCAGTCTTTCCAGATGGGAACAAGGTGCAATATAGGGTTAAGTATTTTCCATTTTGGACCCGCCCTAACACTATTGACAAGTTTCTAAATACACATTGTCTTAACTAAAACAATCACACTTAATTTGCCGCTTAATTTAATCAGTGTTAAATACTAAACAAATTGTATTATGCTGTATTAAATTAAGTTACTTGTATTTTTAGAAAATTACATGTATCTATAATTTTCATGTTTTCGTATAAAGTGATTCTGAAAAGCATTACAAAATTTTAATAGGTTATTCCACATAAAATATGACAAATGATCTAAAAATAATTGGTGCTAATTGGTTCCTCTAAGGAATCCTACCTTTTATTTTATAGGCTGATTCTATACATAGAATCTTACGTAAAATCAGCCTATAAAATTCATAACTGCTGAGAGATTTTGTGTTCTGAAAGCACCTCATAAAACCTCGATTAAAACTATCTATTGAATATTTCTCAAAAACGATGGTTTCTACTGTATTACAAAATATGTAATTTTGATAAAAAAAATCTTATTTTAACGAAAAAGTAAGCAAAACCCCCATTTTGCACTAAAACTTAATCTTTGCAAAATACGTTTAATAATAGGTATCGTCAGATCACATAAAATGAATTTTGTAGCTGTAGCCCAACTGGCTCCTGCAATATTCAATAAAAATAGTATGCTGTGCTATCCACCCAGAAAACCAAAATAGCTCGAAACTAGTGTACTAAATGCGAGCTATTTTTATGGTCTAGAAACATCCTTAAAATGTCCCGAAATGCACACAACTAGCACACAACTAGCCCTAATAATATAGCTCGCATTTTTAATCCTATTTTTTGATCCATTTAGAAACCTACAATAGCATGCTATTTTCGTTATATAATAGATCGAAAATATCGACCTAAAATAGCTCCTAAATATCATGCTATTTTTAATCCAAATAAGGTTAAAAATAGCATGCTATTTATGACCAAAATTAGCTCGAAAATGTCATGCTATTTTCTATCTAGTTTAACAGTATATTTTTTATCTAATTTTTGATAGAAATAAAACAGGTGATATACGCAAAAAAAGGTTATTATTTTTAAACAGGCGGATCAGAATAGGTATAATATATTTGTTTGTGGTTCAGACTTGTATCACAACACACTTTAGATAATTTTTGTTGAAAATTTAAATTTTCACGTTCATGTTATTCCTTACTGCCATAACTTTCGCTTTCACTCTTATTTACACAAATTTTCAATATCATTTTAACTCTCATTTTTACTATTATTCACTATTTCACTACTTCTGCTTTCACCACAACAGCTCTCTTCTATCACTCCTGTATTCTTCTAAAACTTCACTGCATTCACTAAGGTCACTTTTACTTTTTTTCTGTACTTCTTTACTTCTTAAAGAAGCTGAATAATCAAATTTTATTTTTTATTTCGACGATTTTTGAAAGACTGGAAAACAATTTACAATTCGTAAATTTGCAAAGCGGCGTGCATCCATTCTGAGAACTTCACTAATACTAAACGTCTGTTAAGAAAAAAGAAACAAAATAAATACCATTTTGAAATATTTGCTTGCATTTAGTGCGAAAAATAGAAGCATTATTAGTGAGCTAAATTGAGACGATATAAGCAGTATATTTTGGACCTAAAATAGTTCATTTATAGCACGCTCTCAATTAAACCAATATACACTATATATTTTCGACATAAAGTTGGTCACTGTTAGGTCGTCTTAAATTTTATCAAATAAAGGCGTATATTATCGACCTAAAGTAGTTTATTAATTTACCATCTAAAACTAGGAAGCATTTAGTATTAAAAATGGAGCTTATAATAACAGGACCTTAAATTAACATAAAATACAATACAAATTTAAATATAATTATGACGTACAATTATAGCGTCCATTTTTCATTCAGTAGTATAGTAATTTTTTGGTTGGCCAAAGCCGGACAACTAGGCCATTTATGGCCCTTTTTGTCACCCCAGACAATCCCAGCCATTTACTAATTTATTTATTATTTTTATTCAACTTTTGAGAAATATTTTGAACGTCTCAATAATTTCTTCCATTTTTCTTGCTATGTGAAAGCAAGGATGCTATATACTAGATGTAGGATGACATTTTTTTAACGTATCTTACCCCTCTTGACTGCCTGAGTGGTCGTATACGACCGCTGACTAACTTGTACATTTTGCCACCGGGCGTATGCGACCATACTGCCAAAGAGGTCGTATAAGATCGCTGGCACCAGAGGCAAGTTAATAACTTTTGGTCTGACAGTCAACCCGTTAAACAGCTTTAGCAAAAAAAAGCAAGACTGTTTTGGTCAGTTTATTTATTAACTAAAAGAAAGGTTAATATTTTCTAAATCAACTTTTTAGGTTAAATCACTTTTTACTAAAATCAAAATAATATATTAAAAGTCGTATCGTGAAAGCCTATTTTAATTTCGTTAGTAGATATAATTAAGAAATTATAGGGTAGGTGGTTTGGTATAATAATTATTATAATGACTATATCCTTATGTCAAATTAAAGCAGTTAGTACTCATACTCGTTAAATATTCATAGCTACATTTTAGTTTTGGCAACTACACTAAGGGTTTCTTTTTACCAATTATTACCAAAAGTAAGATACTGCTGCCAATAATATCATACTTTCCCATAAAAAAATACAAAAAAAAATACTCTTGCCAAGTTGGAAGTCCTAACAAAATAATACTTTCCCCTATGTTTATTAAAAAAACATTAATTAAAAAAAAATATATAAAAAACAAATATCGAATCCGGGCCTCCGGCATCGTAGACGAATATTTTACCTTTCGACCACGTCAGCTACATAGATACATATCTGTCTAATATTAATAGTATTTGTTTAATTGTTTTTGAAAGTAATCCCCCAAAAACAAAAGTTATAGGGGGTTAAACTTTTTAAAAAAATCATAAAAAAGGTGAAAGAAAATTCCGATTAACGTCACTTTATCAGGAAAAGTAATCCCCCCCAAAAACAAAAAAGTTATGGGGGTTAAACCTTTTTTAAAAATTAAAAAACTATCATTTATTTTTTTTTTCAATTTTTTTTTATTTTTTTGTTTATCGCAAAAAGAAAATAAAAAAAATTAAAATATTTTTTTAAGTGTATTTTGAATTTTTTGTTTTGATTTTTTTTTCAGTATTTGGGAACATGCCATATACCATTTACTGTGAATAGTATATAATGGAATGTGTAGCATTACATTCCTCACGGCTTGTTTATTTTCTAGGATTAATGAATAAATATAAACAAACAAATACATAATAAATAAATAATTAAAAAATAAGTAAGTATATTTATAATCTGTGCTTGAAAATTTCAGTAGGCATTATTGAGACAGGAAAAAATACATAGAAGTAGACATTGCTATAGAGTGCATACGCCAACAGTATTTACAAGGGTGGAGAAAATATTAGGTTTAAGCTTAATAAAAAAATTTATTTTTTTTTATTTTTCCACAAAAAAAAATAAAAAATAATTTTTAAAGCATATTGCTTTCCCATTTTGAAAATTTCGGAAAGCCTTGTATTCGTGCAAAAAATTTCAATTTTTTTTTTTGCGTACAAAGAAAAAACGGATTCCTTGAACCAAGGTTTTGGAATAAAAATCCGCGCTCTTTATTCAAGGACATTGACTTTGGTTCAAGAAAATGCCAGCCTTAAAACAAGAGAATATGGCTTTGAACATATCCAAAGACACGTGTCCTTGGTTCAAGGAATCCGTTTTTTCTATGTATTTTTGGGTTTTATTACGTTCTATGTCGATATAAATCCATTTCAAGCAAAAAAAAATACAGATTGGTCGATTGTCGATTGGTCAATTAGTCGATTGATCAATTGGTCGTTCTGTCCGGGAAAACTTGTATCTACGTAACTTAAGAACGCTTAGTTAAAAAGTTAGATACTTGAAATTTGGCATACAGGTATGTTACCAAAAGTTACAAAAAAGTTTGAAAATTGCTATATAGGGGTTTTTGAGGTTGTTGAAATTAAATATGATAATAAAAAAACCAACTCCACCCCCTGAGGGGCGGGGGGTAGTTTTCGTGAAAATTGGTACATAGGGGTTTTTGAGGTAGCTAAAAGTAAATCTGATAATAAAAAAAATTAACTCCACCCCCTGGAGGGTGGAGGGTAGTTTTAGTGAAAATTTGTATATTGGGGTTTTAAAAAAATACAGCTAAGAATTTTAGATAAGAAATGTAGTCCAAAGACTCAGATCATAGTGGAGTTATCGTGCTCGCAATAAAAAATATCAATTTAACATTTTGCCCTGGGTTAGTAAAAAACTGATTTTTTTTATTGATGATTTTTTTTATATTTCTATGTAAGGATCTCATTTTTGCGAAAAAAAAAATTATATAAATTTATCGGTCTGTGTGCCCGGAAATATTTATGACCATGAACTCGAGAATGCTTTGAAGACTTCTTATTTTTTTTCATTTTATTTCATTTTATTTTATTTTCTCAAATATTCTTTTAATGAATTAATTAACTTTTTTGATGTTTCTGTTTAAACAGCCACACATAAAAAAAAGTTTAAGAACTGTTTGGGAGACCAATGTATTCCTATGTATTTTGAGGCGCTAAACCCGAATTTAAGGTCAAAATAACACCTCATTCAGAAAATTTTGGACATAACCTTAAAAAAAGATTTTTTCTCTGTATATGAAAAAAACGTTTTTTGAGTTGACATCAAATTCGGATTCAGCGCCTCAAAATACATAGGAGTATAATGATCTCATAGGAATACAATACTTGGGTGTTTATTGTTTTGTTGACAGCAGTTTAATTTAGAAACACAATAACTTCTTTAGGGGAAAGTAAAAATTCTAGTCTTCATTTAGAAAATCCTTTTAATTAAGTGGTATAGTTACAACTATAGCTATGTACTCAGTTAATAATTATACACTTGCGGCGCGCCACGGCGCCTTTCGACAATTTTCTACAATATTTCTTTTCAAACTGTTAATTAAAAACATACATTGTAGTAATTATTAATAATTATTTTCATTACATTGGAAATTTCACATAATTGCTTAATGACAACTTTAATTATGCCTATGTTTAAATATTTAAATGCTTAAATGTGTGTGTGTAAAGTGTTAAAAAATTAATCCACTGATTGGTTACATTTTACCACGTTTATGGCTCTTAATTTAATATAATTAAATAACACCCTAGTATGAGAAACTTGCACTCAGAGAAAGGTAAATTGTTAAATCAAGGAGACGTAATAGAATTATAGTCTCTTATTAAATGTTTTAAAAATAGAAATACTAAATTTAAGGGGTAATTATTGGTCCAAAAATATTTAAAAATAGACCTAAGAGAGTCACGCCCCTCCTCAGGGGCCGTCTAACATAGGGTTTTTATTAAACCCTACGAACTAGACCAACAAAATTTTGTACATGCCCTAACATCCGACAAAGGCAATTATGTATTTTTTTTTTGGTAACTCTAACCAGAGGTATGCAAAATGTTGTCAATTTTTGCCTCAAACTTCTTTGTCTATAGTATTTTTGACATTTTCAGTAACATGATTCCTTAGTTAAACCAATGCATACTAGATAATAAATTTAAGACAAAACTTATATTCTTTGACCCTGTACATAGTAAAAAAATTAAAAAAAGTATAAACTATGATTTAATAACTTAGTATATAATTTAAAAGTATTCCTAGCTCAAATACGTTGTTCAAATGATAAGTTTTGGTATTTTTACCTAAATATCGAATGGGACATATTATTGAATGGGACAGTGCCTGTTTCTGAGTTATGCTTCGTAGTTTTTGGTTTTTGTAACCATGATTAGATCGCCCAAGATTTGCAGTTAAAAAATCATAAAAAATGGTAAAGTTTAGGCAGCTGGGTTTTTGACAAATTTAATAAGTCAGTTTTACCAAGTCAAAAGTAACTTTTTTAATAATTTTGAATTATGTTTTATTGACGAACGGCAAAAGGAAACTGTTTGAATTTGGTTTATGTAATAGTCTAGAACACAAAACATATACCATATAATCGAATATCATAGATAAAGGTAAATATTTTTAGCAATTTTTTTTTTGATAATATTGTTAGTATTAATGAATGGGAAATTTTGCATATTTCATTACTATGCATCTCTTTTATATAAGAAATGACTCTAAAAGGACAGATATTGTCTAGGGTACTACCCATACAACAATTTGAAACAGTTAGAACTCAAAACAATTATTTGATATTGATTTGAAAAAACATGGTAGAATTATTTAAAGTAAGTTCTATGTAAAAAAAATTTAACAGTTATTTTTTTGTTATCAAATTACATTATAGGTTTGTTTATGATTTAATAGCAATTTTGTATTTGTGTCCCATTCAATAATACCGTGTTCATGAATGGGACAAGTTACGTTTTTTTTTAATGGTTGTAGTTTTGGTAAAAATAAACATTGTTCAGGTTTAACACTTGGACTGTGTTTTTTTCCAGATATGATAACTCTAAAAAAGTACGTATAAAAGATTAAAAATAAAATTTTGACAGCCGTTTAAAAAAAAGTGTTCCATTCATGGGTATTTCCCCCTACAGTTTGTAAAAAAATGTGCCAGCTTTACTATATATTTTTTGGTTGCCTATGTATGACTCCTTAAGACAAGAACTTTTTAGTGTTACTCATTCAGCAGATCTACATGCTATTGTGTCCAGTTTTACTCATATCAAATTACTTTATCGAACACTGTCCAATATATTTAAATTAAGGGCATTTGCATTAAATGAATAAAAACATGTGTTTATTTGCATATTTTATATGATGTATATTTTATTTAATATATTTGGGTTTTAATCGCACCTCGATATACATATTTTTAAACAATTTATTTATATTTTTAATTTAAAAATTCTGAAGATTTTATATTATATTTTAGTATAAATACATTTACTTAATTATAATATTATTAATTAATTGTTATAAATTTATTCTGATAAACAATAAATAACTTACTTAGAAAAATACATCGTATGACCAAGCGTTTTCAAGGAAATTGCAGTTAAAGAGATAATTTCACGGTCTGAGCATCAAAACTAGAAACTTAAAAATCCGCTAATAATTATTATTATTAATTATAATTACACATCCCTGCAAATTTAACTTTTTTTCTGCTTCGTGGATGGGAATATATGATTTTGGATAACCTGAACATGCTGATTTTGAATCTGACTTTAGTTTTTTCCATCACGACAGAATTTTGCGCAAATGACAAAAAATATATAAATATTTTTGATTAAATGGTGGGAAAGAGAAGTTTAAGCCCTTTACAATGATTTATTACATAAGTTTTATTATAATTTATCAATAGGTATATTTTTTCTCACACCGCGCCATCTATTTTTTTTTAATTACCAAAAAATTTTCTGATTTAAAAAGTTATAGGCAAAACACATTATACATATACACGGTGTATTTGAAATAGCGTCGGAAATTTTAACAGAGGATTCTACATTATAAACAATGACAAAAAGTTCCTATAAACATATGTCTAAAAATGCGTCATAAGGGAGCTACGCCCCTTTGAAAGTGGCTAAAAAAATCGGTTTTTATTTAATAACTCAGGAACCCTTTGAGATATATCAACGAGGTTTTGCACGTCAACTAATCCTACCAAGGCTCGTTTTTGTGTGTTATTTTCATGTATTTATTTCAACCAGGGGTGTGCGAAACGGGGGGGGGGGGGCTTATCAGTTTTTTGTCTCAAACTTTTTTCTGTTTAACTTTTTTGCAATTTTATTTTTGAAATATGATTCCTCAGGTCAAAATACATAAAAAAGGTACTCTTGTTGTAATACTGTAGGATTAACCGTTTTCGAGAAAAATTTATTTGAAGGTGAAATTCCACGGTTCGAGGACGAAAAATTAAATACTAAAATGTTGAAAACCAAAATTTTAATGATGCAGGGCGAATGTACATTAAAAACTAAGAAAAAAACCTCATATACAGGTACTTCCAAAAATCAATCCTAATGGAGCTATGGTCTCCTAAATATGCACCATTTTTAAAGGACCATGGTAGCTTTAAAAGCGTTTTTTCGACCTACATGTATGGAAACTTTTTTTCTTAGTTTTTGATGTAGAATAACATTGCATCATTAAAATTTTGGTTTTCGACATTTTAGAATTTAATTTTTCGTCCTCGAACCGTGGAATTTCACCTTCAAATAAATTTTTCTCGAAAACGGTTAATCCTACAGTATTACAACAAGAGTACCTTTTTTATGTATTTTGACCTGAGAAATCATATTTCAAAAATAAAATTGCAAAGAAGGTACACAGAAAAAAGTTTGGGACAAAAAACTGATAAGGCCCCCACGTTTCGCACACCCCTGGTTTAAATAAGTACGTGAAAATGACATACAAAGATGGGCCTTATTAGGAATTATTCACGTGCAAAACCTCGTTAATATATCTCAAAGGGTTCCTGAGTTATTAAATAAAAACCGATTTTTTTAGCCACTTTCAAAGGGGCGTAGCTCCCTTACGACGCATTTTAAGACATATGTTTATAGGAACTTTTTGTCATATTTTACCATGTAGAATCACCTGTTAAAATTTCCGACGCTATTTCAAATACACCCTGTATTAGATATTCAATTATACATTAGATAAGAATTTGATTTTGGTTTGATAAAATATACATATTTATAGATGGCGCTGTGACAGAAAGGGATATAAATATATAAAATTAATTAATTACAATGGGTTATGCAATAAATCATTATAGAGGAATAAATACTCTTTCCAACCTTGCAATAAAATATATTTTTAATTCATTTGGACTTTTGAGATGTGATGGAAAAAAACTAAGTACAGCATCGAAATCAGCATAGTCGAATTACCCAAAATCATATATTCGCACGAATTCGTTTGGACTTTTTCGCACCTGCAGATCTGTGTTATTTTAATACTGCAGGCCCTGCAGTGCAGGGAGATTCTACATCAAAAACTTTAAAAAAAGTTTCTGTACACCTAGGTTCGAATCTTTTAGGTTTAGTTAGTTTAGTTTTAAGAGTACTAAGGTCTCTTAGAAAAAATTACGTTTAGGGAAGGGCGTAGCTCCCTTGAAAGCGATTTATGGATAAATGTGAATGGATTTTTTTTAACAACGAATGAAATTTTACTTGATATTACGTATAGTTTTATTTGGTTTAGTGTAAATCAAGCAAATATTTATCTGTGTGTACCTGGGGACTTCAGGGTTCTAACCTTTAAATGATACCCCCTAAACACGGCCTAATAGTACCTCTAATTATGAATAAGAGGCTTTCTAGAATTTTTAAATTAAAATGATTACTCCACTCTATTGTTCAGTGTTCTCTTGAACCCTTGATTACAATCTCGTGGCCAACTAGGGTGTGTTAGTAAGTATACAGGGTTTCACAAATCTTTGTAAAATAAATAAATAAATATATAAAATAAATAATGTCTACACATTAAATAATTTGGACTGTCTATTATTTTTGGGGGTAATTTACCGTAAAAAAGAAGGGCTAAAATAGAGAGTAATATTAATATTAAGTTGTAACATTAATATGATTTAAACCAAATTTTTTACTGTTTTATGGAAAATTCAACTAAACCTTTAAATTTACTCTTTTTATTTTTGATGACCAGTAGTCGGCGTAAACTCAGTTATGACTCATCAACGTTTAAAATAAACACAGAAACATAGGCTTACGGAATAATTGTGCCGAATTATGAGGGAAATTTTTATAAATCGAAACATTTGACGAATAATTTGTTACCCACAACAATATTAACTATACATATTAACTATACATACGTATATATATATCGGTGTTTTTCAAAGAAAAAAACGACATTCGATTTTTATCTTTTAAGAATACGAAAGTTTTTAATTTTCATTTGTCGATAACTTTTTTCCCACCTTACTTGTTTAAATGGAATCATTAAAAAAAATCAAGATAAAATGAAAGAAAAATCTAAATATTTAAAACCTCGCCTCAACGCTATAGTCGACGCGGCGCCTATGCGTACTGGAGTACTGGAAATTCGCCGACTACTGTTGATGACAAAGTAATAATAAAGTTTTATCTAAAATTAAGTTTTAAAATAACAATATTATAGAAAATTGTGATATGTTTTGGAATAAAAATTATTAATTGAAAAAAAAAATTAAATTTACGATTTTACGATGACAACGTATATTAAAGTTTTTACCTAAAATCTAGTTTTAAAATTAAAATATTGTAATATTTAACAATATTTATTATTTTAAAATTAAAATATTGTAATATTTAACAATATTTATTATTTTAAAATTACAATATGCAATTGGGTAAAATTTGTCCAAAGTTAAAGCAAAAATGTAATTTTACTGTAAAATTTTAATTTTACAATTTATTTTAAAATTCTGGTACCGATGCCGGTTATTAAATTGCAGGTTATCCGAAATATTTTTACAGTGCTGGATTTGGAGGAGATTTTTACCCCCAATAATGCATTATAATAAAAATTTTATTAGGCAGAAAAATGTGATGTCTCTAACTTTATGATCGCCAAAATTGCACAATGCAAAATTAGCGTTTTAAAATATACAGTGCGGGCATTAAGTCTGGAATCACCCGAATAACTTTTTAGTTACAAGTAAAATACAAAAATCCTCAGACAGGTCGATTTATATTTTTAATTCTGCAAATTTTGGTCTAAAAAAAGTTATCAAAATTGGCACCCCCTTTCACTCTCACCCCCCAACTTTTTTTTTCAAATAGCAACCTACCCCTTGTGATACATCATTGGAAAGGTAATTTAATAAGCTTTCCAACAGTGTATGATAAAGCCTAATTTGTTAAAGGGTCTATGAAAAAACGCATGTTTTATTTAAACATTGTTTGTGTGAAATATTACGCATAATATGGTAATTGTTGCCCTATTTCCTACTTGGCACCTTCCTGAGAATCTAAATAAGGTTGTTTTAAACTTATTGTAATATTTTATACCCTGTTGAAAAATGCAATTTTTTTTCTTTTTATTGACCAATTTTATGTTTACTATTTAATCGATTTTAATCCCATTTTTTTACTGTCCACTGTCAAAGAGCTGAAGGACATCAATTTGAACATTTATAGTGAACTAAAGTTATACTTTACATGTCTTTATAATAAACTAAATTGTGCATTTTATCATTAGCCCTTTACCAAATTAGGCTTTATTATACACCGTTGGAAAGCTTATTAAATTACCTTTCCAACGAAGTGTCACAAGGGGTAGGTTGCTATTTGAAAAAAAAAAGTTGGGGGTGAGGGTGCAAGGGGGTGCAAATTTTAATAACTTTTATTACACCATAATTTGCAAAATTAAAAATAAAAATCGACCTATCCGAGGGTTTTTGTGTTTTACTTGTAACTAAAAAGTTAATCGGGTGATTCCAGACTTAATGCACGCACTGTAGATTTACTTCAAAAAAATGTCATCCAGGCGTTAGTAGTAAATTTTGGGTTGCGTTATTCTACACATTTGTCGAACCCCGTATATATTTTTAGGTACATTTTAAAAGAATCTTGACATATTTATGATGATTTATAACTTATAATACACTGTTGAAAACAATTGAATTATTAGAATTTAAATGAACACTGTTTCTTTAATGTTCTGTCTATTTATATCACGTAAAATAAATAATGTGAAGTTCAAATAAAAAGGATTGTATCGCTATATTTTACAGATTAAAAATATATAATAGGTAACAAAGAATCACTACTTCCAGCTGCTACTTCCAAAAACACAGTAAGTTACTTTTTAAAAACCAGTCTAATTTCATTAGATGTTAAAAAAAAGTTGAAAAACTATATTTGATTGAAACTTCTAGTGAAATAGCGAATGCTTAAAATCCAAGCGAATAAAACTCGGTTTGAAAGAGGAAGGGGTGGAGTAATTTTAATAAAATTTATTAAGAGTGCCACATAAGGTAGCATATTTTGTATTAAAAATCAGAAAAGCCCTTTGTAATAGTAATAATGTGTAAAATAACATGGTAAAATATAAGCAAAACCTGGACGCTCAAAATAACCTATATGGTTCTATTCTATAGAATGGTGCCATGTTCTTTGTTTTGAAAAGTTGACATTATCTACAAAATTTTTGGGTACATTTTAAATTCCACTATGTGTCGTCAGGGATTGTTAGGGACATAGCAAGTACGAAGACGACAACAAAGAAGTGTGACAATCCCGAGGCACCTGAGCTTACAACTCAAGGTAAACTCGAGTCAAACTCTCCTAGAGTAATGAGTTTAAGGACGAGTTCGGTTTAGGATCTGGGTCAATTAGCTTTTTGCGGCAAGGTCGAATATCTTTGGAAAAAGCTACCAGGCTCTGATGTGTCAGGACCACTTGCAAAAAGTGTGGCGAAAACAAAGAAACAACTCTTATTTATTATCTAAGTGTTACGCATTATCTACACTGAGATTTAACTATTTGTGGCCCAAGAACCCAACTAGATTCCGAGGAATAGAATTTTCACTTTTAAAAGCACCAGCAATTTATTATTCCAGTAATATATAAATTAAATTTTTCTCGGTTTTGCAACATTTTGTTAAATAAAAAGTGAAGCCTACGGCAATAATCGGCTCACTCACCTTATATTTAAAATTAAATAAATTTTCATCAATCATACATTAACATGACTTTGAAACAAAAAAACTGTGTTTTATAAATGATTTTTTTTTTAATTTAAAACTCAGCTGCTTTTTGCTTCCAAGAAAAGACAGGATACTAAAACCGGGCATCAACTCTGGGAAAAAGACCCCGCGCGTTCCCACAGATATTTTTTTCTAGCTTCGCACGACATGTTTTTTGCAAGAAATATAACGTTTATCATGTCCCTATACCCTTAAAAATTTACGAGGTAAAAGATGGATAAGTTATTCGGTAAATTTAAATTAAACTAAAAATAGTTTATAATAAATTACTAGTTTATTTAAGGGGTTACATACCTTTTAAAGGGCAAAAAACCACATTTTTTTTTTGAAAACAAAAGAATTATTATACTTTGACTTTTGGCATATAAAAGTACAATATATCAAGAAGTTGTAAAACAAATCATAAAAAAATATTAAAAATTAAACTGTTGACAGCGTTTTTCTCAAAACTATGTTTTTAAAGTCGGTAGGCACGATTTCTCAAAAACCACTGAACCGATCTTGCTGAAATTTTGCACATTCCTTCTAAATAATATTAACTCGTGATTGAACAAATGATTTTTTATGTATTCAATTATAACCTATTTTACAAGCCAGTGCGTGACCGAAAAATGGCCAAAGTTTACCGGAAATCATATCATAGACTTTCAAACTCAAAAATTTCCATTACACTTTTTTTTCAAATCCTTCGTTCAATCAGGAGCTATAAGCATATACTAACAGAAAATTTTTGCTTTTTTGATTTCAGATAAATAGATAGCGAGATATCCTGCCTACCGCGAAGACACTTTTTTTCGAGGTGGTCTCCAAAAACCAGCTGTCAACGGCTTAATTTTTAATATTTTTTGATGAAAATTTTTTTACAACTTATTGAGATATTGTACTTTTATATGCCGACAGTCAAAAAACAATAATTCTTTTATTGTATTAAAAAAAAAATGTGCTTTTTTTGCCGTTTAAAAGGTATGAAACTCCTTAAATAAACTAGTAATTTATTATTTTTAAAATATCGGAAGTTATAAAAAAACAGAAGTAATAAATATATTTTTTTAATCCCATGTAAATTTGCAATAAAGGCTATGTCGAGTTTTTTGCGAAAGTTATTGCATGTTGCAAATAACCATGTTTAATCAATTAATAAAACGCTAGCGCACAAACGGTTGAGATTTAAAAATAAAAATTACAAAATGCTTTTTGTAGAGAATTTTATGCTTGATAAATTTTATAATAAGTTCTTTTTGCATAAGTGCAAAGCTAACGAAGATATTCGCGAAAAACCATATATGTAGCGACTATTTGCAAAATAAAAAACTAAGCTCGGGTCGCACACATCGGGACTTTTCACACAATTTTTATAATGACAAGGCGAAGGCGTACACAAAAATTTAGACAGATGGGAATTTTTTCGTAACTACTGGTTTTTTAAAGGTCGATTCAGGCATAATTATCACTAACTACACTAAACTGAATTAGGAAATTAATAAATTAATAAAATTAAGAAACATAACCTCAAATTCTATAATAAATTTTCCGTGGTATGCAACAATTAAGATAAAATATAAAATATAGCATAAAATAATGATAGAATCTTAAAATACACCATAGAAAATGAATTTCTGAAATACACAAACTTTAGTGCAAAATTTTATAAACAACCGTTATCCAAGTATAAAAATAAAAATGAAGATGGCGACACCTCTGTATTTTAAAAATTCGTACATTTTCAGTGCTAAGGAAAAACACAGTAGTTAAATAAGGAAATAAAAGGTACTTTTGGAGATAAGTTGGTTTTAAATCACGATTTTTAGTCCTAACAACTGCAAATATAGTAATAATCTTCCTGCGCAATAGATATTGTTTTTTTTTACTTATTCAGTCGTATTTACACATGCTTATTATCTGTTTGGCATTTACCTTCTTGTTGCATACCACGGAAAATTTATTATAAAATTTAAGGTTATGTTTCTTAATTATCTTAATTTTTTAATTTCTTAATTCAGTCTAATGTAGTTAGTGATAATTATGCCTGAATCGACCTTAAATCTAATATGACTGGAGTATATAGATTTATAGCAATTACATCAAATGATGTTAACTCGGAACGAATGGACCAAATGGACTGAGTGCAAGTATAACAGTTACTTTGTATTTCTGCTCCGTTACTGATTATGATGATCCACTCTGTATATTATCCTTAAAGTAACAAAGAAGAACTTTCTATATTCAGAATAAGTTTTTTTATACATATGATACATGAAGTATTTTATCTTTTTTGCTTTAAAATTAATATGTTACCAAACAGAGAATCATGTAAAGGATAAACGTCCAGTTATGATTATTATGACGGGTTTTAACAACCTTTGGTTATTTTAAATAGCTTTTTCATTCCGTATAAAGCAAATAATACAAATGAAAAAATACAAAAATATTTCATGTTCTCTGCGGTGGCGGACTGGAACTAAAGATCGGCAAAAGCCGACCGGGCCCCACTGCTAAAAGGGCCCTCGCACGGCTATTTGTTTTATTTCGGCTACTCCGGGCCCTCGATTTTCCTATTTTTCTCAAGGTTTGTCGTTTTACGGCTTTCTCAAAATTTTCATAATTTTGGGAAAGCCTTGTATTCGTGCAAAAATTTAAAAAAATTTCCGTATTTTGCGTTTTTTGACATTTTATGTCGATATTAATCAGTTTACGAGCAAAAAAAATTGTCGGTCGGTCGATCGATTGGTCGGATCGACCGACCGATCGACCGCGGTCTGTCCGGGAAATCTTGTGGGCACGATAACTTAAGAACGCTATAAGCTAGAGACTTGGGATTGTTTTTGGTAAACATTGGGGTGGGGCAAGGGAGAAAAAGGTTACTGAAATAGAATCCAATATTAAAAAAATTAACTCAAAATTGTCGGTCGGTCGATCGATTGGTCGGATCGACCGACCGATCGACCGCGGTCTGTCCGGGAAATCTTGTGGGCACGATAACTTAAGAACGCTATAAGCTAGAGACTTGGGATTGTTTTTGGTAAACATTGGGGTGGGGCAAGGGAGAAAAAGGTTACTGAAATAGAATCCAATATTAAAAAAATTAACTCAACCCCCGCGGGGATGAGAGGGTAAATATTTTTAAATGTTTTGGTCAAAATTGGCATATAGAGTTTTCTGGTGTGGATAAAACTGAATCTGAATTTTTTTTAACTCCACCCCGGGGGTGAATTTCGTGAAAATTGGTATATAGGAGTTTTTGAGGTCGCTAAAACTGAATCTTAGAATTAAATAATTCCAATCCCTGAGAAGCGGGGGGTAATTTTCTTAAAAACTGATATATTGGGGTTTTTGAGGTTGTTAAAAGTGAATCTGATAATAAAAAAACCATTTCACGCGCGCTGGTGAAAAAACTGAAAATCTTTTTTACTGGGCAGTGTATTGAACATGTTTCCGACCGGGACTCAAGATGCATATCCGCGCCTGACTGTCCCAACCGCAAAACCGGCAATAATAGGGAGCTGAATAAAAATTAAATGTAATTTCTAAAATCTCATCAAAAGGATAATCAGCAGAATGACAAATATTTTGTCATAAAATACTATTTTAAAAATTCCCATAAGAATTGTAGAAATAATAAAAAACGCCATGTCAGCTTTAGTAATACCGCTTAAAAAATAATTTTTTTAACACTGGTCACATTGGCCAATAGTTGTGGTCTCACTGCTAGCAGTATACTATTACTAGTATTACTCTACTACATAGAAAATTCTGTTGCCACCAAAACAATATTTTCCCCTATTGTTTAATTTTACAACTACAAAAATAATATTAAAAAAAAAACTACAAAAAAAAAAATTAAAAAAATACAAAAAAAATAAAAAAAAATAGAAAAAGAAATTACAAAATAAAATAAAAATAAATAAGAAATTAAAAAAAAAAGAAAAAAATATAGTTTCTCACTTTTTAAATTTATTAAGCGAGCTATCACACACACAGTCCAGCCGAACCGAACCATGAGTTACAGAAAAAAAAGGATTTCTTGAACCAAGGACACGTGTCTTTCGATATGTTCAAAGCCATATTCTCTTGTTTCAAGGCCATAGTCAATATCCACGGTGTACGTGAATTATGTGATATTAACTACTTAAAAATTAACCCACTCTGCTCTCGCGGGCCCGAGAGGCCAACGAGGGGTCATGGGACAATTTTTCTAGTGGGAAATATCTCACTTAACTTACTGTAAACAACTATAATTTTGTTCCGCTAAATCCTTCAAATTCATGTCCTGCAGTGGCTGCTATTTTTTCTTGATCGGTATAAAATGAACTCTACTGTATATACGACGTATATTATACGTACACTAAGTATGCAACTTTTAAATTGATAGTAGTGTTTAGGCAAAATTCTTGAAATATTAAAGTAATATCATAATAATTTTCTGTGAAAATTATTCTAAAAAGTTTATAATTGGCATAGTTTTAAAAGTGGATTCTAAAAGTTTTAGGCTAAAACTAAATGCTGCATTTAAAATATAGATAGTTGCTACATCCAAGATCAAAATAAGTAGAAACTATTTAAGAAATATGGACTAGGAATGAGACTAGGAAAGCTTTAGAACTGGATATGATTATTAAAATATTTTTGAATTTTTTGTCTTAGTGTGTGTTGCACGAGCTGTTGCACCTGTAATTTTATTATAGAACAAGTAAATAGAATAGTAATTAAATTCTATAATTACTAAGCTGCTAGCACCCAAAAGAACTGGAAATACCTGATGATATGGAAATAGCATTTTCCTAACACCCCCTTTGAAAATGACATTTAGCACACTCTTTTGTTTATTAGAAAACGCCTTATATCACACTAGTTTGATATTTTTATATCACCCTAGTTTGATATTTATGTATGTAGGTTTGCCTAATTTTAAATAGATATTTACGTTGTAAATTCTACGAATTTTACTCACCGCGTTCTATATATGCCATTTTCCACCTTTCATGACAGCCTTTTTTTTATGTTTTCAATCCAAATATTTCTGTTTTTCATGTCAAAAATAAAAAAATTGGGTTATAACCTTACTATTTTGACCAATATAACTTAAAATGTTTTATCAATATATAGGTTTTATAAAAAATACTTCATTTGTGATTTAGTTACCTTTATAAA
This sequence comes from Brachypterus glaber, assembly GCA_958510825.1. Taxonomy (NCBI): domain Eukaryota; kingdom Metazoa; phylum Arthropoda; class Insecta; order Coleoptera; family Kateretidae; genus Brachypterus; species Brachypterus glaber. The sequence continues at coordinate 9,359,171 of OY294054.1, forward strand.
AAACATCAAACTACACGGTCGTTTCCTTATGAAATGTAAAACAGTACAGTTTTATTGTCTTATATTGCAACATATCCACAGAAATCTAACTGAATTAGCAAACCACAGAACACAAACTGTTAAGTTTACCTTGATTTGCGCTTTTAGGCAACCCATTAAACAGCTAATAATATATTGTAATCAGAAACTATCTACCCTTGCTCTTTGATTGTAATAAATATAAAACCAAGAAAACTAAAGGTAAATTAAAATCATATTTCCTGTTTGACATACATAAGGTATGTTCGTTGGTTCTTGCACTTTTGCACTTTACAGTTGAACACCTTCTTTGTCATGTTTAAAAATGAAGGAACAAATTCAGTACTTATTTGGTTGGATGAAAAGTGTACGTCAGTGAATGCATTTGCAAAAAAGTGCCGTCCCAACGAAAAAACCTGTTATAAATTTGTATGCTATTTTCTGCTTTGCTTTTCTCAAAAATTCTCGAAATAAATAATAAAAATTAGAAAATATTAAATTAAAAAACTTTATATTTTTCCGGGTGGTAGAAAAAATAGTGTACATAACTCGTTGAAAAGTGTATTTCTTACACTCGTGGGGTTTCCTCACTCGCCTGACGGCTCGTTCGTAAACCTTTCCACTCGCGTGAAAAATGTCACTTTCCACACTAGTTATGTAATATACTAATTTGGAATGTACTTTAAGACATATGTAAAATTAAGCTATTGATTGTTAATTGACTGAATTTGATTATACTTAAAAATTAAAACTCGTCATGTCATTTGTTAAGTGCCTATTCACAGGCTCGCATAAGAACATAAAACATACCAATGCGATGCCGTGATTGGCTTGATGTGCCGCCATGTATCTTGTAAGCCAATCACAGCACCGCATTCTTATGTTTTATGTTCTTATGCGAGCTTTTGGATATGCCTTAAAGGCATATCCACAGGCTCGCATAAGAAGGTAATACATAACAATGCGATGTCGTGATTGGCTTCATGTGCCGCCATGTATCTTGTAAGCCAATCACAGCACCGCGTTCTTATGTTTTATGTTCTCATGCAAGCTTTTGGATAGGCCTTAAGCCAATCACGGCATCGCATTCTTATGTTTTATGTTCTTATGCAAGCTTCTGGATAGGCCTTAATTCGTTAAAATAAATCCTAAAATAAAACTGGGTGTTTTCCGGCTCTGTGTCTGAAGGCCAGACCAGACCTGTCGATCTGCTTCAAAACAAAAAACAAAGTGCGTAGGTAGAGCTATTCTTCGATAGTTTAAGAATAGCTTTGCATGTGTCTGTATTTTGAAAGAGATCGCAAGGCTCAAGCTGTATACACCATAAAGAGCTTGAAAAATATAAAAATAATAACTGGCTTACGCCTTTTTAAAAAATAAACGATTTAAAAAAACAAACTAGTTTTTTCATAATTTATGCAAAAATTTAAGAAAAATATTAAAATTTTCCTCTATCTGCCTGTCTGTCTATCTGCCTATGAACATAATAAATTAAGGTATTTAAAAAGTGTCAATTTCTTTTTTTTTGTATTTTGCCATTGTATTTTTCTAAAAAAAATTATTTGGAGGTTTTAAGGGTTTCTACAAAAAAAAAAAATAAATAAATAAGTAAAAAATGTATTCACTTTTAATTTTTGTTTTTATTCTGTTTGCTCTTATAAGAATAGGAAGAATGGAATTAATGTTTTTAATTTTTTTTTGAAGAAGATATTCGCGATAGTTTTAGATTTTAAAATTGCTTTCGATAGTGTGGAAAAAGATTTATTTTAATTTGTTTTCATCACGCTTTTCTGAGACAGATATTTTCTTAAAAAATACCCTGTATATAGACCATGATTTTAGTAAGACAGTGTATCGAATAAGAAACCGAAATATCTAAAGGCGATATATTGCTCTCGTCTTTTTAATAAAACATGGCGGATGCAATACTTTTTTGTTAGAGTGTATAAAAAAGCATGGTAAATGCCGCTAGCGTGTAAATCAAATTTATGAGGGTTATAAACTAGGGTGGACAGTTTAACAAATTTTTTGAATTTCTATCCGGCGTTTAGTTTTATTCATGAATAATAAATGAATTTAAAGTTGTTTTATGCTACTGTGGCCAATTTGACGGGTCAGAAGGCTTGTACGTGCCCTCCGAAACACGGTCCTCGACAGAACTAGTATCCACCCTAAAATGTGCAACTCGCATTATAGTTAGTCAGCGTAGTTCTATCTACCGACTATAGACACCACTATACAACCATGCACCAAGTGGGACAAACCCACAATCCCTAGCACTGTAGGCAGACGCGCTGTCCACTTCACAACCAGGACCGGCGGTGGTTATTAAAAGTTGCCAAATGGTCCCAATAGAACCCCGAAAAAATATCCAAATTACTCAACATCGCGGCCATCTTTAAATCTTATGGTAATTACCATATAAATAAATATAAACATTTCCACGTCTCTTAAGAGACGTGGAAATGTTTATATTTTGGTCTTTAGTCAAAAACTTTTTATATGCTGTATTTGATGTAAAAAGGGAATTTTTCATCAGACAAAAAATCTACTTTACCGGGTGTACCTAAAAAGGATAAGTTGCATATTTGGCTCTTTTCTTATTTTCATTATTTTTTTTTTTTTTTTAATTTTATAATCGTTAACTGATTAATCTAAGGTATAAAACATCCAAAAACAGTTTAATACAGTTATTGTTATTGCATACAGGGTGTACCAGAAATGTGCTAATTATATATTTTCGGAACAACAAAAATTAAACAAAGTGTAAAACGATCCACCCTATTATAGACAGGAAATATTTGAACGTCAAAAAGGAAATTTTACTTTACTTTTTAACTTGTACCATTTCATTACGGAATTTTCGGAAATCAGTTCTGAGGGTCAATATCCTTTATTAAATTATACTTAATTTATCTACATTTATAAATGTATATATGTCTATAGAGTCAAGTAAGTGCACACTTCAATAAATTCTTTGCAAACTAAAGTGTGGTGTGTCATTCATCTTTTTTTTACGATACAACGATTTATAGTATTTTACTTCACCAATTATATCAACATACATTTATTCATAAATTATGAATCATAATATCTTCTGTTTCGTTCGTTTACCATAAAAAGTTGGTAACTTACCTAAATTAAAAAAAAAACGAGCCAGTAGAAAATCATGAAATTTTTACAATAATTAGTAGTATATATCGTCGGCTTACAAGTAAAGAGCACTAAGTCCAAAAACATGGTTTTGAGATATTGACAAATTTAACTTTCACTGTTGTTTTTAATTTTTGTAATAATTGTTACAAAAATGCACGTTTCGCCAAACAAACACTAAGTCGCTTAGTGCAGAAATATTTGAAATAATCTACAAGTAAAACGCACTAAGTGACTTAGTGCCTATTGCCAGATAAATTTTATTCAAAATCAAACTGGTGCGTTTTGTATAGTGGGTAACTCTCTTGGCAGTCTACATAGAAGTTAGTTCGGTTTACCTGTACATAGATCATCAAAAATTAATTACAGTGCCATAAAAATCCCATTTTCGTAAAAAAGTGACTTAGTGCCTTTTACTTGTAAGCCGACGATATTATATATAAGGAAAATAACCCATAACAGATTGTGTTGAATCTCTCAATTTTTGTTTGTTTTGTGCCTTATTTTCGTAAATTTTGGCAAAATTTTAAAAATAGATCCGCCATATTTATTTAAGTTTTTGGGTATTGGTCTGTATTAATATTAACAAAAGAAGCCTTTATGCCAAATTTCAGCTAAATCGGACATTTTTTAAAACGTTTTACTATTGCGATTTTTCTTTCTTAAATTTTTAAAATAAATTATGCATGGGACTAAGGGCCACTTGCACCAATGATGATTTAACTTTAAACTTGGATTAAATTGACGGCCGACCAATCAGAACGCAGCATTTTTAACTTAAACTCGGTTTGGCTGAGATAATCCCGTACCAAAAGTTGGTGCAAGTGGCCCTAAATAGTTTTTCTTCGTAAATCTGTAATAATTTTAGCGTAATTTTGTTTAATATAGAATATGAATAAAATATAAAAACTACTCATATTTTACCAATTTTTTAATATATTTTATTAAACTTAATTTAAAAAAAAAACGAGCCAGTAGAAATTCATGAAATTTTCACAGTAATTAGCAGTATGTAAAAGGATAATAACCCATACTAGATTGGGTTGAATCTCTCAATTTTTGTGTGCTTTGTGAATTATTTTCGTGAATTTTGGCAAAAATTTTAAAATAAATCGGCCATATTTATTCGGTCATTTTGAATTTTAAGTTTTTACGCATTGGTCCGTATTAATATTAACAAAAGAAGCCTTTATGCCAAATTTCAGCTCAATCTGACATTTTTTAAAACATTTAAACCACCCTAATGAGGCAAAATTTATTTGAATTTTGTCACTATTTTTTTCGTAATCAGCTGTGCAAAAAATGACCCTATGCAAAAAAGCAGACTTTTGTCACTTTTTTTTTCTGGGACCACCGTGCATCGGCCGGCCCTCGGTTTCTAAAACCCTACCTAATCGAAAAATTTATTTTTATTATAAATAACTATTTCATGCCTAATACAATAATGATTTGCAATCGAAAATCGGTTAGTTGTATCTCGAGATAATGGACCACAAATAGTTGAATTATTTTAAAATTTGTAATTTCGAAAAAATAGGCATTTAGAAAAAAGTTATATGTACATGTAATAACTCATTCAAAAGCTCTTTTTATGCTGATTATGTTGATGTTAAATTTTTAAAAATAGGTGCAAACGTTCTCGAAATATTTGACGTACAATTACAATTATATTGTAATTACAATTATATATTTGTAATTACAATTATATAATTTTAATTCTGGTCATATATTTAATTTTTTGGTGAAAACAACTATTGGTAAAATCTAAAAATAAATCTTTATCTAATATTTGGATACCAATACTTAATGATGAAATATTACCCGGTAACTTAACTTTGCCCTCTTTTCAATAAAAAGGTTTTTTTCCAAATTAACTTCTCTACACGTTTTCAACAAAAACGCCTTTTCCAAATTAATTTCTCTACACCTTTTTATTGTTACAGGTGTCTTTGTTTTAATTACATCGAAATGACATATTTTGACATTTGTCATATTTTGATTGATAAGCCAAATATTGCACAAATTCTTTCAAAAACTAATAATTTTCTTTGAAAACGGGATCAGATTAGATCCCGAAACGTTAGAAGTTAACTTTTATTCAGTTTTTTGTTCTTTTTTAATTATTTTAACGATTTTATCAAGAATTTTATTAAAAATGCTTTATTTAGGCAAAATTTTTAAACTTTGGTAAGGTATTGACTAATAATATTTTTTAGGTAAAGAAGATATAGCAGATAAGTATTATTTTAAACGCAATACCTTACCAGCGCATCTAGAAATAGGTGCGCCTGATAAGAACATTTTAATTTTATTTTCTGTTTTAGATTTTTTTTATCGATATAAATAGTCATTGAGGCGAAATGGCTCAAATTAATAATACTGTAAATATATATACGCCTCAAATAAATTATAGATTCTATTTAAATGATCAATATTATTGAAAATACGTAATATACACACATGTACAAGATTTTTGAAAGCATAAATGTCATGATTTTTTTTTCTGGTCCAATATCTTCCGAACTACTGAACCGATTCTAAAAAAATAAAATTTTTTTTAATTGTCATTAAATGTCGTTTAAAATCATATGTAATGAAACCTATTTCAGATTTTACTAATAGCAGTTTTTATCAAAAAAAATAAATATAATATACAGGGTTATTCAAGGAAGTGGTCTATTAAAAGTTTATGGAGAACCAATAATTTTAAAAATCTGATAATTTGCACTTTGGGGTTTTTGAATATGGCCAATCGATTAAAAATATTTTTATGCTTGTGTCGTTTCCGATTATACCGGAGTTGGCACTTAACTTTGATTCTTTAAATGGAAAATTTTGGTTTTCGACATTTTAGTATTTAATTTTTCGTCCTCGAACCGTGGAATTTCACCTTTGAATTAATTTTTCTCGAAAACGGTTAATCCTACATTATTACAACAAGAGTACCTTTTTTATGTATTTTGACCTGAGGAATCATATTTCAAAAATAAAATTGCAAAAAAAGTTACACAGAAAAAAGTTTGGGACAAAAAACTGACAAGGCCCCCCCGTTTCGCACACCCCTGGTTTAAATAAGTACGTGAAAATGACATACAAAGATGGGCCTTATTAGGATTAATTCACGTGCAAAACCTCGTTAACATATCTCAAAGGGTTCCTGAGTTATTAAATAAAAACCGATTTTTTTAGCCAATTTCAAAGGGGCGTAGCTCCCTTATGACGCATTTTTAGACATATGTTTATAGGAACTTTTTGTCATATTTCATCATGTAGAATCACCTGTTAAAATTTCCTACGCTATTTCAAATACACCCTGTATATATATATATATATATGTTGTTAAGAATTTTGAATTTTTGCATAAGAGAAAGTTCAAGTATAACGTAATGCTCCTAAGGGGGGAGGGGGGTCATTTTGAAGTGTTACGCACATGTTAATGGCATAGGAAAATAGCGGGGTGGGTAGGGGTCCAAAATGATGAAAGTTTGCGTTACGTAATACTTAAATGTTCTCTAAGAAAATTTGTAAATAATTTCGTGTTTTTGAATACTTGGCATAATTTTAAGGCGTGTTTTAAAAGTACATATTGCATGTATTGTTAATTATGTTTTAAATAATAACACTATACCAGTATAATTTTTTACAGTGTATTTTCGTCGAAAACAACCTTAATATTGTTTTAGTACAGTTTTAAACGACCCATATCTAGTGTATAAAAAATGCATCTATAGGGTATATCCTGAAGAATTTTTCAATTTAATGAAATTAGTTCTGGTTCATATCTTTCTATAAGCAGTTTTTTTATAGATATGAATATTTTGCGTGTATGGATATAATAACAAAAATATAAGAATAACAAAAACAGATCATGATATATAAAATGCTTCGCATGTTATAACATACACTTTACAGTTGTCCTTAGCAGTGTCGGACTGGATAGGTGAGACATTTAGAAAAATCTCACGGGACCCCCACTTTCAGCCCCTCCCCCCGTTTGCGCTAATTAATTTTGTTTGTAAAGCAACTACTAAATCTGTGGAGTATAAAGGAAACATACCATATCTGTAGGTGGGGCCCCTCGAGGGGCGATCGCTAGCAACTTATTATTTATAATTATTTTTGCACTTCGTTGTATTTTTAATACTGAATGTTATTTGTTAATACATATTTTTTATTTATATTGCCACCATTGGTATTTAATACTTTACTTGTGATATTAAATACTGCAATGTGTGTATTCTATACAAAATGTTGTCATACTAACATAGAGACCGTGCTGGTACATTTGGATCCCACCGCAATATGTGTTTATTAATACTGTAACATTTGGTAAATTATATCATAGTTATAGTTTGGTATACTTTAAGTTGTAGTTGTTGTGTTATTGATCTAGTTTAAAGTATGTTACAGTATTTAGTAAAATAACAATCGGTAAATAATACCAAAATTTGATTAGTAATAATACAGAGAAAAGTAAAAAAAGGATCAATTTTTTTATCAGTGTGTAATTGTGTGTGGTTGCAATCTTTATATCATTACTAATCAAAATGTAGATATTATTTACCGGTTGTTAATTTTTCTGAATACTGTAACATACTCTAAACTAGATCAGTAATACAACTTAACAACAACTCAAAGTATACCATGCTATAAGTGTGATATGCTTTATCAAATGTTACAGTAATTTTAACTAGTATTAATAAACACATGTTGCGTGGGGATTCAAATATACCTCTATGTTATTTTTTATTTATTTATTTATTTACAATCCAGCAGGATAAACCTAGTTGCAGGAACAAAAGAACAATAGCTTACGAACTAAATTACAAAGATTATAAAAAAATAAATACTTAGACAAAAACATATAAAATACATATAATAATAAAGACGATTAAATATCCGGAACAGTGCAAAAGTTTTTTATCGCAGATAAGAGTATTCCTTTAAACCTATTAAAGTTGTTGTCAAATATATCAATAACATCAGATAAATTATTGCAATTTGTTACATGACAACATTTTGTATACAATACACACATTGCAGTATTTAATATCATAAGTAAAGTATTAAACAACAATGGTGGCGATATAAATAACAAATATGTATTTACAAATAAAATTTAGTATTAAAATTACAATTACATTTTCTGAGCGTATTAACCGTGTAGGGCCTTGTATTATTTTATTGATAATTTCCTAGTATAGGGCACGCTTTTAAAACAATTCACACTGATTTTAAGCAAATATGGTAAAGGATTTTTTTGTTAAAACAGGATTTTTTTTTCTGTACGATAATCCTTCTCCTTACAGCTGATTGTCAGGGATACCGCCATGGGGAGAAGAGAGGGGGAGCGTCACACCCCCAAAAACTCTTGAGTTGGAAAAATCGACTGAAAAGCTAAGATCTCGAGTTGGGAAAATCTACTGACGAGTTGGGAAAATTATGAAGTTGATGACCTTTTTTTTGGCCATTAACTGCTTGTAAATTTTTTATTTAAAATCTTAGTCGGGAAAAAGTTTTAGAAAACCACAAACTTGAGTAAAAAGGGAAAATCGTAATTCTTAGTTGGCAAAATGTTTCTGACTACCCCAAAACAAAGTCTAGAGGAACTGTTGATGGTTGGCTGCGTTTTTGCAATTTTACTTTCTCTATCCTTTCTTACCTATGATCGGATGTTTTTTAGCTCACCTGAAACAGAAAGAAATGTAGTTAATTATTTTTGTAACATTGGCTTAGTTTTTATTTATTAATTGCTTATTAAAAGCTTAGGTAATTAACTTCAAAAAGATTTATGCAATAATTAATGTGAATTTAAATGGTATAATTAAACTCCGCGCAGAATCTATCTGAGTTAATTTGTTTCTTGCTGTTATTGTTGTTCTGCCCTCCTTAGGAGAAACGCGGCATTTCCAAGAAAGTTAAAATCGAGAAAAATTAATTTTTGTCTTTTTTGATGGCCGTTACATACAAAGATATAGTTTTACCTGTTTTTTAACAAGAAAACGTTAATCTCTTATCATAAAATATGTATATTGCAAAAAAAAAAACAAAGAAAGTCTTAAATTGAGAAATAAAATAGAAATTGTGATTTTCCTTAGTAACTTATTCTTAAATTTTAGATTAAAACAGAATATAAACGCGGCATGTGTTATTCCTTAGTATCTTAAAAATATTACAAGCTTATATCTGCCCTCCTTACGATGAACGCGGCAAATCCAGATGGCAATGCAGTCGTTATTTCTGTGACCGCTTATGTAAAAATAGACTGTATTTCTATCTGGATTTGCCGCGTTCATCCTAAGGAGGGCACATATTATACTATAATACAGAAGAAAAATGCGGCATATACTTAAATAAACACAAGTTTGTGGTTAATTCAAGGGGTTAAGTTAAATACAAGTAAAAAATATAATTTTTTTTTTAAATAAATAAACAAAACATATGAAACAAAAAACAAGGCTGACATGTATTTTTTTTAACAAAACACAGAGCTTCGGACCACACTACAATCACGGCAGCCTTGATCTGATCATTTTGGTTTACTGTCAAAGTCAATAGACAATTATTTTTATTTTTTTTTTTTTATTTTTCGTATTTTATTTAGTTTACATAGTATATTTTAATATATTATAATAAAAATGATGCAGCATATATGCCAAGAGTTTGGAAGACTATGGAGGAGCAGTTTGAAGCTTTGAAAAGTTGAAAATTAAGATTATGAAGCTGGAGCTCTATTCTATATAAATAATGTGTATAACTTAACACTCTGTGGTGTAAAATACCTTAGAAAAGGTCCCTAAACGAGTATAAATAAAATACTAAATTCTAAATACTATCTTCGTTTTCTCTGTTTTGTATAATCTGAAATGCACTGTATATCACAAGATTGGTCAATTAGAGGTTATCTTTTATTAACTAGGTAAATCACCTAAACCTAAGTCACCTTTATTTTAAATTAAGAAGTATATGGGGGGATTGGTGTAGTGGTCTACCGAATCTGTACATGACAAGTCTACTAGAACTAGCGTGAGTTCGATTCTCACTGGGGCCGATTTGCCTTTTTCAGTTAATTAATAATTGAAATTTGGCGAAGGCATAAGTGAAGCGGACACTTCCTATAAAAACTGGTTCGAAAGTCAGTATAAGTCGGTGGTTCCCTCTACTACTAGCCCACACAAGTCCTGGACTTAGGGGATGCTTAATTAAGTAGAATAGTACTAGGTTAAACAAGCAAACAATATAAGCTTTTTATTTATTATTAACTTTTGTTAACTTTAAAAAAAAAAAAAAGGTTTTCTATTATTTTAAAAAAATATATTTTTTTTTCCGAAAAATTATTTTTCAAAATCTTTTCGAAAATATTTTTTTAAATAAAAAATATGCCTATAGATATGTATAAAAATTAACATTTTTAACGCCCATGTTAATGGTATAGGAAAATAGCGTTACAGGGGGGGGGTCCAAAATGATCAAAATTTGCGTTATGTAATACTTGAACGTCTTCTAACTATAAAGCTGTGAAGAGTTTCATAGAAGTGGCATTCTCTTGAAACTTTTTTATTAGTTTTGCTCTCCTATTTACGAGTGTAGCAAAATGATTTAGAATGGCAATTAAATTGCAGTTAACAGAAATAAATGAAGTAAACATTACAGGAATTCACTGAAATTTTCAAGTAAATTATCCATAATTCGTTTTAAGCATATATTTTGTGAAAATATGTAGGCGGGCCGAGACAGAAAATCCTGCTTGCAGTCTGCCGCAGATTACAGAAGGAGATCACAGTTCATTTTTGGCGAGGTTTTAAAAAGTAAAATATATATTTGACAAGATTTAATTTTTTTACTAATCAAGGTGTACTTTTAATTATAAAACCAAATTCAAAATCTTCTTTGTAGCTGCAAGCCAGAAAAACAGATTTTCATATGTTTCAATAAAAATACACTGCCCAGTAAAACAACTTTCCATTTTTCACCTCCGCGCGTGAGTAGGATTTTTTTCTTATAAAATTCACTTTCAGCATCCTTAAAAAGTCCACCATATAAATTTTCAAGAAAACTACCCCCTCAGGGGTTGGATTTAGAAAAAAATATTTAAGATTCAGTTTTAGCGACCTCAAAAACCCCAATGCATGAATTTTCTAAAAAAATACCCTCCGCCCCTCAGGTGGTAAAGTTAAAATTTTGTCATTACCAGATTCACTTTCAGCAACCTCAAAAACCCCAAAATACCAATTTACACAAAAACTACCTCCCGCCCCTTAGGGGGTGGAGTTAGATTTTTTTTATTATCAGATTACTTTCAGCAACCTTAAAAACCCCAGTATACCTGTATGACAAACAAATATTTAGCTTATAGCGTTCTAAGTTATCGTGATAACAAAATTTTACGGACAGAACGCCTGACCGATCGACCGACCGACCGACATTTTTTTTTGCTCGAAGTTGATTTATATCGACATAAAACGTCGTAAAACGCAAAATAAGTATCCAAGAAAACAGGACTCGTTACATGTCATTTTAAAGGTTTTTTCATGCAAAATACAATGGTGATTTTTAGTCGAAAATCGGTTTACTGAATCTAGAGATAATGGGACACAAATGGGTGATTTTTTAAAATGTGTAATTTAAAAAAAATTTAAAAGAGAGCTCTAGATAGATTTTTTTTTTAACTTTAACCCAGAATGTTCTTAATCGACAAGAAAAATTTGGTTTTTCGAAAAAAGAAAATAAAACGGTAAAAACCTATTTTAAGTTTAAGGCCGTGTCGTAAAAAAATACATACGATAAAATTTTTTGGAAATTTGGTTCCCTTTATTTTCATATAAAACGTTTTTTTGTCCTAGGACGCGGTGGTGGAATTTCCTAGATTGATGGCCAA
>OY294054.1:9371419-9806772 GCA_958510825.1 Brachypterus glaber
GTCCATAGGTACCATGCGGTGCAAAAGCCAATTTTGTCCGGTTAAATTTTTTGTCTTTCGCTGGACCTGTTCCGGGCCTTTGTAAGCCTTTTTTAAGTTTATGAAATTGCCCTGTATGTATTTTACACTTACCCCATTTTACGCTAGAAAGCTTTAAAATGATTAGGTACATAGGTATAATGTTTTCAGTCCTTATCTAAACTCATAAATGATATCTATCGTAATTAAGGGGGATTTTATACGATATTTTAAATGCCAGAGCGTAACCTATAAAGCAAGCCAATTGAAATTTATTTGAATGTTAGTCTCTAATTAAAATACAATTAAAATTCTTTATGGCATTTTTGATTTGAGAGTTATGAAAATTCCAATAAAATTTCATTAATTAGTTTTGATTAGAAAAATCAACTGATTGACTGCCTAACAAAAAGTCCTATCATTTGTAAAAAAATCGTATATTGATTTGCATTTTATACGATTTTAGTCGTTCAAATCAGAGACGTCAAATTCTTGAAGTATAATGAAAATTCTCAAATCTATAAGACGACGATTTTTATTGACGTCTTATAGGCATAAGAGGCCGTCCAAAAATTACGGAAGGCATTTTTGAGGAATTTGACCCCCTTCTCATATTAGGTTCATAAGAGTTTATATCATACCTCCCTCCAATCTTACGTCGGATTTTACTTTAATGTTTATACATACCTTGACTTATATTTAGCTATAAATGGATAGGAAGTTTACTAAATATACAGGGTGTCCCAGCTGAGATAGATCAATCTTTTTTTTGCGTTATTATTAAAGCTATCAGAATAAAATTTATGTATATCCTTTATACTCTCGATTAGAAGAAAATATTCAAAATACACTGCCCAGTAAAAGAGCTTTCCCATTTTACACCTCCGCGCGTAAAATGGATTTTTTATTATTAGATTTACTTTTAACAACCTTAAAAATATACTAATTTTCACGAAAACTACCCCCCGCCTCTTTGGGGGTGCAGTTAGAACTTTTTTATTATCAGATTCTCTTTCAGCAACCTTAAAAACCCCTATACACAAATTTTAACAAAAACTACCCCCCACCCCTCAGGGGGGTAAAATTTTATTAAAAGATTCAGTTTTAGCGACCTCAAAAAGCCCAATATATAAATTTTCAAGAAAACTACCCCCTGCCCCTCAGGGGGTGGAGTAAGAGTTTTTTTATTATCAGATTCACTTTCAGCAACCTGAAAAACCTCAATATACCAATTTTCACGAAAGCTACCCCGCCCCTTTGGTGGTGGTTAGAATTTTTTTATAATCAGATTCACTTTCAGCAACCTCAAAACCCCAGTATACCAATTTTCAAGAAAACTACCCCCCACCCCTCAGGGTGTGGATTTAGAATTTTTTTATTATTAGATTCACTTTCAGCAACCCGAAAACCCCAATATACCAATTTTCACGAAAACTACCCCCCCCCTCAGGGTGAAATTAGAAAAAAATATTATCAGATTCATATTCGCCAACCCCAAAAACCCCTATATACCAATTTTGACGAAAATATTGAAAATATTTAAAAATATTTACCCCCTCACCCCCTCGGGAGTGGAGTTAGAAAAAATTTATTATCAGATTCAATTTCAGCAACCACAAAAAGCCATATAAAGCAATTTTCAAATGTTTCTAAGAAAAATGTATTTTTCTCCACTTGCCCCCTTGCCGCACCCCAATATTCACCAAAAACAATCCCGAGCTAGAACTTTTGGTAACATACCCGTATGTCAAATTTCAAGTCTCTAGCTTAAAGCGTTCTTAATTTATCGTGCCCACAAGATTTCCCGGACAGACCGATCGATCGACCGACCGAAATTTTTTTTTGCTTGAAATTGATTTATATGGACATAAAACGTCATAAACCGCAAAAATAAGCAAAAAAAAATTTTGAAAATTTTTGCACGAATGCAAGGCTTTCCAAAATTTTGAAAATTTTCAAAATGGAAAAGCAAAAGTAACTAGAAAAGTTTAGAAGTTGGTTATAAAATGCACAATAATTAAGAAATAATGGATAATGTCATGCGCAGCATTACCCTATGCAGGGCCGTAGCGAAGAAGATTCTGTGGGGGAGAAGGTCAAAAATTACAACTTTGTTTAGCCCAAAAATACAACTTTTTTCCTTGAAAAACAAGTTAATGACTAAAAAAAGGTCCTGTTTTGGATCAGTGAAATATACAAATTTTCAAGATGGGTGCTCAGAATTCCCCAGCTCTTCCTACAACACTATTCGATTTTAATAGAGTAAAATTAAAAGAAACCATCTATTTCGGTTTTAGTATGTAATTAAACGTAAAATGTAATTTAATTTTTAAAATAGTTTTTTAAGCAACAAATTTATTAGATTTAATGAATAAAATAATACTTGTACTTTATAATACTGTAGATTTATTCAAATTTCCCGGAGCTTTTCGGCTTTCATTATGCTTAATGTACAAAGTCAACGACTCTAGCAGCTCCAGCACTATACGGTTGCAGGAAAAAAGTAAACACTATATTTCTAGAAAGCACACGCTTAATTGATGACTTTAGTATGACCGACTCTAAAAGTTCAACTATAATATAACCCAGAAAAAATAAACTGAAAATGGTATGGTTCCACCGCACTTACTTTCTTCCGAAAAATTTCAAATAGGTTTTAAGGTTTTGATTATTTTGTTGTTATTATACTATTCACAGCGCCTGCGCTAGAATAGTATTATACGGTAGTTTCGAATTTCAAAAATTTTCAAAAGCCGTCCTAGATAAAAAATTCTTGATATAAATTTGTTTCATGAAAAAATCAGCAATATCTTTTTAAATATCCGTCTGTCAGTCCATCTGTCCGTCCGTCCGTCCGTCCGGAAAATCGAAAAAAGTTGAAAGAAAATTCCGATTAACGTAACTTTTTCAGGAAAAATTACTATTATTAGGATCAATTCTACCAATTTTAAAAGTAATCCCAAAAAAAAAAGTTATAGGGGCTAAATTTAAAAAAATTAAAAAAAACATCATAATTTCAAAAAATAAAATAAAATAAAGAAAAGAATTGATAAATTTTAAATTATTTTTTTGAAATTTTTTATGAAATTTCTTTTATTCAAATTTTTCGTTTTTCAAAAAAAATCTTTTAAAAAAAATGCGGCATTACATATCTTCACGGCTTGTTCTTTTAATCAATTTCCATTTATTTTCAGTAAATATGAGAAAGTAAACTACAAATGTAAATTTTAATTCGCCTTTGCCAATTTTTTTCTGCTTGCCATAGTAATGAGATTTTGTAATGTTTGTAATTTAGTATTATCGTACAAAATTTGAGCAAAATTGTCGGGGCCATTTTCGACAAAATCAAACTTTTTTAATTATTTTTAAATTAAAAAAACACCCCTGAGCAATCCCTATAAACCTTAAGTTTAAGTTTGGTTTTGATGTGTGGAACGGTATGGCTTGTAGGCCTCTGACGAAAGGACCGACGCGACGGACAGACATCCAAAAATCAGTTTTTCGGATTTTTTTTTATTGAAAAAGAAAATAGTGATTTTTATTATTTCTGTATTTTTTTATTCCTGTAAAGTTCCGGCAATTTTTTTTTATGTCACTTTCTAAGGGCTTCTTATCCAAAATAATAATATTCAAAATCGACTAATTTTATGCTGTTGAACAGTTTTAGTGAATAGTTAGGAAGTTTCGATGTTGAGTAGGGTCGTTGGTTGAGCTAAGCTGGCGGCTTTACCTTAATATTGGAAAAGTATAAGAGATTAGTGATAATATTAATTGAAGATAATGGCAAATGTAAATGGCTTGTGGGAAGGAGATAGGAAGTAAGGAAGGAAGGAAACGATCGCATATCATATTCCTGCGTAGTCCGGTGAACAAGTTGGAAAAATTAATTCCACGTTGAAATAACTTAAAAATGTTTTTTAGTAACCAGATAAATAGTAATATATGTATGTAAGATATATTTCCTCTGCACGCAGAAAATCGTTGTGTCATGGTGAAGCATTTAAAATACATTTAAAACATTTAAAATACAATCAAAATACTTTTAAAATACATTTAAAATACATTTAAAATAAATTTAAAACACATTTAAAATGCATTTAAAATACATTTAAAATACATTTAAAATACATACAGGTAAGGGGTAGTCCAAACTTGGCAAACAAAAATAAGTTGTAAGTTTTTTAACCCATTCTGTGAAGTTTGTGAGCCCACCAATTATTTTTTTGGATTACATCTGCCAAAAATATCATCATTCGATAACAAACATACATTAAGGATGCCAACAAAAATTATTTTCAATGCATAAGTACAAAAGGAAAAAAATACAAAGAAAATAAGGTGAAATAATGGGTTATTTTCAAAAATATTGAAAAATAATCATAACTATATGAGCTTGTATCTTAGGTCAAAGTCGTATTCAGAAAACATGTTGGAAATGACCTAATCTTAGATAGATTAGTAATCTATCACCCTGCCAAGTTTGTCATACTCCCTACCAAACACCCTGTATATTACCAGACAATCAAACATTACTTAAACGTTTAGGAACGGATAGAAAACTGTTAAGCAATAATTACCAAACAAATATGTCACCAAAGTCCTACACCGAAAGAATACTTAAAACAACAAATGCCGTCAAACACCATTTCACCTATTTAAATTGCTGGTTTTGACCAGTCTGGTTAGTGCAACCGGATTAATATAACAATTTTTTTGGTTGCTGCAACCAGAAGTCTGGTAAGGGCAACAAGACACATTGTTGTGCTTACCAGATCCTTAAAATCTTGTTGTTTCTAATAACCACAACAAATAGTGTTGTTGCCTTTACCAGATTTCTGGTTGCTGCAAGTAGAAAAACAGTTTGTCCGTATTTAACTAATGATCTGGTTGGCCCAACCAGATATTTGTTTATGTGTAGTACTCAATAAAATAGTTTGCACACGTGTGGTTAGGTTATCCAGAACTCTGCATCCAAATCTTTTGTAGATATAGAGCTAAAAACCAACTTGAGCTTAAAAAATGTAAGAATTTATTCAAAATTTCACAATAAATGTAAAAATTTCAGTTTTCAGAACTCGACTATTACAATATTTTCTTTGGTACAGGGTGTCATTTCTTCGGATGTAATATAAAATTTGCTCAAAAACTTAAACACACATGTACACTGAAAAAACAATCTGGTTGGACCAACTATATCAACAGTTAATACGAAACGACTAGTTTTCTGAATGCTGCAACCAGAAATCTGGTAAAGGCAACAACACAACTTGTTGTGGTACCTAGAAACATAACTTAGATTTAAGGATCTGGTAAGAAAAAACATTTGTTTGCCCTTACCAGATTTCTGGTTGCGGCAACCAGAAAATTAGTTAGTTGTTCCGTATTTAACTTTTGATCTGGTTGGCCCAGGTTTTTTCAGTGTGGTGAATTCCACAATATATTGTGGAAAAGTTAGCACAATGTGTCTGGAAACACATTAAGTTTGTTATCGCCTCCCTAATGGAACAAATAAATGGAACAAACACTACTACTCATTGCAGAATAACTCTAAAATGTAATAACCCCAGCTAAACTGTAATCTGACGGATTTTGAAGTTGACCTGCCATCAATAAAGTTTTTAACGGGTTTACACTCAAATAATGCTTTTCTAATAGCTTTACCTCGATTTATAGATGCTTGACTTAACACCATACTTATCGACTACTTATTATCTAAATCTCTCAATCTGATGAATTATACAGTGCGATCCAAAAGTCACTTCTCTCCTTAACTTTTGAACGAATTGAGATATCAAAGTTTATTATACATTTATGTAAAATTTTATAAAAAAGTAAATAAAATACAAAATAAAAATATAAGATATACACGGTGTATTTGAAATAGCGTCGGAAAAAAAAACCAGATCATCTTTGTGACCCCAAAAATCGATTCAGAAAGAAAAAAATTGGAAAAAAAAATCTAAAAAAATTCATTAGAAAACCTTAAATCCAGCCTACAGACGACGCATCTGTAAGCTTTATCATCGCGCTTCAAATTTGCAAAATGCAACGTTGTCAGATTTTGTCGATTCCGTATTTACTGTTTGACAAAATAACTTTTATCGTTTTTTAATCATCATAGAATTTTATCAACAATAATTATAAAGTACCGTAAAAAATATTAAAATAATAACCAAAGATGTACTTGCCATATTCATAATCTTCACCTACAAACTATTTAACAGATTTTGTTTTAACAGATGCTGAAACTTAATGGGTTAACTTTCACTCACACAACTTTAACTCACACTTGCAGATTTTTTAGTAGAAAAAATACCATATCACTAGTAGTGTAAAGTTTTTGGCAACTCTAAATACATGTAATCTTTTCAAAATGTGTACCTTTTTTTATATTCGGAGATATTTAACTTTAAATTTGTTGAAAATCTTTGGGCAATTCACTTCACATTTTGATCAGTATTTTATACAGCACAAATCCAAATTTCCCATTGCACGTAAAAATAGCCCCCTGATGGGATGTAAACAACAGTTTTCTTCTTCTTCTTCTTCTTCTTCTTCTTCTTCTTCTTCTTCTTCTTCTTCTTCTTCTTCTTCTTCTTCTTCTTCTTCTTCTTCTTCTTCTTCTTCTTCTTCTTCTTCTTCTTCTTCTTCTTCTTCTTCTTCTTCTTCTTCTTCTTCTTCTTCTTCTTCTTCTTCTTCTTCTTCTTCTTCTTCTTCTTCTTCTTCTTCGGTTTTTGACTTTGTATTTTACATTTCAGCCATCGGGTTGCATGGTGGTTACATCAGTAACTAGGAGTAGTGAGAGCCAGATGTATAACGACCAAAAATTATAGAAATTTTAAGGGAAAACAACAGTTTTGCTACAGTCAAAACAATACGAAAAAATAAATGATATAACCTAAAAATACCAAACAAAGTGTAGCCAACTGTAGAAATATAAAAACTGGATTTGGTTTATGAAGCTACGACTTTTATTTAATAAATCAAACATTAAACTTTAGTGACTATAAAAAGTATATTGTGATTGTGTTTTAAAAGAAAGAAATCATCAGAGAAGACTTTTCACAGCAAGAGGATAACTTCGTTGCAACAGACGGAAAGGCATGGTACAAACCAGACGGTCCATTTCGTTTAAGTGTAACCGACGAGGACTGGTTGGATAGCCCTGGCAGCTCAAACCACAGATCTGAAGTGAGAGAGAAAGAGCTACGACTTTTCTAATTCGATTCTCAGAAAATTATTTTGACCAGTATTTTTTGCAATAAATCGTAGTGTCAATAATAAATAGTTAATAATCATTGCAGTGGTTTATGTGCGTTATTTTCCTGTAGTGATTAGACAATTTTTGTTTAATATTTCAAGTTTAATACCTATCCCGACCATTCTAATGCAAAAAAGTGTTTCAAAGTGTTGTCTACATTTTTTTACTTTATTATTTAATAAATCTTATAGTGATTCAATCGCTGTGGTTGATAATTTAAAAAAATCAGTGAAAAAAGTGTTTCAAAGTGTTGTGTACATTTTTTTACTTTATTATTTAATAAATCTTATAGTGATTCAATCGCTGTGGTTGATAATTTAAAAAAATCAGTGAAAACTTCTTGTTAAGATAAAAAACAAGGGTTGGCGAAATAGTTCGATGCATCCAGCGGATACCTAAAATATTATTATTACCTAGGTGATAATGATATGTTTACTTCATGAAAACATGCCCCTATTTTACTACGGTAGGTAAGTTTAAAAAAACTTTTCTCATCGAGTGAATCTGGCAACGTTGGGAAGATTTCATACATATTTGCTACAAGGTCACCATTAATTTAGAGAATTTCACAGCGTGACATTGACGTACGGCTAAAAGGTACATTTTTTTCAAAAAAATCCCATTCTGAAACTGCTGCACATATTTTTTTAATTTTTACGGAAAATGTTAGTTATACCATGAGCTATTCGTGTATTTTTTTTCCGACGCTATTTCAAATACACGGTGTAGACTACAACAATCAGTACTTGCTTAGGAAAAAATTACGACTACGTTACGTAATTTTTATTATTTTTATTTTTTTAATGGTTAGGGCTTAAAATATTGTTGAAAATGGAAATTGTTGTCGTTCCTTTAAAAAAATCATTTTTTTTTGTTAAATGATCAATTTAATGATATAAAAACTTAATTAGAAGCAAAAAGTATGGAAAAATAAGAAGTTTGTTGAAATAAAATTTGAATTACTCAAGAACAGTCAAAATATTTAAAAAAGAATCTAAGAAAATTTAATTTTGAACAAAAATGTTAAAAATTTAATACAAAAAAAAAAAATAAAAAATATTTAAAAAAATTACGCACATATTTTAGGCTAATCTTATTAGGTATACTCCATTTTATGAGAGAATACGAATCTGACGTCACAGTGCGTAAACTAAATAGCACTCTGTAGGGAAACTGGCATCTATTTATTTTAACTTAATACATTATTTTTACATAGAAAATATATATCTAAAAAAAAAACATTTATCAAGTCTTAAAAAATAAATGCCAATATCCCTACAGAGTGCTATTTAGTTTGCGCACTGTGACGTCAGATTCGTATTCTCTCATAAAATGGAGTATATACACCAAACGATAGTTTACGTGGTCCGAATTTGAAGTTGATATTTCAGCTCGTTGAATGTAAAGAGGGAAAGCGGGGATTTTTGAACTGCATTGTATATGCTTCGGTTAACATCGCACTTATCGTCTGTACTATTATCTAGATCTCTCAATCTGATGGACTATACTCTATAATCCATAGCATCACACTTAAACCGCGTGGTTGGCAACGGTTTATTAACTTTTCAAGAGTTTTATTGAGTAGCATTGAGGCAGATAGTTAATTCTTACGCCCCTGCTCTTGTCCTCCAGCAGGAACATTTCGTCCTGTTTTAAATCTCTTTATTCCAGCCCATTTCCCAACTCGCACACAGGCAACATTTCCCGAAAACATGACAAAAAACGTAGCAATTGAAGTTTTGTTCGTGCAAATCAATAGACAGATAATATGAGGACATTATTACTTGCACACTTGCAAAATTTTCCGAAACCACAGCATAAACCGTAGCAGTCAATGTTTTTCTCATTAGAATACATTTAAAATACACTTAAAATACATTTAAGGTACATTAAAATAAATGTAGGGGAGATACCAATGAATGGGACACTTTTTTTTTAAACGACTGCCAAAATTTTATTTTTTATCTTTTATACGTAACTTTTTTTAGGTATTATATTTGGAAATAACAGAAAACAGTCTAAGTAATAAACCTGAATAATATTTATTTTTACCAACTACGAGCATTAAAAAAAACTTAACTTGTCCCATTCAAGAATACGGTATTATTGAATGGGACACAAATACAAAATTTGCTATTAAAGATAACAAATCATGAAATACCTATTATTATCACTATTACTAATAACAGTAGACCTATAATGTTATTTCATAACAGAGAGTCTTGTCTTGTTGTCCCATTCAAGGAAACGAAATTTCCCCTATTCAAAAACCTAACAATATTATCAAAAAAAAAAAAAATACTAAAAATATTTACCTTTATCTATAATATTCGATTATTTGGTACCTATATGTTTCGTGTTATTCTAGACTATTACATAAACCAAATTCAGTTTCCTTTTGCCCTTCGTCAATAAAATATCTTTCAAAATTATTAAAAAAAATACCTTTGACTTGGTAAAACTGACTTATTAAATTTGTCAAAAGCCCAGCTGCCTAAACATTGTCATTTTTTATTATTTTTTAACCTGAGGCGATCTAAGCATGGTTACAAACACCAAAAATTACGAAGCATAGCTCGTAAACAGGCACTGTCCCATTCAATATGTCCCACTCATGGGTATTTCCCCCTACTACCAAACAATTAAGAATCGAGACTTCTCAACGCATGATTACATTTTTGTAGTTTTCATACACTTAAAAGTTTTAAGTAGGTAAGTGCCATACAAACAAGTAGGAAATAAAGAATCATTTTTAATTATACAAAGTTGGCCAATTGTGGAGATGTTTCTACGCGTGAACTTGGTGGCCAACCATAAAAATTTTTTTTTGTCTATGTGGTCAACCAACTCTGCAGAATGTCGAGTCAATACAAGCAGTTAATTGCCGTATGGCGATTTCTCCCGTTAGATTAGACAGGGACAAAAGTTCTACCCAAAAAGGATAGAAGACAGTGGGAGGGTATCCCACTTTCACCCAACCAAACAAATTCTGTATTTGTTCTTTGTTAAACAAATACAATATTTACTTGGCCGGGCGAAAAGTGTAACTATATTATTTTTATTAAAGAAATTACTGGCGCCATCTAAATTTTAGTAGAATTATCTTATTCTACAGATTCACATTAGCTATGTTCGTTCGTGCCGCTCAGTGCTACACTTTCCGGCCAACCAGATAAATACTGTATTTGTTGTATGAAAAATAAATACAGTATTTATTTGGTTGGCTGGAAAGTGTAGCACAAATGAGATAGAGATAGGGTAGACGTCTTTTGTTTCATAATTCTAGTTGTAGAGAGCTCCATTGCCGAGACATGGTCAATAGAAGATCAACCTATTTTTCCACAATCGAGACAAGAAGTTCAGCTTCCCGATTCTCGTGAAACCTCAAGTATAACCGTTTTCATAATAATATAAATTTATTTCATTCAAGTTTGCTTACCTTTCGCAGTTTATTGTGTTTCTTCGAAGTGAACAATTTATATTATTCTGGATTTAGTTCCTGGAGGTAAAGAACAATACATAAATATATAGTACTTCTTTTTTAAATAATAATAAGTTATTTCCATAGAAAATTTCACAATTTATCGGATAATATCTTTTTTAATTACCACAACATATTGTTTTAAAAATAGTCTTTAAAAATCATTAATGCTATAGTGGTCGATTAACTTGGATCAATAGAGATTTTTAAATGTTTATAAAATAAAAAGCATTAGACATAACATATACCAAAATTAGATTTAGTACTCTGTGGTACTTACCTACGCATAGAGTTGGAACAGACTCAACTGCTTCCTCCCCCCATGGCCGTTTTTAAGGAAAATAGCTGATTTTTAAAGAAAACAGTTTAAATTATGCATTTTTTGCCCAAAAACAGCTTTATAGATCCTCCCCTAAATCACGTGCCGTATCGAGCCCAAAAAAAGGGGACACGCAATATTTCTGTAAGATTTAAAAGACAAACCATACGCCCTATAAAAACTCTTCAATTAAAATACATCGACGGAAATGGCTTCATTTTCATATTATGCCTTAATCTTCCTCCATCTTTCAGCATTCTTTTTTAATTTTTAGATTCTTTTTACTGTAATTTTGAAAAAAAAAATAATTTTGAATTTGACAAGTAATGACATTTTATATTTTATCAAAAGAGACGATATTTACGCACTGATAACATACAGGGCCCGATGCGACAAGTGTGAGCTATCGCGATAAAAATAAGGCGTACTAAATTTTAGGCCAATATATCGACCTGAAAATTAGTACACCTTATTTTTAGACAACTTCAAACAAATTTAGGGGGTGTCCCTACAAATCTACTTTTTAAGGACCACTCCATTACACATACATACACGTAACCCTCCTATCCCTATAGTAGAGTAAAACTACGATGTTTGTTTCCAGACAAATAGTTGATATTTAGGTTTGTGCCATGTTTTCGGGAAATTTCGCCTGTGTGACTCGCAATAACAGCATTTTCTCATTTAATTTCTCATTTCTGATTTCAGATGCAAATATTATAGATATTTCTTCCGCAAATAAATTGTCCAGACTCTCGAGCCAACCGACTCCAATTTATTACACTTCAGGAGTCACTCCCGACATTAGACCAACAGATGTGATACGGCTCGAGAAAAGGGCCCACTTTGAGGAGTTTAAAGTTTATATTTGTGATTTTTTTATTTCTGTACACTGAAAATTGGTTACCTTATTAAATATACTCAGGGGCGGACTTGGCTATAGGCTAAGTAGGCAAATTTTGAAGGCGGCTAACATTTTTCTTTTATATTCAATTTTTTAAAATTAACGTATGCGCCTTTTTTTGTTGAGGGCGTTTCTTTTTTTTTTTTTGGTAGGGGCGCCAAGCTTTGGTAGAAACCGCCAAGGACAAAGCTTTTTTTTTAGGGTGTTTTTTTTTTTGATAGGGGCGCCAAGTTTTGGTGTAGAAACCGTCAGGGACAAACCTTTAGCTTTTTTTTTGAGAGCGTTTCTTTTTGTTTTGCAGAGGAGGCGCCAAGCTTTGGTAGAAACAGTCAGAGACAAAGCTTTTTTTAGGGTTTTTTTTGCCAGGGGCGCCAATTTTTGGTAGAAACCGTCAGGGACAAATTTAGAGCGCTTTTTTTTTTGGTAGGGGCGCCAATTGTTGGTAGAAACTTTCAGGGACAAAGCTTTTTTTTAGGACGTTTTTTTTTGCCAGGGTCGCCAGGTTTGGTAGAAACCGCCAGTAATAAACGGCCAAGTCTGTCCCTGAATATACTGAATGGTTTTGTATCCATCCAAACTTTAGCTATTGAATAGAAGTTGTTATAGTAACAAAACAACATTATGTTTTACTGTATTCAATAAGTTGCTTGAGCAGAGCCGTTGCGAATTTATTGAGGGAAATAATGCAAAATTTTTCCAACTTATCGATGGAAAAATTAACATCTTTTTTCCAAAGAAAAAGTTCATCAGCTCAGTTTTTACCCACTTTTTAATGAAGAAATTACCAACTATTAAAAATTTCGTTTAATGTTCCAACATTTTTAACCCTTTAGCTGCTGTGGGCGTATATATACGTTTCGCACAAATAAATATTAACAACTTGAAACTGCTGCAAACCTTCTTATACGTTTATCTACGTATTAATTATATAATTATTTATTATATACGTATTTATTATATACGTATTTATGGGCTTATTTATACATTGCGCCCAAATAAATTATTTACAGCCTAAAACTGCTGAAAAACGTTCTTATACATATGTATACGCGGAAAAATGCCGCAGTTAAAGGGTTAATGCGGTTAAAACCAATTGAACGGGCCTTTCAAAGGGATGAGAATCGAACTCTCGCGAGCGGACGTTTTTATTAAAGGTTTAATAATGAATCAGAAGGATTGACCCGCTTGGCTCTTTCCCTCTACCCAACTTGGTTTTAAATATTTTTTTTATACATAAAAATCACTGTCTTGAACATTTCTCGACGATCAGCTTGTCTCGTCTAGCAAGAGCCTCTACGATTAACTTTTTGCCTCCTCTCCCGAGAGTCTGCAGAGTTAGCTGACTGTCGAAACATCCATATTAGGCCAGACTAGTTTTTATCATTGCCAATGATTTTTTATTTCCATAGAAATTTTTTAAGTAGTACATAGGTTTATGAACGTACAAAAATTTAATCAAAGGTCAAGAAGTCTCGATTCTTGGTCAAGAGTCTCGACTCTCGAAGACGTGACTCTCATATCGTCTTGATTCTTTACAGTACACTCGTTTTGATTTTTCTCGGATTCGAGACAAGACAAGACAAGAAATCTCGATTTCTTGATTTTTGTAAAACCACAAGGGCCTCATTTTAGGTAGAATTCTGATTTATCATAAACCGCGGGACATTTAAATGTGGTATTTCCGCCGACAACGTTTTAGTTTATCAAAAAACACTCAGAAAAATCACTCAAATTACAACATCATCCATCTTATTCCCATTTCGTTTCTTATACAACCATACATCTTCTAATCGAACTTTAAAGTTCACTTTCTTGTAACTGCGATTAGGAACAGAATACTATTGAATCAACGTTTTTTAAGTTTCATTTTCTTTTAATTTTATTTGCCATTTCTGTTGACCCCATTTCACATAATGTTACTAAATAAAATTTAAATTCTAGGAATTTTAAAAAAATATCTTAAACAGTAGGGAAATTTTCCTTTAAAACGTTGTCTTAAACTTTTCTGTAAGCCGATATACAGGCGGTCCAACCGACTTTAAATTTGAAACACTTAAATAGGATAAAAAATGATCTTTTGGCATATATGTATTTGATAGTTTTAACTTTTAAGTTATGACAGAGGGACATGGGTTTTTTTTAACGGAAAGGGGTGTCGTGTGATATATAATTTTAAAGCTCACAAAATTCCCTATATATTTTTTATTTGTTTTTACATTTTTAAGGGTTTAAAATAGGGTTGAAAATGGTAATTTTCGTCATTTTTTTTATCAGTTTGCGATAAATGATTAATTTTATGATGTAAAATAATGTAAAAAATATGTAAATTATACTTTTAAACGAATTTTAAATGATATAAATAAAAATTTCCCAAAAAAAATATTAAAAATGGTATTTTTAGCAAAAAATTGTGAATAATCACACCTTTTTTAATTAAAAGTGAAGTGTTAAAACTTTTATAATTTACAGATCATAGTGATTAAAGAACAATCCACACAAACCAACCGACTGGCCTGCCGGTCATTACTAAGCTTTAGAAAATCTTGACACTTTAACCTGTCAATTTTAAAAGTTTTGACACTTTATTCTGCAGGATATAAAAATTTTAAACTTACTCTGTCAATTATATAAGTTTAACACTTTAAACTGTCAATTACAAAGTTTTGGCACTATTATAAAGTTTTGACACTTTATTCTGTCAATTATAAAGTTTTTACACTTTACTTTTTTACTTTATTATAAAAAAAAACTCTAGTCCTTCAACGCCGTCCAAATGGTTTTATACATTTTAATATGCAAAAATTTAAATTAGGTTACAATTTATTTATTTTTTTTTTATTTCTAAAAAAGCTTTATTATACGGCGCATCGCTAGAATAATATTATACGGTAGTTTGGAATTTCCCAAAATTGCCAAAAAACTTCCTAGACAAAACACTCTTGGATACAAATGTATTTCATGAAGAAATAAAAAACTCTGAAAAAGTCCGTCCGTCCGAAGTCACGATTTTTGTGGACACGATAACTCCAGAACGAATTATCCGATCGACTCGAAATTTTCAGGAAAAATCAAGTTCTACGAGGGGAAGATCCCTATTGTTTTTTTAAGTAATCCCTACAAACACAAAAAAGTTATGGGGGGTTAAACTTAAAAAAAAAACAATTTTTTTTGTTTGGGAGCGTTCAAGTATTACGTAACGCAAAATTTGGCCATTTTTGACCCCACCCCCCCATGTAACGCGGCGTAACATTTTCGATACCCCCACCCATTTTGCTTTATGGTTTAAACCGGTTTTTAACCGGTTATTGCTTCCGTGTTTTGACCTAAAACCGGTCTGATGTAATTTCCGCAACCGGTTAACTGAAAACCGGTTATTGGCTATGGTTTTCCATCTCTAATTGTTTTTGTTTAGAGGATGTAGTGAACTGTTAACCACGCCGTGTGCCATAAAATTTGCAAGGAATCCATCTCTTTAAGCCTAGATCATTGTTAAAAACGTGATCCAATAAACATTTTATAAGTTTATAATTATTTAAGTGTTACGTAACATTTTTACTGACCCCCACCCCCCTGTGTAACGCGGCGTAACGTTTTAGAGACCCCCCACCCCCCCCCCCCTAGCGCGTTACGTAATACTTGAACGGTCCCTTTTTCGCAAAAAGAAAACTAAAAAAGTTAAAAATTTTGAAAAATTTTTTAAGTTTTTTTTTGGATTTTTTTTTGAAAAAAAAAATCCTTTTCAATTTTTTTTTAAGAAAAGATTTTTTTTAATGTCTTTTATTTTTTTTTTTTTTAATTATTTTTTTTACTCATGCAATATACCATTTACTGTGAATGTGGAGCATTACATATCTTCACGGCTTGTTATGATTTGTTAAATTAAACATTCGATATTTATCCTGGTTTGTACATTTTGGATACTATCCCAAATACTGTTGGTAAACAGGACATTTATAAACCCTTTGCTCTCTAATGGTGCCTTAATAGACTAAATTAACTTAATTTTAACTTTATACATGGAAGTCATATTAATTAATTAAGTAATTAATTGAACTAATTAATGATTAGTAATAGAATTACTTCATTAATGCCGTAATTAAAACGGACCTTTTCAAACGCACAGAAGAATATGAGGCATGATAAAAAATAATTGAATAAAGTTTATCTCTAATCTGAAGCCATAAAGATACGGAATAGGCAACTTTTTAAACGAAATAAAATTTTACAGATTTATTATTTTTGTGTAGGCCAAATTCAATAGGATTACTATTTTTAAAACTTTTCTTCTTTATGGTTGGAAATATAAAAATTTGGATATAAGGGGCTGTCCATTACGTAACGCGCCTACGGGGGGGGCGCGGGTCAGAGAAATTGTTACAGTTTGTGACAGGGGGGAGGGGGAGGTCTAGGTAAACGTTACGTAACGGAATTTAATAAATTTAATGTTTATTTCCTAAGCTTGGCAGATGAATTTTTATTTCAACATAAATTACTATTTAGTGGCCCATAATTCCCCTTTTCACACAAAAATTGACGAAACTATGCATATTTAAATAATATTGTAATTAGTAAAAAAACTGTTGACATTGATATTAAAAAAAATCTTACGGACCTGTTCTTGCGTGATCTTGCCAATGAATCATCGGCGATGATACATTTTCGCGCGGGGGTCAATTTTTTGAAAAATTGCGTTACGTAATATATGGACAGCCCCTTAATACCAAATTATGGTTTTATTAAAAGTTTATATCATTGCACGAATTTACTGAGAAGATTGTCACGTAAAAAAATACTGGTGCTTTAGCGGTAACAAAACAAACTAACATGCAAAAAACATTTCCTTAACAAAAATTAAAAATATATGTTTATTAAAAAAATACTTTTTCGCCCCTGAAAATTTAATTATTAAAATACAGCAAGTTTATTTACTAAGCCCAAAAATGATTAAACATTTGTTTCGTGTCTAATCAATAAGTTATGATTGATTTTATAATTTGAGACTACAGCATTAAGTCTCTCTTAATAGAAAATAAAGACATCCCATACTAAAGGCCCCATAAACAGAAAGCTATAAAAAAATCCCCTTTGACCCCTTACTTTAACTTAACTTAATATCAGAAACAATGCCAGTTGGATAAAAAATCAATCTTCCAAATTTCAAAGTCTTTAGCCTAAAGCTTCAAAGTTCTTCTTGCAATTACTTTTTCTAGAAAACGGTTAATCTTACAGTGTTACAACAACAGACCTTTTTTTATGTATTTTGACCTGTGGAATCATATTCTAGAAATAAAATTACAAAAAAGTTACACAGAAAAAAGTTTGGGA
Organism: Brachypterus glaber; assembly: GCA_958510825.1. Taxonomy (NCBI): domain Eukaryota; kingdom Metazoa; phylum Arthropoda; class Insecta; order Coleoptera; family Kateretidae; genus Brachypterus; species Brachypterus glaber. The sequence goes on from OY294054.1 coordinate 9,388,728, forward strand.
CAAAAAACTGATAAGGCCTCCCCGTTCGCACACCCCTGGTTAAAATAAGTACATGATAACATACGAAGATGAACCTTATTAAGATTAGTTTACATTCAAAACTTCGTTGCTGTATTTCAAAGGGTTCCTGCGTTATTAAATAAAAACCGAATATTTTAGCCACTTTCAGAGTGGCTACCTTACGACGCATTTTTAGACATATGTTTATAGGAAATTTTTATATTTTGCAATGTAGAATCGATCCTTAAAATTAATTACCCTATTTCTGGATAACCCTGTATACTCACAAAATTGAAATATAGCTATGCGGAACACCCTGTATAATGGAATGCGTAGCATTACATATCTTCACGGCTTTTATTAGTTTATTAGATGATTTTTTCATTAAATAGGATTTGGAAGGGCCCCCATAAAAAAATTAATTTGCCCTATTAATTTAATAACAAGAGCCCGCATAAAAAGGTTGTTTTTTACTGATTAAAGAAGAAAAACTTTGTGGGGAAGAGAAAACATTTCGCCTGACCGTTTTGAGGACCCTCCTTTGGTCGTTTCGCGGGCTCCCGAGAACCTTGCCGGCCCAGGTACCCAATCCGCCACTGAATAAATGTGACCCTTGCATGTAGGATATCTCTAATATTATTTGCTGTGATGGTGATGGATTGAGAGTATTTGTCTGAGAAAATATCAGATTTTGATTGATTTATCAAAATCCAATATTGGAAAACTAAAATACGCGGTTGTTGATTGGACAGTGGTCAACTGTCTAATATTATGATTTAGTAAAAGGGGTAATTCAAAAAAAGCGCGCAAAATACGGAAAATGTGCATTTTTTGGGTTGTTCCTATGATCTAGCAATAAACAAAATTTCAATTTGGACCAATGTTATTTTGGGAATAATTTTGTCAAAAAAACTAAACGCATCCCTCTTAACTGTTAATATCAGCCTTAAATGTTTATTGTTTACACACAGGATTTGGAATATTTGTAGCAAAATTAATGGAGAGCCCCTAGCACAAGCCAAAAGCTTATTTGGGGCTCTCCATTAATTAAATAAATAAAAATAAATAAATAATAATGTGGTGCTATAGGAGAATGTTAGATAAAATAGTCATTATAGTTACAAACGAGAGTATATTAAAAATGGTGGAAATGGCAAAAATACGTCTTTGTCAACTACCCCATTACTTTGACAACTACCCCATTGCTTTGTCACTGGGGAATCCAGATTTTGGGATACGGATTAAGATTTAAAAATTTCTTTTGATGTGTTTTGCTTTCACTACAAAAGGTACAATTTATTTTGGCTCTTAGAGATAGGCTATTTTTTACACTCTTCATAGATCTCGAGATGGAAGAGTATTATACACTAGGGTGGAAGGAAATTATGTTATTGAAAATTTTAAATAGTGAGAAAGTTGGTCCTTGCGACCAATAATAAGCCTACAAAATATCTTCATCTGCCCCAGGCGGCAAATTCATTTTATAAAATTTAGTCACAACATAGGTATAAATAAATTTAATTTTTTGGCGTGGTATTTAATTCCAGCAGTTTCTGTGACGTAACGAAAATGGGCGGCTTGGTTCTCTAAAGGCGGATCACAAAAATTAAAAAAATTAGGAAAGCTAAAAAACTGATTTTAAATGCTAAATCCACTAAAACTAAATTTTGCCATAAAATGTGACATCCGCCCCTTGAGAACCAAGTACCTGATATTTATCAGAAAAAATGAGTATTGAGTTTCATGAAATATTGCTGAAATTTTAGCTATTTTCTAAGATTTTCCCAACTTTTCCCGAATATTTTCTCTAATAATCCATAATACCATATTAGCTAGCACATAAAACTCCTAATAAATCGGTTTGTTCATAAATTACGGAACGCTTAACCCCAGTGATTGACCTCTATAGAGGCAAAATAAGTTCGTGCCATGTGTATGGCCGCTATAGCAACATCTAAAATTATCAGTTTACCATTAGTTTATTTTCCATGATTTTGTAACACCACGGGGTTTTTGGGTTCGCTGATTACGAATCTGATGCCAGTTTTCCAAAATTTAAAATGGCGGATCCAATATGGCGGATTATATTTTTAAAGTTACTCGGATTTGCTTGAAACTTGGTACTCGGGGGTTTTTGGGGTCGCTAATTACAAATCTGGTGCCAGTTTTCCATAATTAAAAACGGCGGATCCATTATGGCGGATTAGATTTTCTCGGAGAATTTGATCCGCAACATTGGATCCGATATTTTGAATTTTGGAAAACTGGCACCAGATTCGTAGTCAGCGACCCGAGCAAATCCGAGCAACTTTAAAAAATCTAATCCGCTATATTGGACCGCCATTTTGAACGCTAACTTTTAAATTCTGACCTCGGATTCAGATCCAGCGACCCAAAAACATACAATATGATAATATCATGTTTTTTCAAAAAATATTTTTTTCAGCACATTTTTGGCACGAAAACTTTATTTTCACTGCACTGTGAAGGGGGTAAAAGGTGAGGGTCAAATAAAGTTAAGTTTGGACAAATACTTAACTTAACGGAAAAAGACGCAAAATTTTATAACGATAAACAAGAATGAACCTAAAAAAAAAACAAAATAACAGTTTTCAACCATAGCAAGCAAAGAGTTTTTTTATACGATATTTTATGACTAATTTTTATAAAATTTATTTGACGCTTGGGGCAGATAAAGATATTGTTTGATCGAAATTGGCATTGGCATTTTTGGGTTTAGAATGTCATGAAACGTCGAGAAAATTTGAAAAAAGTGAATGTTAAAAAAATGTATGTCTGTCGGTCTGTCTTTCTGTCTGTTTTTAAACCTATAACTTTTTAACGAAATTTCCTCTTTTACTAAACGATTAAGGACCTTTTTTATATGCGTCGCATGATGTGACTCACATCAAATATAGTTAACATTGGAGTAAGGCAAGTGGGGGAAAACGGAAAAAAACTATAATTTTTAGCGATATCTTATTATTTATAGTGCGAAAGAAAATTTTACAGTTAAAATTTGTAGTCATTTTTATCGTAGGACTATTAGTTTTCGAGATATGGACATATATTTTTTACATTAAAATTTCACTTTTAACATATACCTATTAGGGAACGTTCAAGTATTAAGTAACGCAAAATGTACCAAAATTCATACACTTCATACCTCGGTTCTGGCGTTATTCAAGGCTGTAGACTCTACAGCCTACAGTGTAGAGATTTTATATTTTGGCTACCCCCAAACACGCCCCCCATTAGTGGGGGTAGCCCAAATATGAAATCTCTATAATCTATAATAACGCGAGAACCAGGGTATGAAGTATAAATTTTGGTACAATTTGCGTTACGTAATATTTGAACGTTCCCTTAGGTATATGTACATCTAATTTGGATTAAATCCAAATGAGATGTCAAAAGTAAAATTTCAATTTTTTTTTTTTTTAATTTTACATCTGATATTGGCGCGGTCAAAAAAAAAGTCCGATAATACTAGAAAAAAAAACTAAAAGGAAATGGTACAAAAATGTAGGAAAAATAACGAATTTGTGAAAAATAACAACAAGAAAATTGTTGATAGAATAAAATTTTTACGATTAGATTCGTGAACTCCAACGGAACAGAGACAAAAAATCATTTTTCCACGGGTCTAGAAAGAGCACCCGTTTCAGTTTTTTTTATGTGATCAAATTAACCATATGGTAGAGAAAATCCAACACTTATCTTAAATCAGCAATACCACATGCTTGTCCAAACTATACTATGGTCGAATTAACCGTATATAGCTAAATTAAACATTATATGGTTAAGTCAATCATACGGTTTTGTTAAATCAAATTAAATGTTGGATTGACTATGCCATATAGTTAAATTAACCATATAAAAAGGGTATTGTTGGTTTAAACATACGTTTTTTTGTGTGTACCAAAAAATATTTGTATCGAATTCGAAATAACTTGCATTTTAATCCGTCTGTTCTTCCGTCTGTTCGTCTGTGGGTCACAAATCTGGTATATACGATAACTCAAGAATGGAATATCAAGTTCTGTGAAAAAAAGGCTCCCTATTGTTTTTGAAAAAGGTGTCTTTAACACAACTTCAAATCATTTTTAAAAATATAAGAAAAAGTCCCACTAACTTCGATTAAAAAACAAACAGTTTTTTTGATAGAAATATTCAAGCCAATTTGTGAAAGAATTGTGAAAAATTGATGAATTGGAAATTATCAGAAAAAATAACTTGACTGATAAAAATAGTTTTACGAATAAAAAAATAGGGCCGCCACTTTTCTATAAAGTATAAAAAATAGGTAAGTGCGCACCCGAGCTAAACAAAAATAATATTTTGGGAAGTATATCGAGAAAAAACGCAGTATACTATGGAATGCGAAGCATTTCATATCTTCACGGCTTGTTAAATTTGTAGTCATAAATCTAATAAAGCGTATCATGTTCAAAAGAATGGCCTTTAAAGCGTAGAAAAACGAAAATTTAATTGACCTGTCACTGTAGATGCCTGATGAAAAATATTGAAACCATATTAAAATTATACAGAAAAGTGGCAGTTGTTAGCGTAAAGTTAGTCTATTACATACCGGGGCAGAAAATGTTTCTTTCGTGCACAGAGTGATCGAAACTTAAGAACCTAGTTGTAGTAGTAGTAAATTTTTGGGTTTGCCAAAGCCGGACAACTAGGCTATTTATGGCCTTTTTTGTCACCTCAGGCAATCTTAGCTGTTTACTAATTTGAGTCCTCCTTAAACCTTCCCGTCTTTTTAATAAAGGTCAGAATATTGGCCCGGGGGAGGTCTCTTAGTTCGTCTTGATTGAGCCTTTGAGTTTCAAAGACTTGCAACCTGATCCTCTCGAATCTCACACACTTAGGTAAATAATAAGAGGATGTCCCATCCTCTCCACACTCTGGATACAGCGAACTTTCTAGAATCCAGATGCGTAACTGGAGGGGCGCGAGTGGGCTAAGCCCCCCTGGCCTTGGTTTGAGCCCCCCTGGCGTTTTTATTGAGCCCCCCTGGCACTCTTTAAGTCACCTACCTATGCACTTTTAACCTTATATAATAAAAAAATCTACACTGTAAAAACTGCATGTAAAATAATGTAAAAATACATGAATTTACATAGTACGGAATAGTAAATTTACTATTCTGGACTATGCATAATACATGAATTTATGTAAAATAATGTAAAATAATGTTAAATAATGTAAAATAATGTAAAATAATGTAAAATAATGTAAAATAATGTAAAATAATGTAAAATAATGTAAAAGAATGTAAAAGAATGCAAAAGAATGTAAAAGAATGTAAAAGAATGTAAAATAATTTAAAAATATATATTTACATTTATTTACATATTTTTACATGATTTTATAATTTCGGGCTATGTTATTTTAAGACGCGCGTGCGCTTTGGACAATAACCAAGAAGGCGTCGCATCATGGCACGGACCGTTTAATATTGTTATTGTTAGAGATAGCGACGCATGCTGCTAGGTTAAAGTGTTAAAAGTGTAAAACAAGGTAAATATTATTTATGTACGATATTTAAATGCTTTATTTGTGAACTAAAATTTACATTCATTATAAATTACGATCTTTATCAACCAATAGATCTTTAAGGAAAGATGTAAGCAGTTTATACTCGTATTAAGGGTGCAATAGTTTGGTTTATTAAACCAAATGAACTTTACGCTACGATATTACAAAAAAGCTTTGACACAGAGACTTGTAATTTGGAACAAAAATTTTCTAAGTAGTAAATTAAATTCTTTCAAATTTCAAGTCTGCAAAATATTACCATTCTGGACTATGTAATTTTTACCGTTCCGGTCTATGCAAAATATTACCATTACGGACTATGTAATTTTTACCATTCCGGTCTATGGCATCATATTACCATTTACGGACTATGTAATTTAATGTAATTTATTTTTACCGTGTAGAGATCCAGGCAAGTAAAAATACACTGCCCAGTAAAAGAGCTTTCCCATTTTTCACCTCCGCGCGTGAAATGGATTTTTATTATCAGATTCACTTTCAGAAACCTCAAAAACTCCAATATACCAATTTTCAAGAAAACTACCCCCCGCCCCTCAGGGGGTGGAGTTAGAATCTTTTTATTATCAATACACTAATTTTCACGAAAACTACCCCCCACCCCTCAGGGGGTGGATTTAAATTTTTTTTATTATCAGATTCACTTTCAGAAACCTCAAAAACCCCAATATACCAGTTTTCACGAAAAATACCCCCCACCCCTCAGGGGTCGAAATTAGAAAAAAATATTATCAGATTCATATTCGTTAACCCCAAAAATACATCTTGTATAGCATGAGAGTTATCCCCAGTATAAAAGATTTCTTAATACTGGTTTTAACAGCGTTTTGTTTTTAAAAATTAAATGAACCGCTCTTGAGTTAATTGACATTTATTTCTTCTAAATTGATATCTTTAATGTACATTTGTGTGTTTATCACATAAATTAAATAAAGCATATAAAATAAAAAAGAATGTTTTTTTAAGCTTGGAAAAATGAAGGTACTTTAGCAAAATTTAATTGGGTTGTCACTTTAGATCCCTAATAGAAAAATGTTGGGCCCCTGTAATCCACGCTCATGGATATTTATTCTTCGACTTAATATATCTTTTGATGCGCTTTGCTTTTGTTATATTTTATTTTGTTAGGCAGTTTAGTTATTGTGATATGGAGCAATCCAGAAATGGGGTAACGATTATAGGGGGGTAGTAGTAAATACGACAAAGTGGTTAGGGGACGTCCATAAAGTATGCCACACTTTTTCGGCTATTTTAACACCCCTCCCCTTGCCACAAAGTGTCACACTGGCACTGACCCCTCATGCCACGACATATTAAATTTTTATATACATAAAAAAAAACAAGTTTTTACTTGACAGACTAGCCAAGACAAAAACCAAGACGTGTTTCGTGTGTGTGTGTTTTTTTAATATTGATTCTTAAGCGAAACCACATATTTAGAAAATAAGTATTTTGGAATTGGGCACCGTTGTAGTCCAGTCAAATAATGAAAAATTCCTATGTTAAATTGCAATAAATTTACACGGGCTGATATTTTAAAGGGTAATAGTGGATAGTAACAGAACACTCCTGTTAGTTTTCCACCCGGTGATTTGCGTAACGGGTGTCCGCTATTTTGAATTTTAGGGGTGAGTGCGATTATCTCGCTAAATATGCATCTCACGATAAAAATGCATAAAACCAATTTTATTAAGGGGAAAATTTCCAACAATTTTTGCTTCGATTATTTTTTTTAATATATTAATATCAACCGAGTTTTCAAAAATGACCATGTTGGGGGTGAAATTCGTTTTTTCAATTTTTCAGCCGAATTATTCACCGTATGATAAAAGTGGTTATAATCGAAATTTTAGCTCTTGAAATTCTCTATTAGTTTTATACATTACGCATTTTGATAAGTATTTTGTTACGGTTACAGTGGGCCCTGAAAGTCGAGTTGCACCCTCTGTAACCTTACCAAAGTAAATATGAAAATTTATAATATATGAAACTTATAGAGAATTTCAAGAGCTACAAGTTTGCCTATAACTAATTTTATTGTCCGATGAATAATTTGACTGAAAATGAAAAAAAAAAACAATTTCAATTCCAACATTTTTAAATTAACTCGATTGTTATTATTATATTAAAAAAAATATCCAAACAAAAATGGTTGGAAATTTCCTTCTTAACAAAATTGTTTATATGCATTTTTATGGTAAGATGTATATTAGGCAACTCACCCGTAAAATTCAAGAAAGCGGACACCCCTTACGCAAATCACCTGGTGAAAAACTAACAGGAGTGTGCTGTTACCATCCACTACTACCCTTTAAAATATCAGCCCGTGTTCATTTATTGCAATTTACATTTATTATTTGACTGGACTATTGTGGTTTTACGAGACTTTTCGGGGATTATAATGTTTATGTTTGTTTTTTTTAACCTCGTACTATTCTACTTAATTAAGCATCCCCTAAGTCCAGGACTTGTGTGGGCTAGTAGTAGAGGGAACCACCGGCTTTAATTGACTTTCGAACCAATATATCTAGGGAGTACGCCTTCGTCAAATTTTAATTATTAATTAACTGAAAAAGGCAATGGGCGCCAGTGAGGTTTGAACTCACGATCATAATGAACTATAAAAAATTACAATTAGTACATATAAAACAATTAAAGTCAAAAAACATATTTACCTATACTGCCCTGCTAAGACAAGTTGTCCTATCTGCAAATTAGATGATTTGAGCTATGGGCAGTTTTATTGTTTTTGTTTGCACTTTTTGAAAACATGTTTAAATCAATATAGCGTCGGGTTCTGCTTTATTTTACATCAAAAATACGTGATATCTTAAAAAAAAGATTTAATTTAATAAGATTTTGAATTTGGTTTTATATTTTACACCTTAATTAGTAAAAAAATTGGGTCTCGTCAAATACATAAATACATATTTTGCTTTTTAAAATCTCGCTAAAAATGAACTGTGTATTCTAAAGCTTATCCGATATCGTCCATTGTTTTGACAAATATAAATATATTTATTGAATTTGTTCTCATAAATCTAATAAAGCATATCAAGTTCAAAAGAATAGCTTTTTAAGCGTGGAAAATTTGTTGAGAATCGATTTAGCGACTCTTCTACTGAGTCTAGACTAAAACACTGCCAAATCATAAATTAAAACAAGCCGTGAAGACATGTCATGCTTCGCATTTCATTTTATACTCTTTATTGTGAATATTGCGTTTCCTCTCGATTTACTTTCCAAAGTATTTATTATTTAAATACACTGCCCAGTAAAATCACTTTCCTATTTTTCACCTCGGCGCGTTAAATGGATTTTTTATTATCAGATTCACTTTCAGCAACCTCAAAAACCAAAATATACAAATTTTCACTAAAATACCCGCCACCCTCCCTGGGGTTGAGTTAGAATTTTTTTATTATCACATTCACTTTTAGCTACCTCAAAAACCCCTTTGTATCAATTTTCACGAAAACTACCCCCCACCCCTCAGGGGGTGAAGTTGAATTTTTTTATTTTTGAAATATGATTCCTCAGGTCAAAATACATAAAAAAGGTACTCTTGTTGTAATACTGTAGGATTAACCGTTTTTGAGAAAAGTTCATTTGAAGGTGAAATTTCACGGTTCGAGGAATAAAAATTAAATACTAAAATGTCGAAAACCAAAATTTTAATGATGCAATATTATTCTACATCAAAAACTAAGAAAAAAAGTTTCCATACATGTAGGTCGAAAAAACGCTTTTAAAGCTACCATAGTCCCTTAAAAATGGTGCATATTTAGGAGACCATAGCTCCATTAGGATTGATTTTTGGAAGTACCTGTATATGAGGTTTTTTTCTTAGTTTTTAATGTACATTCGCCCTGCATCATTAAAATTTTGGTTTTCAACATTTTAGTATTTAATTTTTCGTCCTCGAACCGTGGAAATTCACCTTAAAATGAATTTCTCTCGAAACGGTTAATCCTAGAGTATTACAACAAGAGTACCTTTTTTATGTATTTTGACCTGAGGAATCATATTTCAAAAATAAAATTGCAAAAAAGTTACACAGAAAAAAGTTTGGGACAAAAAACTGAGAAGCCCCCCCCCCGTTTCGCACACCCCTGGTGTACATGAAAATAACAAATAAAAACGGGCCTTGGTAGGATTAGTTGACGTGCAAAACCTCGTTGATATATCTCAGAGGGTTCCTGAGTTATTAAATAAAAACCGACTTTTTTAGCCACATTCAAAGGGGCGTAGCTCCCTTATGACGCATTTTTAGACATATGTTTATAGTAACTTTTTGTCATATTTTATGATGTAGAATCACCTGTTGCTATTTCAAATACACTGTATAGCAATTTTCAAATTTTTGTGAAAAATTATTATATTTAACCTATTTGCCCCCCTTACCCCACCTCAATGTTTACCAAAAACAATCCTAAGTGAGAACTTTTGGTAACTTACCTGTATGCCAAATTAAAAGTCTATAGCTTAAAGCTTTCTTAAGTTATATCGACATAAAACGTCACAAAACGCAAAAATACGAAAAAAAATTGAAATTTTTGCACGAATACAAGGCTTTCCGAAATTTTGAAAATTTTCAAAATGGAAAATCAAAAGCATCCCCTATAAATTTTTTTTAGGTGGATTTTTTTTAATTGGTATAAACATTTCTATCAATGTATTTTTTTCTGAAAATTACAAATATAATCAATTTGCCAACACACGCATAGTATGTGTGTGTATGTATCTTTGTTTATTTTCGACGTTTATGACTCATAACTGGATTCTCGCCGGGCTATGATAATAAGGCTAATATAGAAATAATAGCCCCAAATATATGACATGTGAAATGTGAAATAACATCTTCATTAAACATAAATAAATTGTATATTTATGGTTAATAACACAAAAAGCCGCACAAAAAGAAAAAAGTCCAAACGAGACACATGTATTTCTATGCATTTTGGGTCGCTGAATCCGAATCTGTGATTAAATAACTAATCGTATGATTAGTTTTTGAGATAACCTCAAAAAACATACTCGTTGTACTCGAAAATTAGGTTTTTTGAGGTTATATCGAAAACTAATTATACGATTAGTTATTTGACCTCAGATTCGGATTCAGCGACTCAAAATACATAGGAATACATGTGTCTTGTCCAAAGTACCAGACTCTTTTTTCTTTTTGTGCGGCTGTGTAATAATCGTGCCAATTAAAAATAAGTATTTAAAAAATATTTTTAATCTCAATGGAGCTCGCTACAACTAGAATTATGAAACAAAAGACGTCCACCCTATTTCTATCTCATTTGTGCTACACTTTCCAGCCAACCAAATAAATACTGTATTTGTTTTTCATACAACAAATACAGTATTTATTTGGTTGGCCGGAAAGTGTAGCACTGAGCGGCACAAACGAACATAGCTAATGTGAATCTGTAGAATAAGATAATTCTACTAAAATTTAGATGGCGCCAGTAATTTCTTTAATAAAAATAATATAGTTACAATTTTCGCCCGGCCAAGTAAATATTGTATTTGTTTAACAAAGAACAAATACAGAATTTGTTTGGTTGGGTGGAAGTGGGAGTGTATGTATGTCTTCTATCCTTTTTGGGTAGAACTTTTGTCCCTGTCTAATCTAACGGGAGAAATCGCTATTAAAAATTCACCAAATAAACTGCCTATTTACCATAAATAGGCAGTTTATTTGGTTTTGTCCACAATAATTTTACAATTTTTAGCCAATTGAAAAATAAATAGTTTATTTATTATCCGATATAGGTTAAAAAGTGAGTTTATTTCTGGAAATTAAACTGTACTCATGTCCTCTATTTTGTTATACTTTTAAATTGTGATAATTAAATTTATATTTCCCACAAATATATTTTTTCTCGGTGATGAATTGATGAATTTGGAAATTTGAAAACTATGATTGAAATTCATCGAGCTGGAAAGCTGAGAAGAGTGTTATAAAATTAAATAGTTCAATCCAATTTAATTAGAGTTTCTTTTCAAATGTAGGAAAACGCGGTCCTTCAGTTTGTTTCTTTGATAATATACCGCTCGAATCGAAAGGGGCGATTTTTCATTTGGCTTATAAGCCAATTTTGTTATAGTAGGGTTTCACGAGAATCGAGAAATCAAGATTTCTTGTCATGTCTGGTCTCGATTTCGAGAAAAAATCAAGACGAGAGTGTAGTTTAAAAAATCAAGACAAGACGCGAGAGTCACGTCGTCGAGAGTCGAGACTGATCTGCTCTACTTTGGGTATGTTTGGACGCGTGAAACTTGTCAACCAACCCTGCAAAATCGAGAATCTTGCAAATCAATCACTAATGTCATGTAGGGATGGAAAACCATAGACAATAAGCGGTTTTTGGTTAACCGGTTGCGAAAATTACCTCGGTTTTCGGTTAAAACACGAAAGCAATAACCTGTTTAAACCGGTTTTCTCTAAGCACATTTAGTTGACTAGTCTTCTTAAAAAAAGATTTACTCATAGAAGAAGTTTTGATGACTAATAAAAGATCCTCACCTCCCCTAAAAAAAAGGTCCCTACCTCTGAAAAGAGTTTTACCACTCGTATTTGACAATAACCAGAAAACTGGTTAAAATTCAACAATAACCAGTCAACCAGACAACCACATAACCGTAGTTGTTTTTAGGATGCGTAAAAATAACTGCAGATAACGTCATTATGCATCTAGCTTTGGGTAAAAACTGTTTGTATATAGTTTTTAATGGATTTACTAAATAAAGTAAGATAAAATCCATACGATTTCACTAAGAATGGTCACTGTACTGCATAATGAACTTTTTTTTGCATATATGGAACTCCACGAATGTTCAGTAAACATTTAATGGTTGTTACAGTAATACTTAACTTTGTTATAGTTCTGGTAACTAAACTTTCGTGGGGTTTCATATACAAAACGTTCAGTATACAATACAGTAACCGATTCTCAGTGTTTATAATAATCCCATTGTCCATTAAAGTATGGTTATTTGATTGCCTAATAAATATCGTCCCCTATCTCACGTAACGACGAACTAACAGTATAGTTACTGTCAGTTACTGTGAGCTAAGAATATCTTTCTTTAGTTGTTTCTCATTGATGTAATTAGTTAATATTCTACTATAAACAATAAAAGATTTTTTTTAAATAGGACTATAGTAAGTAAGACTATTATTATAAAAGCTTTTTATTATTTAACTACACTGTTAAAAACAAAACGGCCGATTTTTTGTTTTATTTTTATTAGTATAGTTGCATTGCATTTAGCTTGTCTGGAAAAAAACGTTTTAACTAAATGAAAACTTATAGAATGCTCGTAAAATTGCATTAAGTAAATGCATCAAAATGACAACCATCATCCATTGTTTTAAATGGAATGTGCTTTTCATAAGAGCAAACTGAATTTACACAGGCCTGCCCTCGGGCCTGTTATGGATTGCATGCTTGTTTCGAGGTTCGTGTAGTTTAGGGTATTTTAAAAAACACGTTTGTAAATTTTAATATCATAACAAAATTCTGCGCCATATTTCAGCTCAACAAATTAAAAATATTTCTAAGGCATGTAAAATACAAAATTTTACAGTTTTTACAGATGTCAGTAAAAATGTTACGTAACACTTAAAACATTATAAAGTTATAAAATGTTTATTGGATCACGTTTTTACAAATGATTCAGGACTAAAGATTCCTTGCAAATTTAATTGCACACGGCGTGGTTAACACTAAATCATCTAAACAAAAACAAATAAGAGATGGAAAACCATAGCCAATAACCGGTTTTCGGTCAACCGGTTGCGGAAATTACATCAAACTGGTTTTGGGTTAAACCACGGAAGCAATAACCGGTTAAAAACCGGTTTAAACCATATAGCAAAATTTCCTCTCAATTGTTTTACTTTTTGTAAAAAAAAATGTTACGTAACAAATAGGGGGGGGGGGTCTCGAAAATGTTACGCCGCGTTACATGGGGGGGAGGTGGGGGTCAAAAATGGCCATATTTTGCGTTACGTAATACTTGAACGTTCCCATACACAATTTTTAATTTTTTTAATAAGGCGAGACTTTTCTAGGGGAAACTTATTAGTTTATATTTGTTTAACTTATTTATTATTAAAGAAGTATACATACATATTCTGGCCATTTTGGAAATATATACATATTCTGTATTTTTGAAATTTGTATTACCTACTGATATAAAATTGTTTTAAAAGGTTTTAAAACGTAGGCCTGTGTTATTTATACTTCGTAGATAGCTGCAACTACTGTACAATTATGATAAAAGGAAAAAAATAAAGGATTTAACTTATTAGGGGTAGATGTTTTTCTTCTATATCTTAAAAGAACAGAAAAAATATTTGACAAGACTGTAAAAAAATATTTTCTGCAGTTCTGTTACCAGAATTTTTAAGGAAATTGTAAAATTTTGCCGAAATCCATTCCGTAATGTTATAGTATATTAAAGTACTAGTTCGCTTGCGACGAGTTTTCTAAAGTACTGGTGCGCTAAAAACGTGCTATGAAACGAGTGCTTTATACAATTTTTTCTATTTTGCTCTAAAATTTAAAAAAAAAACTTACATTTAAATTGATGACTGATTTAGGGATTTTTGTTTCGGGTTGGCATTACAGTTTTTGCCATGTTTAAAATTCTAAGAACGAATATTTTCGATATATTTGATAGCCATCTCTTCTCTTTTTTACTGCAAGTAACCAAGCCACAATTTCACACGGTAAAACATAAACTAAACACAAAATTTTGTAGAAAATTAAACTTTAAAGCGACGTTTACATTTGCACGGAAAACGTCAAGCGATAGGCCTTTGTTACCAACCCAAAAGAAAAAAAAAAGACTAGACACCTCTTATGGGCCTATAAGAACCGCAAAATGCGTGTGATCATGAGCTTATAAGAGTCGCAAAATAGAAAAAAATAAAATTGTAATTTAAAAACCTAATTTTAGAATATTACGTCGAGACGTCATCGTTAATTTAAAGGGTTAATTTAAAGATAGAGTTAAATTTCCTATACAGTAAAAAATTCACATGAATTTTATAATTTAATCTTAATATTACTCTCTAATTTTACTCTTATTTTTTTAAAATGTAGCATTATCCAAAAAGGGTTAGTTACCCTCTGGAGCCTAAACGGCTATAAATTAGGACTGAAATTATTTTTTTTGTAAAAATTCGAAAAAAAAATGGTTGATGTATTGAAAAAAAATATTTATTGATTGAATAATTTTGTTGTAACTTGTTAGTATTCGGCACTAAACAGCAGTAATTTCAACAACATAAACATATTATAAAACGCAAACTTATTGATGCCAGGGTCAAAACGTCATTAAAATTTTATAATAAAATATTTATTATAAAAATCTTAATAATAACTTATCGAAAAGCCTTCAAATTTCTTAAAAAGGCGTTATAACGTTATCTATACGTATATATATATATTATACAGAGCGGTCCAAAAGTCACCCCCCCCCTCTTAACTTTTGAACGAGTTTAGATATCGACTTCAAATTTAGAACTCTTAAATAAGACAACTTAAACTATCTTTAAGCATATATTTGATAATTTTAGTTCTTAAAATGTGGGCAGGGGGGCATGGGGCGACATTTTTTTAAATGGAAAGGTGGATCGTGTTATACATCATTTTAAAGCTTATAAAATTCTCCATTTAACTGTATATTTTTTTATTTTTTTTTAAACATATTTTTTTGGGTTTAAAATAGCGTTGAAAATGGGTATTTTTGTCAAAATTTCTCTAAAAAATTCAAACAATTTTTAAAAAATGCCTAATTTCATAATGAAAAAAAGTAAATTATACTTTTAAACTTATGTTAGTTGACATAAATAAAAATTAACAAAAAAAAACTTAAAAATTTATTTTTTTAGCACCTAAAATTGAAAAATCAAAACCTTAAAAAACATGTTTAAAAAAATTAAAAATGTATGTTTATATAGAGAATTTTAAAGGATTTAAAATGATGTATCACACGACCCCCGTTTCCATTTAAAAAAAAATCCCCCCATGCCCCCCTGCCCACATTAACAGATAAAAGTATCAAATATATGCTTAAAGATAGTTTAAGTTGTCTTATTTAGGAGTTCTAAATTTGAAATCGATATCTCAACTCGTTCAAAAGTTAAGAGGGGGGGGGGTGACTTTTGGACCGCACTGTATATATATATATATATATATATATATATATATATATATATATGTATGTATATAAATAAAAATAAATATAAATAAGCGGCTTTGTCCTGACTGACTGAGAATCAACGCCCAGCCTAAACCCCTTGACCTAGAAACTTGAAATTTGGATAGTTTGTTCCTTTTATGATGTAAGCACCCACTAAGAATTTCAACCCTTAAGGGGTGAAACGGGGGTTAAAAGGTTTTTTTTAAGTGTGCGTATCTCAGAGACCTCATAATCTAGAATCTTCATTTAGATCTAAGAAAAGTCGATATCTTAAGCCGTTTAAAAGTTAAAGGGAGGCGGATCTTTGACATGCTTGTATAAATTACTACAAAAAATAACTGTAACATTTGGTATAGTGTATCACAGTTATAGTAAGATATATTGTTAGTTGTGGTATAGATCTAGTTTAAAGTGTGTTATTTAATAAAATAACAATAATACAAAATTTTTAATTAGTTATAACAAAATCGAATTTGATAATTTTCTCAGTGTAACTATAACTGTTATAGTTACTTAAATCTCCAAAACACACCTCGTAAAATTCAATTGCAATTACCACATAAAATAATAAAAAAGTTGTTTTCTCATTAAAATTCTGCTTTTGCCTTTATTCATGTCCAATCTGTGTTTCTTTGATATTGTAAACATTCTAGTCCAGTCAATAGAGCATCTAGGGGGGCATGCACAAATTAGGTAAGACATTTTTAAGGATCCCCTATGTCTGATTTTATTTCAACATTTAAACATAACCTGAGTCAAGGTAGCAGGGGCGTCTATAGACTTTTGGCCGCTTCGGGCTTGAATCTGAACTTGAAAAAAAAAAAATAAAAAAAGTTTTAGATTTAATCCAGTCACCGAGATTTTACCGGGGGTTAAAGAAAAAAAAACAAAAATATTCAAGTATTTTATTTAGTTTTAGAAGAGCAACACAATAAATTAAAATTATAAAAAAGAACAGAACTAAAAATGAAAGAAAAAAATTTTCCTCCCTTTAAGATATTGAAATACCATTAAAAAACATTAAATAATTTAAAATAGTGTTGTTCTGCTTTCAATAACTTTCCGTAAAATGTCCGTCACTGGAACTTTTTTTATTTTTACAAACCTCACATGTGTGTTAGTGTTGCTTATAAAATCAGATCCATATCTTTAGTATTTATATAAAATGTATAAAATGTATGAAAATATAGCAAAAAAATGCGAAAAAATCTTTTTTGAATTTAGAAGCCTATAAAAAACAATCAAATAAAGATATTTTAAATCTGCTTTTTTTTGGCTTAGAGCCAAACGGAAAACCAATCTACCGCAAAAAAAAAATAATTAGAATTTATTTTTTTTTTACTACAGGCAAAAAAACCACTGTGCGCTATAAAAACGAGTTGATCGAGAAAAACAAAGCAAGGTTCCGAAAACAGCGTATCAAATGGGTCAAAATTTTGTCGGCAGTGTTTCTATTGACAATGATTATTAATAATAATTATTTCTATAATTATAGTTTTTATTATAATTTTGCATAGAGAACTTCTTCTAAGTGGTAGGGTTACGAAAAGTACAAAAATGTAGTCGAAAAGTCGCGACGTGACGTAACGATATCTCGATTCTCGTAAACCCTAATGTAACATACCATTTAATTCTTTCTTCTAGCTAGCCTTTTCCATAAGATGCGCTTTTCCTCAATTCTGTTCAATAAGCTCTACCTACTTACATTTAAAAGTTACCATAGCGTAAACTTACAGATACTTAAACAGTTTTACAAGTTTTTAGC
This sequence comes from Brachypterus glaber, assembly GCA_958510825.1. Classification (NCBI taxonomy): domain Eukaryota; kingdom Metazoa; phylum Arthropoda; class Insecta; order Coleoptera; family Kateretidae; genus Brachypterus; species Brachypterus glaber. Next base: position 9,406,285 of record OY294054.1, read on the forward strand.
AAAAAGACTTATCTGTCCACCGTTTTTCGAGTTTGAAAAGGAAAATTATTAAGGACTTCAAACTTCGTTTACAAATTAAATACAGCAGATAGAGCAAAAAAATCTGATTTAAGTAGGCATAAACGTGTACTTTAAAAATATTTTAAAAATACAGTGTAATTTAGTTGATTTAAATAAATGAACGTTTATTACATTATATTATAATTATAGTATATGTAAACCCAACAGGATGAATTTTGTCCCCATAATTTTTTTATTTGAAGTGATTAACTTTGTTTCTTTGAAACCTGTAATTGGTTATTCCAGAAATAACACCTACTTATTTTTTCGACATTCTAAAGTATACAGGGATATTCAGAAATAGGGTCATTAAATTTAAGGGGTGATTCTACATTGGAAGATATGAAAGAAAGTTTCTATAAACATATGTCTAAAAATGCGTCGTAAGGGAGCGAAGCCCCTTTGAAAGTCGCTAAAAAATCCTGTTTTTATTTAATAACTTAGAAACGCTTTGAGATATAGCAACAAGGTTTTGCAAGTGAACTAATCTTAATAAGGTCCATCTTCGTATGTTATTTTCATTTATATTTTATCCAGGGGTGTGCGAAACGGGGGTGCCTTAACAGTTTTTTATCCCAAACTTTTTCAGTGTAAATTTTTGCAATTTTATTTTTGAAATATGATTCCTCAGGTCAAAATACATAAAAAAGTACTCTTGTCGTAATACTGTAGGATTAACCGTTTTCGATAAAAATTAATTTAAAGGTGAAATTTCACGGTTCGATGACGAAAAATTAAATAGGTACTAATATGTTTAAAACCAACATTTCAATGCAGGGTTATTCTATATCAAAAACTAAGAAAAAAATACATGTAGGTCAAAAAAATGCCTTAAAATTAATGACCCTATTTCTGAATAGGTAACCCTGGAAAAAAAATGAAACAAAAAATGTCACCACTATTCTAAAATTGATAGTTTCATAGTTATTTAAACAAAAGTATAAAATCTAAAATTACACATATTCAAAAAAAAATCTTCTTGGAATTGGAAGATGGACCAAAACCAGGTTTATTTACATACAAAAACTTTAAACAACTCCATAACTACAAGCTTTAAAATAGTTGTTCTCAGGGCCGGCCTTTGCATTTCGGCGCCCTGAAGCAAGCCTTGGACTTTGCGCCCCTAGCAAAAAAAAAATTGAGCACTGAAAAAAAAAAGGTCCTCATTTCTGAAAAAACGCTCCTCGGCGGCGACCCTCTAGGCTTGATTTGGTGGTTCTATTTTACTTTTTTTTTAATTTTATTCTCTATTTGTCCGTACTAAAATACAAAGGGGCGCTTCACTTAAAATATTAAAACTGTCTCTGAAAAAAACGGAAATGACAAGTTTCCAAAAGTGTCATCAGGTAAATTATATTTTAACATCGTCTTGATGAGGAGGGATGGAATAGGGAGGGGAGGGAGGTGTGGGAGGAGTGAGACTAGCTCCCTGATGCTGGGAATGCATCTGTCCTGAATTGGTGGGTACCATAACTGGTTGAGGACTTTTTTGATCTTTTTGTGAGTGTAATGGATTTCGTGATCGTAATCTAGAAAGTTTGAGATGAGGGGGTTTGGGTGATCTAAATTATCTTGTATTAAAGACGTGCTGTAACGGATGATTTCCGTTTTTAGGAGGAGCATGTCGAGATCTCTGCGTATTTGGTTGTTCCTCATTAACTAGAACGCATCAAGGCATATTCTGAGTGCCTTGTTTTGGAATGCCTGAAGTTTGGCTGAGAGCTTTTTGTAAAGGGTGATTTTGTTCCAGGCTGGGGCTCCGTAGAGGAGTACCGCCTTTAGGGATTGGTTGTAAAGAAGAAGTTTGTTTTTGATAAATATGGGGGCTCTTTCTGCCTATTAGGGGGTAGAGTTTCGAGAGGCGGCAGTTTGCTATTTGGAGGGTATTTTTGACGTGCTGATCTCACTTAAGGTTTTTGGATATGGTAATGCCAAGGTGTTTGGCATGGTTTGGCATTAATTCTGTACATGACACTCGTAACTTATACAAACTTCAATTAACTAATCCAGTACAACATAAGTTACGTTATCTAATTACACTGATAACGTACACTCATACTTACACTAATACCTTACACTAAAAAAAAGATGTGCTTGGGGCAAAAAGGACCATTTTAATACGGAGCAATTTTTTCTGGTAGCAGCAAGAGGAATTGTGCTTACCAGATCCTTAAAATCTAGGTTTTGCTTCTGGTAACCACAAAAAGTTATGTTGTTGCCCTTTCGCAGCAACCAAACAAAAAAATAGTTGGACATTTAACTATTAATCTGATTGCCCCAACCAGATTCTTTTTTTAGTGTTATCGGAATTAGTACAACAAAAGGAAAATCGATTTTTTGGAGATGCGTTCGAGGTTGAGAAATTACCACGACAATATGAAGTTTCAAAGAAGTACAGGCGTATCACTTTAAATAAAAAAGTTATGAGGGGGTCATTAAAAATTAAAAAAAAAACACTCTGTATTGACTGGGCTAACTCAATTTAGTGCAACGTGCTCGTTAACAACGTTTAAGTATTTTTTTATTAATGACTCATAAGATAATATCCTTTTTGTCTAAAATTACATAAATGGACAGTTTCTTAAATATTGGAATTACTGGCTAAACGAGTCTAAATGACATCGTGTCGGAAGGAAATTGTTGTTTGCTGTGTCTTCCTGGGGCTTCGGTTTACTTTGACTCACTAGCGCTACCCAAAAATTTTCGCAATGGATGTATTTATACACTGCAAAAAAATTCTATCAAGAAAAATTTAGCGTTAGTAATAAATGGTATATTACGCACCGAGTACGCGAACCTAGTTTTTAGTACACGAGAGTGCTTATTTTTTTACAAGGAGGAGCCGAGTAAAAACAAGTACTCGAAGTGCACTGAAATAGGTTTGCGTCGAGGCAGTGGGGCAAATTGAATTTCTAGATGGACAAAATTCTAAAAATTTCAGTATTAACTTAAAATAACCTGTTGATAACGTGAAAAATCGTTTAAAAAATCTAAAGCTTAAGGACAATTTTTAAGGGGTTAAAATTTGTAAATTTTAATAAAAAATCTAAACAGATTAAAACCAACTCTAAATAACTTGCTGATAACGGAAAACATAATTTTGAATATCTAAAATTCTTTTGTAAGCAACAGTATTTTTTATGTGCACCTATAAAATCATGGGTTATAATTTTATATTTTATATGTAATACTTTATAGCGGTTTTTATGTAAAACTAAAGTTCTCTTTTTTATGCTTATTTTTCAAAAATATTTGGTGGCTGGTAAATTACATTAAATAACAAGCCCTATTATTATCAGATTACATGCAAACATTTGTCTCTGTAGCGTAATCAATAGCTCAAAAAAAAAATCATATTTTTTCCCGTAAAATAACTTCTTAGTTACCCCAGACACATTTACTTGATATAATCTTTCTCGGTGTAGGCATCTCAAAAAAATGTTTGCAATTTATTGCTGGAGCTTCATTTCGGATAAAATACATATGGTAGATTTTTAAGGGTGTCAAAAGATTAGATTCAGTTTCCCAAAACAGATATTTATGAGGTTAATAAATCTACTGGCAAAGACAAATTAATGAATTTCTCCCGAATAGTTTATCATCATCTTCACATGTCCTTTTTTGCGAAAGTATTTCTCTTATAAAAGAAGATGAATAACAAATTTATGAATGGATAATACATAAATTAAACAAAAATAAAAAAAATAAAATTAAAAGTTTTCAAAAACGATTTTTACTTTTTACGGCAAAACACACTTACAGATAAAAAGGCTTTACTATTTTGCGCATATTAAACAGACTCAAGTAACAAATTGGGAGATATAGCCGACCGGGTTAGGGCATCTAATTTAAATACGGCTAGAGTGAGTTCGATTCTAACTTGCGACGATTGTCTTTTTAGTTAATTAGTAATTAAAATTTGGCGAAGGCGACTGGTGAAACAGAGACACTCCGTATAAACTGGTTCGAAAGTAAGTTAAAGCCGGTGGTCCCCTCAACTACTGGCCCACACAAGTCCTAGACATTTAAACAGTATAGCACGATGACGGAATCGTCCGTTATGCGCATTGCACATGAGGCTGCCGCAACGGAAATTTCCGTCAGTAAGCAGCGAACGTGTTAAACAAAAATTTAATAATAATATAATATTTATTGCAAAACCTACAATAAAAAAAGTACACGTAAACGTCTCAAGTACGTTTGTATGTGCATACAAGAAATACAAATACATCCTTACAGGAACTACTTATAAATAATAAAAATAAATACAATATATGCTTTAGACCACATCTAAGCCAGAAAAATTTAATATGTTTTTTTTTCTAGGACTGCTTTAGAATGTAAGCAAATACACACACTTTTCAAACACAGAATGAATCCATTCTAGCTCTAGATACGGTATGAATATTCCGTATCAAGTGTTAGAATGATCAAATGTAGTGCCATCTCTTGTTTATAAAAGTAAAGAAAACTGTAGCAAAATTAGCAAAAACATGTATTTTTTACCATGAATTGAATAATTTAATGCAATTTAAAATTTTGAGTTAATATCACATAAAGGTTATTACTTTTTCCTAATATTTGACCAGTTTTTTATCAATTTAGTTCAAAAAATTAAAACTGCTCCATCTATTGTTAAATATTTAAAACTGATATCTGTCATAACAATCTGACATAACCTTCAATTTTTGCATTATAATTTTTAAATATGTGCTAAAATTAAATTAAATTCTTTTTTAAGTACTGATTTGATAAAATTATTAAATAACATTAATTGCTTTATTTAAAAATATGTGTTTTGTTGCATTTACAATGTCGAGTCACAAAAAACATTGTTTTTAACCTTGTCCACAGTTTAAAGCCATACAGTGTTTCCTATTTGCAGTCGAAAAAAAAGTATAGTCTACAACACGTATGGAATAGTCATTTCGCGCTTCCGGGACCGTCATACTCGCCTGTCGGCTTGTATGACAAACTTTCCGCTCGCGCGTAATATTGTCTATTCCATACTAGTTATAGAATATACTATTTTTTAACAAAAATTCAATGTAATGTAATTTAACACTAACTACCGGAGGTGAAGTTAGCATTTTTTATTAAGGTAGTTGAGCCAATTATTGCCATGTTCCTAATATTGCTACCCCCTCTTAAACTTGTAAGTTCGTTCTCTGTCATAGATGGCACTTCCAGTATATCTGTTATATAGAAAAGATGCTTGTAAATACGATGTATCTGTATCCAGTTGGTAATGGCGTACACAAAAACCCAGTTCGTATTTCGTGCTCTTTCACTATAAAAACTTGTGAAATTGTGCTGACTGTCGCAAACTGGGTAGCATCGATTATTGCAGGGCAATAACGTAATAAGATGGGCTAAAATATGCACTTTCGTCCATATTGTTTCACTCAATAAGGAAGCGAAAAGGTTTTTTTGAGATTGTTGTCTAAGTAGCTGTGTTCCTAATATTTCCGTGCGAAAATAAAATGACAAAAACCAAAAACAACAAGAAAAGAAAGTAAGGGAGCGTTCAAGTATTACGTAACGCAAAATTTGGCCAATTTTTTTTTTCCATCTCTAATTGTTTAGAGGATCTAGTTAACTGTTAACCACGCCGTGTGCAATAAAATTTGCAAGAAATCCGTCTCTTTAAGCCTACGTCATCGTTAAAAACGTGATCCAATAAACATTTTTTAAGTTTATAATTTTTTAAGTGTTACGTAACATTTTTACTGACACCCACCCCCCCTCTGTAACGCGGCGTAACGTTTTTGAGACCCCCCTAGCACGTTACGTAATACTTGAACGCTCCCTAACCAAGAAATCAGAGAGTTCTGAATCTTGGTTCTGCTTTTTATTCGAAAAAAATCAACAGCCGATTTGAGATTGTAATCGATACATACCCAAGTGCGTGGGGCTTACCAAAAACGAAAAATTGGTATTTAAATGCCCAAATTGTACCTAAAAACAGATGAAATTGTTATTGTGTCACAATAGTTTCTTATTAAATTGGTAATTTTTTGTAAGTTTGTTCTTTACTATTATTACCAGTACTCTGGAAATATTTGGGGCACGGGTTCCTAATATAGCATTCTTTTTTAAAAAGCAATAATATTTTTTTTTGAATCTCCTGCAGTGTGTTTATTTTTTAACCATTAGAATAAAGATATGTTTATTGTTAATGTAGTAAAGTTTCAAGTGCTTACAAATAAATTTGAATGCAGTAAAAAATTAAATATCTTAACATGACAATAATTGGCTTATCCACTTTATAAGATATAGTTTCAGCGACGTTAAGAACCCCAATTTTGATAAAATATTGTTAACATTTAAAATTTTCCCTGGGGATGAAATTGGATTTTTTATTTTTAGATATTTCTGATAGACAAATTTCAAATTCATGTGAAAAAATATTTTTTTTTCATTTGCTCTCTTGCCCCATCCTAATGTCTATCAAAAACAATTCAACCAAGAACTGTTGGTAATAAACTTGTGTGCCAAATATAGAATCTCTAGTTTAAAGTTATCGTGCTTAAATTTTTTGCTGGACACACCGACTGACCGACCGATTTTTTTTTTTTGTTCCTAATCGATTTTTTGGAGATAAAAAGTCAAATAAAACGCAAAAATAAATGAGAAAGTAAAATAATGTCATGCCGTCACAAAAATAACGGTTTTTATTTGCTTTAATCTAAGTTACAAACTTAAAGGCTTTATCTCAAAGAATTTTCGAGTTACCCGGTCACAATTTTTTTCGACAGTTCGGCCGATCGAAAATCAACCTTTTGGGAGTTTTTACATAAACTTAAACTTTATGTAGAATTTATTCCAGACTTTGTAAATGTTCTAAGCTAAAATTGTAAAATTTATTAACGTAATTGATTTGAAAATTTTAGTTACGCCAGTGTTTTTTATTGTTTACATACACCGCCCCCAATTATCGAGGCATTATGCTCAATACCGAGATTTCCCCAACCTCAGCCGGTCACTCAAAATCTAGTCATAGATTCAAATTTTCTTTAAGGGGCTTTTCTATCTTTAAATTTTTAAAATATTTTTTTTTTAATATTTTTTTTGTACAGGGTGTTAATCAATACGTGGGCCAAAAGTATAGGGCGTGTAGGAAATACTGTATTTTTCCTTTTATATTTTGAATATATAAAAGTATTGATTTGAATAAAAATAAACATACCTACAAAATTTCACAATGATATCTTTTTTCTTTCTAAAGGGTGTTAATGAATACGTGTGCCAAAAGTACAGGGCGTGTAGGAAATGCAAAAATAGGTGGAATAGTTTCCACAAACATGTATCCTTAGAGCTTTTCGAGATACAGATACAATTTTTTCAAAATTTATATTATTTTGCATATCTAAAAATTGGGTTATTGAAATATTTCGAAATTTGTTCTAATATCTGTCCTGAATAACCTACATAATTTGGTACTCACAATGATGAATTATTTAATCCAGTGAAGGAGATCTGGGTATGCGGTCACTATAATAAAAAATAAATTGCCACGCCACTGGCTTTAATACAAATCTGACCTTTTTCGTAGATTCCTCGTTGATTTCAAAAGCAAAAACTGTACTTACACTTTCGCCTTAGAGCGCACTGTTTCCAGGTTTCCAGGTTCATACATTGTGGAATATCTTGGAAACAGTGCGTTCTGAGACAAAAGTGAAATCTACCAAAAATGTCAGATTTGTATTAAAGCCAGTGGCGTGGCAATTTCTTTTTTATTGTGGCGACCGCATATCCAGATCTCCGCCACTGGATTAAATAATTTATCACTGAGAGTGTCAAATCATGTAGGTTATTCACAACAAATAGTAGCACATATTTCAAATTATTTCAATAAAACAATCTTTAGATATGCAAAAAAATATTTATTTTTTGAAAAACTTTAACACTCTGGGTCTCGAAAACTAAAGCTCTAAGGATACATGTTTGTTGAAACTATTCCACCTATTTTTGCATTTCCTATACCCCTATAATTTGGGCACACGTATTCATTAACACCCTGTAGAAAGAAAAAAGATATCATTTTGAAATTTACTAGGTATGTTTATTTATATTAAAATCAATACTTTTATATATTGAAAATAAAAAAGTAAAAATATAAAAAAAAAAATTGTGCAATTTTTTGGCCATGAAATTTTTTGGAAAAAACATCAAAAAACGGTAGTCGCTATGATTCCGGCCGTTTAGACTAAAAAAAGGGATATTATTCAGTATTGAAGTCGCTATAGCCCGAAATAAAAGGAAAAAATCGCCACAAAATAAAAGGCGGAAGTATTTTTTGAAAATTTTTGATAAACATCCGCCATTTTGTTATTCTTTGGCCAAAAAAAATTCTTCTAGTTCGGGCTATAGCTACTTCAATAGTAAATAATATCCCGTTTTTTTGTTTCAGTCGATCCAAAGGACCGGAATCATGGCGACCACCGTTTTTTGATGTTTTTTTCAAAAAATTTTATGGGCAAAAAATGGCACTTTAAAAATCAAAAAAAAATTGTATTTTTTGAATATAATTAAACATACCTACAAAATTTCACAAAGATATATTTTTTCTTTCTATATAATTTAGATATATATTTTTAAAATTTGAAGGTAGAAAGATCCCTTAAGAGGAATAACTCGGATTAAAATTAAAAATTATGGATTTGTTTAATTTATGATCCAAGTAGAATTTAGAATTAAGTTAAAAATATTATTAGGTTTCCTAATAACTTCGATTTCGGTTCCGAGCCAAAATAGGGGTTCCCAAGGGGTTTACAAAGTAGTAAAAAAGCGATTTGAACGGACCCAGATGAGAACACATTTTGTCTTTAATTGCCTTGGATATTAGTACCTCGTAATTAGTCAAAGGGCGTTTCATTGCTTAAAAGTATTACCGTTAAAATAGGGATCTATGTTCTTGTCTAGGGTTCTGACTGATGTTATAGACACCAAAACTAAGCGAAAAGACACTTGATGCAAATCGATTTTATTCAAAATAAATTAGTGAATTTGCTCCAATACACATTTCAATATGTTTTAATTCCTTTTGGCTGACTAGAACCATCGCACATCCGATATGAGTAAAGAACAAAGGCTGAAGAATTTAGTTCATTGTAGTGAGAAATAAAGGCGTTAACATATTTCGGTAATACCTAGATTTTGTCAACCCTTACATTTTATAAGCTTAACAGGTTTAGGGCTGTCCATAAATGACGTCATGCTGATTTTTATTTTTTTGTAACCCCCTGTTTTCTCAAGGCTTTATTTTATTTTATTTTTACTTTTGATTAGCGTTAGTAAAAATAAATTATATCTCTTATTTTTTTTAGGTTCTCGACTTCGCGTCGGTCTGGAAAATATCTGACCATGAGAAAACTTTGAGACAAAGACTTTAGATTTTGATCCTAAGGGGTAAGGGGAATAAGTGAGGTTATTTTCTGTAATAGCTTGCTTGTTAACAAACATTTTTGTAGCAAAAACAACAAATTTTGTCGTAAAAAGCCAAAAGCTTAGATTCTGAAATTTTCTTTTCAATTTTTTTTTTATTTTTTTTTTTCGAGGATTTTGTTTTTGCAAAAATTAATAATTACTTTTCATCAAATGTCCTTCGATAATAATGATATTTCTTTATTTTAATTTTCGTTAAAACTTGGGAAAGTCTTGTATTTAAAAAGTGTTTAATGCTTTCTTTACTTTTTTTCTATTTTCGTTATGCGAAAAAGCTGAATTCCCCAAAAGTCTGTCTCTCGGTCGGTCTTCCCAGAATATTTGTGACCATAGTCGCGTGCACTCGTGGTTATCCACGATAACTGGAAAATACATACGTTGAGATTTCCAAAAGTTTTGGACAAAACTGATAATTTTATTTATATTGGTAAGTGCACTTGGATCGAGGTCCTTATGATCCTTAGGAAAGGTAAAAATATGTAACACAATACAAAAAGAATCGCTCTAAAGATGATGCCATAAATATGGTTGCTATTACAGGGTGTTAATTGTCTTTTGCTTACTAGCGCAGTTACCAATAAATTTGCATGATAAAACTTGAAGATAACACAGGAGAAACGATCCATAGCTTTGATATCCTGTGAAAACTGCACGTTTTTGCTACGATCATTAGAAACTTAAAATACTAAAAATAATGTAAATTTGCATTCAGTTATAATACTGTGCACGTACTAGTGCATGGGCGGAGCCAGACTATGAAAAAATTAAGTTTCAATTTTACTTTTGATCTGTCAAGCGGAATACTAGGCCTTAAAGTTATGTTTTTTGTAAAAAGTTTTACGTAAGTATTTTTCCGTTTTAACGTTCCTAAATACCAAAAAAACTATTTTTCACCCGTTGCCATGACAGCGGTTGGAAAATGATTGCCAGCTGATTTTACATATTTTCTGTCAGAAAAAAAGCGAACGTCAAACACAAAATGTCAAATTAATAAAATTAAAAGACATTTTTTGCGTTTTTTGGATGTTTAGGTGTTAGGTCGTAGGAAAAATAGTAAACGCACTTCAACGCAAACCTATTTTAGTGCACTTCGAGTACTTTTTTACTTGGCTCCGCCTTGTAAAAAAATAAGCAGTCTCGTGCACTGAAAACTAGGTTCGTGTACTCAATGCGTAATATAGGTACCTGTAATTCTGATTCAAGACTGAAGTCTTGTTGGTCTTGGTTATTTTTTTTAGAAGGACCAATAATCAAGACTAAAGACAGTAGAAAAGAGCATGTCTTGGTTTTCATCTTGGTTAGGATTTTAAACTTTGCCACAAAAACGAATTAGGACAGAACAGAAAATGCAAAAATAGGTTTAATGAACCTGGAATTTTAAAGTATACTTAATTAAGGGTCCGTTAAATTATGGGGGAACTATCCAAACGGGTTAAGGCTTCTGATTCATTTTTAGACTACTTAACACGTCGGCTCCCTTAAGTTCGATACTCACTCGGGTCCAGAGCCTTTTTTAGTTAATCAATTGGAATTTTGCGAAGGCGACAGGTAAAACAGGTACACTCCCCTAAAAACTGGTTCAAGTCAGTTAAAGCCGGTTGTTCCCTCTAATACTAGCCCACACTGAACTTAGCAGATGCTTAATCAAGTAGAATAGTACGAGGTTAAACAAAAATGTAATGTAATGTAAATATTCAGGATCTCACCTTCATAATTTTGTCGACTATCAGAACATTTCCTCCAAAAAAAATTAACACCTAGCAACAATTTTGATGACTAAAAAAAAGGTCCTTACCTACAAAATTTTTTCGACTCGCCTAAAATTTACCACAAAAAAAAAGCTTAACCCCTGGAGGAAAAGATTTGATAACCAAAAAAAAATTACCAAAGAAAAACGTTGACTCATATCAAATTTGCCGACTCATATCAAATTTTCCGACTTATCTGCTGAATTTGCCGACTAGGTAATTTAACTTTTCCCAGATTTCAGGATTTCAAACGAAATCCGGGCCCCCTCAGAAACTCCGTGCCCGGGGAGAATCACCCCCGACCCCCCCTTCTCGTCGGGCCTGTAAATATTACGTAATGCACTTGCGGGGAAGAGGTGTTGCCAAGTAATGATATTTTAAAATAATTTTCTAGAAAAAAAGTAACTTAGATCTTTATTCCAGGGTTGTCTTTTTAAGGAAGTGCTTGAAAAAAAAACTGGCGTTACCTTTACCACACCTGATACAATATTCTTTCTCCTACAGGAATTTATAATTCTTACCAACTTTTGTTACCCCGAAAAAATAAAAACTCAATTATGGTTATAATGTATTATGGGCTTAAAAAGTTACGGAACTTTTTTATTTATACGTGAGATACAATATTTATGATTTATAAGTAGACAGATTATGCATCGTTGTATACATTTTTATAGTGGATGTTTTTAATAAGACATTTTTTATTTATTCGTGCACTTCTACAGGGTGATCTTTAAAAAAAATACTGTTCTTGTCCGTTTTAAGGAATCTTTTAATATTACATAATTTAATGGGGTTAGTATCCGAACGGGTTAAGGCATCTGATTCACTATAAGACCTGAACTTAGCTCGTCGGCTTGCGTGAGTTCGATTCTTAACCGCCCGACAGCCTTTTCCAGTCAATTTATCATGGAAATATTGCGAAGGCGACAGTTAATGGAGGGAACTACTAGTCCACAAAAGTCCTGGACTTAGCGTATGCTTAATTAAGTAGAATAGTACGAGGTTATACCAAAATGTTAACATATTAATTAATAGTGTTTGTTAAATGATACCAAGCTTACAGTCAGGGGGTAATGGGGGGTAATTATCCCCTGGTAATCTAGAAAACTAATTTTGACCTTCAGATTTTCAAAAAAATTTTAGATTTAGATTGTAATTAAAATCACAAGCTAACCCACAGTGATCCCAGCAAAAGATAGTGAAAAATCTGAAAAAAGTTTTTGCATCATTAGGATGGTTCAAATTTTTTCAAAAATAACCGATTTAGCTGAAATTTGGTATAAAGGTATGGCATAAAACAAACAAAAATTACCATCCTGTTTTTTTTTTTAATTTAATTTTGAAAAAAAAATATTAAAAATTTGGCAAAATTTGAGTAAATGTATGAGCTAAAGTTTAGGCCCTAAACAGTTTTTCTTTGTAAATTTGCAATTATTTTAGGGTAATTTTGTTTAATATATGAATATGAAATTTGCTTTTCAAGTTCTGATCTGTTCACGTGTCCTTGACATTTCTGAAAAATTTCTCCTTCGGCGCTAAACTAGATTGCTAACAGTTTGAAGTTAGAACGTATGAATAACATTTGAATTGGCAACGAGGTTAACAATTTAAGATACTTCAATTTTAAAGCATATGTATGTGTCTTAAAATATTCGGCTGATATTTTTTTTGGTAAAGATCGGGGTGGGGTCAAAGACGGGCAAATAAAATATTTTATTTAGTGTGATAGTTTTTTTATGTGATAAAATCGCCCCTTAAAAAAGAAAAGCATATATAATTGCAATCTCGAACCTCATTTGTGAATCACCCTATATATTTTCGAATTGTGGGTTAATACTTATTTTGAATTTATCGCTTCCTTTTTCCCTTATTAGACCATTAAGTAGTTCATAAATATACATTCGAGTTTGCTTAGGAGGCATATTTTTATCAGGACAAATAAAAAGATACAAGGGGTGCCTTTATACAATACTACTGCAAATATACCCATTGGTCATTGACCTATAACAATAAAGATCTTAAAAGATCTACATAAGATTGATATAAAGGATAAAGTTTTGTCGTTGAATACGTATGACTTGATTCTATTCATTTCAGACTTAATATAACGAACATCACTGCTGTCAACTTTCGTCTATAGTTAATTCTCAAAAAATAAAAATTGAAAAAAAAACGAAAAAAAAAAAAAAAATTGAAAAAAGAAAACAAAAAAAAAAAAATTATTAAATTTAAAAAAACTCCAAACAAAATTTCTACAGTATTTTTTTTATTTTGGTCCTAACGACTTAAAAATGAATTATGAGAAAACATTGTGTTATCTAAAGATAGTAAAAAAAAAATAAACTTGGTAAAGGGTCATTATTTTCTATTCTGAACATTTGGTAAATATTTTTAAACATTTCTCATAACTTTTTTTACGTAAATCTTGCGGAAAGGCCATTTTACCTATTAAATTAGGTGTTTAGATTTTCGGTAATAACTAGCATTACCCTAAAACTTAAAAAAAATCGATATAAATTAGTGTTTAAACAAGCAGGATTTTGTTTAAAAAAAGTTTTGCAAAATTTGAAAAAAAAGGTTATTTTGTGGTATAAAAAGTCCAAACCGGGTACACAATGTACATGGTACACTATACCATGTAGTGTGCAATCCATTCGCGAATTATCCGCAAATATTAAACGAGAAGGTCATTTTTATCCGTAGGGGAAAGCGGGGCAATACTGCGTAGTGGGTATTATACGTTTATAATTATCAGTACTCGGCGAATTTCCAGTCCTCGCATAGGCGCCGCGTCGACTCTAGCGTTGACGCGAGGTTTTAAATATTTAAAATTTTATTTCTTTTCATCTTGATTTTTTTAATGATTCCATTTAAATGAGTAAGGTGGGAAAAAAGTTATCGATAAATAAAAATTAAAAACTTCCGTATTCTTAAAAGATAAAAATAGAATGTCGGTTTTTTCTTTGAAAAACGCCGATATATATACATATGTATATTTAATATGTATAGTCAATATTGTTGTGTGTAACAAATTAATCGTCAAATGTTTCGATTTAGTGACCCTTATAAAAATTTCCCTCATAATTCGGCAAAATTATTCCGTAAGTCTATGTTTCTGTGTTTATTTTCAATGTTGATGAGTCATAACTGAGTTTACGCCGACTACTGATAATTATCTATAATTTAATAAGATTTTATACTCTTCACAGCTGTTGAACTGGAAGAGTAATGGTACTGGTTTTTCATTTAAAATAAAGTTTTCAAGAAAGAAAGGCACTTCTCTTGAAAAAAAAAACTTAAAAAACGGACACAGACATTATAGAAAATAGAAGGAGAAATCGGATAAACTAACATTTTCCAAAAAGCAGTTTCATACAGGATATAATCTGTTGGTTAAAAAATAAATAAAAACAAAAGTTTGGAGTGACTTGCATCTGATAACTGAAATTAAGGGGTTGTTCTAAATTTTGGCTTCAAGAAATCGATTAATTTTTTTTGCTTTTTTTATGCTAAATATGTGTAGAATACGCTCCCAAAATATTTTGACGAAATTCGTCTTTTTTAAAAAGTTATACATATATATGTACTTTAAAACATACTGCGTGAGTTTTACTTATGTCCACCCCTCATAAATTTTGAATGAAGTGAGATATTAACTTCAAATTTAACACACTTAGATAAGACAACTTAAACCATCTTTTGGCATATATTAGATATTTTTAGCTTTAAAAATGTGAACAAGGGGCATAGGGGGGATTATTTTTAATGAAAAGAGGGGTCGTGTGATACATCATTTTAAAGCAAATAAAATTCTCTATTTGACCGTAATTTTTTTATTTTTTTTTTCTAAGGTTTTATTTTCCAATTTTTTTTGCTAAAAAATCAATTTTTTAATTTTTTTTTTCTAAAATTTTATTTATATTGTTTAAAATTAGCTTAAAAGTATAATTTACGTATTTTCATTATAAAACTAAGCATTTTTCAAAAATTGTAAGAAATTTAACGAAAATCTCCATTTTCAACCCTATTTTAAACCCCCAAAAATTGTTTCAAAAAATAAAAAAAATGTGGTAAAAAACAAAATTTTATAAGCTTTTAAAGGATGTATGACACGACCCCCTTTCTATTTCCCCCTGTCCACATTTTTTAAGCTAAAAATATCAAATATATATGCCAAAAGATGTTTTAAAATGTCTTATTTAAGTTTTTCAAATTTGAAGTCGATATTTCAACTCACTCAAAAGTTAAGATATAAAAAAACTTTTAACGCGTTTTTTTTTAAATGGTATTTTTCAAAACGGTTCCAGCGATTGAAAAAAAACTATTTAACATATTGACTTAAATCTTTTGGCAATTCGTCGAAAATTATGTTGGCGAGTTCGCTAGTGTAATTTTTTTTTCCAAAAGCTTGTTATTTATTTTTTATTCACCCTTTTTTACCCGTTTTTGTGCGGAAAAATGGCATTTTTTTGTTTTTTTCACTTAAATACGCGTGGAATTTTTTTTTGTTGGAATTTTGACTATTGTTGACACTAGCGAAGTAAAGACGTAATTTTAACAAGACTGTTTTTGATTTTTGTGTTTCAGACCAATGGGGTTTGGAGCTATCGCTGGCACCGTTTGCCATGTTATTTTTGACGTGTCAACTTCAGTGCGTGCTGCACATTTATTAATGACGGCAAAAATAATAAATATATATATATTTTTTGTAAACTTTAAGAGTTGCCTACTACTTTGTTAAAAGTTTTGTGCATAAAAATAATACAGGTTTTCTGAATTTTTTTTTAAATCGTCAATTTTTTGCCTCAAAAATCAGAACAACCCCTAAAATAAAAAAAATATCTAAATGCGCTTTTTACTTTAAAATAAGTTTCATATTAATTTGGGTTATTATAATGGAAATATGGCCAAAAAGTATGCTGAATAATGAGGTTGTAATCCCCAAAGTTGGTAATTCTATCTTTCTAAAAGTACATTCGGAATAACTCGGTAATTATTTTTCACAGGTGAAATTAATTACTTAAAAGATTAAAACTTTTTAATGTACCTACACACATAAAAGTAAAATATTAATCTAACAAAAATAATTTATTTTAACATATTTTGTCCATTAAAAATATAGTTTGTTTTCATCTTGATATGGGTTTTTAATAATTTAATTTATTTATTTATAAATTTTATTAATTAATTTGTTAATTTAAGTTATAATAAGTGTTTTACCCGGATTGTAAGACTCAAAAAATAATAGACATATATGTAAATTTTGTTGTAAACACCCCGTGTGATCATAATTTGCCACAACTGTTCTCATGCTGGTCTCGGTGGTGTAAAAAAATCCGGCCTCGGTGGTGTAAGTCGGAACGCGTTCGCTTTGTAATGCCGAGGTCGCGGGTCCGAATCCCGCCTGGGGCATATATGTGTAGTGGTGTTTTTAAAAATAACCTTATTGTTACTTGTTAAACTACATATGTATAAATAGGACATATGCATCTCAAGAACGAGTGGCTAAATCTTTTGCGTGTTGGTCTTAATTTCACCGTAAACTATATATCCACGTGCATGGGATTTTAATTTTTTAATAAAATAAAATTTTAGGGGGGTTGGAAATAATTCACCCACTGGGGCTAAAATACAGTTTTCTTTATCTATGGGTTATTTTAGAATCCATACATTTTAAAAGATATTTTCAGAGGTATTGTCACTTCTTTTAACAAACGTAACTTACAATTTTAAACCATTTTTCATAACCCTGTATAAATAATCTGATTTGTAACCATAATGGCTAACAAATATATTTGTATTATGAATAATGCATTAATATTAAACGCAAAGCAGTTTCTTTGCAACACCACATGTCAAAACTGATTTTCATAAAAGCTGAATTTTCAATTGAACAGTTTCCAAAGAAATGCCATTGCGGTTTTCACTATGAATTATGCATCTTTGCTGAATCTCAATAACATAAATATCTACAGGATGATAATAAAAAGAAGTCTGCAATTTTTGGCAATACTTTTACTATCCTTTATTATAACTGGGAATGTCTGGGAAACTGGGATAATATTTATTGCTTTTCAGGGTTCCTTAAAGCAAACAGAAACCTTATAGGATTGCTCGGTTGTTCGTCTGTCTATCCGTCTGTTGGATCAACCAAATGGTTATACAGGGTTATTCAGAAATAGGGTAGTTCATTTTAAGGGGTGATTCTGTAAAGGAAAAAATGAAATAAGTTCACATGCAAAACCTCGTTACTATATCTCAAAGGGTGTCTACGTTATCAAATAAAAACCGAATTTTTTAGCCTCTTTCAACTGGCCTTAGCGCCCTTACGACGCATTTTTAGACATATGTTTATGAGAACTTTTTTTCATATTTTCCTATGTAGAATCACCCCTTAATTAATGACCCTATTTCTGAATAACCTTGTATACGGACGAAATATTTTTCTGGTTGCTGCAACCAGTTATCTGGTAAGGGCAACACCAGAAATTGCTTAGAACTTAGATTTTAAGGAACTGGCAAGCACAACAATTTTTCTTGTTGTCCTTGCCAGATTTCAGGTTGCAGCAACCAGACAAATAGTTGTTCCGTATTAAACTATTGATCTGGTTTTTTTTTTTAGTTTACAACATAAATATCTAAAATTTGCCATACAAGACAGCTTACCAAGAATCAAGTCCGAGTATAATTGAATCGGTCAGTTGGAGAACAGTACTAGTCCAGAATTGTTGTTTTGAGATAAACACAAAAAACCTTTGATTTCCGTAAATGTTCAAGTATTACGTAACGCAAATTTTGATCATTTTTTTAGAAAACTAGTTTTAGTTTAATTTACACGATAGTTTGCAAATAACACGTATTGCATACTGTTACATCCATACAGCAATAAAGACAAATATTTCCGACATCTTCAGAATTTGTCGTTGTTCTTATTTGGGATGCCGATTTTTAATCGATTCTTTTGAAGATCGATACTTTTAATACAATTAATCGATTTTTTTTTACTTTCGATATTTTGTTATAATCGATTTAAATCGATCTTATAGAACAGCACGTGCACTGCCGATATCTGACGTCGGCAATGCTAAGTTTTGTCCTTGTCTATTTCTTGATTTTTATTTGTTTGTTTTATACAATTATTAAAATTATTAAAAAAATCGATTTTTTAGTTTTGATTTTGAATCGATTCTTAGAGACGATAATTTTTTATAAGATCGGCATTCCTGATTTTCCAATAACTTGTCGATTGCGGCAGTTAGTTCAAGAAAGGTACTAGTCCAGGAAAACTTAATCTGGACAAGTACTGATCTTCAACTGACTGCTGTAAATATATCGATCGCGCAGTCGTAGCGTTCACGTAAATGATACTATTCTTAAGCAGAATGAATAAAGCTACAAATTTTGCGAACATTTGCTATCTTATCTCAAAATGGCTATTTTTGGACTAGTACTGTTCTTCAACTGACCGATTCAATTACACAGACGAGATTTTCGACATAAAATTCTATGATTTTTAAGCTTTTCGGAAAGATTTCTGAAAAATCTTCGAAATCTTTTCGAAATATTCAAAATCTTGTCGAGATACTCGAGATTTTTGTCAAGACTTTTGAAATATTTAAAAAAAAATTCTGATAATTTGTATACGGAATTTCCATAGTGGTTCACCACTAGGAGAACTTCATCGAGTTGGGTATCACATCCAAAAAAAGTATAGGTATACTAAAAATTTAAAAAAATGTTTTTGACTACGAAATTTTGGAAAATGTGTAATTTTTTCGACTATTATATGTATATGATACTTTAATATGATTCTGAAAAAAATATCGATAATAAACACAAAAAAAAAATAACGCGAAAAACAATAGAGTCCATCAGAGTGGGGTTAGGGGAAACGTCACTAAAATTTAAAAAAGTCACTTAAATTAAAAAAAACACTACCATCTAAAATCATATTACCTATATGTATAGTGGCCATGAACCTATATATTATTCATATAGGTACATAATGTATAGTACCTATGTATATGTATATGAGTCAACTTGTGGACCGTGCATTCGTTTGACGGCAACATTTACCAGATTTTTAAATCCTCTAATTCCAAAAGCGGTAAAATTTTAAGCAGTCCTTAATTTAAAAAAATAATACTAGGCAACATAGGGCAACTTTTTTTTGCCCTGATCTGAAGGTAGTTTTTTCTTACTAAATCAAGGGCGTAGAATCCGAATCTGACCTTAGAAAAATTCCAGCACCTCACATTTTTGAGATATAGGTCCAGGAAATAATGACGTTTATTTTCAAAATCTTTAAAAAATAGTAGGATTTTAAAAATTTTAGGGTATAATAAAAAAAAAACGAGGAATTCGAAAATCCATATTCGAAGGACCTACTGCTACAGTAAGTACGCAAAAAAGATAAAAAGCTTAAAATTAAATATACAGTTTACTTAATTTCTCATTTGTGGCAAAACTATCAAGTTTGTATTAAAATTTCATGGGACTTAATTTGTAGATTATAAAATTCTCTACAAAAATGTATATACAAATATTTTTGCTTTCCCATTTTGAAAAGTTTCAAAATTTCGGAAAGCCTTGTATTCGTGAAAAAATTTTCGTTTGCGTATTTTTGCGATTTATGACTTTTATGTTGATATAAATCCATTTCAAGCAAAAAAAAATTGTCGGTCGATTGTTCGTTCTGTCCGGGAAATCTTGTATCCACGATAACTTAAAAACGCTTCAAGCTAGAGACCTGAAATTTGGCATACAGGTATTTTAACAAAAGTTCTAGGTGGGGCAAGGGGGGCAAATGATGTAAATAAAATAATTTTTCACAAAAATTTGGTAATTGCTATATAGGGGTTTTTAAAGTTGCTGAAATTGAATATGATAATAAAATATCTTCCCTACGGGGTTGAGGGGGTAAATATTTTCAAATATTTTCAATACTTTCAAAATTGGTGTATAGAGTTTTTTGGGGACGACGAAACTGAATTTGATAATATATTTTTTCCAGTTCCACCCCCTAAGGGGTGGGAGGTAGTTTTCGTGAAAAATTGTATATAGGGGTTTTTGAGGTTGCTGAAAGTAAATCTGATAATAAAAAAATACAACTCCACCCACTGAGGGGCGGGGGGTAGTTTTCGTGAAAATTGATATATAGGGGTTTCTGAGGTAGTTAAAAGTGAATACGATAATAAAAAAAATAAAACTCTACCCCCTGAAGGGTGGTGGGTAGTTTTAGTGAAAATTTATATATTGGGGTTTTTGAGGTTGCTGAAAGAAAATCTGATAATAAAAAATACATTTAACGCGCGGAGGTCAAAAATGGGAAAGCGATTTTACTGGGCAATGTATTTTATTTCGCTTAATTTGTTAGTAAAAAGTAAATAAATGAAAAAAAAATTAAAGCACAGTGTAAACTTTTTTCCCGAGCGCAAAAAAATATATTTTTCTTATCAATTTATATGCCCAGAATCCGAATTTGACCTTAAAAAAATCCTGCATGTATTATTTTTTAAATTTTAGCACAGTCAATTATGCTAATTTAAAAATAATTTATAAAAAAAAATATTGCGTATTTTGTGTACATCATAAAAATGTTTCTTCATGATATAAGGACCAGATTACATAACATATTTTTAGTTCATTTTTGACCCTACTAATGCTTTTTGACGTTTTTACTTTTTCATAAAAGAAAGTATTATGATAAAATTTTTTTTTTTTTGCTTAAATCTTATTTTTTCCTGAAACGTCGAGAAAAATAAAAACAAGCAACACAAAAAATGATGTCTGTCGGTCTGTCTGTCTGTATCCAAGATAACTTAAGAAAGCTTTGAGCTAGCGACTTGAAATTTGGTATGCAGATGTATTTTTAATATTATATTAATCTATTGTTACACTATATGATATGTTTTATGTATTTTTACCCAAGGAATCTATATTTTTTACAAAAAATCAAAAAAAGATACACATAAAAAAGTTTGGGGCAAGAAACTGATAAGGCCCCCCCGTTTCGCACGCCCCTGGTTAAACAAGAAAAATTTCGTCAAAATATTTTAGGAGCGTATTCTACACATAATGAGAAGTATAAAAAAGCAAAAAAAAATCTATTTTTTGAACGACCAAAAATCAGAACAACCCCTTAAGAGATTTGAAAATACCGTATTACACTATTCTAGCGCTTCCCCGCTGTGAATAGTATACTGAGTACATTTTCCTCCATTTGTAGCGTATACTAAAAGGCGAGTATAAACGTTTCGTCGATGACGCCGTAATTGCCATTGTTTGTTATTTTTCTAAAAATATACTTGTCGGTCTTTGTTTTTATACCGTACATTTTTATTGCTCTAAGGTTAACATTTTATGTTATTGTCTGTAAATAAAATAAAACTAAAGGTGTAGGTGATTTTATAAATCCAATTCATTTGGATAAAAAACGTCACTTACCTTATCGGAAAGCGGCGTTATAAAATAATGTAAAAATAAAAATATCCCCAGACAAATACATTTTTTTACTAGCCAATTTTGAACAGATAAAGATATTTCTTATAATTACACTGAAAGAAATTTAAATGTAATGATTTTTTTTTCATTTTTAAAATATTCTTGCCTTAACCTTAAAACTTTAATTTTGATATCATAATATTAATAAAACGCTAAATTTGAAGCCTGTATCAAAAGCTATTGCAAAACTTACTCTAAACTAAGAATCTGTTACCGTATTAAATACAAACATATTTTGTATTTATCGTGAGATAGGGGACGATATGGAAACCCATTAGTTAGTTATTGAATACAAGTTGTTACAGTAACAAACTGTTACTAACAATTACACAACGTTATGTTTTATTGTAATAACTGGTATCCTTTAGTTATTGAATTTACTGACTGACTGACTGACTGACTGACTGAGCGACTACTACATATAGACAGATAAAGAAACAGACAGTTAAAAGTATTTTTGTATCGCAAAATTTCAATTCAGGAATTTCCAAAACGTCGCGAAAATTTAAAAACATGACCCAATTTTTTGACACATAGAGCATGAGCTCTTCGGCAAACTTCTAAAGAGGAAAAATTTTAATTTTAGTCTCACATGAGAGAGGTACACAGTAAAAAATGGCATGGTGGTAAAAAACATTTTACGAGTGGTAAGAAAACCATGTTTTAAATTTTACATTCGTGTGATTAATATTTACACTGGCAATTCACACCCATATCTTACCATAAAATAATGGTAGAAATGATTTCCTGGGTGTAAATTTTGCACTCTGTGTTCAAGCGAAAGCTGATCCTAGTTTTCTTCCTCCACTGAATTGCAGAGAGACGTATTCCCCGCAACAGGTTTAACATCAGTTTTACAAAGCAAGTAGCTTTGATATTTTAGGCGCAGAAGCGTCGTTTCTCGCTGGAGCAAATCCTCTTCTACACAGTTGTTAAATATAACCAACAATTATTAAATAGTTTTTAAAATATTACAGTTCACTAATTAATTTAGAACCAGTGCAAAGGTGCATTAAAAGGTGTTATTGAAACAGATTAAGTGCCCAACACTCGGAAATTCAGAGTCTGAATGGAAAATTTTACTAAAACTTGTTAAAAAGATGTGAATTTATGGTAAGTTTACCACTTTTTTTACCCACCATGATATTTACACCCCTGCGAGTGTAATAAATACGTAACAGTTTAAGTGTAAAGCGTGTGTAAAATTTTAAACTCAATTTTTTGTGTGTACCTTTGTATGTTCTACAAGCTACAATCAAAATTTATCCAAGGATGAAGACAACTACAGTACATAATCTATAGTAAATAGGATAATATTGGCTGTATACACAATATATTATATCGGAAGGTGTGACTTGGATTGCTTTGTCACATTACCCTTATTTATTGGCAATACGAGAGGGTAAGATGAAAAGCTCCACCATAGCCACCGAAATAGTAGAAAACTTATACAAATACTAGTACGTAAAAAGCTCACGATATTCAAGATTCAAGACTTATTCGTTATACAATATACAATAAAGTTTAAAGACGTCAAATAAATAAATAATTTAAATAAATAATTAAAAAATACACAATTTAAAAAATACAAAATTTCACAATAAGCAGTTCTCAAAAACTAAAGTATAAAAATTCATATATAAAATAAAGGATTTTTTGCAGCAAAAGTCTTTTAATTGTAATTTTAAAATTTTCCAAATAAAGGTAGTTTATTAAATAGTTTAATACCAGTAAGTTCATAATTCTTTTGTGACTTTGTTAGTCTAAGAAAGACTGGAGCTATATTTTTGCTATTTCGCATTTGATAGCTGTGATTTTCACTATGCCTACGAAAATTGTTTAAGTTACGATACTGACGGAATTTTACGAAAATATTACCAAACATTTTTTTTATTATATAGAAATAGTTGTTGTGCTACATTATTTTTAATACAACAACAGATTTTGTTCTATTTTATTTATTGGCTTTTTTCTTTCGAATAATTGGCCAGACCACGACATAAAAAAATCACCACGTGGAAAAGACTAATCTCCTACGTATGAGGATTCTCCCATGTTTTAAACTAATTAAAATTCTTTAATATTATTAAAAACACTGTCCACATTAAATGATAGTGAAGTTGTTGCTGGTCAGCCATATTGGCTCCATTTAAACGGACTTTCTACGGCAAAAACCATTTTTACAAACTATTCAAGCATTTTTATTTAACCCAATTTATTTTAGCAATAACCTATATTTATAGATCCCTGAAGGGATATGGGCTAAATATACCTACAGCTTGTCTACACTCGTTTGGACTTTTTCGTTGTATTTTTAATACTGAATTTTATTTTTTAATACATATTTTTTATTTATATCGCCACAATTGGTATTTAATACTTTACTTGTGATATTAAATACTACAATGTGTGTATTGTATACAATATGTTGTCATACTAACATAGAGAGCGTGCTGGTACATTTGGATCCCCACGCAACATGTGTTTATTAATACTGTAAGATTTGGTAAATTATATCACAGATATAGTTTGGTATACTTTAAGTTGTAGTTGTTGTGTTATTGATCTAGTTTAAATTATGTTACAGTATTTAGTAAATTAACAATCGGTAAATAATACCAAAATTTTCATTAGTAATAATACAGAGGAAAGTAAAAAATGAATCGATTATTTTGTCAGTGTGTTATTGTATGTGGTTGCAGTCTTTATATAATTACTAATCAAAATTTTGGTATTATTTACCGATTGTTAATTTTTCTGAATATACTTTAAACTAGATCAGTAATACAACAACTACAACTTAAAGTATACCAAACTATATCTGTGATTTAATTTACCAAATTTTACCAACAACTCAAAGTATACCATAATATAAGTGTGATATGCTTTACCAAATGTTACAATAATTTTTAATATAACATGCTAGTATTAAAAAAACATGTTGAGTGCGGATCCAAATGTAACAGCACGTTGTGATGTGGTTGTCATACAACATATTGTATATAATACACACATTATAGTATTTAATATCACAAGTAAAGTATTGAATACAAATGGTGGAGATATAAATAACAAATATGTATTTATTTATTAAAATTACATTTACATTTTCAGCAAATCTTTTACGTTTGATTTTCATGACTTTTAAACTTATTTTACATTGTATACTGTAAAATGTATGGGTATTTACAGTAAATTTTACGTGTTCCTAAGATAAGTACAAAAAATGTAATAAATTATTGTATTTTTTTATAAAATATGATTAAATTACTCCAAAACAAAAGTTGTGTAAATTCATATAATGTAAGTAGTAAGTAATTATTTAATCCAGGTAAAATTGTGTAAATGTTGCATATTTTTGTTAATTTTAACCAATAAACATTAGCACAGTTATTAAATCACATGATTCTCTATGAATATCAATATCATATTTATTATTACATATTTTATGTAATACATAAGTAATATAATTTTACACAAATAATCAACGACAGGATATGTGAGCTCGCAAAACTGTTGTTATAATGTGCAAAATTACAACTATTAGATTAAATTGCATATTGCATGTAATTTAAAATTAAACATACCATATTATGTTGTGAATTTCAAGTTAGATGTGATTTTACAAAGATGTGCAATTTTCATTTTACTGGTAATGTGAAAATACATTAATTAATAATTAATTAATTTGCATTGACTAGTAATAATAAAAAAAAAATCCATTTATTTTTTTGTAAAGAATAATTTACCGTAATTTACATAATTTACAGTACAGAAATTTATAAAAACAGTATTTTTTATAGTGTAAATTAAGACCTGGGTTTTAAGAAAACAAACAGGCTGCATTTAAACCGTAGGGACTAAATGGCTAGTCCACCAAAAACAAGTCACGTCACAGGACTTAACCGTGCGGCATAAATAAGATAGAATAAACTTTTGTCTCCGATTGTTCTTCAGTTTTGGTCCGCTTAATTTTCCCTGATAAAGCCAAATTAAATGCGGTATAAACACATGTGACCAAAAAACTATATATGTGACCTTCCACTCAAAAAGATACCTTTTAAGGATATGAATGTTATTATAAAGAACTTTCACTTTCGGGTTTAGACCGTGTTAATGGATTTTCACTTTCCGACGTTTCGTCTCTTACTACTAGAGACATCTTCAGGGATTAATCTGAAACTAAGTTTCGAATCAACTTGTGTCACTATTTATGACGAGTAGTGGTTATTCACCCGTGACGAGGTTTTTCCTATCAAAGACTTCCATATTGCAGGTAAGTGGTAACCAGTGTCCCGATTGATATTGTTAGGATGCTTGATGATTTCTATCGATTCCCGTATCTTCCTTGGCATTTTTCTGTTTTCTGTTAATATTTGTTTTGTTTCAGACAAATTGATTTTATGACCTGTTTCATGTACATGTTCGGCTACTGCCGATAAGGAAATTTGTTTCTTTCTTATATTGCGCTCATGCTCTTGAAGTCTTGTAGAAATTTTTCTCTTAGTTTCACCTATGTAAACCGTACCACAGGAGCAGGGTATTTTATATACGCCTTCTGAACTCAGGGGTATTTTGTCTTTTGTTGAAGTCAAACATTGACCTAATTTTTGGTTGGACCGAAATATAGGCTTAATATTTGACTTTTTCAAAAGTTTACCTATTTTATCCGTGATACCGCTTACATAGGGAAGTATAACTTGTGTCTGTCTGTCATTGTCACTATTGTCCTGTTGTTTGGGTCTGGGATTTCTGTATTTGTATATGGTCTTATTAATGTCTTTTTTGGTATAACCGTTCATGGTCAAGGCTTTGGATAGTTTAAGGAGTTCTGTGTCTAGGGAATTCTTGTCTGAAATCATGAAAGCCCTATGAACAAGTGAATTAACTACCGAGCGTTTTTGAGAGGGATGGTGATAGGGCTTTCATGATTTCAGACAAGAATTCCCTAGACACAGAACTCCTTAAACTAACCAAAGCCTTGACCATGAACGGTTATACCAAAAAAGACATTAATAAGACCATATACAAATACAGAAATCCCAGACCCAAACAACAGGACAATAGTGACAATGACAGACAGACACAAGTTATACTTCCCTATGTAAGCGGTATCACGGATAAAATAGGTAAACTTTTAAAAAAGTCAAATATTAAGCCTATATTTCGGTCCAACCAAAAATTAGGTCAATGTTTGACTTCAACAAAAGACAAAATACCCCTGAGTTCAGAAGGCGTATATAAAATACCCTGCTCCTGTGGTACGGTTTACATAGGTGAAACTAAGAGAAAAATTTCTACAAGACTTCAAGAGCATGAGCGCAATATAAGAAAGAAACAAATTTCCTTATCGGCAGTAGCCGAACATGTACATGAAACAGGTCATAAAATCAATTTGTCTGAAACAAAACAAATATTAACAGAAAACAGAAAAATGCCAAGGAAGATACGGGAATCGATAGAAATCATCAAGCATCCTAACAATATCAATCGGGACACTGGTTACCACTTACCTGCAATATGGAAGTCTTTGATAGGAAAAACCTCGTCACGGGTGAATAACCACAACTCGTCATAAATAGTGACACAAGTTGATTCGAAACTTAGTTTCAGATTAATCCCTGAAGATGTCTCTAGTAGTAAGAGACGAAACGTCGGAAAGTGAAAATCCATTAACACGGTCTAAACCCGAAAGTGAAAGTTCTTTATATCTTAATGGCCGTGAAAGCTTAAAATCTAAAATTAATGTTATTTTTCAGATTCCGGAAGGGACATGCAGACAGACAGATAAACAAAACTTAATATTTGTATTTTTTTTTAAATCTAAAATGAAATAAATTTGTCAGATATAGTATTTTGGGTTATATAAACAATTGTGTGTAAGACTCTCCTTAAAGACCTTAAAAGCAAAAGTGTAAAAAATAAGTTAAACAAAAAGTCGAGTTTTTGATTAAACAGAACTGGGTGTGGTACCACTGCGTTGGAGTACATTTATGTCACCATGGCAAATAAAATTTGTTATTATATATGTATATACCATAAAGCCATAATATATGTGTATGTATGTATAAATAAACGTTCAAGTTTTCCATATATTAGTCTCTAAATAAAGTTAAATAAGTAGTTAGTTGATTTTATTTACAAAATTTAAATACAAAGTGAATATACCGACTGAAACACTTTTTTATACAGGGTGGTCCAGAAATAGGTTAAGCAATCAAAGTGTATAGTATTCCGACCAGATTTAAATTGTTTGTATACTTTTTAATAGATTTAGGGTGTTTTTGTGGCTGGTTTGGGTTTTTTTTTTAATTTTACTTAACTGCGAACAAGAAAAAAATACACTTTTTACGAACAATACCTTAAAAACCTTAAAAAATAAATGCTCGGACGACTAGCCGTTAGGATACAGATTACAGTTGTGCCTTTCTTAGAAGCCTTTTTTTGAAAATTATATTTTTAATGTAGAAGAGCCCCTTAAAATGTTATACCCTATTTCTTAATTTCTCTGTATATATTCTTAATGAAAAATAATGAGATGGGACAGATAACGACCAGTCTCTTTTGTGTCCGTATTAAGTCTGACATGATTTTAATAAATGGTGATAGATCGTTGTGATTATGATGTATCATACAGAGGCTTAATTAAAATGGGCACTATTCTAACAAGTATCAAAACC
Organism: Brachypterus glaber; assembly: GCA_958510825.1. NCBI lineage: Eukaryota > Metazoa > Arthropoda > Insecta > Coleoptera > Kateretidae > Brachypterus > Brachypterus glaber. Next base: position 9,434,723 of record OY294054.1, read on the forward strand.
TACAGGTGATAGACAATTTTGTAGGAAATATGATTTAATGGCCCATTAATAACGGACGTGTAGACACTGTAGGGGCTCTACACTGAAGGGTCTACAGTTTAGAGTCCTAATGGTGAGTCCTTGTACAAATAGACTTCACACTGTTAAGTTCACACACTGTACTCGAAGTATTCAGAGTAATGTTGTATGTAATGTAACATTATTATTCAATTCTTTATTGATTTTAAATAAAAAAAACCATAATTAGTTTCAAGTTTAATTAGTACTTGTTTCTAGGAAATTAGTATTAGTGTAGTTTTTTATTATTTTTGGTTGTTTTAAACACTTAGTAAGTTAAGTACTCAAATCAAATGTTTTGCTTGATTGGAGTTGAATACTTATCTTACTTAGACCAAAACCTTAATTAAGTAAAAGTGCATTGATTGTTAATAAAATTTCATTTAACGAAACTTAAATAAGAGATGCAAGTTTGCAGTACAAGAAATTGTATCATTCAAACCAAGAACTTTTACTTGATTTAAGTTTTAACCTGTTTGTCTAAGTAATATATAAGATACACCAGTCTGGAAACAATTTTAGCTCAACTTTCATATAACCAAATTTTTTTTTCGTAATTTAATTATTTAGTATTTAGAGCTTTGACTTCTTTATAAGACCAAATTAAAAAAAAATCTAATGATGCGTTTTTGAGACAAACGATTTTCATTTGTTTTAACAAAAAAATATGACAAATTTATTTTTTTTTAGATATTCAGATTTTACGTTAAAAAGTGGGAAAAAAAAGTTTGTGTTAAATGGCTTTTTAGGGGAGCCAGAACACCTTTTTGGAATATTATTCACTTCATAACTCAGGAACGGTTTAACTTATTGAAATTGAAATTTTTACTGTAGTATGCAACCAATAAACATTATCATTTTATGACATAAAAAAATTATGTTTAACCAGGGGCGGACTTACAGTTTTACATATAAATTAAGAGGCACCCATTATCTACACACCCGGTAAAAAGCCTATTTTTAATAAAACGATAAACGTCTATATTTATTGGTTCAGTAAAAATTTCATGTCAATAAGTTAAACCATGAAGTGACATATATTCAAAAAATGCCCTTTAAAAGTACGCTACTCCCTTGGCTCAAAAAGTCTATAAAAACTTTTTTCTCACTTTTTGACGTAAAATCTAAATATCTAAAACAAATTTTTAAATATGTCATATTTTTTTATTAAAACAAATGAAAATCGTTTTTCTCAAAAACGCATCGATATATTTTTTTAAATTTAGTATTAAAAAAATGCCAAAGCTCTAAATAATTAAATTACGAAAAAAAAACTTGGGTTATATGAAAATTGAGCTAAATATTGTTTCCAGACCAGTGTGACGTATTCAAATTCAAGCAAAACATTTGGGTTAAGTACTTAACAAACTTGTGGACATAAAAACATATGAGCCACTTGATCTAAATATTACCTTTTTTTCTTTCTTAATAATTTCTCTGTGTATATTTTTTAAAGTTACTTTTTTAAATGTATTGAAAGCCTTAACATTTTTAAATAATTATATATTTTGCACTATCTAACATTTTTTTTAAATTATTTTTAGGTGTTTTAATCACGATGGAAAAAGCCTTCGATAGATATTTTTTTTTGTAAAACAAAGTCTTTAAAGATATTTTAAACAAGTATAATAAAATTTAAAATTTGTTTATATTATGTACGTAGTACTTATGAAATATTTATTTATGATAAATAAACCATAGTTTGTAAGAAAAAAGACTTATTTAAGTACTTTTCCTTTAAGAAACAGTCTCAAGTGGCGATAACAGCACACAGAAATAAGGTATTTTGTTACACTGTAAAAAGTTACATGTTTTAACACCAATTAACAAGCAATTGAGTTAATTCTTGTCCACAAGGAACCTGATCAAAATACCAAAATTTGTCGTGTCAAAATTTTGTAAAATATACACAATGCTTTTGAATTTTTTACAAATTTTCTTGGTAATTTTAACACATTTTGCGAAATATTGTGTAAACAATAGACAAATATAAATTATATGGTTTGGACTTCTGGTTTTGTTATTAACACAGACCCACACAAAAAAAAGTTGTTTGTACTGGGGTTGGGACCCACCTATCTTATGTATTTTGGGATGCTGAACACGAATTTGCCATAAAAAAAAGGAAACTGGTGGCTCATTATTTTGCAACACTGAAAATCTCATATTACACTAGGCAACAAATCTCAACTTTTTTTTTTGCCCCGATCGGAAAGTAAATTTTTCTTACTAATTCAAGGGCGTAGAAACCGAATCTGAACTTAGAAAAATTTCAGCACCTAAAATTTTTGAGATATAAATCCAGGAAATCATGACGCTTTTTTTCAAAATCTTTAAAAAAATGAGTAGGATTTTGAAAATTTTAGGGTATATTAAAAAAAATACGAGGAACTCAAAAATATATATGCCAAGGACCTACTGTTAGAGTAAGTACGCGAAAAAAAATAAAAAGCTTAAAATGAAAGTGCAGAGTTTACTTAATTGCTCTTTTGTGGCAAAACTATCAAATCTGTATAAAAATTTTATGGGACTTAATTTGTAGATTATAAAATTCTCTACAAAAATTTTTATACAAATGTTTTTTTATTTTGCTTAGTTTGTTCGTAAAAAGTAAATAAATGAGAAAGAAACAAAATTAAAGTACACAGTGTAAACTTTTCAATTTAAAGGCGCAGAATCCAAATTTGACCTTGAAAAAAATCCAGCACGTCTTATTTTTTAAATTTTAGTACAGGCAGTTATGCCAATTTAAAAATAATTTATAAAACAAAATATTGTGTTTTTTTTTTTTGCTTTTTTAATCATAAAAATGTTACTTTATTACATAAGAACCATATTACGTAACATTTTTTTAGTTAATTTTTGACCCTAGTAATGATTTTTGTAAATTTTTAGCATGAGTACGTGGCAATAAGCTTGTCCCCTTATGCACCCTTCTCCTTACCCTCCACCCCTACTTAGTTTTGTCATATTATCAATTTTTTTTTTAATTTTTTTTTTCATAATATCCCCATTTATTCTACCTATGAATTTAAAGTTTCCATGTTTTAAGTTGGGTATTTTTTAACTAATATTGAGTCGCCGAATCTAAATTTGTCCTCGGAATATTTTTATCTCCCATGATTTTAGAACAAAATATAAGATAAGATAAGATAAGATGAGTTTATTGTTTAAATTATTATGTTTTACAATGCATCTATTATTAACAATAAACCATATAATCACAAAAAGCTTTCGCTTGTGCGTGATGAAAAAAAAAGGAATATAAATTATACATATATAAGTATTAGAATATAAAAAAAAAAAAAAATGCTTAAAAAAAAAAATTTTAAAAATTAAGACTAAAAAAAAAAACACACACGCTTCCATACGTACATACATAAAATCACATCCACGCACCATCTATGCTTTTTTATAAAATAATTCAATTTGTTTCGTTTGAGGTAGGTAAATATGGGAAAAACAGTGTCCTTTGCAGTATCTGTGATTCAAATAAAAATTAGTTTTTTATAATAGTTTAGTATTTTTGTGAACAAAGTTGCATATTTTGTGAAAATAATTTTGACGGCTATCAAAGACCTGGGCTTCATTAAAAATTTGATCCGACGAATAGGAGTATGGTTTGTTAAAGATAGTTTTAAGTATCTTTTTTTGAATTACATCCAATTGATTAAGGTGGGTACTTTGAACGCCACCCCAACCAATTATTCCATAAGTTAAGTGTGGGCCTACTAGACTTGTATAGAGCATTTCAAGCTGTCTCACATCTAAGAAGTCTCTTAAGTTTCTGAACAAGTATAATAAGCTTCTCATTTTTTTAACAACATAGTTTATATGGTGATTCCACTTAAGGTGACTGTCCAACATAATACCTAGGTATTTAATGCTCTCTGATATATTTATTTTTAGCGGATTTTGTTGAGCTATATTAAGTGTTTTGTACAATGGTAGGGACGATTTATAGGAACCAAAGGGAATAAAATATGTTTTTTCAAAATTAATAGTTAGTAGCTGATTATCGAACCATTCCTTAATCAGCAGAAAGTCAGTCTCAGCCACATTCCTAAGCTCGCTCCAGCTGTCCGCACTGTAGACTAGTACCGTATCATCAGCAAAGCTTATAATGAAAGCTTTACTTTTTAACAGGAACATGTTATTTATATAGATGAGGAAGAGCAGAGGACCCAGAACAGTCCCCTGTGGCACGCCACATTGGATCGCTCTAAAGTCACTTATTTCTCCCACCCGTACTGCCTGTTTCCTGTCAGTTAAGTAGCTTTCAAATAGGCTGAGTGATGTACCTCTTATGCCTAGTTCTTCTAAAGATTTTAAAAGAAGAGCATGATCTACAGTATCGAACGCTTTTGCGACATCAAGAAATATGGCGAGACAAGGTTTTGTTGCATCAATATTTTGATATATAACATCTGTCAGACACGCAATGGCGTCTTCCGTGGATTTTCCTTCCTGGAACCCGAACTGCCTGTCTGACAGTATGTTATATTTTTTTATGAAATTAAGCAGTCTATATTTTAATATTTTTTCAAAAATTTTTGCAACATTGCTGATTAAGGAGATTGGTCGGTAATTCAGCACGTCTAACTTGTCTCCTTTCTTAAATATTGGTACAATAACACTATTTTTAAATGCCATAGGTACTATGCCTGTTTTAAAGATTTGATTTATTATAAAAGCCACAGGTTCCTCAATATAGTCAACAATCTTTTTTAGTGTAACAGACTGTATTTGATCCATACCAGCAGAACATTTAGACTTTAATGAAACAATAAATTTTCGGACTTCGTGCCGGTTAGTTTCAAGCAAAACAAATGAATTTGAATTTCTTTTAGATGGACCTTTATATTTTTCGTTTCTTTTTATCTTGGATGCTAGCTTTTTTCCTACCTCTGAGAATCTTTTGTTAAAAATATTAGCAACAGCTGTTTTGTTTGTAATTTGTACTTTATTTTCGTTATTAATTGCGTTAATTTTATTATCTCCTAATTTCTTATTTGTGAGTTTATTAAAAATTGACCAAATATCTTTTGAACTTTTTTTATTAGTTTCTAGCAAATTTTTATAGTAGTCCACTTTTGCATTTTTAATTAATTTATTAAGCGTATTTTTATAAGACTTATATTGATTTTTTAATTGAATACTAAGAGGATTTTTTTGAAGGTTTTTGTACATTTTATTTTTATGATTAATACTGTTTATAATACCATTAGTGATCCATTCATTGCGTTTTATATCATTATGTTTAATTTTTTTAATATGTGTATTATTAGTAATTCTACTCTTTAAAATTTCTAAAAATGAATTGGTGGAGTCCTCCACATTTTTTTGCTTATAGAGATTCTCCCAGCTGACATTTTTCATGTCAGATATCAAAGAGTCATAGTTAATAGTTTTTATATGCCTATTTTGTTGTTTGACCGTGAATGATTTATTTTTGGTGTGTATTAGTTGGACAATAGTGGCATAATGATCTGTAAGATCGTGTCTTAGGATAATTGGTAGTATAAGATCTTCCACATTATGAAGACTTTTCACAAATATGTGATCAATACACGATTTTGTTGTATCATTTTCTACGCGCGTATATTCATTAATAGCTGAGATAAAACCGAACTCAGAAAGGGAGTTTAAATATTCTGAGGGGATTTCCGAATTTTCATCTTTGATATTTATATTTATATCACCTACAATGAGATCATAGTCTTTTTTATCTTTTCTTAAATCTAAGTACTTACTTAGACTTTCTATAAAACCTTGGAGCTGTTCTTTCTTTTTTTCAGACGGAGACCTATAGATACACAAGACAGAAAAGCTTAATTTTTCCATTTCAAATTTTAACTGAACACAGTTTGATGAACTTATTTTCACATAATCATAAACATAATTTAAATCACTCTTTATGTAAATAACTATGCCATCGTTTCTATTGAAACTACCCTGATTATAAATAACATCGTACCCTTTTATTTTAAACAGATCTATGTTATGAATATTGTGTGTTTCAGTCAGAACTATCAAATCGTAAATATAACTTTGTGAGTGTAGAAAGACCTGTAAATTATCGAAATTTTGATTCAGGCTACGTATATTTAGATTTAACAATTTTAAGTTTATAGAATTCTCATTAATCTGTAACACTTCTAAACAATCAGAAACACTGTCCAGAACTTCCGTTTTTACCCTATTTACCTCAAAATCACGAATGTAGTTATTCATTAAAAAAAGAAAAAAAAAATGAAAAGATTAATAAACAATAAAACAAAATTATAAGGTAAATAAACTACAAAAATAAAATAGATATTATGTAAGAATAAAATGAAAGAAATTCGCAAATTTTATAAATTGGCTTTAGTATTGCGTGTTATTCGTCCAGGCGCCGGGAATTTTATAGTTGTTACTGCCTTTTGAGTATCAGGCCAATTTTTGGTGGGAGGCTGAGTTTTTTTGCCTTTTTCTGACCCCACTGTTTTGCTGCTAATACTTTCTTCTGTAAACGTGGGAGTAGCAGGCGTTTCAATTTCCGACTCGATGTCACTTTCTGTTTCTGCAAGCTTTTCCAGGTCTTCTGCAGTATAGGCGTTTCCATTTATGTACAGTTTGTTGTGTTTTATGTACACATCAGTGTACTTGAGCTTTGCGGATTTTAAACTTTCATACAAAATTTTCTTGTTTCTTTGATCTTCGGGGCAAAGATCATCAGAAATAGAAATGCCGGTGCCCTTTAAGGATTTAATATGTGTCAGGCGCCGCAATGGGATCCCCATTATCACCCCCTGCGGCCAATGCTTTCATGGAATACTTCGAGAAAAAAGCTATTGAGTCATTTCCATTAAAACCTAAAATTTGGCGCAGATACGTAGACGATGTCTATGCTATTTGGCCCCATGGCATGGAAAGCCTTCAAGGTTTTCTAAATCACCTCAATTCCCAACATAAATCTATACGGTTTACGATGGAAATTGAGAACAACGGATCACTTCCCTTTTTGGACGTTTTGGTTTACAAAACGGAAAATGGCTCAATAGGACACTCGGTATACAGGAAGAAAACCCACACTGACAGATACCTAAACTCATTTTCACATCACCATCCCTCTCAAAAACGCTCGGTAGTTAATTCACTTGTTCATAGGGCGTTCATGATTTCAGACAAGAATTCCCTAGACACAGAACTCCTTAAACTAACCAAAGCCTTGACCATGAACGGTTATACCAAAAAAGACATTAATAAGACCATATACAAATACAGAAATCCCAGACCCAAACAACAGGACAATAGTGACAATGACAGACAGACACAAGTTATACTTCCCTATGTAAGCGGTATCACGGATAAAATAGGTAAACTTTTGAAGAAGTCAAATATTAAGCCTATATTTCGGTCCAACCAAAAATTAGGTCAATGTTTGACTTCAACAAAAGACAAAATACCCCTGAGTTCAGAAGGCGTATATAAAATACCCTGCTCCTGTGGTACGGTTTACATAGGTGAAACTAAGAGAAAAATTTCTACAAGACTTCAAGAGCATGAGCGCAATATAAGAAAGAAACAAATTTCCTTATCGGCAGTAGCCGAACATGTACATGAAACAGGTCATAAAATCAATTTGTCTGAAACAAAACAAATATTAACAGAAAACAGAAAAATGCCAAGGAAGATACGGGAATCGATAGAAATCATCAAGCATCCTAACAATATCAATCGGGACACTGGTTACCACTTACCTGCAATATGGAAGTCTTTGATAGGAAAAACCTCGTCACGGGTGAATAACCACAACTCGTCATAAATAGTGACACAAGTTGATTCGAAACTTAGTTTCAGATTAATCCCTGAAGATGTCTCTAGTAGTAAGAGACGAAACGTCGGAAAGTGAAAATCCATTAACACGGTCTAAACCCGAAAGTGAAAGTTCTTTATAGGATTTAATATTTTTGTAGACTTTTTGCTTTTTTAAGTAGGACAAAAAAGAGGGATAAAATAATGTTTTTTTAACATTTTTATCTCATTTTTCTCAGAAAAATTAGGTAATATAATATTCTGAGGCCAGATTCGGTTTCAGCGAACCAAGATTAGTTAAAAAACATACGACTCCAATCAGGGCAAGAAACCGTGTTGCCTAGTGTTATTAGTCTGAAACTTTTGTTTTGTGAGACTGTATAAGGCCCACAAAAAAAAAGTTGTCTGTGCTGGGGTTGAGATCCACCTATTCTTATGTATTTTGGGATGCTGCACACGAATGTGTCATAAAAAAATCATCTCATAAACTCATTTTTTTGCTACACGGGAAAAGCTGCCTAAAATGGTAAAAATCTCATAGATCTGCAAATCTGCAATTTCAGTGCAGCAAAAAAATGAGCCATGAAGTGCCTTTTTTAGGACATACATAAGAATAGGTGGGTCTCAATCTCAGCACAGACATCTTTTTTTTGTGGGTCTGTGTAATCCTTACAAATAATTGTGTACCTTAAACATCTAACCCGGATTTGTGTATAGATGTGTTAAATAGGTATTTATTTAACAAAAAATCTTTTACGCACGAAATTAACATCCAAACCAAACATAACATAAAATTAACATATTTTTGCCAAACTCATGTTAACAAAAGAAATATATCAATTTACCAATCGTTTTTTTTTTCTGAAAAAAAAAACAGATTTTTTAAACCAATCTTGATATACCGGGTGTCCCAACTCTATTTACCCAGCGATTTTCTCGAAAACTAAAAGAGATAATCAAGTTCTGCGAAAACCGTCTTAAATTAGACAGCTTAAACTATCTTTTAGCATATATTTGATACTTTCAGCTCTCAAAATGTAGGCAGGGGGGCACGGGGTAGAGTTTTTTTTATATAGAAATGGGGGTCGTATGATATATCATTTTAAAGCAAATAAAATTCTCTATTGGAACGTATATTTTTTATTTTTTTTAAACAATTTTTTTAAGTTTTGATTCTTTAATTTTTTGTGCTAAAAAATGCGATTTTTTAATTTTTTTTTTTGTAAATTTTTATTTATGTCAATTAAAATAAGTTTAAAAGTATAATTTACGTTTTTTCATCATGAAATTAGTAACTTTTAAAAAATTGTTTGATTTTTTTAGAGTAATTTTAAAATACCCATTTTCAACCCTATTTTAAACCCAAAAAAAAATAAAAAATATATAGTTAAATGGAGAATTTAATAAGCTTTAAAATTATGTATCACACGACTCGCCTTTCCATTTAAAAAAATGTCTCCTATGCTCCCCTGCCCACATTTTAAGAGCTGAAAGTATCAAATATATTCTAAAAGATAGTTTCAGTTGTCTTATTTAAGAAGATTTTAGCAGAATTTTATTATATCTTTAAGTTTTCGAGAAAATCGTTGGGTAAATAGAGTTGGGATACCCGGTATACAAAATAAAAAGAGAATTTGAATTAATATAACAACATTTCTTTGTAAAAGGATGCTGATTTACTTTAAGATCAAAGTAATATAGGTTTATTAAAGAAGCTAGGTACCAACCTAGAAGTTAAAAAAACAATTACGCTTTTATGTAAGAGAATTTGGACGAAAAACCAATTGGCAAGAACTAATCATTTTTTTAGAAGAAGAGCGAGGGTTTTTACTAAAATTTTCCCTAAGAGCAAAAATCGAAAAAAAAACTTCTTTTGCCTCGAGCAGACCTCTTTTTTTGGTGTAGTGTAAAGAAACCTTTTAACTATAATCTTTGGTATAGCCGAGAATTCTATTTTAATAGATGCCATTATATTGAAATCCCGCGTTCACAAATGTAAAGTGTGAGTTTTCAAAGGTGAGATATGATGCCTATATTTGCATGTGCTTTTAGTAAATTGTTTAGAGGCTGAAAGATATAGTTATCAGGGTAGTTACAGTTACTAGGAAACAAAGTTCTGAGACAATGCTAAAAACTGCCAATTACCTTTGGTATAATATACAAGTTGTATAATACAACTGGAAGAGCTTTGTGGGTCTATTTTTAGGTTTCCTAAATACTTGATAACAAGTGATCTGAGATTAAACATTTTTCCACAAAAATATGCACACTGCGAGATATTTTCAGCAAAAATTACCACTGAAATCTAGTAAATCGACACTGAAGAAAATATCTGGTTGGGGCAATTCGATCAACAGTTAAATATGGAACAACTATTTTTTTGGTTGCTACGACTAGAAATCTGGCAAGGGCTACAAGACAAATTGTTTTGCATACCACACTGTAAAAACTGCATGTAAAAGAATGTAAAAATACATGAATTTACATAGTACGGAATAGTAAATTTACTATTCTGGACTATGCATAATTCATGAATTTATGTAAAAGAATGTAAAATATGCAAAAGAATGTAAAAGAATTTAAAAGAATGTAAAAGAATGTAAAAGATTGTAAAAGAATGTAAAAGAATGTAAAATAATGTAAAAGAATGTAAAAATATATATTTACATTTATTTACATATTTTTACATGATTTTACAATGTCGGGCTATGTTACTTTAAGACGCGCGTGCGCTTTGGACAATAACCAAGAAGGCGTCGCATAATAAGACGGACCTTTTAATATTATTATTTTTAGAGAGATAGCGACGCATGCTGCTAGGTTAAAGTGTTAAAAGTGTAAAAAAAGGTAAATATTATTTATGTACGATATTTAAATGCTTTATTTGTGGCCTAAAATCTACATTCATAAATTACGATCTTTATCAACCAATAGATCTTTAAAGAAAGATGTAAGCAGTTTATACTCGTATTAAGGGTGCAAATCGTTTGGTTTATTAAACCAAATGAACTTTACGCTACGATATTTCAAAAAAGCTTTGACACAGAGACTTGTAATTTGGAACAAACATTTTCTAAGTAGTAAATATTTTTTTTCAAATATCAAGTCTATGCAAAATATTACCATTCTGGACTATGTAATTTTTACCGTTCCGGTCTATGCAAAATATTATCATTATGGACTATGTAATTTTTACTGTTCCGGCCTATGTAAAACATTACCATTACGGACTATATAATTTTTACCATTCCGGTCTATGGCAACATATTACCATTTACGGACTATGTAATTTAATGTAATTTATTTTTACCGTGCAGACCCTTAAAATCCAAGTTTTGTTTCTGGTAACCACAAGTTGTGTTGTTGCCCTTACCAGACTCCTGGTTGCAGCAACCACCAACAAAGTTGGTCCGTATTTAACTATTTAACTATTGCCCCAACCAGATCGTTTTTTTTTTCAGCAGAATATTGTTAAAATTTAGTGTAATTATGACCCGCTTTTATGGGTTTTAAAGATAATTTTTACACCTAACCAAGCGCACGTAATATTAGGGTTTCACAAGAGTCGAGAAAATAGCTTTTTTCGCACTGATAGAATAATAGCGTTAATAATACAACAACATATTGTTATATATGCGCCAATCACAAATTGTACTATAGTATAGTACTAAGTAGTATATAATATAACATTTGTTGTTGTATTTATAACAATTTTATGTTGTTTACGTCTTAATTCTACGACTGGTTGTTGTATCGTAATATTGTAAATTATTTTTAAATCACAAAGTTAAAAAATTAATGTATAAATATTTAAAATTACATAGATTTACATTAGTTTACACCTATTGTCAATTACAGACTATGTAATTTTACAGAAAATTACCTATTGCTTCTATGGAAAAGTTTACGAATCAGTCTATGGAAACGAGTTTCCATTTTTTTACAGTATACACTTTCCTGTAACTATGGGATAAATAATATAATTTTCAAAATTAAATTGTGTGCAAAATATTTTCTCACAAGATTTTCATACTTAAGGTATAAAGGAATTTCAGTAACGACCGAAATCTCTTTAATGCAAAATTACTTTTCAACATACTTCTTCACCTCGAAATGGTTTCAATATGCAATAGAGCAGAGCCCTCGGTAGAGCCCATTTCGTGCCAATTTTGTTCATTTATTTTCAAGTCTGGTCGCCTGTGCAAAGTTTTATGGATATCTTAGATATTTATACTAAAAACCACTATCCGCCGCATATAGAAATACTTGTGGGAAGCCACCAATAAAGGGTCTTATTTATCGGTTACTGTAACTAATTTGGGGGAGCTGGAGACGAAGGGTTAACCTAAAACGAATTTTTTTACAATTAATTCGGGTATTCCAGTGAATTCTAAGGAATTTCTATGAAAATTTTAAGTAATTGGCATAGGAATTCCGTCCTGTCTGCACTGATAGAACACTATCGTAGTCAATATCGTAATTAGGTTAAACAATACAACATAAATAGTTATATATGCGCCAACCACTATATATGGCATAGAATACAACAACAAACAAGTAAACGCGTTCGGTATTCACAAACAAGTGCAGTTACAACAACAAATTTCACGCATTTTATTTTAAATTTAAATATTACATCTGTGTGCACATAAAAACTACATTTCACATGTAATGACATGTAAATGTACATGCTTATCGTTAGGTATACTTATAGGAAATTTCAGCCCAAAATGCCTATATTCAAAATTTTGGTGAAACATTTATTAGAATCAGCTGATTTTTGCCATTTTTATTAATCAACCTTCACTCTAAATTTGTCCGTCAATCTTTCAGTAGTATTAACTGTAATAATTAAAGCAAATTCACCAAGACAGAACGTGAATTTACAATATTTATTAAAATTAACCTCAATATTCCTCGGTTTAGTAAAATCTCAGCTCTTTTCCTGTCGCACTCTAAATTTTTCCGTCAATCTTTCAATAGTATTAACTAATAATTAAAGCAAATTCATCATGTCAGAATGTGAATTTACAATATTTATTAAATTAACCTCAATATTACTCGGTTTAATAAAATAGCTCTTTTCCTGGCGGTACAATAATTTTGCTTTAAAATTCATGCATGTGGTCCAAAAACCCGGCACTTTCACAATATTGGTTGAAAATTACCATAATTATAGCTTACATTGTACAAAAGATAGCAGTAAAATGACTAAAATAAATATTCACATTTTTACAGATAACAGTGAATTTACCACTTTCTTTGCTGGTAACATATGACCTACTTTATTTACTGTGAAATTACCATATTTTTATTTACAGTGCGGCACTATATTGACAACAATGTTGTTGTAAATTTAAATATTTTAATATTGTATTTAATATAACGTTATAATGTTTTAGAATAGTCGTAAAAATTGTATCCTATACCCAAAAGTTGACACAACAACGTTTTGTATTAATATTTTTAGATTTTTCTATTAGTGTGTACAATGCATTCCAGGGAGGTTTATCCCTCGGCTGGAGGTTTTTAATATTATATCATAACTTAAAAAAATCTATACACCTATATAGGTACGAAGTTCAGTTTTAAGTATTACCTACACAAAAAGTGACGCTCAGGGGCTCAGATCCCTTAAAAGCGATTTGTGGACATTTGTGAATCGGAACTTTTTTTTAGTTTTTAATGGATTAACATTTTTATTGGCGCATTTTTTCGTTCCTATTTTTAATGCGCAGAACGTGAAATTATCTCTTCAACTAATTTTCGCGAAAACGGTTGGCCCTATATAAAAAGTATATATACTTTTCCATTTTAACTGAGGAATCATATTTTATTAAGAAAATTAAAAAAAAAATACAGACAAAAATATTTGGGGCAAAAAGTGACAACGCTTCTTGCACGCCCCTGGGCTGTAGCTCTCTCAGGGCTTATTTTCGGACCAACCTTTACAGGAACTTTTTTCCATATTTTTGAGTATACATTGTATACAAAAGCCTCTTAAAAATTGGTAATTTATTTCTCAGTCGTCATGTAGGTATACTAGTGGTAAATTGCTTGCTACCTATATGTTTTAACAACATTGATTAATCATTATACCATTTTTCTGCATGTATGTTACTTAGCGAAAAACAAGACCATTTTCTTGCGGATGTCCACATTTTACTATAAAACTATAAAATCAATCCAATATTTCATACATAATGTATGGATATCGCACTTTATAAAATGCATTCTTGCAACTTGCAACAAAACAATGCTTTGATTCAAAATATTTAAATGTATCCCTTTTTTCCTCGGATTTTGATAAGAGCTGATGTTGCTGGCTTATACAGCTGATTAATGTGGCAAAATATTAGCATTTCTGAAAATAAACTATTGGGTAAATAAGTTAAGAATTGACAGTCTATAAAAATATACACTGCAATATTGGGTACATGGTTCTATTGTTGTATTTTAAAATACCAAAACAATGTATAAACTCAGAAACCTTATGTAATTAACAATTTTTTTATTGTTTTGGTTATCGTAACATGATAAGTACATATAAATTTTTTATTTCTATCACGATATTTGGTATTTAATACTACACTTATTTAATACGAAAACATTACTATTGTATACTACCTAAATACCTAACACAATATGCTCATTGCAACGTTTGTTTATGAATTCTAAATTATTAAAGTGAGACTTTCCTTTCATTTGTGAAAGAGGGAATATCAGTCTCGGCGAATTTGACTTCTGCAGCAACTAATTTATGTAAAATTGTGTTGTGAAAATATTAATACAATAGAAATTTGGTGTGATGTGCTTTAGTGGATAAATCTGGATTGGGGTTAGCCACGTTTTGAGGTTAATGTTACCGATTTTTTATTTATATAAAATGAGCGGAAGGACTTCGGTCGATAGCTCTTATGCCCCCCCCCCCCCGGTGGTAAATAAACATTACTACTACTACTACTACTACTACTACAACTACTACTACTACTAATACTACTACTACTACTACTTCTACTACTACTAAAATGATTATAATACTTGTATGCGGCTAAAATGACCTAAGTTGTCAAAGTCAATAAATTTTAGAATAGAACATATGTTAAAGTAAAAATTACTGTAAAATTTTGTATGTTATACAGTTATATTCGTGTTATAGATCTAGTTTTAAAAAGGTGTTTAATGTTTTGCATTATACAGAGCGGTCCAAAAGTCACCCGCCTCTTAACTTTTGAACGAGTTAAGATATCGACTTTAAGGAACTCTTAAATAAGACAACTATCTTTTAGTTTATATTTGATACTTTCAGCTCTTAAAATGTGTGTAGGGGGCATGGGGTCGTATTATACATCATTTTAAAGCAAATAAAATTCTCTATTGGACTATATTTTTTTTATTTTTTAAACAATTTTTTTTAAGGTTTTGATTTTTCAATTTTTTGTGCTAAAAAGTACGATTTTTTAAGTTTTTTTTTGTAAATTTTTATTTATGTCAATTAAAAATAATTTAAAAGTATAATTAACGTTTTGTCATCATGAAATTAGTCATTTTAAAAAAATTGTTTGTTTTTTTAGAGAAATTTTGACAAAAATACCCATTTTCAACCCTATTTTAAACCCAAAAAAATGTTTAAAAAAAATAAAAAAAATATATAGTTAAATAGAAAATTTCATATGCTTTAAAATTATGTGTCACAGGACTCCCCTTTCCATTCAAAAAAATTGTACCCCCATGCCCCCCTGCCCACATTTTAAGAGCTGAAAGTATCAAATATATGCTAAAAGATAGTTCAAGTTGTCTTATTTAAGAGTTCTAAATTTGAAGTGATATCTCAACTCGTTCAAAAGTGAAGGGGGGGGGGTGACTTTTGGACCGCTCTGTATAGTACTCTTCAAATCGATCACACCGATCGATTGGCAGTGGTCTAACTGCGTGGTACCCATTGGCTTCGAGCCCGTGTGCAAAACTTTTGGTCGAACGACCCTTTGATTCACTTTACCTCTAGTGATTCACTTGGCCCCGGTTGACGGTATTTTTAAGATTTTTTTTACATTTTTTAAAAATTAAATATTGGGGTTTGTATTGCTTTGTTGGCGGCAGTATTTCTTTCTGCGATCCAGCCTATTGCTGGAGCAACGATAAAATAAATATAGTAATCACATATAAACAGCTTCCGGTTCTTTTAATGCACTTGATACACAATATTCTAAGGCGTAACGTAAAAATTTATTTATATAGACCCTTTTGGCCCTATGTTCTTTCTTTATACCAGGTGAATACCATTTGATCTGTTTTTTTTTGCTTACTTATAACTTATTACTTATATAAAAACACAAAATAAGTAGACCAAAAAGTTTTAATTTTAGTAAAAAAAATTACAGGTTAATAGCCACATTACTTTTGCTGTAAAATTATTTTTGTTTTTGTTCATTTTTTACCTACTTTTAGAACAATAAGATGTAAAATCAAGAAAAACCTTTTATAATTGTTTTGACTTGTGGTTTTATTTAGATTTTTTTTTATTTTAAATTAAACACAATGTTTTACATCGGAATCAAAATTGTTGAGCATATTTTTATACTATCCACAGTGCGCAAGCGCTAGAATGGTACGATTGTTTCGAATTTTCGAAAGTCCAAACAAACGACCTAGACAAAAAAAAGTTGGATTAAAATTAGTTTTATGAAAAAATTAAAAAAATGAAAATGTCTGTCCGTCCGTCATCCGATGCCACGTTTTTTGTACACGATAACTCAAGAACGGATTATCCGATCGACTCAAAATTTTCAGGAATTATGCTCTAAAAAAGGAAGATCCCTATTGAAAATTTTGAGAACAATTTCACCAAAAACAAAGAAGTTATAGGGGAGTTAAATGGGAGGCATAGCGTAGTGGCTAGCGCGTATGTATAGCAAGTCTACTATCGTGAGTTCGATTCTCACTGGCGCCGATGTGTCTTTTTCAGTTAATTAATAATTGAAATTGAAAAAGGCGATAAGTGAAACGGACAATCCCTAGAAACTGGTTCGAAAGTCAGTATAAGCCGGTGGTTCCCTCTACTACTAGCCCACACAAGTCTTGGACTTAGGGGATGCTTAATTAAGTAGAATAGTACGAGGTTAAACAAATAAACAAATAAACAAACAAAATAAACGTTTAAAAAAATCGAAAGAGTCAGAAGGAAAAGTCTGATTGGCGTATTTTTTTTAGGAAAAACTACTTTTATTTTAAGGATCACAATTTTGAAAAAAATCCATTCAAAAACAAATAAATTATAAAGGCATACTTAACGAGTAAATAAAATTATATACTGTATCAAACCTTATGAACCAATTTTAATAGTCTACTCGTGGTGTAGAGGTCAGTATAACTAGCTGTCATCTGAAATGTCTCAGGGAGGCCCATTCTTGGACTGTTTTTTTTTGTTTTTTTTTTACGTTTACGTTTTAGTTAAATCATTTTAACCTGCGTAAAATAAGCATTTGTGAAAATGCAATATACTATCCACCTTTAATACTATATAAAAAGTCATTATTAATAACTTATTTTTCTTACCGTATTAGACCTCCCCGAGTAAAGTAAAAACACGCCCCTCTCTCTCGCTTCATCTCTGTCTATATCCACCACAACTTAATATTTACACGATACAGTTACAGTTACAGTTATTACTTTCTTATAAAAGAAAGTATTGTGATAGAAAAAAAAATATATTTTTGTTTTTTTGCTTAAATCAACTTATTTTTTCCTGAAACATCGAGAAAAATCAAAATAAGCAACAAAAAAAAGATGTCTATCTGTCTGTGGGTCGGTCAGTCTGTCTGTATCCACGATAACTTAAGAACGCTGTGAGCTAGCGACTTTAAATTTGGTATGCAGATGTATTTTTATATTATCTCGGACAAGTTGGTATTTGAGCAAAATCGGTTGAGGGGAAGGGGGGTAAAAGGTTTTTTTTTTGTTACTTAAATCAACTTATTTTTTCCTGAAAGGACGAGAAAAATCAATATAAACAACAAAAAAAAAATGATGTCTGTCGGTCTGTCTGTCTCTCGGTCGGTCGGTCGGTCGGTCGGTCGGTCGGTATGTCTGTTTCTCAATATTTACACGATACAGTTACAGTTACAGTTATTACTTTCTTATAAAAGAAAGTATTGTGATAGAAAAAAAAAATATATTTTTGTTTTTTTGCTTAAATCAACTTATTTTTTTCTGAAACATCGAGAAAAATCAAAATAAGCAACAAAAAAAAGATGTCTATCTGTCTGTGGGTCGGTCAGTCTGTCTGTATCCACAATAACTTAAGAACGCTGTGAGCTAGCGACTTTAAATTTGGTATGCAGATGTATTTTTATATTCTCTTGGATAAGTTCGTATTTGAGCAAAATTGGTTTGGGGAAGGGGGGTAAAAGGGGGGTTAAATATTTGTTTTAGTCGTAATTTTTTTATTATTTACAATAGAAGAAAAATTTAAAAATCACATATAACGTTAAATAAAACTACACAAAAAATGTTATTGTCATTTTTTTCCAGCGCCCCCCTCCCTCAAAATGTAAAAAACTGTTTCTAGACGTAACTTTCTTATTATTCATAATAGTAGAAACATTTAAAAACCACACAAAAGGTAAAATAAAATTACACAAAAAATTAAATAATAATTTATTTCCAGCGCCCCCTCCTCTCAGCCAAAATGTAAAAAATTGTTTCCAGACGTAACTTTCTTATTATTCACAATAAAAGAAAAATTTATAAACCGCCTAAAAGGTAAAATAAAATTACATGAAAAATGTTTTAATCATTTTTTTTCATGACCCCCCCTCATCTCCCCAAAAGGTAATAAATTGTTTCTGGACATTAACTTTTTTAGTATTTCCAGTGGAAGAAAAATTTAAAAACCACCCAATATGTAAAATAAAACTACAAAAAAAATGTTACTTTAATTTTTTCCATGATCCCCCCCTCCCTCAAAATATTATAAATTGTTTCTGGACATAAATTTTTTTATGAGAAAGTATTCTCGATCATTCGAGACGGCTGGTTTTTGTTATCATTTGTAACGCAAAGGAATAAGCTGATTATATTTACTTATTACATTATTTTTTGTGTTTTCGCTGGATAAGCAAAATTTGATTCAGGTAATAAGAACTTATGTCAATATATACAATCGTTAAAAAGTTATTAAAGAAATATTAGTTTAGTGTAGGCCTTAAAATTTTGCTAAATAAAGCAAACATAATATTTTTATAAAACCTCTATAGGAGTCTGACGACTAAACATCGGGCAGTATTAACTGATCCATTTTGAGCGACTCACCTGGTATAAGCCAGTAGAATAATGCCACTTCATATAAATATATTCACCCTTGAAGTGGAGAGATTGTAAGTAAGCCTGACCGTAAGGATATGCCTCATCGGCTGATATTTTCTGTAACTAAATACATATTTACACGCAAAAAATAAGCAAAAGAGGGAGGTATAAAATGAAGCATTTGCATACTCCAATACATAAGCGAGGTACCCATACAGGATTTTTCCTAGGAAATGTTAAAGCAATAATAATGAGTACTTTACTTTTATTAACATCACCTACACTGAGAAACTGTGCAATCATTAGCTCAAATCATTAAAATACATTTAGTAATCATTAACAAAATTTAAATGAAAAGTCAAACCACCCCGGATTTTTTGAGTTTAGGTTGTTTTGAAATCGCTCACGAAGCCGTTTTTAAATAAAGTCATTGGGGAAAGCCATACTGGAATTGGAAATGGAATAAAGTCATTCTTCTTCTTCAAGTTTTTCCTGACGTCACAATAGGGAGTTTTTTCTATGACACTATAGGTACTACCCATGATACTCAATATAATCACGACCATTCACACGCCTACTTTATTATTACATCGAAATTTTTCAATTTGTTTTGTTATTTTCTTTTTGACAAAAACGAAAAAAAAACATTTTTCAAAAAAAAATCAAATTTTCAAAGATGTTTTTTTTTTTTAATTTTCTTTTTGCGAAAAACAAAAAATTAATTTTTTTTTTTGAAATGATAGTTTTTTATTTTTTAAAAAAGTTTAACCCCCCATAAGTTTTTTGTTTTTGAGGGGACTACTTTACTTGATTTTTCTTGGAAATTTCGAGTCTATCGGATAATTCGTTCTGGAGTTATCGTGTCTACAAAAATCGTGACATCGGACAGACCGACGGACCACTATGGAACGAACCGGGCCATAGGTTGGACATCGGGTAAAAAACAAAAATTCAAAAATAGGGGTTTAAATTTGGTTTTATTATATTTAATCATATTATACATTGAGTGCAGGCAAAATTTTCATGTATAATTAAGGTTAGCCAGAAAAATTAGCGCTTATATAGATGTCTAAATTATGCCTACGAAAATTTGTAGTCTTTTTTTTTCTTATCATATTATATAATCTTTTCCTATTAATTGCGTAATAATAACAACATTAAAGTGTATTATATAAAAAAATAAAATATTATGTACATCTCCTATTTTTTGTTTTATCGATTTTTTTTTTAATTTTTCGACATTTAAATGTTTTTCGTTAAAGTCCCGCAAAGTCCCGCAGATTTGTTATTACTACAATATAGTGGACTAAGTAAGGAAAAAAATGATGTAGAGATCAGACCCCAGAAGACCCCAGAACCCCTTTAATTTAAATTTTTGTGTTAAAAAACAACTAAAAAAAAATTACTTTTTACATAGACTTTTACAGATATTCTTTGTGGTGGATAAATTTATTGGGAAATTACGTTATTATACTATTCACAGCCCGTAAGCGTCTGTTCATCCGCCCGTCTGTCCGTGCCATGTCACTTTTTTGTGGACAAGATAACTCAAGAACGAATAATCCGATCGACTCAAAATTTTCAGGAAAAATCAAGTTCTATCAGGGGATGATCCCTATTGTTTTTTTAATAATCCCCCCGATTTTTTTTGAATTTTTTTTTTCGAGAAAATGTTTTTTTTGAAAAAATAATTTTTTCGAAATTTTTCGACAATTTTTTCATACTCAATACTTGGCTAAATGTTTTACTTTTTCTCGAAAAAGCCAAATTTATTAGCTAAAATTATAATTTTACAAGTTACACACATTTTGCAGATTTTTTCCAAACCGTATTAAATACATAGCTAAATATCTTGTTTGTACACTAAATGGTAATTAACCATATAAAAGAAAAATAAATTTAATTTTTTTTTAAGTTTTCCAGATTTTCCAGATTTCCAGATTTTTTCCCAAAAACGAAACCTAGTTAAAATGCTTTGTCGTACCTAAAAATGGCTGCATACCAAATTTTATCAAAATCCCAGTTATCGTTTTCAAGAAAAGTGTGATGTCCGGCTTACGGCCCGGGTCGTCCCATAGTGCAGACGGACGGACAGACGGACATTTTCAAAGTTTCTTATTTTTTCATTTAACACATTTGTATCCAAGCATTTTTTGTCTAAGGCGTTTTTTGACGATTTTGGGAAATTCGAAACTACCGTATATTATTCTAGCGCAGGCCCTGTGACTAATATAATAACGGTATTTAACTTTTCTGCATGTAAGTAAAAAATATTTTAAAAGTAATGATTTTAATCCAAATTTCGGTAATTTGGTGATATGTCAAAATAATCTATTTAAATTAGACGCCTTTTGATAGTTTATCACATTTAGTTATAGATTGTGACTATTTATTTGTCTTCGGCGTCTTGTAGTAGTTTCAATGTTTATTTTAAACCCGACGTGAACCCCGTCTTATTAAACTCTTCGTGGCTTTCTAGTTATAGTCTAAGAGCCGTGGATTATTTTCAACAAGCAGTTTTCTCCCGGCTGAATTTTACGTATTTCTTAAACCTATATTGCACCTTGTTCTCATTCGGGAACACTGGGCATTAAGAGCCCTGAATTCTTTAATAATTAAAATACAAACTTTATGGGCACCTAGTTTTCACTTGGGATCACTCGTCTTGAAGTTGGAGTATCTGTTGATAAATGGCAGTATCTAATTAATATTGCCGGTATAACAGCTGTTCATGTTAAG
The DNA here is from genome assembly GCA_958510825.1 of Brachypterus glaber. NCBI lineage: Eukaryota > Metazoa > Arthropoda > Insecta > Coleoptera > Kateretidae > Brachypterus > Brachypterus glaber. The sequence goes on from OY294054.1 coordinate 9,456,620, forward strand.
CACCTTTGAGGTTAGCTGTAGTCGAATGTTTGTTAGTGTGCTGGTTTTTGTTCAAAAACGTGCTTTTGAGTTCTAAAAAATTCTAAAAATTGTTTTGTTGATTACCACATACATATAATAATACATATAATTTATAAGCGAGTAGATAATAGTATTTTTTAGTTTTGTATTCGGTTTTTTGTGTATGTGTACAATGTCTCCGGAATGAAAAAAAAAAATCAACATTTTTGAAATAAACGAAAAAAAAAAATTTTTTTCAATATTTTTTATCAATTATGCATGTCAAAAGATGTATCATAAATTTTGTTCTTTGCAAAATAAAATTGTGAGCAATGTAGGGTTAGAGTACATTGAAATTAATCCATTTTTAAAAAGCCAAATTCTGGATTTGGTTTCGTTGGGTGCTAGAAGCCCAGAAATGGTGCTAAAAACTTATTTTTAACTTACTCATTACGCTAAGGTCAAGCTATTTTTATAGCACTCAATTGTTTTGTACCGCGAAATCTGCGGGTGAAGGGGGAACATTATTGATTAACACTTTAAAAAACTGGATTCAGAACCTGAGGATTTGGAAATAGATTAATAAATATAGACATATGTATATATTCAGCTGGGAGAAAATAACTCGCTGAAAATGTTTACCAGCTCTCCGACTACTAGGCGCGTTTTATGGGTTTATAATGAGAGATTTTACTATCTTTAGTTTTGTAAGGTTGTTTTTGTTCAGTGGGAATATGTCCATTTAATAATAAAAGCTTGTAGTATATTTTGTCGGATAACGTTTTGTTTATTTTTTGAAAATTTTATCAAGGCAGAAAAACAAAACTGGAACTAAAAATAAGGAAAAACCTGATGATAACTTAGGGGGGGAAACGCATTAAGTTTGTGACACTTTCTGACCAGGGGAGGGGGTCTAGAGCAATGTGATGTCACAAAAAAAAATTAAGTGCTAATATACTGTTTTTTTTTTTTTTTTTTTTTTTTGCCCTATCCATTAAAAACAAACTTCTTCTCTACAACCAAACCCTAAAGCCGGTACTTCTTTACGGAGCCCCAGCCTGGAATAAAATCACCCTTAACAAAGCGCTCTCAGCAAAACTTCAGGCCTTCCAAAACAAGGCACTCAGAATATGCCTCGATGCCCCCTGGTTCATGAGGAACAACCAGATACACAGAGATCTCGAAATGCCCCTCCTAAAAACGGAAATCATCCGCTACAGCACGTCTTTTATACAAGACAATTTAGATCACCCAAACCCCCTCATTTCAAACTTTCTAGATTACGATCATGAAATACACAACACTCACAAAAAGATCAAAAACGTCGTCAACCAGTAATGGTACCGACTAATACAGGACAGATGCATTCCCAGCATCAGTGAGATAGTCTCACTCCTCCCGCACATCCCTCCTCTCCCTATCACATCCCTCCCCATCCCCCTCCCACCCACTCCACAGCGCCAAATTATGACAGATGCAACTCGCATCAGTGAGCAGAGACTCACTCCCCCCAAATTATGACAGATGCAACTCGCATCAGTGAGCATAGACTCACTGCCCCAACTTTCAATGGAGATTTCTCCCGTTAGATTAGACGGGGACAAAAGTTCTACCCAAAAAGGATAGAATACATACATACACTCCCACTTCCACCCAACCAAACAAATTCTGTATTTGTTCTTTGTTGAACAAATACAATATTTACTTGGCCGGGCGAAAAGTGTAACTATATTATAGAAATTACTGGCGCCATCTAAATTTTAGTAGAATTATCTTATTCTACGGATTCACATTAGCTATGTTCGTTCGTGCAGCTCACTGCTACACTTTCCGGCCAACCAAATAAATACTGTATTTGTTGTATGAAAAACAAATACAGTATTTATTTGGTTGGCTGGAAAGTGTAGCACAAATGAGATAGAGGTAGGGTAGACGTCTTTTGTTTCATAATTCTAGTTGTAGAGAGCTCCATTCAGATTAAATATTTTTTTAGATAAATGAGCCATAGGCTGCGCCTGTCTCTTAAAGACCCAAACAAACTATTGATGATGATGACTGTTTTTTTACTTTTGTTTGTTTTTTACTATTTATATATTTATACTTAAAGGACCTGATGTTTAAAATGTAACAAAAATATGTAAATTACAGTGATTTTTCGTATTTATATATTAGTTCTGTATAGACTAAAATGTAAATTATATTTGATTTTTATTTCTTGATGTGCTGCACACTTTTAATAAAAAGTTGTTGCTTTTAAAATAAAGTTTTAATAATAACAATTTCATTAAAAGCAAAAAGTTGTAACTATCTACAAATTCAGAATTAGTCCAGCGAGAATAAAATCAGACTTACTGGGTCTGTTTTGTTTTAAAGTTCTATCCCACCGTGTGAGATAAAGATCTAAATGTAGGTAATTAATAAATTACACAGGCCTGCAATGGTTCCCCTGTAGGCTAGGTTCTTTTGTTTATTTTGTTTATTACTTATCATCTAAAAATTAGCACCAAGTCATTAAACGGAAAAATTAAAGAATGTATATCACTAGATTTAAAAAATGAGTTTTTTTTATCAAATTACTTAAAATTTGAAAAGTGGCTAAATAAATAAGTTATTTTAACTATTTTACTATGTAGGTAAATTAGGATAAGTAAATGAGGCCGTTGGCTAAGTGGGTTATTTTTTTTATTAGACAATCTATTCACTAGAGTGACCCACTCTAGAGGTCGCTCACAGCCATTTTTTAAAAAGATATTTTGACCTTTTTGCGCAAAATTTTCAAAATTATTTTTTTTTTTAATATTGAAAATTTCATCAATTTTGAAGAAAAAATATTAAAAAATAAATAATTACATGGTTAAATAGAGAATTTAAAGCTCTTTAAAATAAAGTATCACAAGACCTAGGGAGCCATTTAAAATATTGCCCCCAATGCACCCCTGGTGCCGCCTTACCGAATAAAAAATTGAAAAATATGACAAATGATATTTTTTGTTGTGTAATATACCTATTTCAAATTTAAAGTTTATAACCCATCCCTTTCAAAAGTTACGGGGGGTGTACCATTTAAAAGAATAACCTGAGATATGCGCGTTTATGCGGCTCCCGTCACGAAAAGGTTAATAAGATACGCTTTTCCCTAATTCTCTCCAATGTCCTTCCGTTTGTAACTTCATATAAACCATTTTATCTTTAGACTAAAGAGCATTTCAAAACGAGAAACGCTCTACGACGGCCTACTAATATGTTTGCTTAGAGCCTGGAGAAAGTCCAAACGAATGCGGCCTAATATTTTTATATGTTATGAATAGGGCCTGATATGTTTATATGTTTTTGTAAAAAATGACCCGATGTTAAAGGGTTAAAAGGGTTAATTAGGAGAAGGGATTAAATGGTAGGTCACATATCAAGACATGAAGCTTACCCAAAGATATTTTGGAAAGAACGCTGAGAGTTAAAAGAAAGAGATCTATGCCTAAATTGGAATACTGTTCATAAATAATGTAGCTTGTAAAGATTTTTGGGAAATGAACAAATTGGGATGGGGTAGTACGGAGGGCTGCCAGTCTTGAGTGATAATTTGACGATTATTAAAAATCGTTTTTCTTTATTACATTACCTTTTATTACTGGCAATTTGTATGTAAATCTAGAAGTAAACTTCTTAATATTGGTAATAAAATAGAAAATTATGTTTTATAGCCATAAGTATGAAATTTTACAATAGAAAATTTAAGTAGGTAAAAGTTACTTTTATGTCAAAGAAAAATCAATCTGGTAAGTACGATAAAACATTTTTTACTAGAAGTCGCCACAACATAGAGAGATTATTATTACAATTGTCCCCCTTTTATTATATTTACCCCTATTTACATTTTATAATTTTACACTAAAAAACAGATTCTTTCAACCAAATAAATATGGCATTTACTCAAATGAATCATGCTTTTAATATATGCCAAATAAATGGCGAATTTTAAGTAGTATAACCATTTCTATGTCTCGTTTTCTTTTGGATCAAAATAATACGAGTTAATGTGAAGTACCAAACTAGGTTACAAAAATAATTATGGTTTGATAACCTACTGAGTGAGTTGTTTCAAAAGAATGTAAATTCATACAAAGAACTTATCGTTTCTTTGTGCGAAGTACGAGGATTAGTATTAACCCTTTATTGCACATAATTTTATTTTGCAACGAAAAAAAATTATGACTTGCATAACTCATAAAAAATAATATTTTTGCTTGTTTTATTTCAAAAATTTTGAAACATTTTTTTTAAACGCATCCGGAAACATTGTGCCATAAAGAAAAAAAAACTAAAAAACACTAATATCTACTTGCTCACAAATTATATGTGGTAATCAACAAAGCAATTTTTAGTTTTTTTAGAACTCTTAATGCCCAGTGTTTCCAAATAGGAGCAAGGTGCAATATAGGGTTAATATAAATTTTATTTGCCCTAAAGGCGATAATGCCAAAGAAATTAATTCTTTTGGCTCAGTCCTTTTTTCTGTGTAGATTCATTTAATCCCAACTCTCACCGCTACGTACGTCCCATGTTTTACAGCGATGCTACGTTGAAATCAAGTTGAAATCCACTTTGGAGACAACCTCCAATTAATCTAATCTCAAAAGTTTTCAATTGAGTTACTGTTTGGTGATATTTCGCCATTTTAATACCTTATGGCAGCTGTGGCCAGCCATACTAAGCGTACATTAGCAACATTTCCAACAGTTCCATTAGTACCAACTAGGGTGGAGTAAAAAACACATTTTTTCATGACCAGGAGCAAAGTCGTTACTTTACTCTCGCTTTCCAGGTACTAAAATTAGTTCATTTATTTTTTTCCTTTTACACTTTTATCATATTAAACAAGATAAACATCCGAAAAGGCATCTTTTCCGAGTACTCGCTAAACGATCAAAAAAAAAATGAAAATTTGACCACCCTTAATTATCATATATTTTACCATGGCAGTTTGTTTTTAAGGATCTTCCAAAGCAGCAAATGACCATCATAAAATGGGTGAAACGCAAAATAAGACGGTATTTGGTATTATTATACTTCACAGCAGATGAGTATTATACGTTTATTTTGGACACCGTTCAAAATTAAAAAAAAATTGTACCAAATATACAAATATACATACAATTCTAAACAACTTTAAAAAATGTCCGTACATTTGTCTGTCTGTCCGTTCGTCTGTCCGTCCGTCTGGCTGTCCGTCCGTCCGTCTGTCCGCCCGTATGTGCGTCTCTCTGTCCGTCCGTCTGCTCATCTGTCTGTCGGTCCGTCTATCCATCCTTCTGTCCGTCCGTCCGTCCGTCTGTCCGTCCATCCGTCCATCCGTCTGTCCGTCCGTCCGTCCGTCTGTCCGTCTGTCCTTCTGTCCGTCTGTCTATCTGTCCGTCTGTCTATCTGTCCGTCTGTCTATCTGTCCGTCCGACTGTCTGTCCGTCCGTATGTCACATTTTCTTTTCGGCAAGATAACTCAAAAAAGAGTAATCCGATCGACTTCAAATTTTCAGTAAGGACACGAAAACTAAAAAAAATACCCCTAAAAATGAGGGGAGCTAAACATTTTAAAAAATCAAAAATAGTGGAAGAAAATATTTGATCAACAAGTTTTTTTAGAAAAAAAAAATACATTTATTACAAGGATCAGTCGTAACAAATTTGAATAAAAATCCCCCCAAAAACAAAAGAGTTATAAGGCCTACGCTTAAAAAAAAAAACGAAAAAATGAAGGAAACGTGCTATGAATGTAATTTGTTCAGGAAAATTTACCTTTGTTAAAATAGTCACTTAAACAAAATTAAAAAAAGAAATAATTTAAAAACAAAAAAGTTATAGAGGGCGCCACTAGAAATATCCTAATACAATTTAATTAAGTTGAACTTAAAACTTCACCAGGAAAAGTTACTTGGAACTGCGAGGAGTACACTATAGAATGCGAAGACCATTTTTAATTATTTTTATCAGGGCTTTTAAGGGAAAATATTTTACAAATTTTCCTGGGATAATTGTTTATTTCTATTATACATAGTTTGATTAGATTAAAAAACTGTTTTTTACTCCACTCTACAAGCAACCCTTGCCTTTCGTGCAAAGCTGCTAAAGTGTGCGATTAAATGAAGGCTTTGAAATCAAAAAGTTTTTAATTCATAAAACTTGAGTTTTGAGTTGATACCGTGTAACAGGATGGTAAATGGACACATATTCAGGAAAATAAATTCTATTTATAACTGCTATTTTTAGTGGCTTGTATTGTCCACTCCTTTTTTTAACTTTTACTCTCCAAAAACGATGCGAAAAACTTTATCGAGTTGCTAAATCAAATACAGCAATTCCAAGCCAATTAAATAACCAGAAGCGTAGGCTTAATGTCACGTATCCAGTATTTAATTTATTGGTTATAATTGCGCACATGCGAAAAGAACTTTTTTTTCAAGTGGTTTACCTGCACTTGCTATTTATGCATTCCTTTTCCCAGAAAAAAATTTGACAGAACTTTTTACAAAGTTCTGCCCATAGATGATTTTAATGTACCCGATGTAAATAATTTGGCACAAAGGAATGAATACCAAAAACAAGTACCTTTGCTTTGCTTGATTGAAATTGAATACGTATCTTACTTAGACCAAAGTACCAATCTGCAAATCGTACTTTTTTGTTTTTTAGAACTTGGAAGCGATTTTTTCGCCATCTTTTGAGTTTTAATATTAATTACCGCTAAGACAAACGCGCATAGCAAATTTAGTCGTTTGGAAATAGATTCACGTTAAAATATTGATAACTGCTGTCAAAAAAAGTTGTTTAAAGTGATATAAAAATAAGCAAATATTTTTTAGGATATTTCTCTCCGGCGTATTTCCAGTTGTAGTCCAGTCTTCAGGTCAATAAAAGAGGCTTTACCTAGAAATAATTCAGGGGTTTTGATTTTTGGTTTATTGGGTAGGATTAATGGCCGCAAATAAAAAAACAATTTTACGACGTTGAACTTGATTTGGAACTGTTATTTTTTTAATGTGTTTTTCACAAAAAAACGGATTTTTAAAATATCTCTTAAACGTTACACTATACGTTTTTAGATTTTTATTTTTTTTTCGAAAAACTGTTTTGGATAAAGTTTCTATATTATAGAGTACTCTTAATTAATTACTTAATGTTAAATTGTTTAGTAATTTAAATATTTATTTATTTGGTAATGATTGTTATACATTCTAAATTACATCGAATTATTTTTGCGTGTACTTTAAATGAAGTACGGAATAAAAATAAAAATTTGAACTTTTAAAAGGCACGTACATTCGAGGTTTGAGTCCCCTTCTCTAAAAAAAATCCTGGCTACGTGCCTGGATTGTGTTTTTTGTTAAAGTAATATTTGGAGCTCGGTTTGATGCGTCTGGATATATTGCACCCCTAAAACAAATGAGGAGTGCCTGTTCAAAAGGCAATAAATACACTTAATGGTGGAGTAGTTGAATTTATAACCATTTGAATATACACTCCTTAAAGGTGAACTTACGGCAGAGGAGAACCTTGTTTATCGGTTCCTCTATGATAACAGATCTAAAATATAGAACGAGTGAAAATACTTTCTCAAAAAAAAAAAAAAAAAATAATAAATTAATCATGAATTAAGATAATTAATAATTTTTGTGATATTATTTTCTGTCGGTATATTACTATATCACACGTTTTTACATTTTGGGGCCCCTCCCCCATCCCGTCATAGAAAAAAATTATAGTTATTTTTTTTAGATTTTATATTTTTTCTTCTTTTGTGAATAATAAAAAAATTATATCCAAAAACAATGTTTTACATTTTAGGGGAAAGTGATAATGATAATAAATTTTGTGTTATTTTATTTTACCTTTTAGCTGCTTTTAAAATTTCTCTTCTTTTGAAACTAATAAATTTTTTTTTACCTTTTACCCCCTCCCCCCAACCGATTTTGCTCAAATACGAACTTGTCCGAGATAATACAAAAATACATCAGCTTTCAAGTCTCCAGTTCAAAGCGTTCTTAAGTTATCGTAGATACAGACAGAAAGACTAACCGGTCGCAACCGACAGACGGACAGACAGACAGACAAGCATCATTTTTTTGTTGTTTATTTTGATTTTTCTCGACAGTTTAGGGAAAAATAAAACGATTTAGTAAAAAAAACTAATATTTTTCACAATACTTCATAAAAAAGTAAAACTTGAAAAAAAAGTATTACTTATTTACGCTTCTCGACCCTTTATATGCAAAAAAAGAAGAAGATTTTCGCAAAAAAAACTGCATCTCTGTCGGTCTGTACGGAATCACTTTAAAGGAGTAGCAGGTAAAAAATCTTTTTTTTTCAATTAGAAGAATTTATTTTTTTATTTTTTTTTTAGCTGCAGTATTTTTTATTTCGATTTTTTTTTCGTTAAAAAATCTCGATACTGATGAAGTTCTTTTCCGGCGGGACTCTCCAAATATCCTTTAATACCTTTAATTTCATTTGTAGGTCAACAGTTTAGATTGCGAAGCGATCCCTCCCTGATGGGGGTGGAATATTTTAAACCTTAATCCACATTAATTCGTATCCCTAACTTTTAATGAATTCGTTCTAATGATCACATGGTATGCTACAGAGCAAAAGAAAACACTTCTGATTTTTTTAATTTTAGAGGATTGAGTGCCATTAAACGCCGAGAAAGTGTGGGTGTTAAAAAGTGGGTGTTAAAAAAATGTCGGTCTGTTGTCATCCGTCTTTATAGAGTGCGTGTCAAAAGTCCCCCCTTTAACTTTTGAAAGGCTCAAATTATTTTTTGGTATACTAGTTCAGGGATATGAGCAAAAAAATACCCTGTTGGGGAAACTGGCTCATCCAGAAGTCTGTCAAGTTTTTTAGGTAATACAGGTGTATAGAAGCGAAACCTAGGTATTTGCTGCGGTGGATTTGGTGTGGTTTCTAAGATATTAACATTAAAGGTCAGAAAATGTCTATTTTTGCACATTTTTGCATACCAGTAAAAAAATTGAGTTTTTTATCAACAATCAAAGTAATCATCTTGTAGGAAATTAAAAAACTTTCAAAATTTCTTTTTTAAATGTTCCTTAGAAAACTGCAAAAACGATAAAAATTTGCAATAAACAATAAATTTTGAAAAAATCAACCTACGACTTTGTTTGGAGTTGCAATATGTGGTTGAAATTTCAGAACGATTCATTCCATAGTTTTTGCAAAATTGCAATTTTTTATCCCAGAGATGTTTTTTTTTGCAATAATATTATGCGTACAATAAAGAAGATATAATGATTCTACGGGTATATTTTGAAAGAGGAAGAGTTGTTTTATCAAAAGAAATTATTAATTAAAAAAAACAATTTTTAGCATTGCAAAATTTCGTTACAAAAACTGTCATTTTTAGCATAAACAATTTGAATAACTTTGTTGAAATTACTTTTAGGAGAATGATTTTTTCATATTCGAAAAGCTGGCATTTTTACACGAATTTAGAAAAAAAAAATATTGTTCTAGGTTAATATGGGGCAAAGTTAGACAATTTTTTTTTTTAATTCACAGCTACTTTATTCACATACAATTGAATAGAAATCAATTATTTATAACAATATTTTGTATATTAAGGTATAAATTACCCATTCCTATAACAATAACACAACAAATACTGATATTTTGCAAAAAAAAAAATGTTGTAATTTTTTTTTTGCAAAATATCAATTTTTTTGTGTTATTGTTATTGGCAAATATAGGAATGGGTAATTTATACTTTAATATACAAAATATTGTTATAAATAATTGATTTTTATTCAGTTTTATGTAAACAAAGTAGTTGTGAATTTAAAAAAGAAAGTGAATAACTTTGCCCCATATTAACCTAGAACAATCCTTTTTTTAATTCGTGTAAAAATACCAGCTTTTCGTATATGAAAAAAATCATTATACTAAAAGTAATGCAAAAGTTATTCAAATTGTTTATAGGGTAAAAATGACAGTGTTTTTGTAACGAGATTTTGCAATGCTAAAATCGATTTTTTTTAAATTAATAATTTCTTTTGATAAAACAACTTTTCCCCTTTCATAAGATACCCGTAGAATCATTATATCTTCACTATTTTACGCATAATATTATGTATAATGTTATTACTATCTCTGGGAAACAATTGCAATTTTGCAAAAACTATTTAATGAATCGTTCTGAAATTTTAACCACATATTAAGTACTAAAATACGCAACTTTTTACACAATAACAAAGTCGTAGGTTGATTTTTTCAAAATTTATTGGTTATTAAATAATATGAAAATTTGTATCGTTTTTTGCAGTTTTCTAAGCAACACATGATCCTATCGACATTAAAAAAGCCATTTTGAAGGTTTTTTAATTTCCTACAAGATGGTTACTAAAAAACTCAACTTTTTTACTGGTATTCAAAAATGTGCAAAAATAGACATTTTCTGACCTTTAATTGTTAATATCTTAAAAACCACACCAAATCCACCGCAGAAAATACATAGGTTTTGCTTCTATACACCTGCATTACCTGAAAAACTTGACAGACCTCTAAATGAGCCAGTGTCATGGCAAAAGTATCATATCCCTAGACTATACCGGGTGTGACAGATCCAATGTACACCCCCTCAACTTCTGCACTGATATAAAAATCTAAAAATAGTACAACCAAACGTTGTTGTAATGAGGTGTATAATACCATTTTTACGATTATTCTAAAACATTATAATGTTATATTGAATACACTGATAAAATTGTAGATTCATATTATTTAATAATACAAGAACATTGTTGTAGTTTTTTGAGGAAGGATGATTAATAAAGATGGCAACAACCAGCTGATTCTAATAAATGTTTTACCAAAATATTGAAAGTAGGCTGTTTGGGCTAAAATTTTTATGTGCATAAGTATACTCAACGATAAGCATGTACATGTACATGTGATATGTAGTTTCTATGTGCACATAAATATTTAAAATACATTACACCAAATTTTGAAACGCAGTAGAGAGCCGACGCACTCCAGGTTCAGCTAGCCAGCAGCACACGGACGGGTCAGATGAATTTCCTACATTTTAAAGCGAGGATCGTGACGAAGTAAGGAGCGACAATCCGACCCTGTGAAATTGTAAGCCCCGCCCAGTTTGCTCTCTGCGCGATAAAGAAAAACCTCATCGTTTAACAGTTCGTAGTTGTAAATCAAACAACTGCACTAATTTGTAAATACCGAACACGTTTACTTTGTTGTTGTTGTGTTCTATGCAATGTATAGTGGTTGGCGCATATACAACTATTTATTGTTGTATACTATAACCTAATTAACTTATTAATCGCTATTTTTCTATCAGTGTGTATTTGTAAAGATAAAATTTTGAAATTTGGTATCTATAATTTACTTAAGGAACCTCAACTTTTGAGATATGAAAAAACATTTTGTTACCCCTGGTTTTACCGGAAATGCCAACTGCCAACTTTTCCATTTTAAGTGCGATATCTACACTGTAAAAAGTAAACTGAATGTTCAGTTACATTGGATAGGATATCGGAAGTTATATTTCTATAAAATTGTTTTTAAATTTTTGTTAAAAACACGCAACATTTCATGTACGTCCTTAAATATTCAAGTACGTGACTTTAGAACTATAGTGTTTTTAACAAAAATTAAAGTACATTTATACAGGATCATAACTTTCTACCCATTTTTAACTAAATAACGATTTGTATTACAAAAATGGCAGTTTAATTCTGAAAAAATAGGGTAGAACTATAAAATTCAAAATAAGTTAAAACTCTGGACACCCTTAAAATATTGTATATATACACCAAAAAAATAATTTGGCAGTTCAAAAGTTAAAGGGGGTAAACTTAAGACACGCACTGTAAAAAAATGACGTGCAAAAAATATAATGAGTTATATTTTAGTTTTAATTATTCTCTAATAATGGGGTAGATATGAGGTATTTCTATAGATCCCTAATACAATCAACAATTTTAATTGTGAGGGTCACAGAAAATCCTGTGGAAAACCTATAATTCCATACTTAATGTTTATGATGCCGTATAATTATAACAGCAGGCAGTGTCTACGGAAACTTACCCACTGCAGTAGGGGTCCCTGCTGAACACCGAAAAAAGGTTTTTCTTAATTTTAAGATCTGGATTTTTTTGCATTGATGTTTCAAATTTGTTACCGTAATGAATAAATTCATTATATTAAAGAAATTTCATTAACTAAATTTTGACATAATTATAATAAATTTTGAGCATTTTTTTTTTTATTATAATTTATCGTCTCAAAATTAATCTATATTTTGTTGGTATTACTTTTAGTTTAATGAAGAAGAATAAAGAATAAATATCGATAATATTTAAAGTACATAACTCGGTACATAATAAAAAAATGTTTTTTTTTTATTTTCCTGGAAAAAAATGATAATAAAATTTTTGATGTAGTTTTATACGTTTTATGTAGTTTATAAATTTTTCTTCTTTTGTAAATAATAACAAAATTACAACTAAAACAAAAGTTTAACCTCATAATACTTTCTTTTATGAGAAAGTAAATCAGCCGTCTTGAATGAGTGAGAATACTTTCTTACAAAAAGATAATAATAACACATTTTGTGTTATTTTATTTTACATTTTATGTGTTTCTTAAATTTTTCTCTTATTGTGATTCACAATTTGTGAATAATAAAAAGTTATGTCTAAAAAACAGTTTTTTACATTTTGGCGGAAGGGGAGGGGACGCTGGAAAAAAATTACAATAACACTTTTTATGTAATTTTATTTTACCTTGCATGTAGTTTTCAAATTTATCTTCTATTGTAAATAATTAAAAAAAATACGACCAAAACAAAAATTTAACCCCCCTTCCCCCAACCGATTTTGCTGAAATACGAACTTGTCCAAGATAATATAAAAATACATCTGCATACCAAATTTCAAGTCGCTAGCTAAAAGCGTTCCTAAGTTATCGTAGATACAGACAGACCGACAGACCGACATATTTTTTTTTTGTTGCTTATTTTGATTTTTCTTGATGTTTCAGGAAAAAATAAGATAATACAAGCAAAAAAAAATTTTGATTTTGTTTTCACAATACTTTCTTTTATGAGAAAGTAAAAACCTTTGAAAAAAGCTTTACACCAAACAAAAATTTTAATAACTAAAACAAAGTTCCTCACCTCTCATCAAAAAGACTTTACCCCTGGCGGAAGAAAAAGAAAATGTTGATGACTAAAAACAACGCAATTATTTTTTTAAACGCCCCTCGACAGCGCCCCTCTGAGCTGGCGCCCTGAAGCAGGGAGTTCATTTAATTTATGCAAAGGCCTGCATTGTGTAGAGAACTTACTTTAAACTTTTTAGAGGTAGGTGTATAAAAAGTACAAAAATGTAATTAAAAGTCGAAAAGTCTCGATTCTTGATCAAGAGTCTCGACTCTCGACGAGGCGACTTTCGTCTTGTCTTTTTTAAATGACACTCTAATCTCCTTTTTTCTCGAAACCGAGACGAAAAGAAATCTTTGATAACATCATTAACTACAGTGGTACTCGGATATAACCAGGGCCGTCGAAGAAAACTGGGGCCCGGGGGTAGTAACCTACGGCCCCCCCAACTAAATTTTTCCTTCAAAAAATATTGATGACTAAAAAAAGAAAAAGCTTATCATAACCACCCGTGCCCCCCAAAAAAATCCCTTTAAAAAATTTTGATGCCTAAAAAATAAAACCCTGGCCCCCCACTTATCTCCTGAAAATTTTTGATGACTAAAAATGAAAAAAAAGCTCATCACCCCCACCCGGGCCCCCTTATAAACTCCGGGCACGGAGGGAAACACCCCTGGTCCCCCTCTTGACGGCCCTGGATATAACAAACTCGTTAACAGTCCTAAAAATGTTTTTATTCGATTGTATCTAAAAGAGCCACTTTTTGTAAATGATATTGAAACTGTTGACATTTGAAATCTAACCTTTATTTTTTTGTCAAAGATAAAAAGATATTAATATATTACAATAAAATAAAAAATAGTATATCATACACGGACGAAGACGGCGATTACGGTAGCAACCTCGCTATCCGAGCTCGGGTGGCAATCTCCGTAATCGCCCTAAAAACAGTATTTTTCGTCCTTGTATCATAAACTACTATTTCATACGATTGTATCTAAGCGCCACTTTTTGTATGATAAACCTGTACGAAAAGTTTAATTTTTCGGTCTACGCCAAATAGTAAAATAGTCAACGTTGATTGGTTGATTGATATTGAAACTGTTGACATTTAAATTCTAAATTCTAAATGTATTTATTAATATATTAAAATAGAATAAAAAATAGTGGATGAAAACGGTTTTTAAGGTTACGGTTGCCAACGTCGCTCTTCGAGCTCGGATGACAATCTCAGTAATCGCCCTATAAACAGTATTTTTTGTGCTTGTATCATGAACTACTATTATAATAATTGTCATAACCGAGAGTTCGTTATAACAGAAACGAAATATAAGTTAAGGTTCAGCTTGGAGCTAAAAAAATTGTTCGTTATAAGGGGCTGTCCATATATTACGTAAAGCGCCTAGGGGGGGTCAGAAAAATTGTTACAGTTTGTGACAGGGGGGAGGGGGGGGGGGCTAGGTAAACGTTACGTAACGGAATTTAATAAATTTAATATTTATTTCCTAAGCTTGGCAGATGTATTTTTATTTCAACATAAATTACTATTTAGTGGCCCATAATTCCCTTTTTCACACAAAAATTGACGAAACTATTAAATAATATTGTAATCAGTAAAAAACTATTGACATTGATATTAAAAAAAAATCTTACAGCCCTGTTCTTGCATAATCTTGCCGATGAATCATCGGCGATGATACATTTTCGCGCGGAATGTGTACTCACAGAACACCAATGTGTGTACTATTTTTTTACCTGTGCATAAACAATATACGTGTTATATGTAACACTCAGTGTAAAAAGAGGTACCTAGTATTTTTCCCTGTGTGATATTGATTATGAATATTTTTTTTAAGTTTGAGTGATTTTTTCGTGTAATTTTTTTTTAAGGTCATGTTATACTATATTTTAGGTTCGTGTTTGTTTTGTCGAGAAAAACGAATCAATAGTGAGAATACAGTTAAATTTATTGAGAAACAACATTTTTATATTGTTACGCGTTACACGGGGGGGGGGGAGTGTTGGTAAATGTGACAGTTTGTTACATAGGGGGGAGGGGGGTCAATTTTTTTGAAAAATTGCGTTACGTAATATGTTGACAGCCCCTAACCGAGATTTCTTTATAACCGGGGGTCGTTATAACTGTATCACCCGCAACTGTGGACTTACCCAGCAGTAAGGTATATGATAATTGTCATTAAAACTTTCAACCATTTAGGACGAAGAAATGGGATTAAATTCGCCATGTTACGTCTCGTCACATCAGTTTAAAATTATACGAATGAAAACGGTTAAAGGGGTAATAAATTTTACACGGAAAAAACTTAAAAAGTCTTATTTGTGATGACACTTCATTAGCGTGGTATTATACTAGTTAACCATTTTTTTTTGAAAGAATTTTCCGCATTTTCCTCAATTTTTTTCTGCTGAATCCAAATCTACCAAAACAATTTTGATCGTTCTTTTTCGATACTACCTTACCTAAAGTATAATTTTGGTAGTTCGAGAATGTTTTTTTTTTATGATTATTAAAATTTATCAATGTTATGCAAAAAGGATTGATTTTCAAGACTACACTCAGAAAATTTCGTTGTATTTTTAATACTGAATGTTATTTGTTAATACATATTTTTTATTTACATCGCCACCATTGGTATTTAATTCTTTACCTGTGATATTAAATACTGCAATGTGTGTATTGTGTACAAAATGTTGTCATACTAACATAGAGACCGTGCTGGTACATTTGGATCCCCACTCAACATGTGTTTATTAATACTGTAACATTTGGTAAAATATATCACAGTTATAGTTTCGTATATTTTAAGTTGTAGTTGTTGTGTTACTGATCTAGTTTAAAGTATGTTACAGTATTTAGTAAAATAACAATCGGTAAATAATACCAAAATTTTGATTAGTAATAATACAGAGAAAAGTAAAAAAAGGATCGATTAGTGTATAATTGTGTGTGGTTGCAATCTTTATATAACTACTAATCAAAATGTTGGTATTATTTACCGGTTGTTAATTTTTCTGAATAATTTAACATACTTTAAACTAGATCAGTAATACAACTTAACAACAACTCGAAGTATACCATACTAAAGGTGTGATATAACAACAACTCAAAGTATAACATACCCAGAAGCTATGCTCTCCAATGCTAATCTAGTAAACAGTCTAGTAAGCCTGATAAAGGAAACGAAGCTGTTTGACTAGCAAGAGACCCAAGAACAACACAATAGGCCCGCAGGTGGCCGCAGTGTTTGAGGTACGAATCCTCATCTTGTTTCCCTTCATCAAACAATCAATCAATCAATACCATACTATAAGTGTGATATGGCTTACCAAATGTTACAGTAATTTTTACTATAACATGCTAGTAATAATAAACACATGTTGCGTGGGGATTCAAATGTACCAGCACGGTCTCTATGTTAGTATGACAACATTTTGTATACAATACACATATTGCAGTATTTAATATCACAAGTAAAGTATTAAATACCAATGGTGGCGATATAAATAAAAAATATGTATTTACAATTAAAATTTAGTATTAAAGTTACAATGACATTTTCTGAATGTATGGATCTTTCAACTATTGATTATTATATTAATTTTTCTTAAAAATAATTGTGAAGTGTGAACTCAAATGAAATAAAAAATACTTTATGAGAAAGTACAACAAGAAGTAAGTAACAACAGTCCTATTCAAATACAAGTATGAACAGACTGTTCCTTACTGTTCTAACCACAGAAACTGCTAAAGTATTATCGCGCCATCTAGTCGCGTAATTTTTGATTAAGTATTAATTTATTGATTTAATTAAATTTAAGGAAATTAGTAGGTGGCGCTACTTTCTGACTGAAAAATTAACCTTCATTTTAGTTAGTTTAGTGTTAATCATTGGATAAACTAACCTTTAGTCATAATTCTATGAACTTGAGAATTGCCGCTTTGTGGATTTTGATTATATCTCACCAGCGTAATAACTTGTTTTCTCCATCCCTCCTCATCTCTTCCCCACCAGCCACTTTCGCAAATTCATGACAGATGCAACTCCAGCATCAGTGAGCAGAGACTCACTCCCCCAAATATCCATTCAAACTAATTCTATTTTAAACAAATGAGCCATAGCCACTGAGCCTGTCTCTTAAAGATCCAAACAAACTACTGATGATTGTTTTCTGAATAAGTATGGACCAGTCGTAAACTTTTAATCGCGACAGGCGGTTTGCGGCGTAGTATTGTAATTCAAATAATCGATTGGTGGAAAGAAGGAAAATATACACTAAGAAATACCAATATAGATTCACATAAACGGGAATTTTTTTATTTTCACAGTACCAGTAACAAAAAAATCACACATTCAGTGTCAGTGCATTATTCAGTAAAGTGACATTTGTATTAATTTTCCTCGAAATTTTCTGAATTTATTTCCTGTAAATATTATGTACTTATGTAAATATTAACTAAAAATATTAGAATATTAAATTACGTTATGTAATTTGTCATAACTCATTAGTAATGAGGCATTACATGATAGATGTAATTCTACATGGTTTTAACAACATTATTCAAATTTACAGAACTCTCATCTTTATATAAAACAAAAACAAATTTCTTACCCTTCCTATGTACAAAGATTTCTTGTAATAGTTTACCTGTAACAAAAATTAATCTAATTAATACAATGTAAAAATGCATAAATACTTAATACTAAAATACTGTGTTGTACTGGATAATAGTTTCAATATTTTTTACAGTTTTTGAGTGTATTTGTGTAGGAAACTAAATAATTTACCAATAAAACAAGATATAAAAATAGCGAGAAAAATGAATTACTAGAAAATCATTAAAAATACGTATAAAAATTATGGTTATTGTTTCCATAAAATTCTTGCAGTGGAAAAAAGCTTATAATCCCTAAATTCGATAGAATAAAAGTAAAAATTTAAATGCTAATTGCAAAGAATTACTGTAAAAAACAAAAATACGATTTTTTTTAAATTTTTGTTTGTACTTCGAAAAATAAACATGGCCATAAATTAATATGGCAATGTTGTTTTTTCCGTAGTAAAACATTGCAGACATTAGGGTGGTCTTTCAACATTAGTTTGTGGGGTCGTACCAAATTTCAGATCGATAGCTCAACGTTTAACGTTAATAATAATAACGTTAATCCAAACGAGCCTAAAAAAGGGGCATACCTTTAAATCCTTAAAAATCGAAAAGTCGGCAGTCATTGGTTTCCTTATTTTGTCACTCATTTTCCCTTTTTGCCGTACTAATACCTATTCTGTCTGGCAAATACCTATTCTGTCGTACAAATATCTATTCTGTCGTGAAAATACCTATTCTGTCGTGTAAATACCTATTCTGTGTTCATTTACCTGATGTTCATTTACCTTTTTTGTCATTGATTTACTTTTTGTCGACATTTGTATTTTTATTTGTCGTGATTGATACTATTTTGTCGTTGTAAAGACCTTTTTTGTCGAGCGGTTTATTGTAAGTTACAATTTGTAACCCGCTTTATTTTAAGCTTCGCCATCTAGATTACATTTTTAAGGGATCGTCCAATAATTATTAAAAATTATTATAACAGACGCAGATTTAACTTATAAATCGACATTTAATTTTATGTTAATCTCTTTCGGGTGTAAGGCAAATTGTTTTATGTTACTTCTTTTGGTGTCGCTTTCCATGATTTTCCCCAGTTCGTCCTGTTCAGTACCAAGTTGTTTATTATATATTATCCCTGGCAGAAATAATAAATAATTTAAAAATAATTTTGAAAAAAAAGGTCCTCACCTCCTCTAAAAGAAAGCTTTAACCCTGAAAAAAATTTTAATGGACGACTAAAAAAAAATGTCCTTAACTCCACTAAAAAAAACTTTACCCCTGAGAGAAATTTTGAGCACTAAAAAAAAGTCCTCACCTGCCTCTGGAATGCGTTTTACCCACCCAGATTTGACCACTTCACCAAAAACCGGTTAAAATCCAATAATAACCGGTTAACCGGTTTTTCTAAATACTCGTAGCCGGTCACAAAAAACCGGATACGGTTTTTCCATCCCTAGCCTTGATTGGCTTGATGTGCCATCATATATCTTGTGCGCTGGCTTATAACCTTATGCTAGGCTCGCATTAGTCTGTGGATAGCCACTTTTAAGTGCTACTTAAAAGTAGTACCTATATACAGCAAAGTAAAGTTTTAAGTTGAAAGTTTAAACGTAAAACATTTTGGTTATGTTATTAAAGTCAGAAAATTAAATTTTTATATGATTACACTTGAATTTCACGTCGAGAACACTTAGAAAAGTTACAAAATGGATTTAGGCAAACATTTATCCTTCGAGGATGTGAAATAAGACGAGTTTTAAGTGTAATTGCCGTTTAATAAATGCAAAAGCATAACAAGCCGTGAAGGTGCATTGCTTCGCAATCCATAGGGTATATTCTTGGCACAGTATCTCACAGAAAAACGGCTTTCTTGAACCAAAGTCAAAGTCCTTGAATGAAGAGCACGGGTTTTTGAATGAAAATCTGCGCTCTTCGTTCAAGGACCTGCGCTCTTCCTTCAAGGACATTGATTTTGGTTCAAAGAATTCTCTTTTTCTGTGCTATAATAAGTTTTTTTGTAGGTTGGTTCACCCAATTATTATAATGCTTCTGAAGAACCATTGTAACCTAAATTTTAAATTGTGCGAAGGTTCCGCTTTTGAACCTTAAATACGTCCTCTACGTTCGTACTTGACCTCAATAATGCCATATTTTAAAATAGATTAAAAATTCGAAAAGTAAACTGTATTTATAGTTTCAAACTTAACATACGGTTTAAGAACTCGCAAAGAGTATTGAACAGAGTTTATTATTTTAATTTACTCTTCTAGGTGTAAATTCCTGTGTACATTGTACAGTGTACATTGTACAGTGTACATTGTACAGTGTACATTGTATAGTGTACATTGTACAGTTTACATTGTAAAGTGTACATTGTACAGTGTACAGTGTACAGTGTACAGTGTACATTGTACATTGTACAGTGTACATTGTACAGTGTACATTGTACATCGTACAGTATACATTGTACATTGTACAGTGTACATCGTACAGTATACATTGTACATTGTACAGTGTACATCGTACAGTGTACAGTGTGGATTGTACAATGTACATTGTACAATGCACATTGTACAGTGTATATTGTACACTGTACATTGTACAGTGTAAATTGTACAGTGAACATTTTACACTGTACATTTTACAGTGTACATTGTAAAGTGTACATTCTACAGTGCACATCGCAAGAGTATATTTACAGTGTACATTGCACAGTGTATATTATACAGTGTATATTGTACAGTGTTCATTGTACAGTGTACATTGCACAGTGTAGAGTCTACATTATATAGTGTACATTTTACACTGTACAGTGTACATTGTACGTTGTACAGTGTACATTGTACTGTATACATTGTACATTGTACAGTGTACATTGTACAGTGTACAATGTACTTGTACATTGTACATTGTACATTGTACATTGTACAGTGTACAATGTACTTGTACATTGTACATTGTACAGTGTATATTGTACTGTGTATATTGTACAGTGTATATTGTACAGTGTACATTGTATAGTATACATTATACAGTGTACATTTTTTTAGCAGATTTAAACTGACCACTTCAAATTATCCCAAAAACTATGCAACTGTACTTGGGTAGGGAGTAAAAACCTTGTAAACTAGTGTACTTTTCTACCTGAGGAATGCGAAGAACATAATAACAGAAACATTGCAGCGCTGATATAATGAATAATGAAATTTTGATAGCGTTAAAATGGATGGCTCTTAGCAGATTCATTGAAATCATTATTAAAAAATTCATCTTTGCTTGTTAAAATTTTAGTTTACTTTTTGTACTCGTCGAAGCTTTAACGTCGAAAAATTATTTGCACAGTATTTAAATTGTTTAATGATTAAGGGATGAACCGTCGTAGGAAATTAAAAAAAAAACTTCGGGAATTCTTTCTGAAAATTCCAAAATATCCCAAAATTTTTGACAAAAATCTCAGAAATCTATTTGAAAATTTCAAAAAATCTCTACATTTCGCAAATTATACGGAAATTTTAGAAGAGTGGCCCTCAGTGATGAAATGAAAGAAATACTGTAGAGAAACCCATCCTTTTATCTAAATAATTTATTTTTTTATGAAAAATCTTTTTTTTCTTCTAAAAAATAAAATAAAAAATGCAGAAGAAGCTGCCTACTATGTTAAATATTTTGCAGGACAACATAACTAAAGTATAAATTTTACCCCCGACAGCTTTTGCCAGCACCCCTTTGGACTAGCGCCCTGAAGCAGAGGATTCACTCGGCGTCGTTTAAGGCCGGCACTGAATATACATATTGGGTTGTAGATATAAATAGGGTCAAAAATTACAAAGGAAGATTCTACATATTCGGATTCAGCCACTCAAAATTTCTAACGTAGTGGCAGGTATCAGCTGTGACTTGAAAATACACTTTAAACATTAATCTACCCATTAGATCCAGTTTTTAAGATAAATTACAATTTGGGCGTTTTCAGATTTATCTCAAAAACTGATGTGATGAGTCTGCGTCCGAATTTGAATTCATCGAGCAAAACTATTGTTTTAAATAAAAATATATTATGTATAAACAGAATTTTTTTCATTATTCACTGCGAATTTGTTAAAATACTGAATGATTTTGTATATTTGGAAGCCCTAGCAACTTAAGTTATTGAATACAAGTTAGTAAAGTAAAAGATAACGTTGTCCTGTTATTATATTATTCACAGCGCCTGCGCTAGAATAATATACGGTAGTTTCAAATTTTCAAAAAAATTCAAAAATCGTCTTAGAGAAAAAAAATCTTGGATATAAATTCGTTTCATGAAAAAGTAAGAAACTAGTTTTTTTTTAATGTCGGTCTGTCCGTCCATCCGTCCGTCCGTATACAGACATATAATCTTATTCGACATAGGTATGTATTAAAGAAACTCACCAAAAATTAAAAATATTTTAAAATTCCTGTTGTCCGACCCTGTTATTGTAATGAAAGTATCAACTCTGTTAATAACCGTGAGTTTCCGGGTCAAAAAAGCCTTACAAATGCCAAAAATTGCATTTGAAGCAATCGGAACCGGATCTAACTCACTCACACAGACATATTTTATTTTCTTTTCCATCGTGGATGTTTTGGTCAAAAAAACTTGTAGAGTGTTTTTATTCGAACGGACCCCTAACTAAAGTTGCTGGGGGTTCCAAATATATCAAACGTTTAGTGTTTATTACGATAACTAATTCTTATTGTATGTAAAAATACTATCCATGATAAATATTTTAAGGATTATACTAAAAAGCACGACGCAATAATCTGCATTCAGGACTTGTTTAGATAGTAGATTTGATTAAGCATTTATTTTTTAACAAACCAGCATTTATGCGTGTGCTAAGAACTTTAACGAGCTAAGAAATTTATTAACCTTATGGCATATTTCTTCCCACCTTTATTAATATTGTTTGAAAAGCTTTGGAATTAAAATGATATTTTGGCATATTTGATATATTCCAACAATGATTGGTTTTTCTATTTTACCGACAAATTTTATTTATTTTAATTAATTAGACAAGAGACAGCTCAGGGGTACAATTCGTTTTTGTTGTTTCAGGGCCGTAACCAGAAAAAAATATAGGGGGGGCTCAGCCCCCAGGGTGGTACGGAATTAGCGCCTTCGCCATTTTTTAAAATTTGCTATATTTTAATGTTTTTATAAAATCTATTAATTGACATTGTAACGCATTATTGGTAATCATGTTTAGTACAGCAGGCGGAAAAAATGGTAATTTTTAAGGTCGCGCATTTTAAAAACACCCGAGAATTACAAAAAAAAACATAAAACATAATTTAACTACGCCGCACTATGTAGCCAAACAGAAAAAAAGTGTTTAAAAATATTTTTTTGGTGGATTAAATCTTAAATGGTTTACTATACATAAATAACTATTTTTGAGTCAAAATTAAGTTTTATCATTAAAGCTTTCTGGGCAAAAAGGGAAAATTTTAAAATTAAAAATAATTAACCTCCAATTCGTACGCCCCTGAATAAGTGTATTGTGCTTGGACAATATTTAATTAAAACCATTCAATATATAAGATTAAGGGCAAAAATTCATATCATTAGCTTAGACGGTTTCTGAGATATTAAATAAAAATCAAATTCTAGGGTGTCCTCTTCAAAGGACTGTATTTTCGCCCAGAGTTACTTCAAAAACCACATTTAAATATTTTTTTGTTCATAAATGTTAATTTAGGACCATTTCCAATATAAACAAATGAATAAACTTTTTTGATTTAAAAAGAAATTGGTACAATAGTTGGAAAAATTGATTGGCAAAGTTAAGAAAGTGGTAGAGGCGAAGACTTTTTTTTTATTGGGAAAACTGGATTGTTGGAAAGCAAGGACCTTCTTTTTTAGTCATCAAATTTTTTTAGAGGCAAGGACCCTTTTTTAGTCTTTAAAATTTTCCGTAAGGCGTAAAGCTTTTTTCTGCAGGGTAAAAAGTAGGGAAATTCTTAATAAAATATCTCGCGTCACTCCCGCGCATAACTTCACATATTATAGAGTGTGCTATTTACACTGGATCGGTATAAATGACCTTTACTGTATACATTTGATTCTTAAAATGATTAAGCTAAGTTATTTTTTACACCCTAGCAATATGTTAGAAACCTCAGGGGGTTCATTTCTGATATGTTTATGTGACTTAACCATCAAGGTAAAGAATTGTTTTATATTTGCAGGATTATATCTTCTAAATCAGTGCTCTCATAAAAAATGTAGGTCTAGTAAAAGAATAAAAACTGACTGCCAAATCAATAAAGTGTCATACTGATAGGTAGTCTTAGTTTTTGTCAGCGAAAGTATATTTTTATTTTACAGAAATATTTTTTCTTGAATAATGTTAATAACTTTACACATACCTTTTTCTATTGTCATACATTTTGACTCATAATGAAGCTATTATGACATTCAAATAGGTTTTATTAAGGGCTAGTAATAAGTTTAAAATATACTGGATGTACACCGTAATAGTAAGGCCCGTACTTACTTATGCCGCCGTGATACGGTAGCAGGCTGTTAAGAAAAAATGCAACAGGGACATACTGGACAAAGTACAAAGACTGCATTCTTGGAGTAATGAAATCAACTCCAACAGTGGCCATGGAGACTGCCCTCTACCTTGAGCCTATCCATTTGAGGGCAGAGTTCGAAGCTAGAGAAGCTGCACTAAGACTGAACAAGGCTGGTCTATGGTTTACTCGTGAAACTGGGCATGCCGTAATTCTAAATCATGTGAAAGATTATAGTGTTCTAATAATAATGTCTAAAGACATTTCGTCAGCTCAGAGTTACAACGTCCTATACGAAATTTTTTTTTAGTTTTTGGTATTTTTAGGTTTGGTTTAATAAACCAAACCCAAAAATACCGAAATCTCAAAAACAAAAAAAATGTTGTATAGGACCTTGTAACTCTGACCTGACGATTTTTCTACCTTAGAGATGAAATACACCGTCCTATTCCCAAGTAGGGAATAGTCGAAATCAACTCAGCAACTTTTCAGAAGGGATGGACTAATCTGGTACTCGGATGGTTCTAAAACGGATGAAGGTACCGGTGCTAGGGTACATGGGGACAAACCTAGGATTAAGTTATCTTTTGCCCTTGGTAAGTATCCAACCGTTTTTCAAGCAGAAATTTTTGCAATATCTGCTTGTGTTTCTATTATTACTAACAGAAAATACTCTAACGAATACATCTACATTTGTAGCGACAGTAAGGCTGATCTCCATGCTTTATCCTCTTACAAGATAACATCGAGATCTGTGGCCGACAAACAAGTCCTAACTCCAAACGAATGCCACAGCGAGCTATGTAAACTGGCTGAACATAACAAAGTAAATTTGATATGGGTACCAGGACATCAAGGAATAGATGGTAATGAGAAGGCAGACGACCTGGCAAGAAAGGGGAGTGAAGCCGTACTCACAGGACCAGAACCGTGCTGTGGGGTATCTTATTCCACTGCCAGACACGAGGTCAGGAAAATGTTGGGGAATGAACACCAGCAACATTGGATAGATGCACCTAAAATGAGACACTCTAAACTCTTTCTAGGGGGGGCAACCAAGAAAAGAACCAGCTTACTTCTAGGCATGTCCAGAAGTCAACTGAGAGCAATAACGGGTATAATAACTGGACACTGCTTACTGAATAAGCACCGACACCAAATGGGACAGACTACGAGCCCCGTGTGCAGGAGATGTGGGGAAGGGGACGAAGAGCCCTACCACCTCATATGTGAATGTCCATCCCTAATAGGGCTAAGATGGAGGTACTTTGGGAACGACTCGCTGGAACCAAACGAGATCATGAACACTCCCCTGAAACCGTACCTGGACTTTATAAAAGAAACAGGGATGTTATGAGGAGATCTGTGCGGTTAACACAAAGGTCCCTAGGGACCAGATGTTGAGGGCAGTGAACCCCGCACTGAAACTAAACTAACTAAACAAGTCCTAAACAGACTTGCAACTAACAACTATCTTAGACTATTCTGTGTACCAGGTCACAGCGATATCCCCGGTAATGAATCAGCCGACAGACTTGCTGGGGAGGGTCCAGCCAGTCCATTTATTGGACCTGAACCTTCGCTTGGGTTGTCGAACTGCGTCATTAAAAGGGATATAAAAACCTGGCTTAATCAAAGTTTTATTCAACACTGGTCTTCCCAGCAGGTTCAAGCAAAACTACTCATCAAAGAGCGCCTCATTTTCTAACACAAAAATACTTGTCCAATTAAAGAAGAAAAAACTCAGAACCATTATCAGTTTTCTAACTGGTCATGGTACTTTTAACAATCTTCCTTATAAAATGAAAATTGCCCAGAGTGAACGCTGTAGATTCTGCAATTATGATAAAGAAACTGCATCCTACATTTTGGTTTGGTTGCCCTGTCTTCTCACAGAAAAGACTGCGATTTTTGGGTTCACCATCAGTGCACCCTGCGATTTAGTCGATCTTCATTGGGGCAGATCATCGCCTTTTTAGATGCCTGCCCCCATGGAATATCATCCTAATCAAATGATGTGTCATTCTAGATGACTGCGGCATGCACAATGGATCTTAGGTCTGAGTGCCGTGGATATTACCTTGTAATTACCACACCGCTTCTGATGATGATAATGAATAAGTTTAAACCCGTATAGACCTTTTAGTAATTATTGCAGTGATTATCCTTGAAAAATAGCAAATCAATAATTACTGTCAAAAATAAATTACTAGTAAATATTACTAGTAATTATTACTAGTAATTGTTACTAGTAATTATTACTAGTAAATATTACCAGTAATTACTATTAGTAATTACTACAAGTATTACTAGTAATTATTAATAGTTATAAGTTGGCGAGAATTTTTTTACAACTAATAATAAATTAATTTTAGGAATCAGTCATAATTATTATTAATTAATTACTCGTCAGTTTATCACTTGACTAATTATTACTGCTAATGATAATTATTAAAATATTTCTGTAAGGATTTACTTGGATGCTATTTTATTCAAATGTTATAAGCCGATTAAAATGCCGTTGTTAAATATGCTTAAAACGGCGTTACGTCTGTTTGTTTTGTCAGCGACGATATGGTCAATTTAGCAAATTAAAATTTAACCGGTAAATTTAACAATCCTTAGTCGAAGCATGCCATTAATTTTGGTCAGTGATTTATCTGGCGTTATTTTAAGCATAAGAAGTGAACATAAGCCGTGAAGATAAGTAATGCTCCGCATTTCAAATTATACTCTTCACATATATCTCTCGATATGCATCCCAAAAAGTAGCGCCTCCTATAACTTTTGTTTATGCAAGGATTTTTTTTAAATTGCTATAATAATTAACATAACATTGTCTGAACATTTAGAGTTTGTCGGAGTTTTACTTCTATTTTTTATATATTTTTTGAAAACTAGAGCACCCTATAACTTGTTTTTTTTTATGAATAGATTATTTTCTAATTTCCTTGAGTATTTCCATAAATCAACACAATTTTCTCCGAAAATTTGGAGTTTAACGGATATTTCTATTTTTTTTATTTTTTTTAAATTTGCCCTCCGTATATGTTTTTTTTTATTTTTTAATGAATTTTTTTCAAAAACAATAATTTTACTCTTTTCTAGAACTTATGTTTGGATACATTCCAACGTTCGATCCGGATCTTGAGTGCGCACAAAAAACGGAGACGGACGGACGTACAGACGGCTTTTTTTGAAAGTTGTTCAGAATTTGATAAAAAATATTTCTAATCATCGTATAATACTAAGTGCTGTGTTACCCATTCAGATAAATGGCCAAGACATTAACTGGAAAAACGGTGTTAAATACCCAGGCATTGGGAGGATTGGTGTAGTGGACTACCGCGTCGTACTTGACGAGTTTACTACCCAAATAGCGTGAGTTCGATTCTCACCGGCGCCGATTTGCCTTTTTCAGTTAATTAATAATTGAAATTTGACGAAGGCGTAAGTGAAGCGGACAATCCCTATAAATTGGTTTGAAAGTCAATTAAAGCCGATGGTTCCCTCTACTACTAGTCCACACAAGTCCTGGACTTAGGGGATGCTTAATTAAGTAAAATAGTACGAGGTTAAACTAAAATGTAATGTAATTACCATATCCAAAAACCTTACGTCGGATCAGCATATCAAAAACACCCTCCAAACAGCCAATGGCCGTCTCTCTTAACTTTACCCCTTATTAGGTAGAAAAAGACCCCTGTCCATAAAAAAAAACAAACTCCTTCTCTACAATCAAACCCTAAAGCCAGTTCTTCTCTATGGAGCCATAGCCTGGATTAAATCACTCTAAAACGCTTTCCGCCAAACTTCGAGCCTTCCAAAACAAGGTACTCAGAATATGCCTCATTGCTCCCTGGAACACCCAAATCCACAGAGATCTCGACATGCCTCTCCCAAAAACGGAAATTATCCGTTATAGTCTTTTATCCAAGACAAGCTAGATCAATCAAACCCCCTCATTTCAAATTCCCTTGATTACGATCAAGAAATTTCTATCACTCACAAAAAGATTAAAAAAGATCTTAATCAGTAATGGTGGCACCATTAGGGTGCCCAACAATTCATGACCGATGCAACTCCAGCATCAGCGAACTAGACTTACTCCCCACCCCCCAATTCCCATTCAAATTGACTCTTAAAATCAAACAGGCTATGCAGCACTAAGAGCTGTGGAGAGTATAACAAAAGTAAGGGTTTTGGGGGAATATTTATGCAGTTCATAGAAAAAGGTAGAATGGTGTTAAGTTGACCATTAAATAATGATCAGCCATGTATTAAAAATAAACAAAAGCAGTTTAGAGCAATAGAACATTGATAGGTCCAAGGTACAAGTAATCTTGATGAATACTGATCATTTACAAATTGTATTGTAAATTTAGGGAAGGTATCACGTAAATTTTTGTTTTATCCGACATGTAAAAATACATTTCATATATTCATTTGTTTCAGTGTAACAGTAAAACCTTACATGAAATATGTGATTTTACATTTTTTAAGTAAAATATTAGGTAAATGGTACATATTGTTTGTACTACACATTTTAAGGAATTATTGTATATTTTATACTTATATCAAAGTCACCAATGTTTAGCAAAATCGGCAAAGTTTTTTCAGTTGTTCATTTGCGTGGAATGTGCCATACTCAGGTAATTATTCTTCTGTGTGTAGCTTGTTAAATTACCATTTTTTAACCCCGAATATGCCCAATCCTTTACGATTCAAAATTTCCTGTGTAATAACCTACAATAAAATTTTATCAGTGTACTGATATATTGCTTAAATCCAACGATAAACGCATTAAGCTACATGCTCGCTTCAGTGACAGCATCCCTCCATAAAGCGATGACCCGGTACGATATGTGACTACGTCGTTCACTCTACAGGCGGACCATATTGCACGAGCAAATCCACATCAAAGAGCCACAATTATGCATATTAGATCGACAATTAAAATTATAGCCCCCCTCACACCCGTGCAGGAGAGGTTTCACCTAGACTTAAAAAAAATCACCCAGAAAAAAAGGATTCCGAGGGGCTACTCACTAGTGGAAGTAGGTGGAAATTTAATTGCAAGTACATGGAAGTATATGGAAGTACTTGCAAAATGTGGAAGTACAGGAAGTATCTGCAAAAATTTGAAAGTACATTTTTGAGCTGTTTTTCAGATTCGGTCAGGGGCGAGGAAGTTTTTTATTAGTCGTCAGTCGGCCAGGGGTAAAGTTTTGTTTTCAGAGGCAAGGACGTTTTTTTTCTTTAGTCAGTAAACTTTTTGGTCGGGGTAAGTACATGGAAGTATTAAAAAAACTAGTACATAGAGGTACTTGCAAAAATGTGAAAGTACATGGAAATACTTGCAAAAAATGTGGAAGTACATGCAAGTACTTGCAAAACATGTGGAAGTACATGCAGAATACATTATTTGTTTTCGCAACTCAGGTAAAAAAAAATTCAAAACCGGGTGGATTTTCTGTTTTTTGCCTAAAACTTTTTCCGGTGTACGTTTTTAATTTTTTCTTATTGGAATATACTTTTTTATGTAAAAATACACAAAAAAGTTCGTATGGTGTAAGATAGCAGGATTAACCGTTTTGAAGATAAATGCATTTAAAAGTCAAATTTACGCATCAAGAACCAAAAATAAAAAAGAAAAAAATTATAAAGCCAAAAACAAAGATTTTGGTAATGGGTGGTTATTTAACATTAAAAACCGAGAAAAAAAATTATATGCACCTTGGTAAAAAAATATTCTATACCTTAGCGACTCCGGAGGAGCCCCTGGACTCATAACAGAATATATTATTATAAAAACTTCACAATAAAAAAAATATTTTTAGTCGTTTCTTAATTTTATAAAAGTTTATAATTTTGAGATATTTCTTTTTACTTTAAAAAATGTTGCCCCTCCCCTAGAATTTTATAAAATCGGAGCCTAAGCTACACAAGCCCACAAAAAAATTTTTTTTGTGAGTCTAGGATTCCAATATGATATTCCTATGTATTTTTACCCGCTGAAACCGAATCCGTAACCCGTTTAACCCCTACACGTGAGAATTTTGACATAACCTCAAAAAACACCCGAAAAACTACTGAAACCGCTAAAATCATCTACTCCATACCACTTTCACCCCCTTCATCCAAATTTGTAATTTCGTAACCCCATAATCCCCTCACCTCGAAATACCATTACTCCATAACCTCAAAACCCCGTAACCTCATTAAGTAGAAAAATCTGGTTCGGGAAAACAGAACAATTACGTGAAATTTTCTTGTAGAATATAGTTATGAATAAGCAACTGTATAAACCTAAAATCCCATCACACCTCCTAACCCCTTCACTCCGTAACCCCATATATTATAACCTCGTAACCCCATCATCCTATTCTGTGGAGAAATCCGGTTCTCAAAATCATAAGAGTTTTGTGAGTGAAGTCATGAGTCAAGGTCTACTTCATTATTTTTGTAACCGGACTTCTCCACAGAATAGGATAACGGGATTAAGGGGATATAGTATATAGGGTTACGAAGTGAAGGGATTTTGAGGTTATGGTGTTTGGGGGATTTTGGGGTTATAGAGTTACTTACCTATGACTATGTTCCACAAAAAAAACTGAAGAATGTTTTCTGTTTTCCCAAACTAGATTTTTCTACTTAATGAGGTTACGGGGTTTGGAGGTTATGCGGCTATGATATTATGAGGTTAGGGGATTATGGGTTTCTGGGGTTTTAGAATTAGCAATTTGGGGACAGGGGGGGTGACAGTGGTATGGCATAGATGATTTTAGAGGTTTCAGTAGTTTTTCGGGTGTTTTTTGAGGTTATGTCAAAATCCTGACGTGTAGGGGTTAAACGGGTTGCGGATTCAGTTTCAGCGGGAAAAAATAATAGGAATATCATATTGGAATCCAAGACTCAGAAAAAAAAAACTGTGGGCCTGTGTTATTAATCTGTAAAATAAGTACTTTCAAATGTTGAAAGAGAAACCTTAAATTCTTATCGTTAATTGATTTGAGTATAATCAATAATTTTAATTATTGGCGTAAAATGATTCCCATCGGTCCTTTCATGTGAATTTGCTCATGATAATGCCACAACAAAGTATGGAAGGCCATGCTTTGGCAAAGCAGCTTTGCGATGCCACCAGAGCACAATGCAGGGGAAGTAAAGAATATTCTATTTATGATTTCCACTCGTGTGTAAATAATAATTTTCCCAATGCCCAAGCCATTTCAATTCGCACCAAAATACGAACGGCATTTGTATTATTGTTATTATTTATACAATAGCAGACATAAGTTGTTGGTTCAACAATGTTGAATTATGATTTAATGGTGATAATTTTTGCAAATTCCTTCTAGTAGGTAAACCCCTAAGATTTTCTTAGAATTTCATTCAAAATTACCTGGAACAATATTGAAAATTACCTAAAAAAGGAAAAGATAAGATTTCGGATTTCCTAGAGAGATCACCTCCAAGATTTCCTCCAATTTGTAAACCTGAATTCCCCAGCGGTTTACCCCTAGAGAATTTCTTATTATAAGAAAATGACACAAACTAAAATTAACCAATAATAGAGTTACGCGAGACTCGGATTTCAAAAAAATTTTATGCCACGAGAAAGGTACGTCGTGTAAATAGTTTTTTTTTTGTTGACTGCTTCAATTATTTTGTTTTATTGCTATATTATGTAAAAGATCCAACCATTTGGAATCAATCATTTTCAAACTGATGCAATAAACCTATGGTATTTAAATTTTTATTGTCAAATCATTTAACAAAACAATTAACTTTACTTTTTTGTGAATTGTCTGCTGGAAATATTTCGGCAACGGCACAACGCCGCTCATGTGCTGTTTGGAAACCGCGGAAAAAGCGCCTCGCTTTTTAAATTAGACACTTCTTATTTGTCAATGTCAGTACTTGATGTAGAATTAATTTGGTTATGACCAATCCCAAAAGCAAAAAAAAAAAATATTATTAAGATTTTACGTGATTCAAGTTTTAACCTGGTCTAAGTAAAATACGTATTCCACTTTAATCAAGCAAAAATTTGATTTAAGTACTTTATATACTTGCGGATATACAAAACTGTGAGCCACTTGATCTGAATATTACGTGATTTATTAGCACAGTAAAAAGTAAACTGAATATTCAGTTACAAATGGATAGGAAATTGGAAGTTATTATCCTATACAATTGTACTTTAATTTTTGTTAAAAAACGCAACATTTCATGTCCGTCCTTTAATATTAAAGTAAGTGACTTTAGAACTGTAGTGGTTTTAACAAAAATTAAAGTACATTTGTAATGGATCATAACTTCCTATCTATTTGTAACTTTTTAATATTCAGTTTAATTTTTACAGTGAATCATTTCTATGGTTGTATACAACATGCTGCTTTAAAAAAAAACTAAATATTATTAAATCTACACTGAAAAAAAAAGGATTTAAAACACAAACGAAGCAAAAACGTAAAAAATCTGATATATATTAAACTGTAAAATTTATGGATCATTAAATATTTTCAAAGTTATGACTCCAAGTGTATATTAGGCATGTGTCTAATGCAACATTTAATATGTTTTCAAACGTTATATTGTGACAAACGGAAC
Organism: Brachypterus glaber; assembly: GCA_958510825.1. Classification (NCBI taxonomy): domain Eukaryota; kingdom Metazoa; phylum Arthropoda; class Insecta; order Coleoptera; family Kateretidae; genus Brachypterus; species Brachypterus glaber. Next base: position 9,489,592 of record OY294054.1, read on the forward strand.
AGTTGCGGTAATCATTTTTGGCATGATAGGTTAAATAGCCTTTTCAAAAATACTCATTCGTGAAGTAAACATAAATATACAGAGTGATTCTGAAAAAAATTATAAAATTTTAAGGGGTCACTCAACATCAAAAAATAAAGTTCCTATAAAGGTTGGTTAGAAAATGAGCCATAAGGAAGCTACGGCCCTCCTAAGGGTATGTCTAAAAAAAATTTTTTTATTGCAGAGTGTGCAACCCTAACGAATTTTTGCACATGCCTTAACATTTTTTTTTTTTAAATGTCAGATTTCAGTTGTGATTATAATTTACCTTTTTCGCCGTGCAAACACCTTTTTGGCCTTTTTCCTGCTGTTCTTCGCGCAAATACCTATTTTATCGTGCGAATACCTTTTTTTGTCATTCATTTAAATTTTTGTTGTTAATTTACGATTTTTGTCGTTCATTTACCGTTTTTGTCTTTCATTTACCTTTTTTGTCGTTTATTTACTTTTTTTGTTGTTCGATTAATTTTTTTTCCATGTTAAATACTTTTTTGTCGTTATCAAGACTCTTTTATCGTGCGGTTTACTGCAAATCATATGGTAACCGTTCGGCTTCATAAATAGTAGGTACGCATTTCTCAAATATTTCGGCATCGATACCACGCGAGTTTAGACAATTAAGCCGAGTGTGGATCTGCCAGTTGATCCTTTTTGCCCGTACCACGGTAATTAAGTTACTTCGTAATATACTATTAAGTAGAGGTCAATACGTTTACAGGAATTCAACGCATTTGCATGTACCTGCAACAATTCAATTTGGTCAATATATTATTTATCGAACAGAAATCTTTTCAGGAAAAGAAAAACCAGTAATAATTAGTATATTACATAACTAGTGTGGAAAGTGACATTTTTCACGTGAGTGGGAAGGTTTACGAACTAGCCGTCATGCGAGTGAGGAAACCCCACGAGTGTAAGAAATACACTTTCCAACGAGTTATGTACACTATTTTTCCTACGATCTCGAAAAAATATAAAGTTTCTTAATTTAATATTTTCTAATTTTTATTATTTATTTCGAGAATTTTTGAGAAAAGCAAAGCACAAAATAGCATACAAATTTATATATAGTTTTGTTCGTTGGGACTGCACTTTCTTGCACTGACATACACATTTCAACCAACCAAATAAGTACTGAATTTGTTAGTTAATTTTTAAACATGACAAAGAAGGTGTTCAACTGTAAAGTGCAGAAGTGCAGGAACCAACGAACATACCTACCTTATGTATGTCAAACAGGAAATATGATTTTTATTTACCTTTTTCTTGGTTTTATATTTATTACAATATATAGTTTGACGCATGATCTGTGGCTACGGGAAATATGTAATAATGTATTAGCTGTTTAATAGGTTGCCTACAAGCGCAAATCAAGGCAAACTTGACAGTTTGCTAAGGGCAAACTTGACAGTTTGCTAAGTCAGTTAGATTTATGTGGATATGCTGCCATATAACACAATAAAACTGTACTGTTTTACATTTCATAAGGAAAAGACCGTGTATTTTGATGTTGTTTATAAAGGTAACTAAATCACAAATTAAATAATTATTATAAAATCTAGATATTAATAAAACATCTCAATTAAAAAGTTATATTGGTCAAAATAGTAAGGTTATAATTATAGTTTTTATTTTTGACATGAAAAACAGAAATATTTGGATTGAAAACATAAAAGGTATCAAAAAAGGCTGTCATGAAAGTTGGAAAATGGCAAATAGAACGAGGTGAGTTAAATTCGTAGAATTTACAATGTAAATATCTATATAAAATTAGGCAAACCTACATACATATATATTAAACTAGGGTGAAAAATATCAAACTAGTGTGATATAAGGCGTTTTCTAAAGAACAAAAGAGTGTGTTAAATGCCATTTTCAAAGGGGTCGTAGAAAATAGTATATTACCTAACAAACTAAGAAAGTGAGTCATTTCGTAACGAGTTTCATATAGAGTTTATAGCAAACGAGCGAGGAAATTGAACTTCCTTGGCGAGTTAGGTACACTATTTTTCCTACGCCCCTCCCTCCAAAAAGATAGTTTTTGTTTGGATATAGGTACCAAATTTCATCAAATTTTATCAAATTTAACCCGTCACTCCTACCTCCCTTGCCAGTGATTCGACGAATGCGACGAATCAAGTTATACTGTTTATTGCAGACGAAAGTTCCTAAGAAAAGAAAATAAAAAATATTGAAAGAAATATTAGGCCATATCCCGAAATAATAACAATGTGGCAAAACTTTCATTCTCTGATATTCTTTCCTTATCTCGTACGAGAAACTAAATTTAATTTTGGTGAATCTATCCATACACTAAAAAAAGTATGAAAGAATATTTTTTTAAAAAGAAGGGAATGTTGAAAGAGTATTATTGACTATAATTTATAGTCAATATTAGTTGCCTTAGAAAAGGTAATCCGCATTATGTTACTTACTTTAAAAACCACAAATAATGGCCTATTAAAAAACTAGTTTCATAAGGTTTTATATTAAAAAAATTCTTCGTTATTGTAAAGAATTTTGTATGTGACTAGAATTATACGTCAAAATGACATTAATAATGAAACTTAAAAAAATTCTGTTAATTTTAGATAGTTTTTGTTACATTACACTCTACACATCGCGCAAGCGCTAGAAAAGTATAATACGGTAGTTTTCAATTTTCCGAAATCGTCAAAAAAGCATTAGACAAAACAATCTTGGGTAAAAATAAAAAAATTAGTAACTTAAAAAAAACCGTCTGTCTGTCCGTCCGTCCGTCTGCCCAATGTCAAGTTTTTTGTAAGCAGGATAACCCAAGAACGAATTATCAGAACGACTTAAAATTTTCAGGAAAAATCAAGTTCTATAAAAGAAAGACCCTTATTGTTTTTTTAAAATAATCCCCCCAAAAACAAAAAAAAAATATTGGTAGTTGAAGTTTTACAAGAAAAATTATTTTTATTAAGAAGAGCAATACTATTAATTAAAATATATATAATTAAAAAAAATAAGAAGTTATAGAATTTAAAAAAATATAAGGATAAAGTCCAAATATTTTAAAAAGATTATTTTGTTAAATAGAAATATTCTGACCAATTAAAAAAAAAAACATAAAAATAGAGGTCCCCGAACGACTATAAACGAATCAACTAAACTAAACTAAACTATACTAAACTAGAAGGAAAAGTCCGACAAACTCTAAATTGTAATAAGGTAATAAAGTGAACCAAAGATTCGTTCATAAATTTTTGTGAAAGAACCTTTGGTTCACTTTGTCCCTAGTTATTCACTTAATCCCGGTTGACGGTACCCGATTAACTATAAATTACATCTAGTTGCCAATTACTGTCCCTGAGAATGTCTTTGGTATAAGAACGAAAACAGAATCTACTCATATTTTCTGGCAGCAAAAATTTATTTTTTTAGTGTATAAAGATATGAGTTGATATTAAAGGACACATACAATATATAATAACTATACTGTAAATTAAAAATGATTTTTTGTCTATTTATATCACGTATTTCTGAAGAATTCCCATCCTGGGTATTACAAAGGGCAGGTAAAGTTATATTCATCTTTTGATCTCAAAAAAATATAGCACTTCCATTGTATCATATAAAATTTAAATTCTCATATCTTATATGCCCATAGGGTTGTCCATTTTAGTCAGGGCCGGATTAGGATTCAAAACAGGCCTTAGAATTTAAAAAAAATAAAAAAGTGGCCGTTTTCAATTATCATGATAACTGCAGTTACCAAGTTCCGATTCCATATTAGCTAATAATAGCCAATAGCATGGGGCGGTAAAAAAACTTTGGTTGTATAAAAAAAATAGTCAATGTTTTTTTTTTACTTTTCTTGGGCTTTTTGAAATCTTCAATACAAACAATAGGTCTTTAGTTCTGTCTGTCTGTCTATCTGTCTGTACTGTGTATCTGTATCCATATTTTTATAATAACTATCAACAAACGATTTTTGCATAATGTTTCTCATACAAAGGAGAAAAAATTGATCAGATTTTTAACTTGACCAAACAACAATTTTTCTTATTTTGCATTCACCTTTTGAAAATTTTCAAAATTTCGGAAAGCCTTGTATTCGTGCAAAATTTTTCGAATTTTCTTTGCGTATTTTTGCGTTTTGACGTTTTATGCCGATATAAATCAATTTTAAGCAAAAAAAAAAAATGTCGGTCGGTTCTGTCCGGGAAATCTTGTAAGCACGATAAATTTAAAACGATTTAAGCTAGAGACTTGAAATTTGGCATACAGGTATGTTACCAAAAGTTCTCGCTCAGGATTATTTTTGGTAAATATTGGGGTGCAAATAGGGAAAAATTTGAAAATTGCTATATAGGGGTTTTCAAGGTTGCTGAAATTGAATCTGATAATAAAAAAAATCTAACTCCACCCCCGCAGGGGTGAGGGGGTAAATATTTTTAAATATTTTCAATATTTTCGTCAAAATTGGTATATAGGGGTTTTTAGGGTCGACGAATATGAATCTGATAATATTTTTTTTCTAATTTCATCCCCTGAGGGGTTTTATTTGTTTATTTTTTAACCTCGTACTATTCTACTTAATTAAGCATCCCCTAAGTCCAGGACTTGTGTGGGCTAGTAGTAGAGGGAACCACCGGCTTTAATTGACTTTCGAACCAATATATCTAGGGGTGGGGGTAGTTTTCGTGAAAATTGGTATATTGGGGTTTTTAAGGTTGCTGAAAGTGAATCTGATAATAAAAAAAATCAAAATCCACTTCCTGAGGGGTGGTGGGTATTTTCGTAAAAATTGGTATATTGGGATTTTGAGGTTGCTGAAAGTGAATCTGATAATAAAAAAATTCTTACTTCGCCCCCTGAGGGCAGGGGGTAGTTTTCTGAAAAATTATATATTGGGGTTTTTGAGGTCGCGAAAACTAAATCTTATAATTCAATTTTTCTAATTTCACCCCCTGCGGGTTGAGGGTAGTTTTTGTGAAAATTAGTATATTGGGCTTTTTAAGGTTGCTGAAAGAGAATCTAATAATAAAAAAAACTAACTCCACCCTCAAAGGGGCGGGGGTTAGTTTTCGTGAAGACTGGTATATTTTTAAGGTTGCTAAAAGAAAATCTAATGATAAAAAATCCATTTTACGCGCGGAGGTTTAAAATGGAAAGCTCTTTTACTGGGCAGTCTATTTTTATATGAAACATTTGTACCTAATTTCATTTGAATTTGAACACCCCTGTATAACTTCGTTACCTTCAATGATATGACAATATTTTACGTATTTCCTATCAACGAATTATAATGCATTTATTTACTATTTTAAATAACAGGAAATGCAAACATGATATTTTGTTCGACTTGAATACAAATCTACATAGGCTTAAACCAAGAAGGACCTTGGTTTGTCGGAATGAAGTTTGTAGTTTATAGGAAGTTTTCACGTTTTCACGCAACACGTTATGTTAATAAATAGAATAGTTTTTTATGTAAACTTTGGCACACGGATCTGTAACAGTCAAAGGAATGTGGCAGAAAATTAAATTCGGAAATACGAGGAAACCTCGAATATCCAAAAATCTAAAAAAATATTTTAATAAATTAACTACCTTTAAGGATACAATAAATATAATACAGTGCGGTCCAAAAGTCACCCCCCCCCCCCTCTTAACTTTTGAACGAGTTGAGATATCGATTTCAAATTTAGAACTCTTAAATAAGACAACTTAAACTATCTTTAAGCATATATTTGATACTTTTATCTCTTAAAATGTGAGCAGGGGGGCATAGGGGGAAATTTTTTTAAATGGAAAGGGAGGTCGTGTGATACATCATTTTAAAGCCTTTAAAATTCTCTATATAACCATATATTTTTAAAAATTTTAAACATGTTTTTTAAGGTTTTGGTTTTTCAGTTTTCTGTGCTAAAAAATAAATTTTTAAGTTTTTTTTTGTTAATTTTTATTTATGTCAACTAAAATTAGTTTAAAAGTATAATTTACTTTTTTTTTCATTATAAAATTAGCCATTTTTAAAAAATTGTTTGGATTTTTTAGAGAAATTTTGACAAAAATACCCATTTTCAACCCAATTTTAAACCCAAAAAAAAATGTTTAAAAAAAATAAAAAATATACAGTTAAATGGAAAATTTTATAATCTTTAAAATAATGTATCACACGACCCCCCTTTCCATTTAAAAAAATGTGCTCCCATGCCCCCCTGCCCACATTTTAAGAGCTGAAAGTATTAAATATATGCTAAAAGATAGTTTAAGTTGTCTTATTTAAAAGTTCCAAATTTGAAGTCGATATCTCAACTGGTTCAAAAGTTAAGAGGGGGGGGGGGTGACTGTTGGACCGTTCTGTATATTTATTAGATAACAGTTTTTATTTTAAATCTATTCTACAGTATCTTTAGGTTAAATTTTCTGTGAAATTTATTTCACTGTTTTAGATCCGTGTGGCAAACTATATATACAGGTTGTTAACTTTCCTACAGTCATTATTTTGAAAACTGTAAGAGATATCAAAAAGCACGTAAATTAGATATTTTTAGTAATATTTCTATTTATGTAATCGGTAAGGTTCTAAATCTCACCCCCTAACCCCCAGCAACCCCAAATTAAATAAATTAAAATAATTTCAAAAAATTAAAAAAGTTATATTGAAAAAAATCTTATACTCGAAAAATAAAGGTAATTTAAGTGTCTAATTGGCCAAACTCCAACATTCATTATATCCACATGACATAAAATGCTCAAAATTAACACCATTTTCAACTATGCATTATGACATTAATTTTCTTCTGCAAGCTGCATATACCATATCTGGATTAATAGTTTCACAAGCATTACTAATGCGTGTCTTTAAGTCCTCTAGGTCAGTTGGTTATGTTTGGTAAACTATTCCAAAGTCAAAAATTGCCAAATTTTTGGTTACGTAATACTTAAACGTTCCCTTGCCCCTGCGCCCAAAAATATAAAATATACACCAAACATGGGTTATGCTATTTACGGAGTCCCAATTTTAAGTTGATATCTTAAGCAGTACAAAAATTAAAAGGGATGCGGATTTTAGACTCGTACTCTATGACAAATTTCCGACGTCAAACAAGGTCATCTTCTGGCGTAAGTACACAATATTAAATTCATACATAAAATGACGAAAAAAAGATATGTCTGGGGAAAAATTTTGAATACCCATAGAGGGACGATGAAAAGATTTAGTTCTGATTTGCTTTACAAAACCATATAGATGGTGAGAATATGACCTTCCGTTAAAACATACACTTAGAAACTTTCAAAGTAAAAAGTTGCAACAAATTACTGAGAAATTTTACACATTATTTGTGTAAAGAATTTAACAATTTTAAATTATTATCAACCCTGCACTTAATAAATAACTAATTGCTAGATTTTTTTGGAAATGCACGGCAATGCACAATTTTCTAAATGACTAAATTATACATATACATGTATATGTATGTTTTATCTGCTTGGTAAAACTTGCAACACTAAAAAAAGATCTAGTTATGATAACCAGATCAACAGTTAAGTACATATAATAAACAAACAAAAAATAATCAACATTTTTTTTGCTTGCTGCAACCAGAAATCTGGTAAGGGCAACAAGACCAATTGTTGTGCTTACCAGATCTTTAACTAACTTTTTTTTTACCACAACATTTTTGTTGTTGTCCTTACCAGGTTTCTTTTGTAGCAACCAGAAAAATAGTACCTTATTATGTTATTCACAGCGCCAGCGCTAAAATAATATTATACGTTAGTTTCGAATTTTCAATAATTTCAAAAACGTCATAGACAAAAAATTCTTGGATATAAATTTGGACTTTTTGAAAAAAAAGCAACTTTTTTTTTTCAAATGTCCGTCTGTCCGTCCGTCCGTCCGTCTGTCTGATGTCACGATTTTTGTAAACACGATAACTCAAGAACGAATAATCCGATCGTATTGAAAATTTCAGGAAAAATCAAGTTACATGAGGGGAAGATCCCTATTTTTTTTAAAGTAATCCCCAAAAAAAAAGTTATGGGGGTCAAACTTAAAAGTTATGGGGGGTTAAAAGAAAATTTAATAAAAAAATTAAAAAATTGTAAAAAATTAAGTTTTTTTGGCCCTTTTCGGGGAAAATGGCCATATTCATACACTCAATATAGCTCCCAACTGAATATATTGCTATATTGCCGAGTTGACGTTCACTGGTGATTGCGTGCCGTGAAGTGGTAACATCACATCATATGAGATGTGAATAGATTGTATTAATAGGTACTATTAGAATATCTTTTTTCAGTGTTGCTAAATAATTTTTTTTTGCGTGTAGTTATATTCTATACCCGCATACGCGTAGGTTAAAAATAATTCCCAAAAATGATTATTTTTTCCGGAAATATTGATGGTTATATCAATCTCATATTGCTACATCTATATTAAAACCTGTTTAATAAATGTAAATAACTTTTTTTATTTTTTGCGTGATAGTGCGGCGTATTTTTTAAAATTTTCTATAAGCATGAGTGCAAATGTAAAGGGGGATTCATAACAAGGTTACATTTTTTAAGGAGTGATTCTACATAAAAAAATATTGGTTAAACAAACTTTCCCTTAACCTAAACCTAAAAATTTAAGGAGGCGCCCAAAATTCTAGTTTTATTTATTTTTTCATGAAATAGTTAAGGCACGGTCAATTTTTTTCTTGCAATTTATCAATATCATCATAATTCGTAAAAAATAAATTTTATTTTGGCGTTTATCTCCAAAATTCCCATATATACACAGTTTTTGGGAAAATATGACTTGCACAATCCGAATCTGCCAAAAAAATATCGAGCCGTTTCCGAGTTATTTTTAATTTTTGTTTGATTTGCTCACCAAAAGGTAATTTAAAAAAGACTTACCCAAAACTAAAAAGTAAAATTTTACAATAGTATATTACAACATTAGTATCAAAATGGACGGAAAGTTTTCCAGTGGACAAGTGCACCAAAAACGCATAGAAAAATGAATATTTTATATTTTTTTTTGGCAGGTTCAGATTCAAAACATTACTGGTCTTTTGGTATTGAATGTACATAATACCTACATGTTTAACAGCAGCTGTGTGAAGCCCTAAAAATTACCAAAAAATGTATAAAGTTCAAGAAAGATAAATAAAGCAAATAAGTTTGCAAAGTAGTATTTATAATTAATTATAAAATGCGTTTTAAACTGTTTTATGAATAATTACACAGACCCACAAAAAAATTAAGTCAGTTACTCTTAACCACACTATATTTTTCTTACGTATTTTTGTGTTCTGAAAACGACAATGGAAAACTATTGAATTCTGAAAGTTGTGCCCGAAGACACTTTTTTTTAGAAAGTCGAGAACTATAATATAATATCCATAATTCAGCCAAATTGGACCGAAACGACTTTTATTCACAATTATTTAGAAATAAGCTAATTATATAGATACGTAAAAGTTAGAAAATCAATTATTACACTACATTAACCTCGTACTATTCTACTTAATTAAGCATCCCCTAATTTCAGGACTTGTGTGGGCTAGTAGTAGAGGGAACCACCGGCTTATGCTTCTTTCGAACCAGTTTTTATAGTTAATATATTGTTAACTTTTGCTACCTAAAATGTTTGAAACAGCCCATTTCCATGCCTAGGCGGGAAGGCTCTTGTAGCTAACTTCACTTATTTCACTTTCATAAAAAATTTAATTTGTTGACCTGAATTTGATGACAAAATAATTTTAAATAATTATTTTTATAAAATAACATCACCTACACATTTAAATTGCAATATTTTTGTAGTTCCAAAAAATATTAAACTGTCATTTCTAGAAGATCACTGATAACTGCTGCCTCCGCAGGTGATTGAATGAATTAATACGTGACACTTTTAGGGAAATATTTATTTAGGTATTTTTTTATTTACTTATTTTAATAAAATAACATTAGATACACATTTAAAATACAATATTTTCGCATTTCTAGAATATAAGGAGCATATTCTACGTTTATTTGAAAAATTAACCCCTATTTGGCTAAACTTGTCATATTGTCATAAAATAACCTTATGATAAAAAATCAACATAATTCAGAAAAGGCATACCTAAATATATAGACCTTTTTAGGTCGTAGGTATAATTTGACTATGTAATACATTTGCAGATGGATTGACGATAGATACATATTTCTTGTTTTTCTTACTGCAGAACTAAAAACAGTTTATTTTAAATAAAAAATAAAATATACAGCTGTCATTTCTGAAAGGTCGCTGATAAATGCCACAGAGCATCTGCCTTAGGGATGGAAAACTATAGCCAATAACCGATTTTCTGTTAACCGGTTGCGGAAATTCCTTAGACCGGTTTTCGGTTTTTCGTAATAATCCACCCCTATTAGTAATTTAACCCTAGGACACATACCCCGGGCCTCCGAGGTCCGGCAGGTTAAATAATTAGCTGTATCTTACAGAAAAATAAATGTATTAAAAAATCCTTTTAGGAATGCTTTAATTCAAGTGTTTGGAATAAGATTTTTGCAAAATTGTTATATTTATTTGGACATGTGGTATAAAAAGTACTTTTCCATAGATACCACATATTTACAGACCCCGGGCCTGCATTTTTTTATTATAAAAAAAAATAAAAACGCTGATAAATAATTTTTAGTTACATTTATAAAAAAATATAAGCCCATTGAACGTAACATTTTTTATCTACATATACTTGTAAAGGACAAACTAAACATTGGACAATGGCGTTCTTCCTAAATATTAAATACCAGCTTCAATTGCATTTATTGTTTTTACAATGGAATATCCAAATTTTTACAATCCAAAAGTAACCCATAGATGAAGACCCTTTTTAAAGGATAAAGCAAAGCAGTTCACAATACCTCATATGCTAAAAAGTTCTAAAAGTCCATGTTTGCCACAGTACGTTTTTGACAGCATGGGTAAGGTTATAGGAATTCCTAAACCATCTGACGAACAACCAGGACCGTCCAATAGGTAAAGTTGCTATTTGTGCCCCTCAAAATGTAAAAATAATATTTGCAATGGACATTTTACCAAAACTTGCAATGATTGCTTTTCTAAGGACTGAATTATTTTCATTTGTTTTTTTTACTGATGGTTTTAATTTAATTAAGATATTTTTAAGGATTTTGTTTCATTTTCTTTTTAGTTTTTCTTATACTATAGTTTTTATTATTATTGTATAAAGAAATAAAAACATATTAAAACAATATAATTGTTTGATTTTATATAATACCTATTAAACTGTTAATTTTTATATTCGGGCCTTCTAGGCCCGGGGTATGTAAATGTATATATTTTCTAGGGTTAGGATGCAAAAAGTCCAAACGAAGTAAATACATAATATTCTATACTTTTTTAGACAAATATTTACTATTTATAACGAATGAATATTTATATTTTTAAAATTGTTAAATAAAAGTTATTTTTTACTTTCGTGGAGAACGCCATCTATACATGCATTTATAAAGCTTAAATGTGTAACTAACTTCATAAAGCTTAAATGTCTAACTAACTTCATCTCAGTATACAATATACTATTCCATAAGGTCGATGTACCGCGGTTTTAGGGATTTTCAAGGTGCTCTAGCTCCTAAACTATTGGTTTTTGGAAGTTGTGAACTTATAAACCTTTTATCGGAATGTCAATAACTTCAACATTTAAAATTCAGCCAAATCTGACGAAAATAACTTTTACATAAGAAGGAAGCGAGATACTTTGGGGCCAGCGAGTATTTTCACAGTCATATTCGTTTTCAGCGCCCAAACATACGTAAGAAAAATATAGGCTTAGGGTCTAGTAATTAAACTTTTTGTGTTATTTTATATCAAAATTCGAATTACAATTTTTAATAATTAACAAATCTGTACGAAATATCTCTCCTTTATAAACCTTATAGAGTTTTCCTCATTTAAACTGGATATTCCTTGAAAATAAACTTCCAATATATCATTAAATTTGTTCAAAAAAGTTAAAATGGGTTTAAAGCGCGATTTAGTTTTCTTTTATTATACGCTTTTCTTGTAAAGAAGAAAAGCACAATGGACGATTTTATCTCATTTTTTTTGGGAGAATACAATAACTTTTTATTCGATTTTATAAACGCAGAAAACTGTTTTTAGCAACCATTATAAAAAATTAACAATCATTTCAAAAAATTTATTTATGCTATTTTTCGGTATTAATTCCTAAACGTATAGGAATTAGGGGTCATACTTTTAATACGTAACGCATTTTTGTTCTGACCCCCTCCCTTTTGGTGACAAAACAAAGAGTTTTTATTTGTTTAAAAATAATAGATATCAAATGTATCGAAAAAATTGCTATAGCAACCATATATATATATGGTTTTTATTATCCACTATATACTAATTTTCATTTAGCTCTGTCCTTTCGCGACTGTATACGCGCGTTCGTTCTAGAAACTGGCTAATTGGGGCGCGATTTGTGAACCAGGGGGGGGATTTTATCCGCTCCGGACCTTTTTTACCGGACACGTGTAGAGTGTCGTCGGGTAATAGGCTACTTTTCGTAGCGATTTTTCAACGTTTTCTATTTTTAAAAGGCACTTGAACAGGACCCTTATCTTTCAGCATTTTTTTTTGAAAATCGTGAAAGAGAGATGCAGCATCGAGCAATTTCCAAAAATCATCTGCACGGTCGGGGTTTATATTGTGAATAACTTTTAAACAAAACGTCTGAGAGGGGTGGTTGTGGGACGGCCCCACCGCCGAAGGCGGGGGGGTTCCCCTAGAATTTTAAATTTCCGATCCGTCTGTCCCGGTCCCAAGTCCCTAGGATTTATATTAAACGAGATAAATAATTTAAAAGTTTCATATTTGTCCAAAAAGTGAGGCTAAGAATTTCGGCCAATCAAAAAACTCGCGGCGAAATGTGCGAATTGTCAGGCGATTTTCTCAGATTTCATTTAACGATACCCTGACTTTCAAATAGGTAGAACTATCCCAAATTTTCGAGTTTGGGGTTGTTTTTTGTACAAAATCTTTTCCTCATTTATCGATCTAAATGTGCGTTCTAAAATTTCCCGGGACAAATCCCTTTTATTCCCGGCAAGTGTGACAATGTAAAAAAAAACACGTGAGGAGCAACGTACTGATATCTGGGATTGACAAACGTTGGTACTCTGAAATTAGGCTCTAGGCGGGATTTTTGACAGAAATCGAATCTACGCAATCGAACGAAGATATTGATGTATCACAAGTCTGGTTTTGATAATAGGGCGTAAGCGACATACAAATTTTTAGGTCTGAGCTCTTCAGAAACGTCCACGAAAGGGTACAGCATTTTATGTTTTCGTTAATAACTTTCTTAAAACACAATTTTTCCGTATGAAACCTTTACCAGTCTATTGCAAATAGTTTAACGGTTCCATTTTATACCCGATACCCCGGTTCTGAACTAAAATTAAGGTGCTGGGGGGCCAAAAGCCCAGGGGACGCCATCCAAAATCGAGACAATTACAACATAAAAATCACGTTAGCCAGGCTCTAGGTCCAAAGCCCCGCGACGAGGATCCACTGAAACCGCAAAAACGGTGATTCTTTAGACGAAATAATTCAATACTAAAACGGTGGTCCTAAAGCAAGTAATTTTTTCACTTTTGAACGGTATGACTAATCGACTTGAAACTTGAAATATAAGCTAATTGGAACTTTTTGGACAGGTTTGACGTAAAAAAGTACTAGCTTTGAAGTCCAAAAAACTTTTTTTATTTTTTTTTTGTTTCTTTAATAACTTTTTACTAAATTGACATAGAGACTTGAAATTTGAAATATAAGCTTAGGGTGACTATTCAAACTAGACACATACATAAAATTACCAAAAAATACTAGCCGTGAAGTCCAAAACAGGCATATCATGATTTTCTTTTGTTTTCGTAATAACTTTTGATTGGATTTACTTAGAGACTTGAAATTTGAAATATAAGCTTATAGTGACTATTGAAACAGACTAAGTCCAAAAAATACTAGCCGTAGTGTCCCGACGAGCGCAGCGAGCAGTCATTTTTTTGAAAAAACCGTTTTTCTTATAAATTTTGAATTGAAATTGGTATGTAGGGACATAATGACAATTGAAAGTAGACGAAACCAAAAAACAAAATGGCCGACCTGTCAAAAATTACATATTTCGAACGGAGGGTCGTAGAAACTTGAAATTTGGTATATATGGGTACAATGAAAAACAAACATCGACAAAACCAAAAAAGAAGATGGCCGACCTGTCAAAATGATATATTTCGAACGGAGAGTCGTAGAAACTTGATATTTGGTATGTAGGGGTATAATGAGAAACGAAAATCGACAAAACCAAAAAACAAGATGGCCGACCTGTCAAAGTGACATTTTTCGAACGGAGAGTCGTAGAAACTTTAAATTTGGTATATATGGGTACAATGAAAAACAAAAATCAACAAAAACAAGAAACAAGATGGCCAACCTGTTGTTGCGATAACTTTTGAACGGGAGGTCGTAGAATATTGAAATTTGGTATGTAGGGACACAATAAAAAACAAAAATCAACAAAACCAAAAAACAAGATGGCCGACCTGTCATTGCAATAACTTTTGAACGGGAGGTCGTAGGAACTTGAAATTTGGTATGCAAGTACTTGATAACAATAAAAAACCGACAAAACAATAAAAATTAAATATACCCGTTATTAAACAAATATATCCAAGTGCAAAAAAAAAATTAAAAAAATTTAAAAAAATTAAAAAAAAAATTAAAAAAAAATCAAAATTAAATAACAAAATTCTAAAAGTGAACCAAGTGAAAACACGGATTTACTAGTTATTATTATACTATACATTGTATTGTATAGTAAACAAACTCCCGCTATATTTTTCACCCAAAATTTAAATACCATACCCCAGGGATGAGCTGCTTATTTGTTCATGAGCGTGGCATAAATGCAGCACTGATTACAAGCGACTTATAGTCGACTGTCCCCACTCTGCAGTTACGCAACGCCAGTGTATCTTTGATAAAAGTTAAAAAAGATGACAAAAGATGACTCATAGCTTCCATATCCCCGGGCTCTTATAATTATACTAGCTAGTCTGCAAAAAGAAAAAAGTATCGATGGAAAGAAAGGTAAACAATGTGTTTTACTTATTTCTGGTCGCTGTAATATATACCGGGTGTTATTTTTAACACGAAACTTTCAAATATCTCGAATACTATGCATTTTAGAAAAAAAAATGTTGGACAAATTTGTTTATTTTAATGGTGGAAACAAAATGGCGTATTTATTTTTTACGGATATTTACATTTTCAAGGTCATTTCAAGGTCAACTTTTGTAAAAAACTTTTTTTGATCGGGCTTTTAGTTGCAGCCACACAAAATTAAAAAAGTTGCATCTCCGACGGACTAGACTAGTCAATTCCTATTTATTTTGAGCCGCTGCATCCGAATCTGAGGTCGGAATTTGAAAGTTAGCTCCCATTTTCAACAGAACCTCAAAAAACATACTTTTCGCAATGATATGATATGTTTTTTAAGGCTATGGTAAAAATGAGAGCTAACTTTTAAATTTCGACCTTTTGTGGCTGTGTTATCTCTGCAACTAAAAGTCCGATCAAAAAAAGTTTTTTTACAAAAGATTTTTTATTTTTTTGAGGGGAATTAACAGTAAAAAAATATATGTTTATACTTAAAAAACAAAGTTGACCTTGAAATGACCTTGAAAACGTAAATGTCCGTAAAAAATAAATGCGCCATTTTGTTTCCACCATTAAAATAAATAAATTTTGTCCGATATTTTTTTTCTAAAATGCATAGTATTCGAGATATTTGAAAGTTTCAGGTTAAAAAAACACCCGGTATATATTTGCAGGACTTTTTCTAAAAAAAATAAATTGGGCTTGGTTTGAATAAAAATCTTGTATCAAGTTTAAAAAAAACTTTTTAAAATAAAAGAATAAAAGTACTTAATAGAAAAAAAATAATATAATAAAATTAATAATAAGGTGGGTGAGCCAATGGGTAGGGGTCTTTACAGCGCAGTCCATTACCGCGAAACCGTTACCGCTCCACCGTTACCGCGCATGGACTTTACCGCGAAAGCCATTACCGCGCATAATTATTTTAATGTTTTTTTGAAGAAAAAAATATTAAATAAAACAAAAATAAATATTTTGCAGAAAACAATCAAACAGTTCTAACTGATATAGCTGCTGGGTCAGGGTCAGGGTTGTGACCGTAACATTTCCGTCCGAAGTATGCAAACTCCCCTTGCAACAAAGCACGTCGTAATTTACGCACTTACATTTTTTTTAACAGTCTTTTCTTTCCTGTATATGAAATGTTTATAAACAGCGAGGTCTTTGCCCCTAGCACTTTTCATTATTTCGATCGACATGACGATTCGTACTAAACTGATTAATAATCAGCGATTTATACAAATCACTAGATATAAATTTAAAAAAAACACACATTAAAAATCTAAACACGGATATATGGGTACATTTAGTAAACGTTCCACTTTATCGATAAAAATCGTTGTAAAAGTCATACGCTGTAAAGACTGTTTGCGGTAATGGTCTTCGCGGTAAAGGACATGCGCGGTAATAGCTTGTAGCGGTAATGGGGATCGCGGTAATGGACTGCGTGATAATGGTCTTCGCGGTTGTTTTTTCGCTGTAAAGTCCGGCGCCATGTTCCTAATATTGCCACCCCCCTCTTAAACTTGTTCGTCCTCTCTGTCATAGATGACACTGCCAGTATATCTGTTATGTCGAAAAGATGTCTCAGTATGATGTATCTGTATAGGTCTTACAGAAGGCTGGAAATTGTTTACAAGTAAAACGGGAGTGGGCATGGTGGCAAGCCAGACAAGAACCACTCTTGGTGAATTGAGTAACTAAGAAGGATCTGGCTAATTATCTCACTGAGAAAAGGCCATAAAGAAGGAAGAAGAAGAAGAAGAAGAAGAAGATGTATCTGTATCCAGTGGGTAAAGCCGTACACAAAAACGCAGTTCGTGTTTCGTGCTCTTCCACTATAAAAACTTGTTAAATAGTGCATCAATTACTGAAGGGCAAAAAAGTAATAAGGTAGGCACAAACATGTACTTTCTTGGCCCATATTGTGTTTCACTTAACATAGAAGTGAAAAGGTATTTTTTTAAGATTGTTGTCTAAGTAGCTGTGTTCCTAATATTGCCATGCGAAGTAGTTGACAACAAAAAAATTAAAAAACAAAAAATGACAAGAAAAGAAAGCAACGAAGAGTTCTAAATCATGGTTCTGCTTTTTATTCGAAGAGAATCGCCAGGCCCATATGAGATTGTTATCGATACGTACATGAAGAGTGCGTGGGGCTTATTAAAAACGACAAATTGTTATTTAAGTGCCCAAATTGTGTCTAAAAAGCTGAAATTGTTATTGTGCCACAATGTTTTCTTATTAGTTTGTTAATTTTTTGTTTGTTCTTTACTATAATTGCCAGTACTTTGGCAATATTTGGGACATGGCTTCCTAATATTGTCAGTATGCAATATTTTTTAAAAAGCAATAATATATATTTTGAAGCTCTTGCAGTTTGTTTATTTTTTACCCATTAGAATAAAGATATGTTTATTGTTAATGTAGTAAAATTTTAGGTAATTACAAATAAAGAATGCAGTAAGTTTGAATTTCAAACCAAGCACTTTTATTGATTCCAAACAACCTCTTAGTCTAAGTAAGATACGTATTAAACTTTACTCAAGCAAAACATTTGATTTAAGTATCCTTGATCGAAATACTACTACTTGTGTTTAGCAATAATTTCTCTGTGTGCGGTGATGATTGATTAGAAAAGCTCTTCTAGCATAAATCAAAAATCAAGTAGGATTTTTTTATTTTAGACTAGATTGGTTTTTCAGACTAATATTTTCTTGAATTATAATATTTTAAATTCCCCATAGCATCATCAAATATTTCGCTTCCAATAGAAAATGGAAATTTTCATGTAATAAATTACCATTACTTCTGATCTTCTATTTCTTTAAACTTATAAGACATAGATTTATTCGCTGCAATTTGTAAACACGTATAGGTTTAGGTTATCTATTATAATACTCTTCACAGCATGGAATGCTTGAAGAAATAGTATTATACGGTGGTTTTCAAAAGTCCAAAAAGAAAATTCTCTAAAAATATTATAATTGGATTTTTATATCAGTGCAACAAAAAATTTTGCATTATTGCAATATTAATAAACGATACATTAAACAGCTCACCTAACACAAAAACAAGTACAAAATCTTCACACACAACGGGCTATTTTCAATGGCAGTCATATCTAACAGTAGGTCATAAGTTCCCTAGGGAACTTATTACCTGCTGTACACATAGATATGTGTTATAAAGATAAAAAACTTTATTACTTAAAAACCAAATATATTACCTTTATAAAAAAATTTCAAGCATATTTAAAAAATAGAAGGGAAAGTCCGTTAAACACCTAATTTATAAAAAACATTACAATAATTAAAAAGAATATTCATACTAACTAAAAAAAAAATCCATTTATAAAACAGTTCAAATTCATATTTTGCCAACTTTTAAACAAATCGACCTGGAAATTTGGCATGGTTAACCTTTGCATCAATACCAATCGATCCACCTGTCAAAATGATAGTTCATATTTTGCCAATTTTTTTGGAACAAGACCAAAGTCATATTTTGGTAACTTTTAAACAATTCGACCTAGAAACATGCAATTTGGTACGGGAATTCTTTACAACAAGTAATATTTTGCAAAATTTTGAACGCCTTGATAAAATTTGGAATGGGTGGCCTTTGAAGCAAGACCAATCGACCCAACTGTCAAAATGACAGTTCAGTCCAATGTAAAGAGTATACTATGAAACGCGAAGCATTACATATCTTCACGGCTTGTTTTTACTCTCGATATGGCCTGAATTGATGTAACTCGAGCTTCCGTATTAAACTTACATTAGATATTTACGTATTTATACATACACAATTTTCATTTTGGATGTAAATAAAGATATATGGATACACTAATAAACACTGATCGGGTGTAGGTATGATTTACCGGGGGCTCACAAAAATAAGAATTAAAAAAAATGATTTTTAAAGTCACCTGGAATATAAAAAAATATATTTGAAAAAAAAAAGACTATTTTTGTTTTGTTTTCAAAAATAATTCTTTTTTCGATTTTTTTTTTAACTTTTTTTTTTAATCAATACAGAAATGCCGAAAAGGTCGAAACTTATACAGAAATCTCAAAAGTTCGTGTACAACTTTTTGAAACTAATTCACCCAATCAATATACAAGGTTATTCAGAAATAAGTTCGAGAAATTTAAGAGGTGATTCTAAAATGATCAAAATTTGCGTTACGTAATACTTGAACGTTCCCTTATGTTCTATAATAAAGGCAACTTTTGGTACATAGTGCTATATGATTGGGCAAAAAATTTTGTTTTCGCTCCACCCTACTTCCAGCTCAAAACACATAAAAGGGTACTCTTGCTGTTATACTGTGGTCCAAACCGTTTTCGAGTAAAGTTAATTTTTAGGTGAAATTTCACTTTTCAAGGTCGAAAAATTAAATACTAAAATGTTAAAAACCAAAATTTTAAGGATGCAGGGTTATTCTATATCAAAAACTAAGAAAAAACTTTTTATACATGCAGGTCGATATCGCTTTTAAAGCTACTATAGCCTTTTAAAAATGGTGCATTTTTAGGAGCATAGCTCCATTAGGATTCATTTTTGGAAGTACCTGTATATGAGGCTTTTCTCTTAGTTTTTGATGTACGTTTATCCTGCATTATTGAAAACATTTTAGTATTTAATTTTTCGTTCTCAAAACGTGAAATTTCACCTAAAAATGATTTTTTCTCGAAAACGGTTAATCCTACTGTAATTTTTTTTATGTATTTTGACCTAAGAATTTATGTTAATAAATTACAAAAAAGTTACACAAAAAAAAGTTTCGGACAAAAAACTGATAAGGCCCCCCGTAGTTGCAAAACCTCGTTGCTATATCTCAAAGGGTTCCTGAGTTATTAAATAAAAACCGATTTTGTAAGCCATTTTCAAAGGCTAGCTCCCTTAGGACAATAAAAAAAGAAATGCTGAAAATTTTTGTCATAACTTGGTATACTATTGGAAAGGGTATGCAACAGAGACGTTTTTACAACTATTTGATTCTCTTGAACTAGTGCCGTTTTTGATAAAATTTTGCTTAGAATAGAAACCACTGTATTTTCACTCATAAATTGGCCTACATATTTTTTATACTAATAATTCGGAAATTGTTTTTGTATTGTTTCAACAAAGTGCATATTAAGAATATATAAAAAAATATTTAGGAAAACTAAAAGTATTTATTATCATAAAAAATAATATGTACAGGGAAAAATTCAACTATTTTGCAAAAATATCCAAAAAGACCGATATCTCAAAAACGGTGAGACTTTGTATTAAGGTATATTTGGTCTAATAGACTCAAAATGAGCTCTTCTATCACTTCTTAAAAACTTTCTATGCATGTATTATACAGCCTGGATATAAAAAATATAGGTATATATAAAAAATTGTCCTGACGCTACGCTTGTATAGAGCTTCACACTAAAAAAGTTCAACACATATACATACAGAGCGGTCCAAAAGTCACCCCCCCCTCTTAACTTTTGAACCAGTTGAGATATCGACTTCAAATTTAGAACTTTTAAATAAGACAACTTAAACTATCTTTTAGCATATATATAATACTTTCAGCTTTTAAAATGTGGGCAGGGGGGCATGGGGGCACATTTTTTTAAATGGAAAGGGGGGTCGTGTAATACATCATTTTAAAGCTTATAAAATTCTCCAACTAACTCCGTATTTTTAAATTAAAAAAAAATTTTGGGTTTAAAATGGGGTTGAAAATAGGTATTAATGTCAAAATTCCTCTTAAAAAAAACAAATAATTTTTTAAAAATGCCTAATTTTAATCATAAAAAAATGTTAATTATACTTTTAAACTAATTCTAGTTGACATAAATAAAAATTTATAAAAAAAATCGAATGTTTTAGCACAAAAAATTGAAAAATCAAAACCTTAAAAAACATTTTTAAAAAAATTAAAAATGTTAGTTTAAATAGAGAATTTTATAAGCTTTAAAATGATATAATACACGACCCCCCTTTCCATTTAAAAAAATGTCCCCCCATGCCCCCCTGCCCACATTTTAAGAGCTGAAAATATCAAATATATGCTAAAAGATAGTTGAAGTTATATTATTTAAGAGTTCTAAATTTGAAGTCGATATCTCAACTCGTTCAAAAGTTAAAGGGGGGTGACTTTTGGACCGCACTGTATATAAATAAAGGGTACCTCCCGACGCTCTAAAAAATTCTTTTCGATTAAAATAAGATTATTTGCCCAAATGGTGCAAAAAACCTAAATTGAATTCTCAGCTTAAAAAATACGAAAAAAAAATGCAGTTAATAATTTGGGTTTATGGGGTGATTTTACATAAAAAAGTATGAAAATGTTTCACGGCTATCTTTATTTAAATAGAACATAAGAGAGCTACAGTCCTTTAAAGAAAATTTAGAAGCGATATTAGGATATATGTTTTAACAAAGCACTCCTTAAAAGTGGGTACCTTATTTCTAAAGCACCCTGTATAAATATAAAAAATATAAAAGTATACAAAAAGGCTTTCCCAAATTGTTGAAAATTTTAAAAATGGAAAGCAATACAAAAATAAAAAAAAATAAAATAAAAAAATTATTAAATTAAAAAATCAAATTAAAATTCACTTTCAATATTCATATAATATAATAGTTTTCATATGAATTTTTCTTTACGTTGGTAACTTTTTGATTGCCTGAAGTACCACCAGATATAACTCAAGCTTTAATATTAAAATTTATCAGATATTTTTGTATGTATAGTATTGTAATACAATACTATTCTATACATAAATCTTCCATGTAAATAAAGATATACTTAAAAAATTTATTAAATGCACAGTCATGATGGTATAAGCAATCTGGTGGATTAATATTTTATGATTTTTCATGTAAATAAGGATTTACGAATACACTGCTAAAAAATATGTTGAGGATTCCTGCGAATAAAAAAAACTCTACAAAAGTTTTTCTTGTCCTTGATGAAAAAAATAGGGGGGGGGGCTTGGTTTAGTGTGACGTCACACCAAAATTTTATTGACCTACTCAGATGAATTTTTTACATTCTGATAAGCAGAACTTTTTAGAATAGTTCAATCTATCTATTCATATTTTGGCTGTGGGAATGCTTCATGGTTTTACCATAAGTTGGCAGCACTGTCTTGACAATTTTATGACAGTTGAAACAAAAGCATAAGTAATAATTATTTTTGACAAATTGTGAATTCGCAGTTATATTTCGCGATAAAAGTTGCATGCTGCGTGTTACTACAAATATGATATCACCTAAAAAAGTGTGACGTATTTTATGGACGACCCCTAACGTCGTCCTTTTTATTTTTTTTTTGGTTTTAATATAATATATTTGACTTTTTTTTTGAAAAGTACGAAATTTTACGTAATTTTAATCACAAAAAACTTAGTATTTAAAGCAAAAAGCAGCTCTTTAACTGTATAATTAAAAAAGACCCTATCTTTATATCTTTAAAGATATAAAGATAGGGTCCAAAGTCCAAGCCAAGCATTTTCGGCTCAAAATTTGGTCAGCAAGAGCAAAAAATGTGACTTCTAAAATAACATAAATACCGGGTGTCCGAGGTCTCTAAAAAGGGGGAGCAATATTATTATCGGGCAAAGAAGTTGATTTGTTTGTACCTCCAGATCCTTTAAATTTGGATTTTGGATCTAGGAGAATTAGCCGACAATTTTACTGCAAAACTTTTAACGCGAAAACATTTACAGCGCAAGGTTTTGCCGCGAAAAATAAATTACCGCGAGAAAATATTACCGCGAAAATTATTATCGCGACAATTAAAATAGACATTTTACCGCGCAATAATATAATCGCGCTTACATTTTAATAAAAAAAAATAACCACCGTAAAATAAATAATTTTTTGAATAAAACACTTATAATGTTATTTTATTTTTTTATCAAAAACAAAATCAAACTAACCAAATTAAACAATTTAGTTATATTTATGTTGTTTAAAATACTAAACTTATAAAACTAAATTAAACAAATTAGCTATATAATATATTTATATTTATTAGTATTATTATTAGTTATAGTTATATTTTAACAACTAACAAAAAAGTCTTACAGAAAAAATAACAAATGTTCATAATTTAAAATTGGACGCGGAATTCGCTTTGCAAGTTAAATGTTTTCGCGGTAATTACTTTCGCTATACATTTTTCGCGGTAATTGCATTTCGATATTAAAACTTTACGCGGTTATAGTTTTCGCTCATGCCGGACAAATTACAACTTTTATATAAATGAATTTACAACAGAAAAACATTGCCATTATTGAAAAACAAATAAATAATACTGAGTGAATGAATAGATGTAAATATACTACTTGATACTGATAAAATTAGTGGTGAGTTTGTATCAAATTTTTATATATCTGTTTAAACTTATTGTAATCTCTCTGTAAATTAATGTTATTCGGAGTACAAACTATGTGACTAAAAATTTGCGTTTATCTTCAATAGCTTCAAAATCCAATATTTTAGCAGAATCAAACTGTACAGTATGACCGGTCTCTATTGCATGTGTTGACAACCCTGATTTTTTTCGTAATTTTGCAATATCAAGTTCATGTTGGTGAATGCGCTCGGATAATTTTTGGGAAGTTTCCCCAATATATGTCTTTTGACATCCACAAACAATTTGATACACCAAATCACGTTGATTTTCAGCAGTAACTTTGTCTTTTTCCACTTTAACAGTTTGGGAAAAGAATCCGTTTATCAATTCCCTAAGAAAGTTTGGTGCTCAAATTTTGAGCATATGGGTGCACCCCCTAAAGATTTAATAACATTAGGGATCTAATGGGAGGCATAGCGTAGTGGCTAGCGCGTATGCATAGCAAGTCTACTATCGTGAGTTCGATTCTCACTGGCGCCGATTTGCCTTTTTCAGTTAATTATAAATTGAAATTTGGCGAAGGCGATAAGTGAAACGGACACTCCCTAGAAACTGGTTCGAAAGTCAGTATAAGCCGGTGGTTCCCTCTACTACTAGCCTACACAAGTCCTGGACTTAGGGGATGCTTAATTAAGTAGAATAGTACGAGGTTAAACAAACATGTAATGTAATGTAATTAAAACATTTAGCCTTGAACCCACCACGGCATTTTCACCTCCTGGATATACAACCTAGATTAAACTCCTTCCCCTCTTTAAACGGTCACTCCGGCAATAATATTAAGAATATTTATTATTTTTCCAGTTTTTTTTTTTCTTCGACGCACCAGATTCTGATCCTAGATTTTTTGAAGCGTATAATAATAAGAAATATGCAGTTTCCAATGCTTTTCTCGAAACTATTCAATGGCTCAAATATACTAAAAATGTCTTTTATTATGTATGGACAAAATATCGAAGACTTTCGTGCAGTGTATGTAAATCAAGCATGATAGCTCGGAATTGCTGTTTGTATTGAAAACTTAGTTGATCTTTTTATAATTTCGTTGTGCATTTTGTGTATCTATAGAATTTAGATTTATAGTAGGGGGGCAAACGTCTACGTATAAAAGCCGAAGATGAAACTCGACTTTTTTGACTCTCCGTAACTCAATACCAAGAAGAGTGGGCGTAGAAAATCCGTCACCCCCTATTAACTTTTCAACGGTATTTAGATATAGACTTTAATTCTGAAATAATTAAAGAAGACAACAAACACTATCTTTAGGAATATATTCCATATTTTCAAATTGTTAAATGATCCCAGCAGGACAAATAGAAAGTAGGTTCTTTTTATAAAGCTGTAATATAAAGTATTATTCCTTTTTTTATCAATTTTTTTTTTGATAGGAGAACCACTACAAAATATTTATGTACGGACTTTCAAGATTTTTGTATGACTTTGAAATAAAAAATCATGTTTCTTAAGTCGACTTTATTAAATTATAATAAAAAAGTACTTTATGAAGTAAAACTCCATAAAATAAATAGCGTGTGTAAAAAAGTAAAGTTTCTATTGACAACTCAGAACCTTTCATCATTCCTTCAGATTCTCCACACAGTATCGTATAATTCATAATCTTGGCACTTTACGCCTTTACGTACGACATTCTCCCGAAGAACACAACCTAACATTAATAAAAAATACACCAAATAAAAATATAATAATAATTAAAATACAAACAACACTAATCTGTATACAAAAAGGAAAAACATAATGTAAACAATCAACCAAAAAGTTTAAGACTAATTAATTTACAGCTTATTTTAGAGACCGATTAAATTATTTCCACGCACAGTGATTTAAAAATAAGTAAACTACAATCCCGAGCAGGTTGCAATCTCAACTAAACGGCGGACGATTTTTGGTATAAAATAAGTTAAATTACTACTATCAGAAGTTTCAATAATAGATAACAGGTCGACTCGGAAAATAGTACTTTTCCGAGACCATTTATAGGTCGAGGAAAAGTACCATTTTCCGGGAGACCTGTATACTATTTTATTCGCAAATGTTTTTATTTAAAAATAAAGTACTAATTTTTTTGAAACCTAGATGTGTGAATTCAAATGAAGAAAATAATACTATAATACTTAGTTTTTTAGTTCTTTTCATATTTACCACAATTATTTTTTCCTACATTTCACAAGAAAAGCACAATCATATAAAACCGAAGTTCCACATATGCGTAACCCAAATAACTACCACAAAAAAAATTTGTTGATAGCTCACAAAGCACCGTTTATAACATTTATTATCCTTTTCAGTCTCAAAAGTAAAAAACATAACATTGACTTAAAACTGTACATTAAGGTTTTTTAAACGAAATGTATTGGATTATATTCATGTTTATCATCACAACAGCAACTCAGCCATCTTGTTTTAAGTATTGATAATAATATTTTAATCGGTGGCGCCATCTAGTGGAAATGAATGATTTAATTTTCAGACCAGTAATTATTAGTTTACTGGTCTCTATTTTTCATTACAGGTCAGATCCAGGCGTGGAAAACAGTGGGATAAGAAATCACGTCCTTCCCAAATTTTATTAATACATGTATAGGATAAAGCTAATTTTATTAATAGATTTTTTGTTGATATAGGCAGCGAAATGGCTAAAAAAATACACAAAAACAGAATTGCGGTACCGGAGGAAAAAAAAATTAATGACTCGTTTTTTATAAGGCCAGTTAACGAAAATGAAGTAATTACTTTTATTTCAAAATTAAAAAATAACTCCTCACCAGGCCTAGATGGAATCTCGGCAGTGATTATAAAAAAATGTCACATGTACTTTTCTAGACCCTTAAGGCATATTATAAATTTAGTATTCTCATCGGGAAAAATCCCAAGTCAGTGGAAGGAGTCTGTGGTAACACCCATCTTTAAATCCGGAGATAAAACTAATCCTACAAATTACAGACCAATTTCGGTAATCAATCATTTTGCAAAAATATTTGAGCAATGTTTAAAAAAGCGATTGAATGAATATTTAGTAAAACATAAAATTTTAAATCCTAATCAATTCGGATTTAAAGAGGGTGTTAGTACAGAACATGCAGTTTTAGAATTTACCAAAACTATCGTTAAAAATATAAACCACAATAAAAAATGTCTTGCAATATTTTTAGACTTGGCCAAGGCATTCGACACGGTGGATCATAGGATTTTACTTAAAAAGTTAAATCTTCTTGGACTTAGAGGTGTTGCATTGGCGCTCTTACAGGATTACCTCACAAACAGAACCCAGCGAGTCAAACTTGAGGGAATACTGAGCGACCCCTTACAGATTTTGACTGGAATCCCCCAAGGTACGGTGTTAGGCCCAATTTTATTCCTTATTTACATTAATAATTTGCTCAGTTCAATTTCCAATGGCCTTATATACTCGTATGCAGATGACACAGCTGCGGTGTTTGTGGGTGACTCTTGGGAGATCGCTTATGAAAAGGCTAAAGTGGGGTTGGAAATTATCCTTGATTGGTTAAGTTTCAACTCCCTTAGCCTTAACATTTCTAAGACTAAGTTTCTTGCTTTTTCCATCACAAATGTTGATCAACCAAAAGACGATAAGTTATATTTACATAGCACAAAT
Organism: Brachypterus glaber; assembly: GCA_958510825.1. NCBI lineage: Eukaryota > Metazoa > Arthropoda > Insecta > Coleoptera > Kateretidae > Brachypterus > Brachypterus glaber. Next base: position 9,516,887 of record OY294054.1, read on the forward strand.
TGTAGCCGAATAAATTGTGATTGTCCATACATAAAAAAAGAATACTCAATAAAATACTTGGGGGTTACGATTGACCAGCATTTGAGATGGAAAGAGCATACAGAAAGTCTAGTAAAAAGATTGAGAAAGTATATATTTGTATTTTTCCGCATCAGGTCCTTTTTGAGCATTGAAAATCTTATCACCGTGTACTATGCCTTGACCGAGTCGATAATAAAGTATTGCATTACAGTTTGGGGTGGTTTATGTAAAAATGCATTAAGTGGTCTAGAAGTAGTACAAAACACAATTTTAAAAATCATTTTTAGAAAAGCGTATAGATACTCAACTGAGCAGCTATACATAGAATCCGGCTTATTAAGTATTAGAGAGCTCTATGCATATAATACCCTAATCTGGTTATTTAAAAATCATAGTGTTGCTATTTTTGACGATCGGACGGAGGGTTGTATAACTAGATCCATTGGAAAGCAACCCGCTGTAATACCGCTTTGTAGGAAAACTTTCACACAGCGCTTTCTTTTTTATCTTGGACCGAAACTGTACAACTTGCTACCGTTGACAATCAGAAATATAACCAGCATCACAAGATTAAAACTGGAATTAAAAGTGTTTATTAAACAAAATACCTCTACAATAACCAATTTACTTAATAAAGAAATTTTTTAGGTAGCTCTCAGTTATTACAAAAAAAAAATGTATTAAAACAAAAAAAAACAGTAAAGTAATTACTACTCTTCCCTATCACATCTGTACTCTCTTATATCTCTTTTATACTTTATTTCGCACACTTTTACTTTTACCTTTACTTTGTTATTTAACTTTATTTTATTTAATTTTAATTTCATTATTCCTGTCACACACGTATATTTCGGTAATGTTCAAATACTGTTTATATTTATAATTTAAAATTATAATATTCACAAAACGGGCAGTAGCCTAGAGTGAAATATGTTGTAAAATAATAATTGTAAAATTTGTATACCAATAAATAAACTGAAACTGAAAAAAAAAAATAGTATGTATTACATATACAGTTGCGAATAAAATTTATTACAATGCTTGGTTTTAACCCCTAAATATTTTAAATATTATCTTTAAATATTTAAATGTACGATGATTATTGGGTGTAATGCGAAGCAATATTTATCTTCACGGCTTGTTATTTAAATGTCATTATAAATATTTTGATTTCGCTTTAAGGAATATGAAAATGTCCTTATCTTTATAATGACTGATTTAATAGGTATTTTTCTAGACGGTAGTTTTTGATTAAAAATAAAGTGAAAAAGAATGAATGATATTGAATACAAATTATACAAAAGAACAGTTTAATGCAGCGTATTTAACGTAAGTGCTAGACTCGTACCTACATCAATAACTTAGAAAAAATGATATGCAGACCTTTAGTAATCCCTTTTTTTACTTCTGCACAAGATGTGTAGAAGTATTGCCCTCATTCTGGATGAGACACTAGTATATTACATGACTAGTGTGCAAAGTGATATATTTCGAGTGGGAAGGTTTACGAACGAGCCGCCAGGCGAGTGAGGAAACCCCACGAGTGTATGAAATACACTTTTCAACGAGTTATGTACACTATTTTTCCTACGATCCCGAAAAAATATGAAGTTTCTTATTTTAAAATTTTCTAATTTTTATTAATTTTTAAGTAAAGCAAAGCACAAAATAATTATAAATAGCATACAAATTTATATATGTAGGTATGTCAAACAGGAAATATGAATTTCATTTAGCTTTAGTTTTCTTGGTTTTTCAAAATAGTAACGTTATAACTATAGTTTCTATTTTTGACATGAAAAACAGAAATATTTGGATTTAAACACTTAAAAGATATAAAAGGCTTTAGAGAAAGGTGGAAAATGGCTTATAAAACAAGGTGAATAAAATTCGTAGAATCTACGAGGTAAATATCTAAATAAAATTAGGCAAACCTCCATACATAAATATCACACGAGTGTGATATAAAAATATCAAACTAGTGCGATATGAGGTGTTTTCTAAAGAACAAAAGAGTGTGCTAAATGTCATTTTCATAGAGGATTAAAGGAAAAAATACGAAGAAAATAAGAACATGTTAATTTATACACTTATAGATAAAGCATTATGACAGTTTTGATTATAGTAGGCCCCAAAGAAATACACGGAAGTCAACAAATAATGGCTACCAAGGTACCTAAATAAAATTCTTGAATTTTTCTTACTTTAAAACTATTTTTGGTTATTTTTTATATCAAGTTAGGTACCTTATACTGTAGTGCACTTTTCTTTTTAACTAAATCACATTTAACTAAATCCCAAAGTAGGAATATAATATCCTATAAATTTGGAAGTAGCCATTGTTTATTTTTCATAAATTCCAAAAAAATACTTAAATTTATAAGTGATGTTATTTTATGAAAATAAATCATGAATAAATGAATAAATAAAAAAATTAATGTATTTCACACAAACGTAGTTTAGGTGACAAGTTATCAAAAATGTATATATTACTTTTAAAGTTGATAATAGGCATATAATTCAGAAAAAAAAGTTGTAATATTTGTGTAGATAAATAAATAAATAAATAAAATAAATTTAAAACTCTTTTGTCATAAAATTGTAAATAAATTCAAATTTTTGATAAGTGACACATGAAGTTAGCTACAAGAGCCTTTCCAATGGTTGTGAATAAAATGATCTAAAGATTTAGTAAAATGCATGCGCGCAACTGTTTGTTTAGTTTTTTACACTCAGCTCGCTCTCTTCCGCATCTAGACATATGCACTTAATGCCTCCACCCCTACTATCCCACCCCCTTATTTCACATCTTGAAACTGACGCTTTTACTATCTGACTATCAACACATTTTTTTTGTAAAATATAAACCCAAACTTTTTCATTTTCACCCCTACGTCTTAATAAAGCAGGGAAATCCTCGATTTGGTAAAAAAATTGAAAATTTCATTTCAGTTTTTGAAACAACATTATTTCGATCTTTTAGGGCCGGTTTTTCAATGAATGAGTAATACGGAATTTCAAAAAACACGATTTTTTGAAAATTTTAAGTCCCTCCTAATGTCGTAAAAAATACAAAATAAAATTCTGTACAAAATTTCAGCTCAAAAAATTTCAAATTAGAATCCGCCCGGGTTATATTTTGTACTACTACGCTTGGTTTTAAATATACAGGGTTATTCAGAAATAAGTAAGTAAGGTTGGTCTGTCTAGGCACGCTTCTGGATAAATTCAAAAAAATAAATTAACATAAACGTATTACCCTTACTTATACTAGTATACATGGAAAAGCTAGTAGCTCTAGCTTAAAGGGTACAAGAGTTATTAATTAAAAATCTTATTTTTCTTACAATTTTAAAGAGCCGTAGCTCCCTAAGGTTTATTTCCGGACCAACCTTTATACAGGGTGTATTTGAAATAGGGTCGGAAATTTTAACAGGTGATTCTACATGATAAAATATGACAAAAAGTTCCTATAAACATATGTCTAAAAATGCGTTATAAGGGAGCTACGCCCTTTTGAAATTGGCTAAAAAAATCGGTTTTTATTTAATAACTCAGGAACCCTTTGAGATATATTAACGAGGTTTTGCACGTGAATTAATCCTAATAAGGCCCATCTTTGTATGTAATTTTCACGTACTTATTTAAACCAGGGGTGTGCGAAACGGGGGGGGGCTTATCAGTTTTTTGTCCCAAACTTTTTTCTGTGTAACTTTTTTGCAATTTTATTTTTAAAATATGATTCCTCAGGTCAAAATACATAAAAAAGGTACTCTTGTTGTAATACTGTAGGATTAACCGTTTTCGAGAAAAGTTCATTTGAAGGTGAAATTTCACTGTTTGAGGACGAAAAATTAAATACTAAAATGTCGAAAACCAAAATTTTAATGATGCAATGTTATTCTACATCAAAAGCTAAGAAAAAAAGTTTCCATACATGTAGGTCGAAAAAACGCTTTTAAAGCTACCATAGCCCTTTAAAAATGGTGCATATTTAGGAGACCATAGCTCCATTAGGATTCATTTTTGGAAGTACCTGTATATGAGGTTTTTTTCTTAGTTTTCAATGTACATTCGCCCTGCATCATTAAAATTTTGGTTTTCAACATTTTAGTATTTAATTTTTCGTCCTCGAACCGTGGAATTTCACCTTCAAATGAATTTTTCTCGAAAACGGTTAATCCTACAGTATTACAACAAGAGTACCTTTTTTATGTATTTTGACCTGGGGAATCATATTTCAAAAATAAAATTTCAAAAAAGTTACACAGAAAAAAGTTTGGGACAAAAAACTGATAAGCCCCCCCCCCAGTTTCGCACACCACTGGTTTAAATAAGTACGTGAAAATTACATACAAAGATGGGCCTTATTAGGATTAATTCACGTGCAAAACCTCGTTAATATATCTCAAAGGGTTCCTGAGTTATTAAATAAAAACCGATATTTTTAGCCACTTTCAAAGGGGCGTAGCTCCCTTATGACGCATTTTTAGACATATGTTTATAGGAACTTTTTGTCATTTTTTATGATGTAAAACCATCTGTTAAAATTTCCGACCCTATTTCAAATACACCGTGTATGAACTTTTTATCATATTTTTTAATGTAGAAACACCTCTTAAATGTCTCGAACTTATTTCTGAATAACCCTGTATAATTACTCCTTTGTAGTTGAATTTCATATTGTAAGTAATGGTTGGTGAATACTGGGTGAGTTTTATTTATGTCCACCCATAAAATTAAGATTAAATTTCATTCGATAAAAACGAAATTTTGGTGATTATATAATTTCACATTGCCTATAAAATGGCAGATTTAATTTTTTGTTTTACTTCAGGTTAAAATGTTTTATTTTTGAATTCAGCCGAAAATTCTATGATTGTTTTTTTTATTTTTTTTTTGGTTTCGTTTTTATTGTATAAAAACGAGATACACATAATTTACCTTCTTTTTACTTAATCTTCAAAGTAAATCATAAATTTGGCATAAGAAAAATAGCGGAAAAATACTCTGCAAATAAAGTTTATATGGACATTAAAAAATAGCAGTTCAGGACAAAAAACCGTTTTTTAGCTCTAATTCGGTGTCACTGTCCAAATTTTTATTTTAAAATTAGTTTTATATTTTTTTAAGCTTAAGTAAGTAAAAACAAGGTTAATTGTATTTTGAAATAATATGGTGGTGTGATATTTTCGCTTTCCCATTTAATACTTAAACCAAATTTTATTATCGAAACTATAACATACTAGTATGAAGAACAGCATACTACACACATTTTATTAGTTGACTACAACAAACAGTGACGTCACACTTACTATTCTTAGTACCCATGTACCCCTAGGTGGTTTGCTCGCATAGTAAGTATTTCTATCCTTTTCTATCATATTTCTGTCCTTTCCGAATCATATTTTTTCGAGGAAGAAGAGGTTAGTGTTTTTATGGAAGCCGGACTTATGTACAAGATTGTTTTGCCACTTTTGCAAGAATCTCGGCAAGAATGAATTCCATTGATATTATTTTAAACAATCGTCAGATATCATTCGTGGATAATATAGATACGATAAACGAGTTAAATAAAAGTATTTTATAAGCTTTATGCAAAAATGTTCTTGCAAAGTTAGGACAAGCCTAATTTTTTCCTTTAGGACCTCATTTTTGGTTCTCAATTTTAAATATCGCAAAATAAACAACTCAATTAACTTTTTAACCTCGAAAAAGATTTTGGTATGATAGTGTCCTACTTTATTAACTATGACGTCATTTAAACAACACTCTTTAAGCCATACTAGTATGTTATAGTTAAGATAATAAAATTTGATTTTAGTGGAAGTAGGAAAACGCCTTGATACTTTAAAATTGTAGTCATTATTTATAGTAAAATGGTTTTAACCAATTTGTTTATTTGAAATATGTGTGATTCACACGGTGTGAATATATGGATTATTTTTAGTGTAAAGTATGCTTTTAGAGAAACTTATAAATGTGAGATGAACAAAGTACTGACAATTTTAAATGGTTAATATATTAGTTAAGTTTATATAAACCACAAAGAATAAGAGTTTTACCCGAGGTTTTACAAAAAAAAAAACACTTTTCCTCAATTCCAGTGGAGAATAATATTTTCTTTTTTGTGTCACAGGACCTATAAGTTATAGGCAGATGACAACGATAATATTTAGATATATCAATGTCCTATTTTTTTCAAATAAATCTATTTTTATTAAAATGATTTTCCCGTGAAAGTAAATATTTATAACACCAAAACACATTTTAATTTCATGTTTAACCTTATTATCAAAGTTTCAGCATTAACAGAGTTATTCCATTTTTGATTATACGGGGTGATTCGAAAATAGGCTTCAAAGTTTTGAATGGTGATACACAAAAAATATATGAAGGACATTTTTCTTAAAATAGCTACCAAGAAATCTAAAACTATCAAAAGATTGCATTTAAATGTTTCTATTTAATACTTATTGGGACTGTTACTGTTACAAATACGATTTTTTGCACGTAAGGGACATCCACAGGCTCGTATAACAAACATAGTACATAAGAATGCGATACCGTAATTGGCTTACAAGCGACATGACGGCACATCAAGCCAATCACGGCATCGCATTTTTATGTACTATGTTATGCGAGCCTGTGGATGTGCCCTAAAGTGGGCCTGTTTGATTTTTTGTTATTATTAAACTCGCTAAAAGAGTATAATAAATTAAAAAAAAAACGTCCGAGACAATTTTTTTTTGGTTACCAATGTGTTTCATAAAAAAAAGTAACTTTAAAAATCTCCGTCTGTCTGTCCGATGTTTTGTAAGCACGTTAACTCAAGAACGAAGTATTTGATCGACTTTAAACCTTCAGGAAAATAGTATATTGTTTTACTAAGAGGAAAAGTGAAGCTTTTTTTTACTAGTCTGTAGAATTTACGGACGACGCGAAGCGGAGTTCGGAAACTACAGACGAGTAAAAAAAGCACTTTTCCTCTGAGTGAAACATACTATTTTTTCTTCAAGCATACTATACATATATTTTTTAAATATTAATTTTTGCATTTAATTTAATCAGTACAAAAGTATGTTTTTTTATTAAAATAGGCCAATAAAACCCTTTCGAAATAAACTTAAACCTTCCTTAGCTCTTTTTAAATTTTTTTCGTAGGCTAAATCGTACACTTTTCGTGATTTCGATGGTAACTTGTCTAATGTAGCATTTGCAATTTCCGAGAGATTTGTAGGTGTAAAAACCATATATTCTTCTTCAATCATTTTTAATCAATTTCACACTGGGGTTTTGCACAGAATCTCGAGTCAACCACCTGTTTACATAATAAACAAAAAAGTTTGAAGTATGGCTGTCGTCAAAGTCACTAACTTTTTTACGGCGTAAACTAGTGTGTAACTAGTGTGTTCAGTTATAAAATTTGAACATTTTAGTACGCTTGAAGAAAAATTAAGTTTCATGAGATCCCTGTTGGTTTTTAAAATAATCCCCACAAAAACAAACAACTTATGGGGATTAAACTATTAAAAAAATCGAAAAAAGCTGAAGAAAAAGTCCAAATGGTGTAACTTTTGTAGAAAAAAAACTTTTTTTATAAGAATTAATCCTATCAGTTTAAAAAAATAATTTACAAGAAAAAAAGCCTCTTTTTAACACAGTATAAAGTATAAGAACGCGCACTAGATCAAAGCAATTATATTTTGGGAAGTATATCAAGAGAAAATGCAATATAGTATCCACTGTGAAAAGCATTACATAACTTTACGGCTTGTTTACAGTTTCAATCCGCAAAGAAAAAAAAATGTGGCTATGCTGCCTTTTTTATAGATGACTTTTAGATCCTACACTTCTCGAAACTTTTTTCATATTTTCATGAAGAAAATCATCAAACTTTCTGATCCATTTCTTAAACACTCTGTATAAGTTAGATCAAACCTTTTTTATACCTTACAGATTTCTTTTCAAAAGCTTTATAATAAAAGAGCCTTCGGTCAAAGTTAAGAACGTCATTATTACTTTGGACAGATTTTGGGATTCCTTAAATCCCTAATAGGACAGTAAGTGCCTAAATTACCTCACATAAAATCCTATATATTAACCTTAAACCTTAATAATGAAAAAGAAAAAATACTAATACCAAACAAAACAATCGGTGCTGGCGTGAGGGAAAGAGCCCTGTCCTTCAAAAACCGAACAGAGGAGCACCACACCGACTCTAAAAACAATACTTTACCTTATAAATCGGGATATTTAATAAAAATAACAAAAAAATATTTTGGTGAAAATAATGCCTTTAGTTTTTTTTGTGATATTTCGCAAAAACAAAAGGTTTTTACCCTCTGGGAAAGCTCCTGGGGGAAGGGTCATTTTGGAGTGTTACGCCCATGTTAATGGTGTAGGAAAATAGCGTTACAGAGGGGGAGGGGGTCCAAAATGATTACGTAATACTTGAACGTTCCCTCTTTGACCCCCTATCCTAACCCAATTTTACTAAATTAACTAAATTTTAATAATTTAGTTCAAAGAGTTTTTATAGTGATACATTTTTAAACAAATTAACCGACTGACTGATTTTTTTTTGAGCATTTAGTTTTATTTTTCAAAAAAAATGAAAATCTTTTTTTAATTTTTTTTTTCAACATTACAAGTCTTTCATAGTTTTGTGTGGTTATGGAAAAGTAAAATGGGATATTAAATATTTTAAAACGAAACGTGATCGTGAAGAAAATTCACATTGTAGAAATATATAATATTAGTATCTTCATAAACTTTATTTCCTAACTTTTCCAAAATTTATCTAAGCCTCAAGGGAACTATTATTTTTTATAAGAACATAGAATAGACTTTAGTTAGTGTCCCTGACATGAAAAACGTACAAAGAATAAAGGATAATACCTAGATGTGTACAAAAAATATGTATTCTTTACCACATATACCCAAAAGTAAACTATACACGTGTGTATTCTTATGAAACAGTCACACTTTTTAATATTTATTTAAGGAAAAATTAGGGATACATTCAAAATTACTTTTTTTTTAAAATAAATATTATATTTCAAAAAACATTTTTTTTTTTGTAAAATACGTTATTCATATACATATAACCATTTTTTTTAACTTTTTGGTTTGGACTTTATTTAATTTAAATTTATTTAAACACGTCTGGAAATTTTTCACACTTAAAGAGACCTTGCATAACTAATATTATCAAAAAGTGTGAACTTGATTTTAAATAAAAATAATTATTATACTATTCTCAAAGCGAAAGCGATAGAATAGTATAATAAGATAATTTTAAAATTTCAAAATTCGCCAAAAACGTCGTAGACAAAAAATTCTTTTATTATTATGGCACTAGTAGGAAAAGTGAGATATTGCCTATGAGGGCAATATCGGTTTACCCATGAGTGCCATAAAAAGTTTTGTCCAATACCCATTTTAAACGTTTTTTTTTATTTATACATTAATTCTGTGTAAATTTTTAATTCAAACTTATAAATTTTACCTTTTTAAAACTTATATTAACGAATGGGTTATTAACAAGTTTCTCTGTTTAAAATGAAGCTAGTCATTGTCTTATTACGTTTGGGTATTGGACAAAAATTTTATTTGAAATTTTTTTGTCTAGGACGTTTTTTGCAAATTTGGAAATTTTAAAATTACCTTATTATATATACTATTCTAGCGCTTTCGCACTGTGAATAGTATAATAATGATTTTTTTCTTCAAGCGTACTAAAATGTTCATATTTTATAACTGAATACACTAGTTAGAAGTGATCTATTTTTTTACAGTCAAAAATGAGTTCATTGTTGTACGCCGTAAAAAAAAGTTAGTTAGCAAAACCACCACTGGCGGCAGCACTCTTTGACTTTGACCCAAGGTTTTTGCACAGAATCTCGAGTCAACCACCTGTTTACATAATAAACAAACAAGTTTGAAGTATGGCTGTCATCAAACAGGTGGTTGACTCGAGATTCTGTGCAAAAACCTTGGGTACAATTGATTAAAAAGTGATTGAAGAAGAATATATGGTTTATACACCTACAAATCTCTCCGAAATTGCAAATGCTACATTAGACAAGTTACCATCAAAATCGCGAAAAGTGTACGATTTAGCCTAGGAAAAAAAATTAAAATGAGCTAAGGAAGGTTTAAGTTTATATCGAAAGGGTTTTATTGGCCTATTTTAATAAAAAAAAAACATACTTTATTACTGAATAAATTAAATTCAAAAATTAATATTTAAAACAAATATATAGCTTGAAGAAAAAATAGTATGTTTTACTCAGAGGAAAAGTGCTTTTTTAACTCTTCTGTAGTTTCCGGACTCTGCTTCGCATCGTCCGTAAATTCTACTAGTAAAAAAAAGCTTCACTTTTCCTCTTAGTAAAAAAATATACTATTATTTAAAATCGAGTTCACAATTTCACATTTAATGTGTTTCATGAAAAAATAAGAAACTTTGAAAATGTCTATCTGTCCGTCTGTAGTACAGACTCTGTACGTCTGATGTCGCGTGGACACGATAACTCAATAAAGAACTATTCGATCGGTTGGAAATTTTCAGGAAAATAGAAGTTTTATAAGGGGAAGATTCCTATTGTTTTTGCCCCAAAAAACAAAACAAAAATATATGAGGGGATAAAGCTAAAGTTTAGGGGAGTGACTGTTTCACCTGTCGCCTTCTACAAATTTTAATTATTAATTAACTGAAAAAGGCAATTGGCGCGGGTGAGAATCGAACTCTCGCTAGCCGACCTATAGTAATTATTTTCACTATAGCCGAAAGCGCTCTCAACTTTACGCTTTAACCTTCGTAACGCAGGATGAGTGCAAGTGAGAGGCACAATCGTCTATAGTAATTGCGCCGGCTATATCAAGTAAATGAATGAGACGCCTTAACCCGTTCGGATAGTTTCTATAGCTATCCACTACCCACTGTGAATAGTATATTATGTAATGCGAAGCATAACATATCTTCACGACTTGCTTTTTTAAATGATTATTTTCGAACTCTGTTTTTCTCGGAATAAGGCTTCGTGAAGCTTTTAGTCCGGTCAATTTAGACCAAAAAATGAGAGTGAAGTTACATAAAGTCCCAACAAGCTGAATTTCAGTGAAATTGTTCAAAATATAATTATAAACAATGTCTAGAAGTTCCCCATCATTCCCCTGTAAGAAAAAAATTTAATTCAAGGTCAAAGGTCAAAAAAATGAGTTTTTCGCGATTTTCAGCGAAACGGTAAGTTTTATCATAAAAGTACCTTAGACAAAAATTGTAGATCATAAAATTATCTATAAAAAATGTATCAATACTTTTTTTCTTACGAGCCACCGTTTCTGAGATATAACGATTCAAAAAGTTATAAAAGTTGTTATCGTCATAATATGCATGAGTACGCCACGTATATACATCTAGAGTTGTAATATTTTATATAATATATATATGTATGTATATATATATATATATATATATATATATATATATATATATATATATATACATGTAAATTACATTACATGTTTGTTTAACCTCGTACTATTCTACTTAATTAAGCATCCCCTAAGTCCAGGACTTGTGTGGGCTAGTAGTAGAGGGAACCACCGGCTTATACTAACTTTCGAACCAGTTTCTAGGGAGTGTCCGTTTCACTTATCGCCTTCGCCAAATTTCAATTATTAATTAACTGAAAAAGGCAAATCGGCGCCAGTGAGAATCGAACTCACGATAGTAGACTTGCTATGCATACGCGCTAGCCACTACGCTATGCCTCCCATTATATATATATATATATATATATTATATATTAAATGTTTAAATATTTTTCTATCGGTTATTGTAACTTATACTTACAATATAAAATATACATAAGTTTTAACTACAAGAATATCAGGTAAAATGAAAAAGTTCAAGTGTGGCTTGGTTATCAGCTAGACCCTACAGACTGGGGTTGGAAGTTGGTCAACAATATATTAGAGCCAGTTCAAACTTTACTTCCACCTGCGCCGGAAAAACTGCTGAACACTATTTTTTGCAACTGCAAAAAGGGATGCAGTGCTAAATGTGGTTGCAAAAAAGTCGGACTGTCTTGTTCTTTGGCATGCACAAATTGTCAAGGCCGGTCGTGCTCTAATATTGAATCACAAACAATGGAGGATTCGTTTGACTCCGACGAAGTATCATGCGATACATCGCTATTGACGCAATGTACTTGCATCCAAAATGAAGATGAAGAAGAAGCAGGAGAAGAAGAACAAGAAGAAGATCAAGAAGAAAATCAAGAAGAAGAACAAGAATTTGAAACTTACGAATAAGACGAATAAACTTCAACACTTTTTTTTCATTTACATCGCTTTTATCTTTCCCAATCTTTGAAAATTTCCGTTATTTTGCAATAGTTTTACATTAAACAGGATCACAACTGACCCGTGGAGTAGGCCTACTGGGGAAACCACGTTAAAAAAAACGCGCTAAGTACACTACCTCATAGGTGGCGTGGAAACGTGTGCATATTATGACGATAACAACTTTTATAACTTTTTGAATCGTTATATCTCAGAAACGGTGGCTCGTAAGAAAAAAGTATTAATACATTTTTTATAGATAATTTTATGATCTACAATTTTTGTCTGAGGTACTTTTATGATAAAACTTACCGTTTTGCTGAAAATCGCGAAAAACTCATTTTTTTGACCTTTGACCTTGAATTAAATTTTTTCCTTACAGGGGAATGATGGGGAACTTCTAGACATTGTTTATAATTATGTTTTGAACAACTTCACAGAAATTCAGCTTGTTGGGACTTTATGTAACTTCGAATGTCTAAATTGACCGGACTATTTAACAAATATGATTGAACATTTCTATCGATTTTAATGAATCCATAACAAACAAATAACACTTAAAACCAGGACAAAACTACCACAGATTATTTCAACATTATACATAAAAAAAAACGATTTGCGCGAAAATCAAAACGGCGACAGTCAAACCGTTCGGTAAAGGACCCCGCACATTTACTGAGGATAATGTATTTCCGCGGATTTGGTTAAAACTTTAATATGTTACAGTTCTTAGTTTTTTGAAAAAAAAAAATGGCTGGGTCATACCCTCAGCTGATCAACCGTTTTCGTGCGATAATTGTTTTATTTAATATCCAACTATACAAAGTTAGTAGCCCATGGTATACAATCTTTGGAACAATTGAATAATTAATGAAACAGAAGATAGTATGTTGGTATAACTGGTGAAGTTAAATACGAGAAAATACCATACGGTAAAAAATCGGTCTATTTGAAATAGGATCCGAAATTTTAAGGGGTGATTCTACATCAGAAAATATGACAAAACGTTCCTATAAACATATGTCTAAAAATTCGTCGTAAGGGAGCTACGCCCCTTTAAATGTGGCTAAAAAATTCGGTTTTTGTTTAATAACTCAGAAGCCCTTTGAGATATAGCAACGAGGTTTTGCATGTCAACTAATCTTAATAATACCCATCTTGGTATGTTATTTTCATGTACTTATTTCAACCAGGGGCGTGCGAAACGGGGGGGCCTTATCAGTTTTTTGTCACAAACTTTTTTTCTGTGTAACTTTTTTGTAATTTTATTTTCGGTATATGATTCCTCAGGTCAAAATACATAAAAAAAACTTGTTGTAACAGTGCAGGACTAACCGTTTTCGAGAAAAATTAATTTAAAGGTGAAATTTCACGGTTCGTGGAGGAAAAATTAAATATTAAAATGTTGAAAACCAAAATTTTAATGATGCAGGGTTATTCTATGTCGAAAACTAAGAAAAAAAGTTGTTATACATGTATGTCGAAAAATCGCTTTTAAATCTACTATGGCCTTTAAAAATGGTGCATTTTTAGGAGACCATAGCTCCCTTAGAATTGATTTTTGGAAGTACATGTATATGAGGTTTTTGATGTACATTTACCCCGCATCATTGAAATTTTGGTTTTTAACATTTTAGTATTTAATTTTTCGTCCTCGTACCGTGAAATTTCACCTTCAAATTAATTTTTTTTAGCCACTTTCAAACGGCCGTAGCTCCCTTACGACGCATTTTTAGATTTTTAGTTTATTGGAACTTTTTGTTATATTTTCTGATCTAGAATCACCTTAACATTTCGGACCCTATTTCAAATACACCGTGTATACCTTCTAAAACTTTTCTTTAAGAGAAGTGGGACTTTTTAATGTATAAAATTCTAACCATACTACATGTGTACATAAAGTAAATATGTGTGTTATCAATAAATGTTAAATGTCAATTTATTAATAATTGATTACAATAATAGTCACATATGGTTCAAGTAAATAATAATATATATACTAACCGAAATAACATAGTAGTACTTACTATTTTATAATAGTATTTAACAAACATTTACACACAATTTCCAGATGTTGCAATTTATAAGATAGCTTTTTAGACAGGCCTGTATTTAGCATAAATTTTATGATTGCAATTTGATGGGCTTATACAGGGTGTTTAAAGAGAAATTTTGGTATATTCAGTTTTTCTATTATTACCAAAGATTCCTTATTTACAAAGAATATCAAGCAAAACATGGCACAAGAAAAAAGAGCTTTTAATTCAAAGACATATTTACTGTGTTTATCTTTTTTATATTTAAATGAAAAACCTCTTAAAAACCTTCGTCTCTTAATGTCGGTGAAACTGGAGGGAATTGGAGAAAGCGTAAACTGTGGAATTAGAGCCTTGAAGTATAACGGGATGACGGCTATTTTCTATGTAAATTAATTTCTTTGGACTTTTACGTTTAGAAAAATCAAATAGTAGTTAATTCAACTTTTATTTTGTAGTCACCTGTATACTAAATACTACTGTAAAAAATTATAGTAGTATGGGGTCATATTAAAAATGCGTAATACAAAATTTTGCAATTTTAAACCCCCTCCTCGAATGCGGATTCTAGAGAGTCCGCTATGCCCAGAATGCGGAGAGGATGAAACATCCTCTCATTACTTAGTGTGTCATATACGACAGGATCAGGTTGCAAGTCTTTGAAACTCAAAGACTCAACCAAGAGGAACTAAGTGATCTCCCCTGGGCCAATATCCTGACCTTTATTGAAAGGACGGGCAGGTTCAAGGAGGACTCAAATTAGTAAACGGCTGGGATTGCCTGGGGTGACAAAAAGGGCCAGATATGGCCTAGTGTCCGGCTTTGGCCAACCCAAAAATTTACTACTAACCCCCTTCTCCATCCATCTAACGTTTCGTAACGCTGAGACGTGTCCTATACATACATTACGCAGCCAAGCCCCCCCCCTCCCAAATTTTGTGGGAGACAAAATAAACAGTTTTTATTTCTTTAAAAATAATAACGCGTGTTACGTAACGCTACATCAGCCACCCCCCGTAACGCATCGTAACGCTAAGTACACCTCAACCTATTTCGTTACGTATTTTATATATTAGGTATAGGCCTATTTATTAAAAAACCAAAACAACTATTATATATTAAGAAAACGGGATAGCAAAAATGTAAGCTAAATAAAGCTATTTTCGTACCTGTTTTCTGAATGAATAGGTAGAGTGAAAGATATAAACATAAATATTTATAGAAAATCGAAAAATGTAAGTGAATAAATTGATTGTAAATGGTTGTACATAAAACAAGTCGTGAAGATTTATAATGCTTCGCATTCCATGGTGTTCTCCTCGCAGAGAATAAATATATGACGTACATACATCCTGTATTTTTAAAGCTTTTAAGGTATATAACGACCTAAACCAAAGAGTTAGGTTATTATACGTCGGACGTATAAATAGCCAGTTCACATAGAACAGGCTATTTGTCCGAGGTACACGAAGCTGAGTGTACGTCCTATATTTTAATTGCCTGATTTTTACGGTTTTTAAAGCTTTTAAGGTATAATTTTTGTCAGAATTGTATTCTCTCCGTTTAAATGGGGCGGGGGGCTACGCCCTCCATTAGCATCAAAAACACCAAACAGGCGAAAAAACCGACCTAAGCCAAAAGTTAGGTTATGTTACGTCGGACGTTTCAACTTTTCCGTTTCGTTCCGTTTTGTACCTTCGTCTGTCCGTCCGTCCGTTTGTCCGTCCGTCTGTCCTCCGTATATCTATCTGTCTGTCTGTCCGTCCATCTGCTCACCTTTCCACCAGACCGTTCGTTCGTCTATACGTGTGTCGCATTTTTTGTGGACACGAAGGACGGAATGTCCGATCGATATGAAAATTTCAGGAAAATTCTTTAAAAAAATCTCTTCAAAAATAAATAAAAGTAAAAAAGGGGGCAATTTATTAAAAAATAGAGGGAACATTAAATTACAAAAAGGAAAAACAGCATGAACTTGACCTTGGATATAGACATAGTATGGACTCCAATCAACATATTCCGTGTCATCTGAAGACCTTTTAAAGCGAAAAGAAGATTTCCATAAAACTCAATGCAGCACGGTAAGAAATGAATGTAAAATATGTAAAAATACCTTAGTTTTTAAGTAATTATACAATACTTGACTATGTTTTGGACTTTGGAAATGAATGAAAATATGTAAAAATACCTCAGTTTTTAAGTAATTAAACAATACTTGACTATGCTTCCTGCATGAATTTGTGTAAATGTGTGTAAAAATGATGTATTTATTGTAAAACAATGTAAAAAACTAGTAAAGCACTGTAAAATAATTTAAAATTACACAAAATTACAACAATAATGTAAAATTATTTAAAATTACATAGATTTACATTGATTTATGTCCTCGCTTATGCCTCTTATTAATTTTACAGAAAGTTAAATGTCGGCTCATGGTATTTTAAATATTTTTTCTATGGAAAAATTTACGAATCGGTCTATGGTATCCAGTGTAACTCCTTTTTATTGCTAAAAAAATTGTAACTGCCCCATTTTCGCTCACTTTTTCCACCAGTCGACTTTAAGTATTTTGGAAATTTAGAACTAAATCTACTGTTGTACGGCTGCGAAGACTATAATAAGATCTGACATAAAACAGAAACAGACTCAGCCTAATAAAAATGTGCTACAGTGTTTACATTTCTTCTTAAACGAGCGAGGAACTCGGCTGAACTCAATTTTTAGTAGATAGAGACTAGGGACGATTTAAATATTGATATAATTGGAAAATAGGGTGGTTTGGTTTTGCTTTTATAAAATATGTATTTAAAAATACTGCTGACAAAAAAACAATAATTTTCTTTGAAACTGAACTAGTTTTATGAAAAATTAAAAAAAGTTCAAGAAAATTCTCGAAGATTTAAAAAAAAAAAATGAAAAAACAATAGAGTTTGACATTTGAATTTTTTATTAGTCAAAATCTTATTTGATTTTTTTTTCAATGAAATTTGTCTTATTTTTTTGTCTGCAATAAAAAAAATTATCATACGACCTAAATTAAATAAGCTATAACACAAAATAACCTTTCACTCCATGCCCACTTCGATTTTTAGCAAAAAGAATTCCACACGAGAACTTTGAAGTACTTATCTCAAATCTTTCTCGTTTTTCATGGTAAAAATTTTTCGGGATACACGGACAGACCGACGGAAAACGGCGGCGGAATTTTTTTATTGTTTCTTTTAAGTTTAATATGAAAAAAATAAAGATTTCCGCCAAAAAATTCTGTCGGTCATCTAACCGGGATATTTTTGATAACATGATAATGCTTTAAGGTAAATACTTCAAATTTGGTACATAGGTTTCTTACCAAAAATTATCTGCTGTTTTTTTTTGGTAAAAATCAGGGTGGGACAAGGGTAAAAGAAAAAAAAAATTGTTTTTTTTTTCCCATGTTTTATCTGTTATGATTTTGCTCCAAAAATAGGACTTCAAACTAAATCCAGACTAATGTGTGCCGGACTACAAGTAGCGCCTCATAATTGGGCGGTATTTTGCAATAACCGTCTAACCCACACTGTGAGATGACAGTATATTGTTAAACTTAGGGAACGTTTGAGTACTACACGGAAAGAAATTAGTGGGCTCTGCGCTATACATTATAAGATATTTGGTAACAGTGGCAAATTATAGTGATTTAAGCAATAGATTATAAGGGACACAATAACTAATAATGTTAAAAATAAATTGGAAACGATTATATATATTACAGACACGATTATATTTATTACAGGCACTATTATAAATTTACAGAAATTTTATTATATTATAAAAATTATTAGCACGGGCAATAATTAAATCTATTTAAGCTATAAATGCCATACTATTTGTTATATTTTATTATTCACTAAACAATTAAAGTATTTCATATAAATTTTTACACTGACTGCCATAATTGTAAGAGAAAGCCTTGTATTTATATAATAAGCGATTATAATTTGCTTGGTATGTGTGTTATAGCGCTCCTAGATATAATTTTTTTTTTCCGTGTACGTAACGCAAATTGTACCAAAATTCATACACTTAATACCCCGGTTCTCGCGTTATTATAGATTATAGAGATTTCATATTTTGGCTACCCCCCGAATAGGGGGTGTGTTGAGGGGTATCCAAAATATGAAATCTCTACAGCCTTAAATAACGCGAAAACCGGGGTATAGTGTATGGATTTTGGTACAATTTGCGTTACGTAATACTCGAACGTTCCCTTATTCTTAATTCTAATAACTTTTAAACGTTTTGACTAAAACATTTAAAATTAAGTATTTGTTTTACTTGTTCCTGCATTCCGGATTCCGGACATATACAAAATATGTAATCTTTAATTCAATTCCTTTAAAAGATATTGGCTAAAATTTTTTGTAACCTGTAACATAACACAATGTGGGTTAGACGGTTATTGCTTAATACCGCCCAATTTATGAGTCATAAAGCACTACGAGGCCTACGAGGCGAAGAAACTATTAGACTTTTATCTTAAATGCGATACACTGTATATATGCAAATAACTTGTGCCTTTAACATTACTTATACATACATTTATTTTATGTTCACATAGAAATGATTTGTTTTCCTTATTCTTCAGCGGTAACGACTACTAAATAAATATTCCATTTTCATTTTTCTCTGTATTTACCGACAGTAGCATCACTAAGTTCCCAAACACCCATAAATTTTACACTCAAACATTTTTTATAACAAGGTGTAACTTTTTTGACAAGTCGAACAAATATTGTTAAGTCAAATCGATTTTCATTTTTAAACGGGGATATTTGCATTTTGGACATTCTACGTCTTCTTTACAGAAAACTACTTAGGGGAGACTGGGGTCAATTGAAACAGTTTTGAGAAAATTGCTTACTGTAACTAGATTTCAACTCTGATCCATTTGGCAATGCGCTTTAATTACAGCCTAATTATCTGGGTATAAGAGTGATTGTTTTAGTCCCATATGCACCATTAGAATAAATGAAAGCATTTTTATAACAATATGTTAAATGTGTCAACTGCTCCCAAACCTGGGTCAGTTTAAACAGTACCTGGGGTTAGTTGAAACATATGTTAAATAAAGACAAATATTTTTTTTACAACTGGTTTTTATTCTTTTTTATCGCAGACAGGGCTCCACTTATCTTGAGATTCGAAAAATTGTAAATCTCATGGGTTGAAAATATAAAAATTGTAATTTTAGCAGTAGTTGAAACGTTTTTTTTTTTAGTCATTAACTTTTTCTAAGTAGGGATAAAAGTTGTAGTGGATTCGAAAAAGTTGTATTTTTAAGATAAAATAACTTTATTTCCATTTGAATTTTTACAAATTTTTGGATAATGTAAAAAAATAATGGGTTAAAACGCGTTTCAACCGACCCCAGAGAAATTGTTTCTATCATCCCTAGCACATGTTTCGATACATTTAATTAAGCAGCAAAAAAAATATATCTCATGAGTGAATAATAACCACATCCCTTTAAGCTTGAACATTAAGCCGCTTCCTTTGCCCTTGGCCCCACACCGCTTTTACAACTCGTTTCGGATATATTCGACATGTTTCAAACGACCCCAGTCTCCTCTACCCCTTTTTTATTATATTTTTTGCATTTCTTTAGCTTAAGAAAAGATGTAACCCGAGAATCATATTATTATCATTATTATTATTTAAATGTTATATATTATAATTATAAAGATTTAAAAAAAAAGAAGACAAAAAATTATATTTCATTTAAAGTTTAAAGTGACTTTTAATGTTCTTTTACTCCCAATTGTTTTTGTTCTATTAAGGATGAATGTACGTTATTTCTAAAGGTTTTATGAAATATAAGTGTTAAAAAGGATCGTTTTATTAAAACTTATAAAAGGACCATTATTTTTCACAATAAAATTTCTCTGTTTTTTTTTTATAAACAAATTAAATATCGTTAAAAAGTTGAACTAAGATTTTACAGTCAGCTTTCATGTAATAAATGAATGTATATTTTTTACTTTTTTAAAGCATTTAATTTATATCACTTTCCTCTGAGAAAGCTCTGCGATAGAAAAAAATAATAATTTTTTACTTTCGAGCGACCTCGGAGAGAACAAATCCACGTTATGGCGAAAAAAAAAGTTTTACAGATTTTGATTTATTCGTGTTAAGGTCTATACATTTCGAAAAACCGATTTTCGATGTCCGTCGGTCCGTCGGCCCAAAGCCCCACAGCCTAACAACCGTTTGGAGGATCAAAACCAAATTTTAAACTTATGGTTTTTAGAAAATTGCTCAAGGGGGGTTTTCTTAGTTTTTTTTCTACTATCCGAAATAAGTAAGGATAATTTACGAAATTTAAAATTTCGATTTTCATAAAATTAGCTCTAACGATTTAACTTTAATATTAATAGCAAATTATTAACATTAGTCATTAGTAATGACTCATTACTGGTATTCCACAGATAAATAACCCAGAAAACCAGCTTGAGAGTCTAGTATATAGCATCCTAAACTTGCTTCCATTTAGCAAGAAAAATGAAATAAATTATTGAGACGTTCAACATATTTCTGAAAAGTTGAATGAAAAATGGACGCTATAATTGTACGTCTAAAAGCACTCATAATTATATCGAAATGTGTATGATATTTTATGTTAATTTAAGGTCTCATTATAAGTTTCATTGTTAATACTAAATGCTCCCTAGTTTTAGACGTTAAATTAACAAACTATTTGAGGTCGATAATATACGTCTTTATTTGATAAAATTTAAAACGACCTAACAATGACCAACTTTATGTCGAAAATATATATTCTATATTGGTTTAATTGAGAACGTGCTATAAATGAACTATTTTAGGTCCAAATATTTTAAGTTTCTAAATGAATAAAAAAAGTGGAATAAAAATGCGAGCTATATTATAAGGGCTAGTTGTGTGAATTTGGGAACATTTTAAGGATGTTTCTAGACCATAAAAATAGCTCGCATTTAGTGCACTAGTTTCGACCTATTTTCGTTTTCTGGGTGACAGGGGCGTAAAATACATTTTTTATTTTAAATTTTGGTGAATGTGCATTAAAATTAACCTTTGGGGTTTAATTTTCATAATCACAAAAAATAAATGTAAACTAATTTTAACATTAATAACAAAGTAGTCAAAATCTCAAACTTATCTGCACATTTTCGCGAATGTTAGTGCGGTGAAACCGTACCATTTTTAGTTTATTTTTATTGCTTTCTTTGCGTTTCTCGACGTTTTATGCTGAAAAAAATGTCTGTAGGTCAACCTCTCCCGAAAAATATGTGACTACTGATCACGTTAACTCGAGAATGATTGGAGCTAAATATTTGAATCATATAGTTATTAGCCAAAGTTCTTGGCTAGGATTGGCTTTGGTAAACATCGGGGTTGGTTTGGACTTTTTAAAGGGATTAAAGGAGGTAAAAACTTGGCCGTACGACAAAAAATACTTCAGTAAAAGATTGGAAATTTCATTTAATTTCTTTTTATAAAAATTATTTACAACAATTTTTGCTTTCAACAAATTAAAAAAAAAACCTTGTTCTGATTTAAAAAGGGAAAAGCTTTATTTTGCATCGTTTTGTCATAAACAACTCTCAAAATAACTACTTTGAATTAATCATGATTATCTCTTTCTACAAAAAAAAAACAGTTTCGTATTACGTTTTAGTATGCATGCTGGTGAAATTCAGTCGCTTTTTGCACCTGGGTCGTAATCTAAACTTAGATGCATTATCTGCACATTCTACGTTTGACTAATGTAGCATATTACAGTATCAACTGAGGCACAAAAGTATTTTGACACATTTAAGGTGAGTTTACGCTAATTTTATTACTTTAATTTCTAGGAAATAACAACAGATAGTTATTTTCAGTGTCGTAATTCGGTTGTAGTTTTTTCTATGACTGCTTTAGAATGTAAGCAAATACACACACTTTTCAAACACAGAATGAATCCATTCTAGCTCTAGATACGGTATGAATATTCCATATCAAGTGTTAGAATGAGCACATGTAGTTTTTATAAAAGTAAAGAAAACTGTAGCAAATTTAGCAAAAATATATTTATATTTTACCATAAAATATTGAATAATTTAATGCAATTTTAAGTTTTGAGTTAAAATTACATAAAGTTTAATAGCTTTTCTTAATATTTGACCAGTTTTTCCCAATTTAGCAAAAAATTAAAACTGCTCCATCTATTTTTAAATATTTAAACCTGATTTATGTCACAACAATCTGACATAACCTTCAATTTTTGCATTATAATTTGTAAATATGTGCTAAAATTAAATAAAAATCTTTTTTAAGTACTGATTTGATCAAATTATTAAATAACCCTAATTGCTTTATTTAAAAATATGTGTTTTGTTGCATTTACAATGTCGAGTCACAAAAAACATTGTTTTTAACCTTGTCCGCAGTGTTTCATATTTGCAGTCGAAGAAAAAGTATAGTCTACAACACGTATGGAATATACATTCCGCGCTCGCAGGACCGTCATACTCGCCGGCCGGCTCGTATGACAAACTTTCCGCTTGCGCGAAATATTGTCTATTCCATACTAGTTATAGAATATACTATTATTAGTTTATTTTATAAAAATGCTTAATTGGATACTGCAACATTTATTCTGTTTTTGCACAAACAATTTTTTCTTTTTGTAATTTTACCATGCTAATACTAATTTATTGAGTCTAGAGTTACCATAGTAACTTTAAAAGGTATTTTATCTAGGTAATTATTTATATTCAAGATAATTTTTCAAATGTAGACATTTTCCATTTTTGAAGTATAATGTCAAAATTTTGACAGTTTATCTTGAATGTAAATAATAACATACATAAACACCTTTTAAGGTTACTAAGATAACCTTAAACTATCGAGGAATAAAGGTTCTCTCTCTCTCACGAGAGAGTCCGCAGCCTCATTGCCTTCAACACCCTCGTGTCCTGGCACCCACATCAAGGAAACCTTGTTGGTTTCTGCCAATTGTTTGAGGGTTTCGTAGCATTCCCAGGCAAGCTTTGACCCAAATGCACATGAACTTAGTGCATTTAAAGCTGCTTGGCTATCCAAGAATATGCATATTTTTTGCCCTCTTTTGTCCTTATTCAGGCATTCTTAAGCGCAAATTTTTATGGCGTATGTTTCCGCCTGGAAATGGATGGAGTTTTCCCCATTGGTATTCACAGTTTTAATAAATTATTGCCTTAAAAATAAACTAATTTAAATTGGGTCATGCTGGGAAAAATAAAGTCGGTACCTTCCTTGAAAATAACATGGAGGATATGATAACTAATATTTAAAGAACAGACAATGAAATAGGTACAAGTCAAAAAAAGAACTTTTGTAATTTCTTTAGTCGTTTCTGAGATACTGGCTTGGCTACTCAAAGTTGGATCACCCTGTACATATTCGTTTATATTTATTGTTTTTTCTGATTCCAGTGAACATAAAAGCCTATGATAAGTGGAAATATCACAACTACATATGTACTGTATTTTATATCGTATTTATTATATTAATTACAATAAATTTTTATCAGCGAATCAAAGTTTCAAATAAAATAATTAAATAGAGTAAATTAATTATGCACAATAAAATTAATTATAAATAGCATTTATCTTATTATGTTCGCTATATATCAAGTTTAGGTTAATACGATGATTTATTAGTTCATAGTCCATAAATTGAAAATGACACATTGGCTTCCCCTTTTATACTTTTTTTATCACTTCATCTATAGAAATGTGAAACCTAATCTTTGGCTTAAGGTATTAACCTTCCATTCCAGTCACATGTGTTTTAGATTGAAATATAATGCAGAGATATGCCCTACTTATACCAAAGACCATATATGCCAGGTATTTTATGATCTTTAATTCAAAAAAAAGTTCGCAGCAAAAATTCGTAAACTTCTTCTTCGCAAAATTTTAGTTCGCAAACCTTTAAGTCACAAAACCTTTAATTCGAATAATCTTTATTAGCAAAAAAATAATTTCGCTTAGTCCAAAAGTTCGCGAATCAATTTTCTTTTAGTAAAGCTTTTTTGTCAAAAGTCGACCTTTTATAAATTGCATCGACATTATTGCTTTAATTTCTTTAAAATAAATAAACATAAATAAGATAAAATTTAGAAAAACATTTATTATATTATTCACAGCGCCTGCGCTAGAATAATATTATACGGTAGTTTCGAATTTCCCAAAATCGCCCAAAAAACGTCCTAGACAAAATAATTCTTTGATACAAATGTTTTATGAAAAAATAAGAAACTTTGAAAATGTCCGTCTGTCCGATGTCACGATTTTTGTAGACACGATAACTCAAGAACGAATTATTCGAACGACTTGAAATTTTTAGAAAAAAATCAAGTTCTATGAGAGGAATATCCCTATTGTTTTTGAAAGTAATCCCCCCAGAAACAAAAAAGTTATTCGGGGGTTAAACTTTAAAAAAAATCTAAAAAAGCTACGATTAAAGTAACGTTTTCAGGAAAAAATACTTTTATTATAAAGATCAATACTACCAATTTTGAAAGTAATCCTCCCAAAAACAAAAAAGTTATGGTGGTTAAAATATCATTTTGAATTTTCTTTTTCAAAAATTATTCGTTTTTCGCAAAAATAAAATTACCTAAAAAAAATAAAAAATTTAGATCTTTTTTTTGTTTTTTTTTTAACTTTCTTTTTGGAAAAAAAATCAAAAATTTTTCGTTTTTCAAAAAAAGATCTTTTTAACAAATGTATGTTTTTATTTTTTTTTAAATTCAAATTTTTTTCGTTTTTAAAAAAAGAAAAAAAAAATAAAAATTTTTGAATAATTTTGATTGATTTAAAAAAATAAAGCTTTGTTATAACCAGAATTAACAAACCTTTTCAATAATGTATTACATGACCCACATTCCCATTTAAGATTTTCGAACTGCTAGCTCCTGATTGGTGGGGGTAGTTACGTCAATTATTCGTTACATGTCAAAAGATGTCCCCCTTAAAATAAAAACTGACCTGCCTAGGCGTTTTTTCGAAGACTCATTAGTTTCGATTTTATCCAAGGTTAAAGTTTTTGTTGGATCACCCGGTATATTATACATTGTATACTTTTAACTATCGCTATAGCATCTTGAAATGCATCATTTATGATTACTCGCTAAATAATTTAAAATAAAGGTGATATATATTTTTTTCTTATTGTAAATTAATTATAATATAATATAAGGTCGATTCAGGCAAAATTATCACTAACTACACTAGACTGAATTAAGAAATTAAAAAATTAAGATAATTAAGAAACATAACCTTAAATTTTATAATAAATTATAATAAATCCCTGGTATGCAACAATAAGGTAAATGCCAAATAGATAATAAGCATGTGTAAATACGACTGAATAAGTAAAAAAAAAAAATATCTATTGCGCAGGAAGATTATTACTATATTTGCAGTTGTTGGGACTAAAAATCGTGCTTTAAAACCAACATATCTCCAAAAGTGCCTTTCATTTTCTTATGTAACTACTGTGTTTTTCCTTAACACTGAAAATGTACGAATTTTTAAAATACAGAGATGTCGCCATCTTCATTTTTATTTTTATACTTGGATAACGATTGTTTATAAAATTTTGCCCTAAAATTTGTGTATTTCAGAATTTCTTTTTATATGGTGTATTTTAAGATTCTATCATTATTTTATGATATATTTTAAACTTTATCTTAATTGTTGCAAAAAACGAAAAATTTATTATAGAATTTGAGGTTATGTTTCTTAATTTTATTAATTTATTAATTTCCTAATCCAGTTTAGTGTAGTTAGTGATAATTATGCCTGAATCGACCTATAAATAATAGTTTCGATTTTATCCAAGGTTAAAGTTTTTGTTGGATCACCCGGTATGTTTGCCATTAAGCCCAAAATTCCTCTTCAAAACGATATTCTTCATTGAAGTTGATATCTTAAATCGCTCTGTATATACCTACTCATTTATAATTAAGGGAAATTTTCATATTTAGGTTAAATAATTGACCCATAAATTAACCTTTAAATTGCGAGAGACAATGAAAAACATTTTAGAGCAACATTTCTGCGAAAATAACAAAAAGTAATTTGGTTTCCCGTTACACATTTTAAAAGGACTTTTATTTATCGTTTCAATTTTAAAGCCAAGATATTTTCTTTAATTGCATACGATTTAAATGTTATTTTTATGTTACTTAAACCTACGAACAATCAAGGCTTTTTATTTTTATCTTCTATACCATTAACTATGATAGTTACGCAACTCACGCTATAATTTTATACAGGGTGATCTGGAAATAGGTTTCAGAATAATAAGGAGGGATTCTACATAAGAATATCTGTTAGGGCATTGCAAAAAAAATCACTTTTTTCCAATTTTTATATGCACCCCTCCTATGTTGTTTCAATTGAAAAACTATGCTTGCATACCAAATTTCAGGTTACTTGAAGATTTTTTGACCCCCGCCCAACTCAGTTATAATAATGAGGTATTCGTATTGTTTAATTTCTTACATTATTACAGTTTTAAAGACAAAGCAAGCCGTGAAGATATGTTATGCTACGCATTCCATTAGGGAACGTTCAAGTATTACGTAACGCAAAATGTACCAAAATTCATACACTTTATACCTCGGTTTTCGCGTTATTCAAGGCTGTAGTGATCTCATGTTTTGGCTACCCCCCTAACACACCCCCTATTTGGGAGGGTAGCCAAAATATAAAATCTCTATAATGTATAATAACGCGAGAACCGGGGTATGAAGTGTATGAATTTTGGTACAATTTGCGTTTAACGCAAATTGTATTACGTAATACGTAATACTTGAACGTTCCCTTATATACTATTCACAGTGGATGGTATATTGCATTTCCCAAGTAACACAACTTACAAAAAAAAAATAATAAAATAAAAATAAAAAAAAATGTTTTAAGGGAACGTTCAAGTATTACGTAACGCAAAATATACCAAAATTCATACACTTCATACCTCGGTTCTCGCGTTATTCAAGGCTGTAAAGATTTCATATTTTGGCTACCCCCCTAACACACCCCTTATTAGGGGGGGTAGCCAAAATATGAAATCTCTATAATCTATAATAACACGAAAACCGGGGTATGAAGTGTATGAATTTTGGTACAATTTGCGTTTAACGCAAGTATTGAACGTTCCCTTATACTATTCACAGTGGATGGTATATTGCATTTCCCAAGTAACACAACTTAAAAAATAAATAAATAAATAAATAAATAAAAAAATAAAAATAATAAAAAAAATACATTTTTTTTCAAAAAAAAATTACAATTTTTTTTTTGAAAAAAAAATTGTTTTAAGGGAACGTTCAAGTATTACGTAACGCAAAATGTACCAAAATTCATACACTTCATACCTCGGTTCTCGCGTTATTCAAGGCTGTAAAGATTTCATATTTTGGCTACCCCCCCCTAACACACCCCGTATTAGGGGGGGTAGCCAAAATATGAAATCTCTATAATCTATAATAACGCGAAAACCGGGGTATGACGTGTATGAATTTTGGTACAATTTGCGTTACGTAATGCTTGAACGTTTCCTAAAAAACGAAAAAATTATTTTTTTTATATATATTTTTTTTAAGTTGCGTTATTTGGGAAAATGTAAGAAATTATACAATACAAATAGCTTATTATTATAACTGAGTTGGGCGGGTGTCTTAAAATGTTCAAGTAACCTGAAATTTGGTATGCAAGCATAGTTTTTCAATTGAAACAACACAGGAGGGGTGCATATGAAAAATTAGAAAAAAAAGTTTTTTTTGCAATGCCCTAATGTCGGTACCTCAGTTCTTATTAGTAGTAGTAAATTTTTGGGTTAGCCAAAGCCGGACAACTAGGCCATTTCTAGCCCTTTTTGTCACCCCAGGCAATCCCAGCCATTTACTAATTTGAGTCCTCCTTGAACCTGCCCGTCCTTTCAATAAAGGTCAGGATATTGGCCCAGGAGAGATCTCTTAGTTCCTCTTGGTTGAGTCTTTGAGTTTCAAAGACTTGCAACCTGATCCTGTCGTATCTGACACACTCGGCACACAGTAATGAGATGAGGTTTGATCCTCTCCGCACTCTGGGCATAGCGGATTCTATAGAATCCGCATTGTCCAAAAGTCCAAACCTCAGTTCTTAAAAGTTGTATTTCAAAATTAGGCCAATCTAATAAAACATCAAGTCACCGGAGCACTGCGAGTTCTTAATATGGATTATATGGGATTTTAAAGTGCTGGAGCTCCCTTGCTTCCGATTTTTGAAAGTACGTCTATAAGGATGTACATAGTTTTTTTGTAGAATCATACTAAACAAATAGTAACTACAGGAAAACAAAGACATTTTTTGACGTCTGATTTAGGGTTATTTGGGTCACCAAGTTTTGTGGTAAAAGCAGTTTCTTTTAAATGGTTTTGGTATAACAAATACCAAAACTGGGCCTTTGGAGTTAATCACTGCCTTTTTTCTCAAAAGCTATAGTCAATATACAAAAAACGGATATCATACACCAAGCATTTGTTATCGTATTAAATAATAAACGATTTTGTATATACATATATAAAATCCCAAGTAACTAATTATTGAATAGAGGTGTTACAGTAACAATAACAGAACAACGTTATGTTTTACTGTAAAAACTTGTATTCCATAAATATAGGTGCTTGGCGTTTCATATACAAAATCGTTTAGTATTTATTACGGTAACAAATTCTCATTAGGGAACGTTCAAGTATTATGCAACGCAAATTTTGATCATTTTGGAACCCCCCCCTGTAACGCTATTTTCCTATACCATTAACATGGGCGTAACACTCCAAAATGACCCTCCCCCTAGGAGCGTTACGTAATACTTGAACGTTCCCTTATTTGTTATCATAAACTTACGTTAAAATGACTTACACTTCCTTGAAATATACTGAGTGTTTTTCATAATATATAAAAATTAAATCCATATAAAATTGTGTGGTTCACTAGCATTTTTTTATTTTATTTTAAGAATTTTCTCTCAGTGTATTTAATTCTTTTATCACAAATCATTATTTCGAATTATTATTATTGTTATTATCAAATACATGTCTTTTTTAAATTGAAAAATGCAATTATTTTATCTATAGGGTCATTAGCGGTCTCTTTGTCTGTTTGAAGTTTGAACTTATTTTACGTACAAAAAACATTGCAATAATAAATTAAATATGATTGAAAACATTTTAAACAAAGCATATCGCTATCAATTTTAATACAAAGCGGAAAAAAACTAATACAAATACAAGTTAAAACCACTATAAAGGCCCTGACCTACAGGGTGATCAGCATTTAACTGATCCCACTATGGTGGAATTTCCTAGATTGATGGCCAAAATAGGGGGAAGCAAAATTAACGCAATCGAAAAAACGAATAGTTTATATAACACTTCAGTGCATGTAAAAATTATATTTCTAGTCTCCCTAAAGGCATAATGAAGCCTTTATAATTAAATTTTGCTAGTACCTTAAACTTTGACTTTTTTAAAGGAAAATTTCATCGGCTACCAAAAAATACCTTTTTAAGCTAAAAATTTAACCTCTTCCTGAAATTAATTACTAAATTTTATGCTTCATGTTTATTCTAGATCTAGCTATGTTTTCGTGAAAAAAAGATTAATATATGTGCAACAGTTTTTAATTTAGGGAAATTTAAATAGCTATGCAAATACGATTTTTTTTAAGTCTTTTTTTTACGAACAGAGATTTGGTTGCTGATTCATCGTGATTCACTTAAGATGTAGACACCGTTAGAAAGCCTGAACTTTTAGCTAGCTTCTGGCGCAAAAACTCGTACCCCGTTTTGCCCCCATTTTGAAAAAAAAAATAAAAAAAAACTGTAATGATGAATTTTTTGAAAAAATATTTTTATAACAAAAATGATTAAAAACTGACCAAATTCCAACCATAGTAAATAAGTAATGCGTTTATTATACTATTCACAGCACGTAGAGCCAGAATAGTATAATACAGTAGTTTTCGAATTTCTCAAAATCGCCAAAAAAATCCTAGGAAAAAATTCTTGTATATATAATTTGACGCACGGATCTGCGCCTACGGGAAATATGTTTGGAATGCATGTGCAATTGGGAGGCTTGATGTAAGCACGCATGCCTTATAACGCTCTTGACGGAAAGAAGAGAGCGCGAATGGTTCCTCCCCCTTACGTCAGAGACTTTCTTTCATGCGGAGATATATAAATGTGTTTCCGCCAATTTCATAAAAAAAATTAATATTATTTTCGTAATCAGCGACCTCAAAAATTGCAAATTCATATTTTTAATTTTTATTTAACTTTTGATATTTATGTCCGCCATATTGGATCCGCCATTTTCTTGAAAAAAATAACATCATTTTCGTATTCAGCTACCTTAAAAATCCCCATATAAAGCTAAATTGAATTTTGGAAAGCTTTTTCGAAAATTTTACCACTGTGGATCCAGTCAATTTTTCAGTAACGGCTGAAGCAATTTTAAAAATCTAAGTAAACTGCAATAAAAATAGAAACAACGAAAATTTGACAAGTTCTGCTCTCCTGAAAAATTACACAAGAAATAAATATCGATAATCAACAGAGTCGTTTCCTGTAGATTTTAAGCCGCTAAATCCACAATTTCTCCATT
Organism: Brachypterus glaber; assembly: GCA_958510825.1. Classification (NCBI taxonomy): domain Eukaryota; kingdom Metazoa; phylum Arthropoda; class Insecta; order Coleoptera; family Kateretidae; genus Brachypterus; species Brachypterus glaber. The sequence continues at coordinate 9,548,000 of OY294054.1, forward strand.
ATATTAGATTTTCAAGAAAAATAACCTTAGAAAGGACAAAAATGGAGTTTTTCGTAATTTCACACTGTTTTCAAAACCAGCCCTGATAGCTCAATTTTGCGGCCAGATTTTATTTTGCGGATCAAAACTATTTAGGAATCAAATTATTTCAAACCATGAATTTGTTTAAAAAAACGTTATCTTAAATTTGTTATATTTGTGCTTGCTATTTGGCCCCTATTTCAAAACAAGTATGTGTTTAACAAATTATCTTTAAATATAAAAAAATTATCGAATTTTTTTGCCATGTTAGACCAGCCCTTTCAAATTTTGCATTATCATTATTATATAATGGATTCGGTTTCAGTATACTCAAAATACGGTCACTGAGAATTCGTTCCCGTAGTAAATACTAAACGCTTTTGCCTTTTTGGAACCCCAGGCGACATTTGTTATTGATTACAAGTTTTTAATTACCCTTATCGGATTTGATTTTTTTTATTTTCAATATTAGGAAAAAAATCTTATCGATGCACTTATTTAGAAGTTATTGCGTTTACACTTTCAAGGACCTGTTTCTTCTGTGTAAGTCGGTTAAAAATAGCGTTTCTTTAAATATTTACAGATAATTTGCTAAAAATTTTTGAGTACGTGGCTGGGACCCACGACTCCCAAGCCCTGGATATATCATATCCCAATTGGTTACCGAAAGTCTTTTTTGTTGTTGTCGAGCTGTGTTTTTTTGATTACTTAAAGCCTGTTTTCGTAAATAAATTTTATATTTAACTTTTTCATAATATACAAAAAGTATTTAATTGAACAAATATTTATTATTTTCTTAGTTTTTCCTCATAAAAGACCGGCAAGTTGGCTTTTTTTTTACATTAAAAAAAAAATCTTTCTTCTTAATATTCATAGATTATACTATCCATTTTTTATTTTTCCCTTTTCTATACTGTTCATTACATTTTATTAATAAACATTATTTTAACCAATTTATATACATAAAATTCCTTCATTAGATAAATTTAAATAATAATTGAATAATTTAAATGTTTTGACGCATAGTAAAAATGTTTACTTGCATTTCTTTGTTCGATAATGGCACGTTTACTGTTTACCTAAAAATATTCACAATTTAATACAAAATCTACCTATTCAAAGATTATTTTAAAAACCATTTCTTGGAAATACATTATATTATATTGTATTATATAATACATATTGTGTATATCGATATACACTTTAAAAATATATTTATAAGTTTTTCAGAGTTTAATTTTTTTTAAATAAATTTCTTTATCCAGATAAATTCTAACTACGACCTAGTTAGTAGTTAGTACCTATTTACCACCCGTTGCCTATGAAAATGGTTGGGAAGTGACGATTAACTGATTTTACCTATCTGCTGTGATAGCAGTACTGTCAGAAAATTAGTAAACGTCAAACACATAACCTCAAATTGAAAAACTAATTTTAAGGTCGAAGGAAACAAAGTATACGCAACTCGTAAACATACTCTCGTGCACTAAAAACTAGGTTCGCGTATTCGGTGCGTAATATACTATTTTGTTATTTTTGCCTTTTGTATACTGTGCATTATACTTCGTTAATTAATATTATTTTATTTCATTCAAATATATTGAATTTCTTTATTAGATAAAATTAAATCATAACTGAATTACTTGTTATGAAAAAAAAAACAACAAAAACTGCAGTCTAAAAAAAAAAATTCACAGGATTTTATTCTTTTAGGGATATTGAAAAAATACATTTTTTTTAATTTTTAAAGTATCAGTTTTTGGCCATAAAATCTTTTTGAATCCGACCATTTTTTTGTATTTTTTGAATATAAATAAACATACCTACAAAATTTCACAATATCTTTTATCTTTCTATATAAAAAAATGTTTAAAAAAAATATTTTAAATTTTTAAATTTGAAGGCAGATCACAAAAATTTAACCGGATGACGCTACTGCCAGGGGGCTTTGTGTACAATAAAAATCTAGCATGGCAGTGTCATCTCGTAAAATTTTTATAATTTATTAAATATGGCCGCCGTTGAAGTTGTATATGTTTTGAAAACAATTTTTATATTATTGAATATATTAAAAATTTCACCCTGTATATTTAATATTTTTAAACGATATTTTTAAATTAATATTTTGCACAAATAGTATTTATTATTTTCGTTCTGATTGAATCATAAAGGTGCACAGTGGTGGAATTTTCTAGATTGATGGCCAAAATAGGGGGAAACAAAATTAATGTAATCAAAAAAACGAATGGTAGATCGTTTATATAGCACTTCAGTGCATGTAAAAATCATATTCCTAGTCTTCCAAGGCATAATTAATTTTTGCTAGTTCCTTAAACTTTGACTTTTTTTAACGAAAACTTGATTTCATCGGCCACCAAAAACAACCTTACTTTGAAGCTGACAATTTAACCTCTTCCTGAAAATAATTACTAAATGTTATACTTCATGATCATTCTAGATGTATTAAGCTATGTTTTCATTAAAAGAAGATTAATATATGTATAATAGTTTTTAATCTAGGGCAATTTAAATTCATCTATGCAAATAGGATTTTTTTTTAAGTTTTTTTATTTTCGAACAGACATTTGGTTGCTGTATAATCTTGATTAAGTTAAGATGGAGACACCGTTAGAAAGCCTGAACTTTCAGCTAGGTTCTGGCGCAAAAATTTGTACCCCATTTTGCCCCTATTTTGAAAAAAATTAAAAAACCTGTAATGCATTTTTTGAAAAAATATTTTTTTAGCAAAAATTATTCAAAAAAGTAAACTTTTTCGGATTCATCAAGCGACAAATTTAAATCGTGGGCTAGGTCGTGGGCATTACGCAAATACCATTATTTTGAAAGTTACGATTTCAGGGGCGCCGAGCATAACCCACCTTTATAGATCTATTTTAATCGAAACCTTGCAAAATATAATATTTTGGGATCTTTTTAAATACTCCTAAAAATCTGGGATTGATTAAAGGTCATAAACTGATTCATTCTCAAAGTTTTTTAAAAACTCCAACATACGAGGGGGGACGCAATGTACCCGAATGTGCCTAAAAATATAGTTTTTATATCTTTTTATAGAAGAAATAAGTTTTTGAGTTATTTGGAGGCGAAATTTTTATTATATACTTATTTTTAGTCAAATTTTTAAGACTTTGGCGCCAATTCGGCACCGCTATGTTTTTTTTTGAAAAATATATTTTTTAATGTCTATCTAAAGATTACAAAAATTTGCGGTTCCCAAAATGTCAAAATCTTTGTTTCCACCCTATTCTACAAACAACTATTTGTTTCTGTTATTTTCCCTATTTCAATGCTGTTCATTAATACTTTATGTTACTCTTTACAGCTATAGAGCTAGAAGAGTATTTTACGGTGGTTTAAAGATTTCCAAAATTACCCTAGGGAGCTATTCAAAAATAATGTTACCGCCTAAGTAACACAGTAGCTATAAAGTATCTCTCACCACTCTTTCGCAGCAGAATTGCAGCCACACTGGCTGCGAAAGAACGGTAAGAGATAGTTTGTAGCTACTTGTGTTACTTAAGTTAAAAAAGATTACTTTGATTAACCAATTTTGAAAATAATTCATTTATAAACAAAAGAGCTATAGGGGGCGCCAGTTTAAAAAAAAAATACTCGCAGTGTCACAGCTAAGGGTTATTATACGTTTTCTTCGGAACCCGAAAAAAAATTGTCCAAAATAAAAAAAAACATTGTGCGTACACTTCTAAACAACTTTTAAAAATGCCCGTCCGTATGTCACTTTTTTTTTCATCACGCAAACTCAAGAAGTAATTTGTCGTATTTGACGAGTTTACTACCCAAAAATAGCGTGAGTTCGATTCTCACCGTCGCCGATTTGCCTTTTTCAGTTAATTAATAATTGAAATTTGGTGAAGGCGTAAGTGAAGCGGACACTCCCTATAAATTGGTTCGAAAGTCAATTAAAGCCGGTGGTTTCCTCTACTACTAGCCCACACAAGTCCTGGACTTAGGGGATGCTTAATTAAGTAGAATAGTACGAGGTTAAATAAAATGTAATGTAATGTAATCGATCGAATTCAAACATCAGTATTGGTAAGGACACAAAGCCTATTAAAATTTAAAAGAATCCTCCAAAAATAGGTAAACATTTGAAAAAAAAACTAAAATAGTGGAAGAATGCCTCCAATCAAATTAATTACTTTTAGGAAAAATAACTTTTATTAAAACGATCAATCGTACCAAATTTGAAAAACTATCCTTAAAAAAATTGAAAAAAATACAGAAAAAGTGTCAACGTCGTTATTTTCAGGAAAAATAACTTTATTAAAGGGATCAGTCCTACCAAATACTTCAAAAATAAGAAACAACTGAAAAAAGAATAAATCCACGTATTTTTTTTAGAAAAAAAAATACCTTTATTAAAAGAGTTAATTATACCAAATTTAAAATTTATTTAATAGTGATAGTGCTGGTGACCATTTTTATTTAATTATTTTCTCCCGGCTGCATTTTATATATTAAGCTATTTCCAAATTGCTAGGCTCCGGATCCGGTTCCTTTGGGTGCTAGAAGCTCCAAAAGCTGTGGCAATGAGCTAGCAATAAATCTATTTTTAACTTGCTTAGTCATATATTACATATATTACATATATTACATATATTACATATATTACATATATTACATATATTACATATATTACATATATTACATATATTACATATATTACATATATTACATATATTACATATATTACATATATTACATATATTACATATATTACATATATTACATATATTACATATATTACATATATTACATATATTACATATATTACATTCAGATTAAGCTATTTTCATAGTTATACACAATCATTCTGGGGCGAAGGGGTAAGAACAGTCTTTAAAAAGTCCTTTTGTCATATATGTGATACACATTTTTTTCAAGAAATGAGAATTTATGAAATGAAATTTAGATTAAATGAACATTCTTTCGACTTTATAGTATTGACTTATGTCAAATGAACTTTTTAAAGTGTGTTTTTACCCCTTGGCCCTAATGAATAATTGTGTAAAACTGTAAAAATAGACTAATCTAAAAGTAATAAATGTAATATATTTGCCTCATTAAGTTAAAAATATATTTTTCTTATACCACCTATTTGTAGCTCTATCACCCAAAGGAAGCCGATCTAGGACCTGGCAATTGACAAATAGCTTAATTTGAATGTGCTTTAAAACATATAAAATACAATTGGGAGAAAATGTAAAATAAAAATGGTCACCAGCTCTTAGACTAACATAACAAAAAGGTTTTGATTGGTGCTATTTTAAAGTTTAACTTAATCCAAACTACACAACGAAAAAATACTTGCAACTGCGAGGAGCACACTATAGTATGCGAGGCATTCTATATCTTCACGGCTTGTTATTATAAATATTGTATCCCATTCATACACATTGAATTCCTTCGTTAGATAAATTTAAATTGAATAATTTGCTCGGCAATAAAATTACTCAGTTGACCCCAGATTTAATTATGCCTTTAAGGCTAATTTTATTATTAACAACACTATTGTAAAATAAACTAGTAATCATAAACCTAACCCATCCCTAAATTAATTATCACCAATCTAAAGTACTTATTAGTGTGCCTTAATGTGAAAATTGAGGTTTGGCACTAAAATTACAATAGAGAAAAACAACGCTATATTGTATAAAATGTCTTTTAGAAACCTCGAATCACTATTATTCAATAATTATTTTATAATCATTTAACACAATATATTATAATACATTGTGTTAAATTATGCACGGTATGATAAAATGTAACTAACCCAAGTTGGGTCACTCATTCAATAACTTATATTACTTTACTAGAACTTTCTAACTGTCTACCTTTCCTGAAACCTGCTGATGGATTTTTAACTTACTATCTCCCCCCACCATAATTAAAAAAAAAACAAACTACAAAACTCTTCAGAAGAAAGTTTGTTTTTAATTATTTGCTAACTCTACCTCATCCCAACTGCCAAAAGAGAAAAAATTCTTGACAAGGAAGTCTTTAAGAAATTGTAGGACATTGTGGAAGTTTTTAGAAATCTCTAGAAGTTTTTCGAATTCATTGGAAATCGTAGGAAGACTTTAAGAAATTTTAGGAATTTGAAGACAATATTCTATTGATTAAAAAAATGCGCATGCGTTGATTTATCAACATTTCCCAAAAGGTTATTACGAAATCGTAGGAAGTCCAGAAAATCGTTAGAAAGTCTAGGAAGTCTTTTAAAATTATAGGAAGTCTTTATACTTCTTTATTTTTTTTTTGAAGTCTTTTGGAAGTCATACAAACTTACAGGAAGCCCAGCGAACGACTTTCGAAGTAGCGACGCAGCTTGTAAGCTATTGGATATTGGGGAACACAAGGGACCCCTCTGTTGGAAAGTAGCGGCGCACATGGCACTATGGAACGAACCGGGCCATAGGTTGGACATCGGGTAAAAAACAAAAATTCAAAAATAGGGGTTTAAATTTGGTTTTATTATATTTAATCATATTATACATTGAGTGCAGGCAAAATTTTCATGTATAATTAAGGTTATCCAGAAAAATTAGCGCTTATATAGATGTCTAAATTATGCCTACGAAAATTTGTAGTCTTTTTTTTTTCTTATCATACAATATAATCTTTTCCTATTAATTGCGTAATAATAACAACATTAAAGTGTATTATATAAAAAAATAAAATATTATGTACATCTCCTATTTTTTGTTTTATCGAATTTTTTTTAATTTTCCGACATTTAAATGTTTTTCGTTAAAGTCCCGCAAAGTCCCGCACATTTGTTATTACTACAATATAGTGGACTAACTAAGGAAAAAAATGATGTAGAGATCAGACCCCAGAAGACCCCAGAACCCCTTTAATTTAAATTTTTGTGTTAAAAAACAACTAAAAAAAAATACTTTTTACATAGACTTTTACAGATATTCTTTGTGGTGGATAAATTTATTGGGAAATTACGTTATTATACTATTCACAGCCCGTAAGCGTCTGTTCATCCGCCCGTCTGTCCGTGCCATGTCACTTTTTTGTGGACAAGATAACTCAAGAACGAATAATCCGATCGACTCAAAATTTTCAGGAAAAATCAAGTTCTATCAGGGGATGATCCCTATTGTTTTTTTAATAACCCCCCCGATTTTTTTTTTGATTTTTTTTTTCGAAAAAATGGTTTTTTTGAAAAAATATTTTTTTTTTAATTTTTTTTTTTCGAAATTTTTCGACAATTTTTTTATACTCAATACTTGGCTAAATGTTTTACTTTTTCTCGAAAAAGCCAAATTTATTAGCTAAAATTATAATTTTACAAGTTACACACATTTTGCAGATTTTTTCCAAACCGCATTAAATACATAGCTAAATATCTTTTTTGTATACTAAATGGTAATTAACCATATAAAAGAAAAATAAATTTAATTTTTTTTAAGTTTTCCAGATTTTCCAGATTTCCAGATTTTTTCCCAAAAATGAAACCTAGTTAAAATGCTTTGTCGTACCTAAAAATGGCTGCATACCAAATTTTATCAAAATCCCAGTTATCGTTTTCAAGAAAAGTATTATGTCCGGCTTACGGCCCAATTCGTCCCATAGTGCATGGTAAGAATTCTTAGGAAGCCTTTAACAAGTTGTAGGAAGTCGTGGAAGTCTTTAAGAAATATCTGGAAGCCTTTGGGATTTGTTGGATGTCGTAGGAAGCCGTAGGAAGTTCTAGGAAGTTATAGGAAGTTTAACAAGAAGTCAAGCAAAAGACGGATCTGGAATTAGCATCGCACCTTGTAAGCTATTGGGAAACCCCCCGGAGAAAACTACAAAAATAAAATAAAAAAAAGAAACGTTCTACTGTAAAGCAAAACCGTGATAACATTAATATGTTTTAAGCCTCCAGTTACGAGGCACGGTTTTCTATCTACCACGCGTTTCCTTATATGCTCGAAGCAAGCGCTAACCAGATCACTTTATATTTGTAGCCTGTGCCTGTGGCCTATGGCCTATGGTCTATAGCCCATGGCCTAATATTGTAAGCGTCACATAATTTTGGGACACTTATATATTATGTTAAAACTGAACGAATATGTACTTTTTACCATTTGCATTGGCTGAATAAAAGTAAGAGTAATGGAAGGTAAATTTGACAAACTAACGGAGACAGGGCGAAAGACATTTAAGGTAACGTTTATGACGGCTTCCCTTTAATCTTTCCAGTGTATGTTTGTTTTAGTATTTTAGACTGCAGCCCTCTTTTATCTTTGCGCTGGTTTTTATTATTACAAATGTTGTCAATTTTTTATCTGGTTCCACGGTACGTTGATTTGTTCATTTATATTGAAAATCGATTGGTTATTTTCAATTTTACAAACGCCGGCAAAATCCAAAACCTTAATTTCCTAAATAACAGGGGGAAAATTACAAAAGGGTATATCTATCAATCTATATTGTAGGAAACTACAAAAGTGTGAAAGCGCATTTAAACGATACTCTCTGTTGCACGATGATAAAAAAGTATCAAACTATATAGAAATACTGCAACGCAAACATTAAAATATAACGAAACGTTTTGACACTCTGTTAGAGTGGCTCCAATCCAGGATTTAAAATTAAAATCACCTAAAAAAACTGCCGTTAATTACACAGGACCACAAAAAAAATGAAGTTATTTTTTTTTATATACCAGACTATATTTTTTCTACGTGTTTTTGTGCGCTGAAAACGAATATGGCAATGAAAAAAATTCTTGACCCTCAAAATCTTGAGATATAGCGCACAATGTTTTTTTTGTATGCATCCAAGGCCAAAAAAAAAACGATTTAAAAAAAAAACATTGAAATATCGCAAAATAAAAATGATTTATTCCATAACTTGAAGATTTTAAATGTCTGCTCTAGTTATTTTAAAAAGTCCAAATATGGCCCTTTTTTCGTATTTTTCCGATATATTTTTAAAAAAAATTCTATAAATAATATGGATACAGCCAAAAATTTATATATGTAATACTACTACATATAGTTCTTCGCATGAAACAAAATCTCCGACGAAAGGGGGAGGAATTATTTGCGCTCTCTTCTTTCCGTCAAAAGCGTTCTAAGGCATGCTTGCCTGCAACGGGCCTCCCACTTGCACACACATTCCAAACATATTTCCCGTAGCCACAGATCCGTGCATCAAAGTATACATATTCGTTATAAAAAATTTACAAATTTTTTTTATATCCAGTGTTGGGCAGTCTGGGGGGCGTTTAACGTTGCACGTGACAAAACAAATATCATAAAATTGTCTCAGACTGATTTTTTAAGTTTTTTTTTATAGATTTAAAGAAATTTGACAACAAAGGACCTCCCTGATCCCCAATTTGTTTCAAAACCACAAGCACGTTGGCAAAATTTTTCATAAATCTGGTAAAAACTAAAAATATTTTTTTTGCAGAACTGGTAAACAAGCGTTTGGAGGTCGTTCATCCTAACAATAGTAATAAATTTTCAATAAATAAAATTGCGAATTCAGTATCAAAAATAGTTAGTTATAATTAGTTTTCTTTTTTTCATAAATATATTTAGGTATACATAGTTTCCGATTTTAACATTTTATTTTTACGGGAAAGCATTATTACACTTTTGGTTTTTTATTAATGAAAAATAAAATAGAACCGTTCAAGTATTACGTAACGCACTTTTTGGTCAATTTTGGCCCTCTCCGACCCCCTGGTGAAACACCGTAAAATGTTATGTTTTTACCAGTTTTAAGATAAAATTTTTCCACTATGCGTCTGGGGATCAGGGAGGTCTTTTATTGTCAAATTTGTTTACATCGCTAAAAAAACTTGAGAAAAACAGTCTGATTAAGGTAATCAGACAGTTTTATGATACTTCTTGTGACATGTGCACGTTAAACCCACCCAGACTCTCCACCACTGGAGATAAAAAATATATGTAGTTTTTTTATAAACCATATGTATGTAGTAGTATTACATATATAAATGTTTGGATTTATCTATATTATTTATATAAAATTTTTAATAAAATATATCGGAAAAACAAGAAAAAAGTACAATATTTGGAATTTATGGCCCTGTAAAAAATTTACTAGGGTAATATTTAAAATCTGCAAGTATGAATCATTTTTAACAATATTTCCATAATTTTTTTTTTTAATCTGGCGGATTATTTTTTTGGCCTTGAATGCACACAAAAAAAAACATTGTGCGCTATAACTCAAGATTTTAAGGGTCAAAACGTTTTTTCAATGACTTATTCGTTTTCAGCGCCCAAAAATACGTAGAAAAAATATAGTCTGATTACGAAGAAAAAATATAGTCTGGTTTATAAAAAACTAACTTTTTTTTTGTGGTCCTGTGTTATTTATCTCCTTAGTTATTATAGTTTCGTAAATGTGTGGGGGGTATAGGGGGTTATTACCAAAAGATTATCTACGCCACAGAGTTATTATGTAGTAAAACGAAACAAAACTCTACTAAAAAGCAAATTTCATGCATAACAAGATATAAGCAAGATGAAATTCACCAATTATATCTTCCATATTTAATTTGGGAGCATTTAATTCTTAGTTCCCTAATAATTATTGCACTACATTAAAATTGCCTAATTTACAGAAAGAGATTTATAAACAATTATTAAACAGAAGAAAATAATAAAAATCAAAGAATAAATAATTAGCTATTTTAAAATAAACAAAAAAAGTATTTTGTATTTCTGGACACTGAAAATGTATTAAATATTGAAAAATTTTGCTGGCCCCTAAAGACCTTGCTCCTTTTTTATGTAAAAGAGGTTTGGACCAGATTTGATTGAATTTTGGATATGCTATACTTAGTTCTCGATATTTTGATTAAAAATGTCCAAGGGCATACCTCCCAAAAACCAAAAGTTAAGGTGCTAGATAACTTTGAAAATCTGGAGCTAACTCGTTCAAAATTCTTTTCTACATGTTCATTAAATTCGTTTTCAACACGTAAAAATATTTAAGAAAAAAATAGTTTGGTTAAGAGTAACTAGCCATTTTTATTTTTGGTGGGCCTGTGTAATTATTAGGTATCATGATTTACTTGTAAATTATTATCATTATCTTTTTGTTTGATAAAATTCTGACAGGTCTGTTTCCGCCTCATTTGGCATCGTCAGCGCCGCCTATTGTTGCGGTGGGATTCTACCGCCAAAATCAGAAACCCTAAGCTACTTATCAGCTTGCAGCACTAATGTATCAATAAGCCAGAACTCTTCTAGATTTGTTTTTCGATGCCCTAAAATATTTTTATTCACAATCATACAGTAAAAAGTCCTTTTTTTGCATTATAAAATGTTGCAAAGTGTATCATTCTCATTTACTTTTTAACAAGTTAGAAATAGTATTTTACGCACCGAGTACGCAAACCTAGTTTTCGGTGCACGAGAGTTTTTTTACAAGGCGGAGCCGAGTAAAAAAAAGCACTTGAAGTGCACTGAAATAGGTTTGCGTCGAGGTGCGTATAATATTTTTCCTACGAGCGTGCGGAAAGATCACTCTTTCCGTACGCATTGCGTGTGGAAACAAAGCCTTTTCCGCACGCATAAATAATGTTTAATTTCTTAATTTCATAGTGTTATTCTTGTTATATTTATTCATAATATTATAAAAATGTTAAATTTTTTACCTGTTAATTGATTTTCTTATTGAAAAAATATAAAAATAAGATTTATTTTGATTTATTTGATAAAATATAAAAGTATATTTTATTTTAACCCTGATCGTAGGAAAAGTATTGTTCCTAACGCATGCGTAAAGAGGCTTTTTCACAGCTATTTCCTACGACCTAACAATTATCTAAAAATCGAAAAAAACGCAAAATTTGTCTTAAAACTAATTTTATTAATTTGAAGTTTTGTGTTTGACGTTCACTTGTTTTCAGCAAATATGTAAAATCAGCTGACTGTCACTTTCCGACCGCTGTCATGGCAACGGGTGGAAAATAGGTACTAACTACTAACTAGGTCATAGAAAAGGGTATTTTTTTCTAAGGATAGAACAGAACTCTTTTCCAACGTTTAGTTATCATGAGAGCAATATAACCAAATATTTGTTTAAATGCAATTATTTTGGTTACATTTAATGTTTTATATGATAGTGAATACAATAGTGCTCTAACCTCATAAGAAAATGACATTTCCAACTCTATCTAGCCTCAGCATTCTGCCTTGGTCAAATAGCATCTCTCGAGTTGGAAATGTTTCATTTTCTTATAAGGTTAGTAGTAGTAGTAAATTTTTGGGTTGGGCAAAGCCGGACAACTAGGCCATTTATGGCCCTTTTTGTCTTATTAGTTTAGAAATATACTGAAATAGTTGGTTGATTTTGTTTAAAGCTTTAGACAATTACCAGCTTATTCTTTAAAGTAAGTTCACTGATAGAAATGTTTTTGTAATATAGGCGTCAACCATTTTTTTATAATATGTTATAACTAAATATGTTATAGGTACAACAACCACTTGTAGAATTAAGAAAAACAAATAAAATTATAATAAATACAAGAAATATTATTTTATGTCATAGTACTATACTGTGTACAATTTGTGGTTGGCGCATATGTAACACTATGTTGTTGCATTAACAAGCCGTAAAGATATCTAATGCTACGCATTTCATTATAAATTACTCACAGTAAATGGTATATTGCATTTTCCCAAATACAAAAAAAATATATAATTTTTAAATAAAAAAAACAAAAAAAAAATACTTTTTTTTAAAAACGAAAAAAAAATTTATAAAAACTTTTTTTAATTTTGGTTTTGCGAAAAAGGAAAAAATTAAAAAAAAAATTATTAAAAGTTAAAACAAAACTTCAAAGTTTTTTAACTTTCTTTTTTTTATTTCCTCTTTGCGAAAAATGAAAAATAAAAAATAAATATTTTTTTTTAATTTTAACTTTTTTATTTTCTTTTTGCGTAAAACGAAAAAAAAAATTGAAAATTATGTTTTTTTTAATTTTTAAAAAAAGTTTAACCCCCCATAACTTTTATAGTTTTAGGGGGGTTACTTTCAAAACTGTTAGAATTGATCCCTATAATAAAAGTAATTTTTTAAAAGTTTCGTTAATCGAAATTTTCTTTCAGCTTTTTTTCGAATTTTTTTTTTAATTTTAACCCCCCATAACTTTTTTGATTTGGTGGGGATTACTTTCAAAATTAGTAGAATTTATCCTTATAATAAAAGTAATTTTTCCTGAAAAAGTTACGTTAATCGGAAATTTCTTTCAGCTTTTTTCGATTTTTTTAAAAGTCCAAACCCCACATAAATTTTTTGTTTTTGGGGGGATTACTTTCAAAAACAATTGAGATCTTCCCCTCATAGAACTTGATTTTTTTTGTAAATTTCAACTCGATCGGATTATTCGTTCTTGAGCTAACGTGTCTACAAAATCGTGTCATCGGACAGACGGACGAACAGACTTTTTATAGACATTAAAAAAAAAGATGCTTATTTTTTCATGAAACAAATTTATATCCAAGAATTTTTTATCCAGGACAATTGTTGAACTTTTTTTGAAAATTCAAAACTATTCGAAACCGTATAATATTATTCTAGGGCAGGCGCTGTAAATAATATAATAACGCTATAATTCTCAGTGTACACAAAACTTCTTGCGTGTATGCCAAATTAATGTAATTTAATTATCGGTCATAAGCATTGTTTTAGTAGGATCAATGGCGTTTATTAAATCATATTTTAAAAACTACACCTTGTTCAAAGAAATTCGTTTAATACAAAAATTGGACTGTAAAAAGGAGAAAGTCCAAACGAAAAACTTTCGTCAGTTTGTTTTATGATTAGATAATTGTCAAAACTTTGTGACAGGTCTACTTTAATGCTAATGTACCATGGCAACTTCCAGACCCTAAAGTCTTACTGCACAGAGTTTTGAGGTTCTAGTGGTAGAATAGATGAAGTTTTAAAAATACAAAAAAGAGCAGTCAGAATTATAACTAATTCGCCTCTTTTACACAAGTAGTAGACTTTTTAATAAATTACCAGACACATTTAAAATATTAATAGGTACAAACTATTTCAAAAAAACTATTAAAAGGTTTTTATTGGACAATCCATTTTATACAGTAGAGGAATTCTACAACTTTAATTTTAATGTACTCAATGTGAATGTTAATAATTAATTAATTATGTTCACTGTATTTATTTGACGTTTCCTATACTCTGTAACCAGTTGTCCTTGGAAATAAAGATTATTATTATTATTATCATAATTTTTTGACAGAAGATTAATGTAAATTATAATATACTCTCTGTAAGCTGCCTCTTATAATTGCAAAGTTTTGTAATAAAAAACCAATTTAAAGATATTGGTATGTCTGAAAAACCTGTCAAAGGGTGAATTATTCCCATAGTTAGTCCTGTGTGTTGGTTTGTATAAAATGAAATTTTGTGGTATTAAGCACCAAGAAATTTAACGTATAAAGAATATCCGGACAATCTAGCACCCCAGTTACCAATTTAAATGAAAAAAAGGTTTGATCTAATTTGATTCTTCTACACTTTAAATATTCACTATCGTCACTCGTAAAGTCTCACCAGTGGGTAAGTGGTAAATGTGGTACCCATCCTTATATATTTAAAAATAAAAGAAAATGCATCTAATAAATATTCTATGTATGTTTATCCGGAATTGTTTACTTCTAGATTAGCTAAAGATTTGAAATTTGGCATGGATATAGTGGGTTCCTTGACGACTACAGGAAAAATCTGAAATATAACGCATATATCCAGTGTCGTTTTCTCAATCAACTACAGTTTTACAAGAATCTAAACATTAAGATTTCTAGTTTTGTCTTGCCTTGATTTGGAGAAAAAACAAACAAGACCAGAGTCACATCGACAAAACTCTTGGTAATTTTTTTATACTTTTTATACACCTACCACTTCATTATGAAAATACAAAATAATAATAATAAATAAGAAAAACTTGCTAGGTCTGAGGGATGTTTTGACGCGTGATACTAAGTTTAAACAAGCATACAGAACGTGGAGACAAGGTCAACCTATTTCTTGTCTTGAAAATCGAGGTTCTTGACAATCTTGACAATCAACAATATTTAATAACCCTCACTCCACCCCCATTGGAAACATGGAGTTTTTTCGTATTTATTTACCTGATGTATTATCTAGGTCTTTGAAATTTTGCATTTATAGTCAAAGCTTTTCTTTTCATAACAAACATTAAACAAGGGCATATTATTTACAACAAACAACGCAGGAAATATCAACCCGTGCAAAGAAAGGGCACCACTGCTAGACGAATTGATAGAGAAAAGCAAAATAGCAATAAGAGAGATTTTTTAAACAATAAAATGGGACCAAAACAAATATTGTTTATTCGCAATAAAATATGGATTACACCGGTCAAAATAGCTTTGAAAGGAGGACTTTATTATGTCTTTTAAGCATATCACTTGTTTGTAATCAAGATATCAAATATCTTGCTTTATAAGCTTTTTCATAAATATATTTGACATTAAATCAATCTCTTTAAACGTCTAGTATATTGTACTAAGTGCATATTTGATCTTTTGTTTTTTATACAAGGTGATTTATTACAAAAGAAAGCTGTTCTACACTCTAAAAAAGAAAGACAAAATTTACACTCATCCGTACCGGAGTTCTGATTTTGCCGATACTGGTACTGGAACTTTACCTATATCGATTCCGGGATTTTACTATATTTAGTAAAATCCTGGTTAGAATGACTGACAATCTTGTCTTGTTCTTTCACAGTGTAGTAGTCTAAAACCTGTTGACCATTTTAATTTCATTACTTTCCTCAAGCTGTATTTAATACAGGGTTATTCAGAATTGTTAAAGCTTAATTTTCTCACACTAAAACAAAAAATATACGCAGTCGTTTAGGAGCAGATTAAAACATACTCCTAAAATTAGTACGCCACTGGCTAGAAATTATTAAACAGAGATGTTGCCAAATTTATTACTTTCGTTTATGAAGATTTATTTCTACTTCAAAAACTGAAGAAACATTCTGACAGAATTATTCTGCTGTTAATATTCTCTCATTAATTAATTATAAAAAAACAAAGGGTTACTTTTTTATGACTTTAGAAATCGCGCGTTTTGCATAAAAAATTAAATGAAATTAATATTCTGATATAAAATATTTTTTTCAAAAATGTTACTGGTTAGGTACTACTACTACTAAAAAAATATTTAAAACAACGATACATTTATTTGTCCATGATTGTACATTATCCAAAAAAAAACTATTAAATTTTTAAGATATTAGCTTTTTTAACTCGCTTTAAAACTGTTAGTCCTCACATCACCTTTTATTACAAGTAATTTTAATTACACCCTATTACATTAAATTTTTATAATCAAAAACCCTTATGCTGTGATTTTGTCAAAATTCAGCATGGGAATGTCATTTTAATGGCAATTGTGACAAATCTACTCGCCATAAACACCTTTTATCGGTAGAAAACCGAATACATATCGCGCAGGCGCGAGCTACTGATTTGAAGCTATTGAAATTCTGAACAACGTCAGCCGTAAATAGCTCCATGTTCGCAACATGTTTACCAACCCTCGTGGATTTTTTTACATTATAATGTCTTTTTGGAATTAATAATGTTTTGGTAAAGTGATGAATTTGAACCAATCAACTATTTTGTGTCTTTTCGAGTTAAAAGGATAAAATTGATTATTTGTTTTGATTTGTTCCAGGATATAAGTTGAATCTTGAAGTGAACGTGATTTTTTTGTATTTAT
Source organism: Brachypterus glaber (assembly GCA_958510825.1). Taxonomy (NCBI): domain Eukaryota; kingdom Metazoa; phylum Arthropoda; class Insecta; order Coleoptera; family Kateretidae; genus Brachypterus; species Brachypterus glaber. Next base: position 9,564,833 of record OY294054.1, read on the forward strand.
CATAATAAAACAATGATTGAGTGTTACATCAGCTCTAAAATCACAAAAAGTAAACTGTTTTTCAACCGTGGTAAATTCGGCAACCTGGCAAGAGACTTGCTTTAAGCAAGACAGAAAATCTGGAAAGCGAGATAGAAAATCTGGAAAGCGAGATAGCAAAGCAAGTTAACACCACAACCTCACGAGAAGCTCGGATAAGGTTTTTTTTAATAAAATTTTTGATTTTTTTTTAATTCTTTTTAATTCTTGAAATCAATTTCGGGAACCTTCAGGTGTTCTTGTTTTTTTATGACCCTATTTCTGAATAACCCTGTATATGTCTTAAAGTCCATTTAAATTAACTATTTTCAAATTGCTAGCTTCTGGATCCGGTTCATTTGGGTTCTAGAAGCTCAAAAATCTGGGGAAATAAGGTATCCTGAAAATCTATTTTAAACTTTTCGAGTCATACACATTACACTTATTACATTCTGATAAAGCTATTCTCATGGTTATACAGAATTATTTTGTGGCCAAGTCTTTAAAAAGTGCCTTTGACATATGTCATGTTCTAAATTTTAAAGAAATGAGAATTTATTCATATTTATAAAACTTTTTGATTAAATGAAAATTTAATTGACAGATGAGCTTTTTTTCAGACGACAGTTGGAAATAGTTATTTATGGTACTAGTGGGTAAAGTAAGATATTGCCCATGAGAAAATTAACCTGCGAGGCGTCAGCCAAGCAGGTTAATTTTCGAGAGGGCAATATCGGTTTACCCATGAGTGCCATACAAGGTTTTATCCAATAAATAGCTTAGGAATCAATATTTTTATTAAAAATTTTAATGAAATTTACAAGAAAATAATTTGACAAGTGACAGTTGAGTGGGTAAAATAAATAATTCCACTCAATAAAGTAAAAGCCACGCGGGGGTTATTATTGAATTTATCTATTTAAAATAAAGCTGGTAATTGTATTATTATCTGTATGTATTGGATAAATGTAGTTTATTTGTTTAAGTTTAGTTGGTAAATGTTGGTACGTCCCTGTGTGAGCATAGTTTTTTTCTGTGTAGCTTTAATTCCAATTGTTAGTCGAAACATTAACAAAAAAATTACAAAATTTATGGATCTTTAAATCATATTACCAAATTTATGACCACTTCTGTGTATAACACATTTCGAAATTAAATATTTCAAAAACAGTTGTTATAATTCTGTTATTTGCGTATTTCATTTAAAACTAGTATAGGTTATTTCCGGAAGAGCGGAAGTGATAAATTGGATCTGACTCGCCCATAAAGTAGTACATAAATTATCATGAAACTTCGCTCTAAGAATTATGCTTCTAGTTTTTTATACAAATAAAACTTCTAACAACCCTAAAAAATACAAACTTTTTGATTAAAAACGCACAAAAATTCCTATTTACAAAATGCCGCTGTACTGGGAAAAAGTAGATAAAACGTAGAAAAAAATTATATTGAATATGTTTAGAGATAATATTACATCTCGAATGTGTACTCTAAAGTCGGTTACACAGAAAGAAAAGATGACGAAAAACAAGTAAGTAATATTCAAATCAAGGGCTTAAAAGTTAGTGTATCCGGAAGCATGTTAAATACTTAAATCAAATGTTTTGCTTGATTAAAAAAGGTTAAGAGTTAAATTTCGTAAAAGTGCTTGGTTTGAATGATAAACTTTCTTGTATCGAGATTCAGATACTTCTACTGAGTATTTAAAATACTAAAAAAATGAAAAATAGTGCTTATACTAATTTCTTGGAAGCAAGTACTGATTAAACTAGAAAAAAATATTGTTTTTTTTTTAATTAGTTAAGTATGTTACTGGAATGTAAAAAGCCAAGATTGTGAGCTGGGCTACATTTGCCTCCGCCGACTGGCGGAGTTTAAACTTTTTCAGGGACCTCAAAACCCTTTATATATTTTTTTTAATAAAAATATTGTAAAGTTTACAAAGATGTAACTTTAACGTTGTTTTTTTTTATTTACGAATAATTTAAAGAGAATATAATACTATCACTTATATTACCGCTGATAATAGCTGAGCAAGATTTCTTACTATGCGGTATTCTCCCATCTTTCTCTACAATGTACAATATTAAATGAAAACAACCCAGCAAGTCCATTTAATTTTCAAAGCAACAAACAACTTTTAGCATGAAAACTTAAATGTCTTTATGAAGTTTACCCTTGTTGTCTTTAAGAGAAATAAAATTAAAGTTAGGCTCTTGATAAATATTAAAACTTATAAGCAAATTAAGTTATCGATAAATTCTCGAGCTAAAAGACAAACTTAACTAGCTTTGACCCAAATAACGGCTGTGCCAATTCTATATCTACACAAAGAAAACGGTAAAATTGATTTTTTCTATTTTTCAGCCAAATTATTCATCGGACGATAAACGTGGTTATGAGCAAACTTGTAGCTCTTGAAATTCTCTATAAGCTTCATATATAATAAATTTTTATACTTTGGTGCGGTTTGCTCATAAACACGTTTATCCTCCAATGAATAATTTGGATGAAAAATCGGAAAAAAAATTCACCCACAGCATGGCCATTTTTGAATATTTATAACTCGATTGTTATTAATCTATTAAAAAACGGATCTAAACAAAACTTGTTGGAAATTTGTTCCTTGAAAAGATTCGTTATATAAATTTTTATCGTAAGGTGTTAAGCGAGATAACCGCACTCACCCCTAAAATTCAAGATATCAGACGGCAAATCACCCGGTGAAAAACTAAGGTGTTCTGTTACTATCCACTACTACCCTTTAAAAAATAAGCCCGTGTACATTTAATGCAATTTAACATAGGAATTTCTCGCTATTTAACTGAACTATGCCCTGTTAAGCAAAGAAGTCGCATCTGCAAAATATCACTTTTGAGAAATCGCTTATTTCATAAAATTGCATATCGCCCTATAAATTTCGAAAAATCGTATCTGCAACAAAATATTTTCGGTTCCTTGCACTAATTACCTCTGACTGGTAACATATACAAACTCCAATTAACTACTTAACTTAGTTTATAAGCGAATTTCCAGTACCCGCTTAGGCGTTGCGTCAACTCTAGCGTTGACCCGAGGTTTTAAATATTTACATTTTTATTTCTTTTCATCTTGATTTTTTTTAATGATTTCATTTAAATGAGTAAAGTGTGAAAAAAAGTTATCGATAAATAAAAATTAAAAACTTTCGTATTCTTAAAAGATAAAAATCGAATATCGGTTATTTCTTTGAAAACCAACCAATATATATACATATGTATAGTTAATATGTATAGTCAATATTGTTGTGTGTAACAAATTAGTCGTCAAATGTTTCGATTTAGTGACCTTTATAAAAATTTCCCTCATAATTCGGCAAAATTATTCCGTAAGCCTATGTTTCTGTTTATTTTCAACGTTGATGAGTCATAACTGAGTTCACGCTGGCTACAATTTATAAGTTTCGCTATATTCGAGTAATAAAAAGCGATAGTTTGATTATAATTTTTATATGTTTAGTTTAATGTGCCACCCAAATGTTAGACTTTTGGTTTGGACTTTTTGAATTTTTGCACATGACTGCTAAACAAGTTTTGTCCGTGTAGTTTTGACCTAAATATCGGCTGTGCCAACTCTGATAACTAAGCCTTTGCAAATGATTAACCCTTAATCTTTAAAATTAAAGGGCATTAACATTATGTCGACGACTTAAACGTCATACTTAATTAAAAAGTTGACTTTATAATTTAGTTTTTATTGCAATAGAAAATCTTGCTGCCAACAAAACAATATTTTTTCCTATAATTTATTTTATACAAAAAATAACCTGAAAAATAACGCAAATTTTTAACAAAAATGAAAGAAACTAAAAAAATACAAAAAATACATCAAATAAGGGAAAAAAAATAAAAAATACTTATTTTTAACGTTTCCACTGTTAAATTAACTCTTGTAAAAAATACCTGAAAATCCAGTAGTTTTTCATTAATTACCACACTGAAAAAAAAAGTAGTTCTGGTTGGGGGGCACCAGATCAATATTTAACTACAGACCAATTAATTTTTCTGAATGCTGGAACCAGAAATCTGGTAAGAGCATCAACACAACTTGTTCTGGTTACCAGAAACAAAACCTACATTTATGGATCTGGTAAGCACAATAATGTGTCTTTTGCTCTTACCAGATTTCTGGTTCAAGTAACCAGAAAAATAGTTGTTCTGTATTGATATGTTTTTCCTGGTCAAATATTTTTTCTGTGCAGTACACTGTAACAAGGGTTTGTTGATTTACATTGTTTATAATGTAATATTACAGTATTTTAGAAGGTAATTTTTAATTTTATTCAACACAAATTACTATATTTTTAAAGTAAGTACACATTTAAAATTTAAAATTTCTACAGCCTTTAATAATGCGGAAAACAGGGTATGAAGTGTATGAATTTTGGTACAATTTGCGTTACGTAATACTTGAACGTTCCCTTGTCAAAATTTTCCGTCAGGGGATTTTTTTTTGAAAATTTTTGAAAACTCTTAATATTTAGTTGGGAAATTTTTGACCTACCCCTCCTCAAAATTTCACGCGCCACCCCAGACCATACAATACATGGGTCCGAAACGTCTCACCTAGTGTATAATCCTTGACACAGTTTTTGTAATTTTTACTGAAAATTTATCTCTGTGTAGAAGTGTCATTGTACTACATTTTTTTTTATTAAAGGGTATAACATATCAAAGGGTACAAAAAGTGGCCCCTATATCCGGCCTTTATTTAAAAACATTTTTTTATTTATATGAATATATTTATTATTTAATTTTTTATTTTTATTGTTTATTTAGGTAATTATCAATTACAAGTGAAATTCATTGAAAGCATCAATTCAAAATTTAAATGAATTTTTACACAATTGTTTTTAAAGATCAAACGTAAAAAATAATAATAAAGCTTTTATCTCGGCTTTTATGTTTTACTTTGAGTTAAACTGTAAGTTTTATTTTTGCATAACTGTGTATAACTATGCCTTAAGGTAGGGAGTTGGCACGAGGCGGCGCTCTGCCCACCTGTGTCGGCCACATCGCTATCAGTCTCGTGTACAAAGCTGTGGATGTAGTATGTCAATTTTTTGCCTGTTTTTACGATATTCTGCAATAGAGGATACTTCTGCCGAAGTATTTCTTTAATTAAGAATGGCCCAGAAGAAAATAAAGGATAAGTAAATAATAGTAAATAATTATTTTATTTTATTTCATTTACTTATCCTTTATTTTCTTCCTTTTAATTTTTCTATACTTTTATTATTTTACCGTCATGTTGGTTTTACGCCCTACTGTAAATAGCGCTTAACGCTATAATTTGTTATTTTACCGACACGTCTTACTGTAAACAGCGCTTAACATATAACCTCAAAATTTTAATGTAACGTTTGTTTTCCCGTATTGTGTTATTTTTATTTAAATTAATGGTTATTATTAATAAGATGATTACATTTAAATCATCTTTGTGTACTGGTGTTTATTTGTTTTGGGTTTAAACCCTTTTAGATAGGTAAGCTCAATTTTCACAAATTTTCCACTTTTTATATTTTTTTGTAGTTTTTCTTATTATTTATGCTTCTTTTATACTTTTTATAGATGTTATATTCCCGAAGATGGTTTTTTAAAAACCGAAATGCATCGCATTTATTTTAATAAATGATCAGAAATTAAGGCATCTCTTATTTATTTCATCATAGATATACTGGTGTTGCGTTGTTGTAGAGTAGGGACATACGTCTTGCTGTCACTTCTAATCAGTGCTAAAATTATGCTACGATCATAAACGAAAGAACAGCTACCTTATCCCCGAGGTATGGTCATACCCATAAATCGGGCGATTTTTATTATAAGTCATCTTTTGTTATGTTTTTTAGCTTTTTTTATGGATACACTGGCGTTGCTCTGTTCTAGACCCCCTCTAGCCGTTTTGCGGTACACCGCGGTGGCTTCTTATCAGTGTTTAATTGATGCTACGGTCATGAACGAAAAACAGCTCGCTTATCCCCGACGTATGGTCATAACTATTCAATAAGTAAAGTTGCTTGGGGTTCCATACCCATGTACACAAATATATTATACTGAGACTCAGTGTATAAAAATTCCCGTGAATCAAAAATTAATTCAAGTTAATTCTTGACAAAGTGCGTCGTGACTTATTGCGTTTTGGAGAATTAGAAGAAAAAATATTAATGTCTTGAAAAATATCACTACTATTTCCAACTTATTATACTATTCAAAGCGCCTGCGCTAGAATAATATACGCTAGTTTCGAATTTTCAAAAAAAATTCAAAAATCGCCCTAGACAAAAAATTCTCGGATTCGTTTCATGAAAAAATAAGGAACTTTTTTTTTAAGTCCGTCCGTCTGTCCGTCTGACGTCACGATTTTTGTTAACACGATAACTCAAGAACGAATAATCCGATCGACTTGAAATTTTCAGCAAAATTCAAGTTCTACGAGGGGAAGATCCCTATTATTTTTGAAAGCAATCCCCCAAAAACAAAAAAGTTATGGGGGTTAAATTTAAAAAAAATCGAAAAAAACTGAAAGAAAACTCCGATAAACGTAACTTTTTCAGGAAAAATTACTTTAATTATAAGGATCAATTCTACCAATTTTGAAATTATGCCCCCGAAAACAAAAAAGTTATAAGGGTTAAACTTAAAAAAAAATTAAAAAAATATAAATTGTTTTTTTTTGTTTTTCGCAAAAAAATTAAAATTTAGAGTTTTTTTTAATTTTTTTTTAATTTTTTTTATTTTTTCGTTTTTGCTTGGTTTGGACTTTTTGAAAAAAAAAATTGAAAAACATTTTTTTTATTTATAGTTTTTCAAAAAAAATTATTTTTTAAGTTTAGGAAAATGCACTATACAATTTACTGTGAATAATATATGAGGGAATGCGTAACATTACATGTCTTCAAGGCTTGTTTTTAGTATTATATAAAATAGTTTCAGCCTGTATATATGTAAATTATTTTCTCGATTATTTTAAATTAATTGAAAGTGTAAATGTATGATAATTTATTTTGAATATTACAATCAATATCGAAAAATTAAAATACAATTGGTATTAATTTACAAAATACTACTTTATCATCATCATCAATAGCTAAAACTGGAACAAAAGTTATGATCCTTTATAAAATTTAGTCATAGTCTATGACTAATTTTTTTTACGATTCACTCACCACAGTAATGAGGAGAATCCAGCGCATGCGCACTGATTCTGTTTTGACGTATGCCTAAAATTATTTTAAGGTTATAAAACATTCTTTTGCAGAATTTTACAAAAATATCTACTTTTTTTATGCATATTGTTACACCAGGCAAGCATTTATTTTTTAATTAGCTAAAGCTAAATTATTTAGCCTAGATATAATCCTATTTGATTCTTAAAATATATCGCCTTCTAAATTCTGAAATATCGTATCTGAAAAATGCCTCCCATTAAAAAAAAAACACCAAACCAACAAACTACCAAACCAAACCATTATTAATGTTAACCAACGCCTCCCATTAAAAAAAAAACACCAAACCAAACCATTGTTAACGTAAACCAACGCCTCCCATTAAAAAAAAACACCAAACCAGCAAACTACCAAACCAAACCATTGTTAACGTAAACCAATGCCCCCATTAAAAAAATCAAAGAGAAATTCTTGAGTATTTTAATAATATTTTGCTATATATTCTAACAAAAAAAACTAGTGTACTGGTAGTAGTAGTTTGGTAGTTTGCTGGTTTGGTGTTTTTTTTTTAAATGGGAGGCGTTGATTTACGTTAACAATGGTTTGGTTTGGTAGTTTGCTGGTTTGGTGTGTTTTTTTTTTATGGGAGGCGTTGGTTTACGTTAACAATGGTTTGGTTTGGTAGTTTGCTGGTTTGGTGTTTTTTTTTTTTATGGAAGGCCTTGGTTTACGTTAATAATGGTTTGGTAGTTTGCTGGTTTGGTGTTTTTTTTTAATTGGAGGCATTTTTCAGATACAGATATATTTTAGGTCAAATAGGATATTTAGGCTAAATAATTTAGCTTTAGCTAATTAAAAAATAACTGCTCGCCTGGTGTAACAATATGCATAAGAAAAAAGTAGATATTTTTGTAAAATTCTGCAAAAGAATGTTACATAAGCTTAAAATAATTTTTGGCATACGTTAAAACAAAAATAAGAAAATCAGTGCGCATGCGCTGGATTCTCCTCATTACTGCGGTGAGTGAATCGAATTTTTTATGACTCACTCAGGTGTACCAATTAAAAATAAACTGTCATAAAAAGCCACCCCCCAATCATTCTCGAGTTGGGAAAATTCACTGTCCAGTTAGAAAAATGAGTGGCAAATTTCGGAAATTTATGGGAATTTTCGGTAAATTGGTAGAAAGTTGGAAAAATTGGAGGAATAAGTTGGGTATTTTTTCAGAGTTATAAAGGTTGGGAATTTTAGGAAGTGGAGTTGGGAAATCGGATGATACAGTTGGGAATTGTATCAGGGACAGTCGCCGTTCTAGGGACGCCAAGTTTTGACAGAAAACCGTCAGGGAGAAAGCTTTTTTTTTGGTAGGGTGCCAAGTTTTGGTAGTAGAAACCGTCAGGGACAAACCTTTTTTTCTTGAGGGTATTTTTTTGGGTGCCATTTTTTTTGTAGGGGCGCCAAGTTTTGTAGAAACCGTCAGGGAGACAAAGCTTTTTTCTTGAGGGTATATTTTTTTTTGGTTTTGGTGCGATTTTTTCGTAGGGGTGCCAAGTTTGGTAGAAACCGTCAGAGACAAAGCTTTTTTTCTTGTTTTTGAGGCTGAGGACCTTGTTTTTTTAGTCTTTAGTAATCAAAACTTTTTTTCTTAGTTGGAAAATTTCTCAATCAGAAGTTGGGAAATTTTTGCTCAACCCAGCCCCCCCTCCTCCCAATAAAATCGATTCGGAGCACCCCATTTAAAAGAATAACCATGTATACTTTATTAATTTTTAGACAAAAATAAAAATATATGAATAAAAGTATATATTTGTTTTAAAATCGCGTGAAAAAGTTTGACGGGGTTTTAAAATTAGTGCGTGACAAAGTGTGACGGGGTTTTAAAATTAGTGTGACATCATTTATGGATGACTTCTTAGACTCCATTATCGCTATTTATGCTAACTTAACGTACACAACCAATTATAAATAAAATATCTGTATAAACTTGGTTAAATTTAACACCATTTAAACTTTTTAAGTGCTTCCATAAGTTTACCCAGGTTTATTAAATTTTTAACGTGTACGAAAATTTATGATCTCTAATCTAGTATCAGCCCTCTAGAAATTCTTAAAATTTTTACTGAGACATTATAAGTACACACGGAGAAATGATTACTTAAAACCAGTTGTGACGATATACACGGTGTTTGCAATCCATTGGTACATAATAAAGGGGGTGACTACACATCACAAAACATGAAAAACCAACCAACGAATATATGTCCGAAAATAAGCCCTAGGGGAGCTACGGCCCTTCGAAGATGAACATGTTAAATGGGGAACAAAAAAAGCACTAATCAAATTTTAATGCTGCGGGGCGGGCGATTCCTCTTTTAAAACTAAGCAAAAAAGTATTCTTCACCGAAACACCTAAATTTAATATTAAATGAGTAATAACCTTTCAAAAAGTAACATTTTTGGTAGCATAAAATCTTATTTCCTCTTAATTGCATTTTTTTTGAAAACGGTTGCTTCTACAGTGTTACATTTTACATTTTTTATGTATTTTTACCCAAGGAATCTATATTTTTTACAAAAATAAAAAAATACACATAAAAAAGTTTGAGGCAAAAATGTATTAAGTCTAATACATTTTTCCGTCTGGGGACGCCCCTGGATGGATTTAAAAGTATTAATAAACATAAACTAATTGCCCTTATTAATACTAGTATACAACAAAACCTCGTCACTCTAGCTCAAAGGGTACCAAAGTTATTAATTAAAAACTTTATTTATAGTATAATTTTAAAGGGCTGTAACTCAGGATTCGTTTTTGCACCTATTTTTCCATGATTGTTTATCATATTTTGTGATGTAGAATAACCCCCTTTATTATGTACCCAAGGACTGCAAACACCGCGTATAATGATTTTTCCTGGCAAAGTTTTAAGTTAAACTTTATTAAATGGCGATTTCTCCCGTTAGATTAGACAGGGACAAAAGTTCTACCCAAAAAGGATAGGAGACATACATACACTCCCACTTCCACCCAACCAAACAAATTCTGTATTTGTTCTTTGTTGAACAAATACAATATTTACTTGGCTGGGCGAAAAGTGTAACTATAATATTTTTATTAAAGAAATTACTGGCGCCATCTAAATTTTAGTAGAATTATCTTATTCTACAGATTCACATTAGCTATGTTCGTTCGTGCCGCTCAGTGCTACACTTTCCGGCCAACCAAATAAATACTGTATTTGTTGTATGAAAAACAAATAGTATTTATTTGGTTGGCTGGAAAGTGTAGCACAAATGAGATAGAGATAGGGTGGACGTCTTTTGTTTCATAATTCTAGTTGTAAAGAGCTCCATTGTATTGAGATATTTCTAATTTTTAAGTGGCGTACCCTGTAACTATTTTGTTTTTATATGCTTTTGGTATGTTTAACTATTTTAATGAAGGGAAATTTTCGTGGAAAAATAACGTTAATAGCACGTTTTCTTCAATTTTTTCGTTTCCCTTATAACTTTTTTGTTTTTGGGGGATTTTTTTTTTATTTCGTGTGAATTTTTTTTATAAAAGTAAGTTTTTCTTAAAAAATCAAGTTCATCGGAGATTTTCTTCCACTATTTTCGATTTTTTTTTAAATATTTAGCCCCCCCATACCGTCTTATTTTTGGAGGGATCCTCTCCAATTTTAATAGACTCCTTACCAAAATAATTTATTCCGGAAATTTAAAGTCGATCGGATTATTCTTTCCTAAATTAACGTGACTGTATGTCCGTATACGGAAGGACAGACGGACAGAGGGACAAAGGGACAGAGGGACATACATTTTAAAGTCAAACGGTTTTCTTACAGTGTATAGTAATTTAAAACGTTTTCATTGGTATCATTTCTAATCTGGCATCAGCCCTTTGGAAATCCTTAAAATTTTAATTGTGACATTATTAGCATGCGAGGCTAATCACCCCGTATAATAAATTAATGAAATATTAATGAAGTATAAGAGAACATAATTAATGTTTCGCAAAATATGGCGTTTTAAGTGATGAAGATATCACAGAGGGTGAATTTCCGTGGTGTAAAGGCAAAACAGAATATTTTATGCACAAATTCAAATCTAAATCCAGCTTATTAATAAATCAAATTAAAATTTCATTGCTGCCGAAAAAAAAATAGTATGCTTTCCCCTATAGTTCAAATAATAATAATAATAATAATAATAATAGGTATTTTTTATAAAAAAATATGAGATGAATTAAAAAATCAATAAAAAATAAAAATTAAAATAAGAAAAATATAAAAAAGATGTTACACTGCAAAGTTTGTTTTAAGCAATGTTTTATCTTAAAGTCTTACCTTTAAAACTTAATTAACTAGAATAAGGTTTATTAAATAAGATCGAATTGAAAAAAGTCCAATAAACATTAAGTTTTCAGAAATCAATATACAGTGAAGTCCAAAAGTCACTCCCCTTCCTCTTAACTTTTAAACGAATTAAGATATTGTCCTCAATATTGGAACACGTAAATAAGACAACTTAAGATATCTTTTGGCATGTATATATTTTCTGTATTTAATATTTTTAGTTTTTAAAATGAGAACAGGAGGGCAAAGAAGGGATTTTTTGAAATAGATTGAGAACTTTTTTTTTTTTGAATGGTTGAAAATGAAAATTTTCGTCAAATTTTCTTTAAAAAAATCAAACAGTTTTTAAAAAATTATTCAATTTATGATGCAAAAACCTAAATTATACTTAACATAACCTATAACTAATTATACTAACTTTAACTTATAAGTAATTATACTAACTTTAAATTACAAATAAAAATTTACAAAAAAAAGTCCAAATCTGAACCTTAAAAATAATGTTTAAAAAATTAAAAAGATATATGGTCGAATAAAGAATTTAATTTGCTTTAAAATAATGTTCACACGACCCCTCTTTCCATTTAGAAAACTTGCTATTCCCACTGCCCAGATTTTTAAAGCTAAAAATATCAAATATATGCCAAAAGATAGAATAAGTTGTATTATTTTAGTATTTTAAATTTGAAGTTGATATCTCAATTCGTTTAGAAGTTAAGACGTTTGGACCGCACTGTATAGAAACATTTTTATATTCGAAATGATTGTTTTTCGACATTCAATTAAACCAGTTCTCGTTAATTGAATTTTGAAAGAAATGATTTCAAAAATAAAAATGTATGTAGGATTCTAGGGGCGTCCCTTATAAAAAATATATGTGACCCTGCACCATGAAATCCACCTAATGAGCCAATCTTTTGATTCTGGTGTACTTCCTGATCAGTGGAAATCAGCAACGGTCAAACCCATATATAAAAAAGGCGATAAATTAAACCCAATCAACTACTGGTCTCGTTAGTAGCTAAAGTTATGGAATCTATCGTTTGGACGATGCAATGCTTCCGTTTTTAATTGAAAACAACGTTATTCCTACCCAACAGCACGGTTTTGTTCCCAAGAAATCTGTGATCAGCAATTTGCTAAATTGTATCTGCGACTGGACAACTGAATTGGACAGTAACAACCCCATTGATGTCATATAACTGGACTTCGAAAAGGCTTTCGACAAAGTACCCAAAAAAAGACTACTTTACAAGATAAAACACAATGGGATCCGTGGTAAACTTCTGGACTTCGTTAATGCCTTTTTGTCTTCCAGAAAATTCAGGGTACTTATTGGGGATGTATTTAGCAACTACAAAGACGTACTTAGCGGGTTTACCCAAGGATCCGTGCTTGGGCCCCTTCTTTTCTTAATATATATAGCCGACATTGTAAGCCATGTCGAGTCAACCAGCTCACAGTACGCCGATGACATGAAGTTTTATGCCAATCTATACATATATCATGATCAACTCCAACGTGACTTAAATAACGTCTTTGAGTGGAGCAAATCGTGGCTTCTTCCTTTAAATATATCCAAATGTTGCGTACTTCACATTGGTAAGAATAACCCCCGGTACAACTATACAATAAACAATTCTCAACTTATGGTTACTGAATCACAAGAGGATCTTGGTGTCACAATAAACTCAAATCTCTCGTGGTCCGAACACATATCTAAGATCGTGAAAAAAGCGAACTCTACCTCATTTCTTTTAAATAAAACGTTTATAAATAAAGACATACGAGTGCGGTCAAGACTGTTTAAAACTTTTGTCCGCCCTATTTTAGAATTCGCGAACTCAGTTTGGTTTCCTGTGTTAGTGCGTGACAAGACAGCGCTCGAAGACGTCCAGCGGAGATTCACCCGATATTCATATGGACAAAATCGCCCTTCGTATGAACACCGCCTAAGACTCTATAAGCTTCCATCAATAAACGATCGTTATTTGCGGGGCGATATGATCTGCACCTTCAACTCAATTAATATTCAGTCCTCTTTAACCCACCTGTTCAAACTAGCAGAGGATGATCGACTTCGTGGCCACTCCAAGAAGCTAAAGAGACCTACCTTTAGAACCACGTACAAAGAATTCACCCTGCCTGTCCGTGTGTTCCACAAATGGAACTCACTTCCTGAAGAAGTTGTGTCTGCCAGTAACTCCAACATTTTTAAAATCAGATATGATAATTTCGTATTGTAAAATTAGGTCAAATGAGTATTATAGGTTTTAAACCTTCACTCATATTTTTTCGTAATAATAATAATAATAATAATAATAGTTTGTCAAATTTACGTATTTCACCTTTTTTCGGATTCTCATCTAAAAAAGCAAAAGTAAAACTTTAAACGCGTTTTCTGGATTAAAGGTAAGTGATAAGCAAAGCGTTGCGGTCAATTTCGTAACAGTTCCAACTTTGCCACAGTTTCGATAACATCTCTCAAAATTTTTAGTGAAAGTGAAAAGTGTTTTAGTGATGGAATCTTTTATTCAAGGTATGTTTATTATATTTATGTAAAAAATACATACACATATAAATTATGTAACTGAAAATACTGTTGATTTTTTTTTTAAATTTCTTTAATCTCTAATTTTCAAAGACCACAACTTTTGATCTAGACCTGCCTTTAGGCTATTTTTTTTATGTAATGCCCTATATTCACGTTTAATTACCAATAATCATTTTGACCCGAAAGTGCCCGAAACTAAAATTATGTGTTTTTTTTTTAGAACAAGTCGTCACCGATTCTTCGGAAATTGATTATGATGACGAGTCATCATCGGATGATTTTTAGTTTTAATTGTTATGTTTTTGGACTAATAACACCGGCACACAAAAAAAAATTGTCTATACACCGGGCGCCACCTATCTACGGGCATGTTTTTCGACCCGCTGAATACGAATTTCAAGTCAGTTTAGGCCGTCCAGCCTTCAATTTCAATTTTTAATTTTGTTGGACTTTTTTATAAGGGTTTTCTTCAAAATTTATTTAAAAAAATTAAACAGTTTTTGATATTTTATATGATATAAATAACAAAAAATATCTTTAAAGATCGTAATTTTTGGTAAAAAATTGAAATATTAAAACCTTAAAAAAATTAAAAAATTAAAAAATATATGGTCGAATAGAGCATTTTTATTTGCCTTACCATTACAAAAAGCCCCCTTTGCTTCCCTGACCACATTTTAAAAACTACAAATATCGAATATACGCCAGAAGATAGTTTAAGTTGTCTTATTTTAAGTTTTCCATGGATATCTCAACTGGTTCAAAAGTGAAGAGAGGGAGAGGGGTGAATTTTGGACCACAGTATATTGCTTGCCCCTTTTTTCACACAAAGCAAAGGTATGATTGTCTATCTCAAGTATATTCGCAAACATTTGAGGTTGAAATGACTACTAGATACATACGTATTTACTTGTAGATCAATTTTCAATTTTAAACTTAGGAGCCATTCATAAATGACGGCATGCCAAATTATTATACTATTCACAGCGCGAAGCGCTAAAATAGTATTATACGGTAGTTTCGAATTTCCCAAAATCGCCCTAAACAAAAAATTCTCGGATAAAAATGTTTTTCAAGAAAAAATAAGAAACTTTAAAAATGTCCATCCGTCCGTGCGCCTGTCCGTCCCTCCGTCCAACGTCACGTTTTTTGTGGACACGATAACTCAAGAACGAATAATCCGATCGACTCGAAATTTTTAGGAAGAATCAAGTTTTATGAAGATAAAATCCCTATTATTTTTGAAAGTAATCCCACAAAAACAAAAAAGTTATGGGGGGTTAAAATTTAACTTTAAATTTTTTTCGCTTTTTGACAAAAGAAAAAAATTTGATTTTTTTTTTATTTCTGAGTTATTTTTTTTATTTTTTTTTATTTTTTTCGTATTTCAAAAAAACAAAAATTATTTAAAAAAAAAGTTTTTTATGATTTATTTTTTCAATATTTTTTTGTCGCGAAAAAAAAACCCAAATAACGAAAAACGAAAATTGTTAAAAAAAATATTTTTTTTTTGTAATTTTGGTTATTTTAAAATATTATTTTTTTTCTCAGTAGGTACTTTAATCATATCATGGTCCATTTTTGCCTGGAAAGTCACCTATTTCGCACGAATCGTAAACCCGAATCAATCAAGTGTATCTCAATATAACATAAGTGTCGCAAGCAGTATCTTTGTACTCTTGGGTTTATTACCGATTCAAACTGAAACAGAACTGAAGTCTGGCTTAGATACACGAAAAGACTATTGTACTTAAATAATTCTATTCATTTTACCTAATTCAAGTATTTATTTTTCTTTGTGTGAATGAACACAATGCGGTATTTTTCTCAACTATGTATGTAAGTTATTTCAGAAATAAACAAGAATATATAAAAAAAAGTAAAGGGTTTTGAAAGAAAACTTTTCATTATTAATGATATTCTTAATTAAAAAAAAAAGGTTTTTAAGAAATGAGAAGAGATAGACTTTTTCTGATTTTAAACTTAAATTCAATGAGGAGAAATCTCTCGAACTCAACTCTTTTCAGCTTTGACTTCAAACTCTTTTAATCTTGAAGTTGCTTGTAGTTAAATATAGTATTGTGCTTTGATCTGGACATCTAAATCATATTTTAATTATCTTCCAAAGACAGAGAGACAGAGAGCTAAGCTTTATCAAACGTAAAAATTTAAAATTAAGTTTTTTCCAGAAGCTCAATTTGGAAGCTTATTCCCTTATTTCTTTCCGCTCCGGGTTTATAAATTGTGGTTTTGTGGTAATGAATCAAAGATGTTTAAGTATAGAAAATAAAAGAAAAATTGAAAAGGGGAAAAAGGGACTAGAGGTGAGGCGATGGTTTCTGAATAGATGTTTAATGTGATAGATTCGAAACGATGGTGGCATTTCGTTATTCAAATCCCGTAAGTTCATCCCTGAGATCGAGAATGGAATTGTAGAATTGATCGAACCAGTGAAAGAACACTACAAGTCCGTAAGGATATGCATTGACATACGAAACTGGATGAACAAATCAACGTGTGCAACTTCCCAGACCTTAGGGGTCATGCACAAATTACGTAAACTTTTTAGGGGGAAATTTCCAGAATCTCATCCTCATGAGTAGGTTAAAATGCTTAGAAAATGTTTATTTAACACGTTAAGCGCCACCATACAAAAAAAATTCTAACGTTTTGGGCCACCAAGTAAAATCTTATTAAATATTAATGAAACAGCTATATGTTATTTTACATATATGTCTTACTTATGAGATTAAGTTATTTTATGGAAAAAAAATTGTATTCAATTAAATACAAGAAGCCCATTAGGTAAAAAAGTCATTTTTGGCCACCTAAATAAATACATGTATATAATCCTGTCGATTTCTTTCTTAACATGCAAAAGTTTGGTAGCATAAAGTTCTCCGCATGAAACAGTCTCCGACGGAAGGGGAGGTATTATGCGCGCTCTCTTCTTTCCGTCAAAAGCATTATAAGACGTGCGTGCATTAGATCATATATACATAGATATGGCATTAATGTTGATTTGTTTTATGTAGAACATATACAAAGCCAATTGTAAACAAACCACTATAGCGGTTAGGTTGCAAGGAGGTGAAGTATAACATATTTGTAAACGCATTTATGTATATGTATATATCTAATGTGCGAGTCTGCAACGGGCCTCTCACTTGCACACACATTCCTTACATATTTCGCGTAGCCACAGATCCGTGCGTCAAAGTATAAAAACAAAACTTAGTGTTTTACATTTGCTAAGTGCCCTATTTCAAACAGTGCTCTAAAGTACATTTATAAAATATTCGGTCATTTGAAGATCAAAAATATTTTTATAGATAATAAATATTTAGTTTAGTTTTTTTTATAGCTAATTAATATTTCCTTGTTTCAGCTCATGCATTTTCGGTTTTTTTGATTATTTGTCATAAAATACGTATGATTTCAAAAATAAATAACTTTGTAGGTAAAAATTATAAATATTGTTTTTCTTTATGATGAGAAAATAAATCGTTGGCAATTTTCACATTCTGGTTTCATAGGCTACGCTGCAAAGGTTTACTACACTTTTAAATGAGATTCTTAAAAATTGTCAGATACAGGTGGCTTAAAGCTTAGGCAAGTCACTTTATCATATAGGATACATGATTGGAAAAAGCCGCCTGTATCAGTTTGAATACAAATGGCGCTTAACGTGGTAAAAAGTTTCCAACATCTATTGGATCTTTTAATTTTCCATAAATTTTTATGAAAATTTTGTTTTTGAGTTTTTCCCTCCTTTAAAATCTTACGTAAGATTAGGGAAGGGGTATGAGAAAATGTCTTACGCGGCCTGACGTAATTTTTGCACGGTCTCTTATACAGTGTGTTTAAATTTCGCCTCCCCTTTAACTTATTAAATTCTCTATTTGACCATGTATTTTTAAATATATATATTTTTTTTTGCTTAAAAATTTGATTTTCTTACTTTTTTTTAGTGTGATACATCATTTTAGAGCTTATTAAATTCTCTATTTGACCATGTATTTTTAAATATTTTTTTTTTGTTTAAAAATTTGATTTTCTTACATTTTTTTAATTAATCAAGTGCTTTATTTCTGCACCTTCTGTGCGGAAGTATTAAAAAGCGAAGGAAAACATTACGATATGTTCTTTTGAACAAGTAATATGCTTGACTTAACTACATAAAGGAATAATAAAGCTGGTAAATATCAATAAATTTAACCAAAATAATTGAATTGTAGCTTTTTATAATATATATTTTTGACGTTGATACGATACAATACGAAAAAACATTGTTCCTTTCTCATTTTTTTTTGATCGATGTCCACTGCAGGAAGTCGGTGTATAGATTAAAAAAAACATACTTGGGAAGTCTTTTTGAAATCCCAAAAATTCCGCACCGTTACCCGACTTTCCCCTAACTATATTTTATTTACCTACACAGAAAAAAAGGTTATCTTGGCAGAAGATAATAAATTATCTTGGATTTATATTATCTTAAATCGAGGTAATAATCTTCTTTTAAGATCATGTACCCTCGGTTTAAGATTATCTGTGACTTTGGTTTCCTTTAATTATTCTCTTGGTAGAAAAATCCTTGTTTCAAGGATTTTTTCCTTAAATGCATGACATTTAAAATAGTAACAGAGAATCAAGAGTTATTATCTTGACTCAAAGCCCCTAGTGTCTTGCGGTAAAGAGAAGTTAGGTTTGTTTTTTTTTTGCCATCAGTTGTCTTTAAAGGTGTATCATTGTTTTTATCTGCTTTAAAATGGACGTATTTGTATCTGTTACCCTCAAAGGATGGAGATTTTCAAATTTACTTAAAAAAATCACGGGTAAGTAGCTTTAAATAATTTATACTCATAAGCGCCATTTTGCAATGGCGTTGCAACAAGTTTTTCTTCAAAAACAAGAGTTTTTTCCTACGACCACCTTTGAAACCAAATTTCACACGATTAACAGAGTAAGAGAGTATCATATTTCATAGGCGTGCGAAATGATATTATACATGTGTGGGAATTTTTTTCAAAATATTTACCATTCTATTAACCCTGGAACCTGACTGTGGGGTCAATATGATCTTGAATCAAGAGAATCATAATCTTAAATCAAGATTATAAATCTCTTCATTCAAGATTATATTATCTTAAACCAAGACTTGGTGGAAGATAATATGATCTTGGATAAAGATAATATGATCTTGAATCAAGATAATTACATTTTGGTTTAAGATAATATGATCTTAAATAAATGGTTTAAGTGGCTTTGATTTAAGGAAATGTCCTTAAATATACGACCTCAAATGCCAAGATCACGGCGGACTTGATCCAAGACAGTCATGGCGTTGAACATATCGAAAGCCATGGCGGCCTTGGTTCAAGATTGTTTTGCTTTAATTCAAGATATCCTTTTTTTCTGTGTAAAAAAATATTTTATCTATTATTTTTTATATTATTAGGTAGCTACTTTCCTTTATTCATAAAAAAAATATTTTTTTTTAAATAATTCAATCGAAACTTAAGTGTCATTTTACGACATTTAAAAAAATGACAGAGGACGCTTTATTGACTTGCTTTTCATAATAAAGTTAACTGTTAAAATAAATTTTCGTAGAGTCGTAACCCCGAAACAAAAGCTAGTTAAAGAGTTTTGTTTTGATGGATTAATATATTTTTCAGTCTTGTTTCAATTTGGTATCTAGTATTAACGCGAACATTTTTTTGTTGAAAATTTGGAGGTACGAGGAAAGCATTATTTTGTTAGCAGCAGTATTTTTTAATTCATTAACGTTAACAAGTAATGTACTATAAGCCATATCACTGATTTCACTATTGAAATGGTTTATTTCACCATATGTTTTTTTTATATAAAAAGCATTACAGCTTTAATCTGTGCTTATCGATTTATATTCGTTTGGTATTCCTGGATGTTTAGATTATTTTTCAAAAACTGACATCAAATGATGAAAAATGGATTTATTATATTGACAGCAGCTGACACAACGCAAACATTTTGATATAAGAAGACATATATTTTGCTTCGCATTGCCGTTTTATTCAGGCACTCTAAAATGCAATCAGTTGGGAGGTTCCGCGCGGAAAGAGTCCTAATTATAAACGTTATGTCAAAAATTAAAGAAGCCATGAGCTTAAAATTACAAAAACATTACCTTGAGAAAAACTGGCTTTAATTAAAAAAATGCTTCTCTTTAGTTTCTTCCTTTCTGAACTGAAAATGAAACGCAAAAATATGCAGATAAGTTTTGAGATGTTGATTATTTTTAGTGCCCAAGTTTGTATTTTTCACACACAGTATTTATGTTTTAAATGTCACACACCTTATATTATAATTATTATATTCGAATTTATTATTATAGAGTTATTAAGTTATAATATTTAACTACCAGATAGAAATGTTTTGACCAAAGTCAAAGAGCTATCGATCAAGGCCCTTTTGCCCTTCTATCCCATTAAATATAAATTCTGCGCTATGTCAATTTTACCCCGAGTTCCCATACATAAAAAATGTTTTTACTAAATAATTGTCAAAAATGTTTTCAGTGAAGTTATTGCGACTATAATCGTTTTCTAGAAGTTTTATTCGAAAGTAATAAATATAAAAATTCACATAGCAATATCTTTAAATGCTTTCAGCCTCGAAGTTTTAGGTTTGTAGGAAAATATAAAACTAAATTGGTCAGGAAAACTAAGTGAAGCACTAATTTTCCTCAAAATTTTACTGAATTTCAATAAATTACACTGGTCGACAAAAAAAACAAATCTTTCCATTTTGTCTGATATATAATTTTCGATGTACTTTTTGATGCTGAACACGAATTTGACCTCCATTTGTTAAGGTTGGTTCGGGATTCTGAAATAAATGCTACTGCTTTTTTGAAAAAAAGTTAAATATCGTTGTTTTTACCACCATACCATTTTTTACTGTGTAACGTTAGCTGGTAAAACTATGTTAATTTTTTTGAAAATTTAAGATTTTACCATTTTTCTGTAATGTTTAAAGTAAATTTGGTTAAGTGTGGTAAAATTTACTAAAAAATCTGTAAAAAATATAGGTACGTAATTTATAAATATTACAAAATTTTAAAACGACAAATGTGGACCATAATAAACACGATTCCGTATTAATTTACTTTTATATTTTTAATATATAATAGTATTGAAATACACTTTTTTTTTTGTTAAGACCTGTATTTTTTGCAGTGAACAATATTTGCCTTTTTTATTTAAGGAATAAAGCAGACCCATGCTGGAATGTAACTGACCGGGAGAATGCCCATATCTCCGGAACAATATAGTAATTCCAAAGTTTTTAGTGTCACGTGGAAATAAAATATATTAAATATTGCTGTGTATACAACTGGAGGGTACAGGGGAAAAACGATCAAAGTAACATTGCGCATAGGGTCCATTAAATAAAATCAAGAAAAATAATCAAAACTTTTTAAAACTAAACTGTAATATAAAAAATATTTCCGCGGATAACCTGCAATTTAATTACCAGCTATCGGTACCAGAATTTTTAAAAAAAATTGTAAAATTTAACTTTATTTTTTAACTGCATATATTGACCATTTCATACCGTAAAATGTAATATTACTGTAAAATTTTAATTTTACAATATATTTGAAATTCTGGTACCGAATGGTGGTAACTAAATTGCAGGTTATCCATACCGGAAACATTTTTTACAGTGTATACTTTATGTTTTAATGTTATGTTGCTTATTATTTAATTATACGTTATTTATTTACAAGTGACTTGTTTAAAGTAATATAGTAATGCTGACTTATATTTAGGATATCAAGAAGCCAATGGATACAAGTGGGGTTTTATGAGAATCGAGAAAACGAGATAAGTTTGGACTTTTTGGTTTGGACAAAATATTAAGACAAGAGAAAAAAATCAAGAGAAGACGGAAGTCACGTTGTGGGAGTCGAGACTCGTGATCAAGAGAAATATCGATTCTTGGTTATTTTATTTTACTTTTCAGAGAGCTACCAAACATTGAAAAAATGACGTGTAAAAGTTTACATGAGATAGTATTCCCATAAAAAATACATTTTTGGTATACGTATGGGCAACAAAATAACCTATTATGCGTAGGTATCGGAATTTTATGTTACAAACTATTTACTTTTTTGAAAAGAATACCGCACATTTATTATTTACATCTTATTTTACAGTATGGAATAAAAAAAATCCGCTATATAAAACGTAATTTTATTTACTATCAGATGTAAACTTTTACACGTCAAAATGTTCGTGTTTTTAGTGCACTTAAAGGATTTAAGTAGTCGTAGTCGTAGTAGTAGTAGTAGTTGTAGTAGTAGTAAATTTTTGGGTTGGCCAAAGCCGGAAAACTAGGCCATTTTATCACCCCAGGCAATCCCAGCCATTTACTAATTTGAGCTCCTTAATCCTGCCCGTTATTTCAATAAAGGTCAGGATATTGGCCCATGGGAGATCTCTTAGTTCCTGTTGATTAAGTCTTTGAGTTTCAAAGACATGCAACCTGATCCTGTCGTATCTCACACACTCGGCTAAGTAATGAGAGGATGTTTCATCTACCTCTCTGCACTCTGGGCAGGGGGTTCTCTAGAATCCGCATAGCTGCAGGTGCTTCCTTAGCTTGCAATAGTCCGTGAGGACCCCCACAAGTTGGCTGAGTGCAGTCCTTCCCTTTTCCAGCAACCAGTCGATTTCGACTTTCTTGAGCCAGCCAGGATGTCCTTGGATTGTGGCAACCGTCGACCGTTCTCCACTGTTCCTTTATTTTTTGGTATAAGCACACTTATAGAGAGTGGTATTTACCTGCTTCCTTGTAACACCCAATATAAACTATTTTGGTTCTTGCTAACTCTTCTAAGGCTTCTGCGCACTTCCTGACTAGGGGTGACCTAGTGCTGGGATTACATAATGCCTTTAGAGCAGCTTGACTGTCCGAGTAGATGTAAACATCGTGCTTATTTCCCTACAATTTTCCGCTTTCTGTATGGCATATACCTCAGCTTGAAAGACAGTGAAAAAGCGGCCAAGTGGAAAACTCTTTTGAAAGTCCAAGTTCTACACGAAGAGTCCTGCCCCAGAGCTTTGGATGCCTTCCATACGCGAGCCGTCTGTACAGAACACCAAAGCGTTTGGCGCAAATTGTACTTCTTTTTTCTCCCATTCCTCCTTTGTTGGAATCCTAAGAGAGAAGCTTCTATAGAACTTTAATCGGTCCTCTGCCTCCATCACTCTGATACTGCCAATTGGGATACCCCTTTCGAAAATATCAGCGATTTGCCGTGGTCATAGTTCACATTCCCGCCCATCCAACTACCAGAGTCCCTAAGTCTAAGAAAGCCAGCCATTATTTCCTTCTGGGAGGATTTAAGTAAGTTACACACACACACACACAAGTTAAAAAATTCAAGAATCATTGCCATTAATAAATACTTGCCTGGCCTACATTGGGGACTTTCGTGAGACAAGACAAGAAGTCAATCGTCGAGACTCTCGCTAGTCATCTAAAAATGGCCAAGACATGATTATTCTATTTCTTGTCTTGAAAATCAAGACGAGAATTTCTTGACTATCGTGAAACCCTAAACACAAGTTACTTTTAAAAATTAATGAATTCAAAATTTAGAACTGATACAGGATTCTCGACAGGATTAGTAAAAAAAAATGAAAATTTTATTGTTTTTTACATTTCTCGACAATTTCTACGTATAAAATGTGTCTGTCTGTCGGTCTTTTTGTCTGTCGGTCCCTCCGTCTGTCTCATTGTCTGCTCGTAAAAAATTGTTACTACGCTAACTCGAGAACTCTTTTAGAATTTAAATTAAAAGCAGCTAAAATTGTTTTTGGTTAAAATTTGGGGTGGAGCAAGGAGGTAAAAAGGGTGAGAACTATTTTTTATGTTCGTTTTAAACTTTTTTTTTTTTAATTTTGTTTTTAAAATCTATTTTTGTTTTTTTTTTGTATTTTTTATTTTAACACACACACAGTGCGACCTTGTTAAGTTAAGGTTTTTTGGAATGACCACACAAATTTTCTTTAGTTGTTGATAGTAGACTACCCCCTTATTACATATCACTAGTAACCTAAATCACAGCTGCTCCTTCTTGGGAGATTTTTAGGTTTTTCTCTTTTTTTAACTTTAACTTGTTTGGTATTATTACAAAAAAAATCAATTTTCTTTAATACTTTTTTACTGGATATCAGTGCCGTACCGAAAGTAAAGACAGTCTACTATCAACAACCAAAAAAAAAAAATTGGGTGGTCATTCCAAAAAGCCAAAACTCGCACTGTGCGTCATCGAGCATTTATTGGCCGAAAACTACCCGTCGGCACGATCCGAAAATTTTGAAAAAAATAGGGAATGGTGTCCCGGTAGTACTTTACATAACAGCGTAAAAATTAGTAGGTAGATCAATTTTTTATAGTTATTTTTAAACAAACAAAACAGAGAAATACCGTAATCGAGCATATGTTGGTTGAAAACTACCCCTCGCACGATCCGAAAATTTTGAAAAACATAGGGAATTATCTCCCGGTAGTACTTTACATAACAACGTAAAAATTATTTGGTAGATAGATTTGTTTATACTTATTTTTAAACAAACAAAACAGAGAAATACCTTCATCGAGCATTTGTTGGTTAAAAACTACCCCTCAGCACGATCCGAAAACTTTGAAAAAACTAGGGAATGGTTTCCCGGTATCACTTCACATAACAGCGTAAAAATTATTTGGTAGATCTATTTGTTTATATTTATTTTTTAAACAAACAAAACAGAGAAATACCGTAATCGAGCATCTGTTGGTTAAAAACTACCCCTCGCACGATCCGAAAATTTTAAAAAACATATGGAATTATCTCCCGGTAGTACTTTACATAAAAACGTAAAAATTATTTGGTAGATCAATTTATTTATACTTATTTTTAAACAAACAAAACAGAGAAACACCGTCATCGAGCATTTGTTGGTTGAAAAGTAGCCCTCAGCACGATCCCAAAATTTTGAAAATAATAGGGAATGTTTCCCGGTAGTACTTTATATCGTGCCGACGGGTAGTTTTCGGCTAATAAATGCTCGATAACGCACAGTGCGAGTTTAGGCTTTTTGGCATGCCACCCAAGACCGCCTTTACCTTCGATACGGCACTGATGGCCAGTGCCAAAGTATTAATAAAAATTAATTATTTTCTAACAATACCAAAAAAAAGTTAAAAAACAGAGAAAGCTAAAAATCTCCCAAGAAGGAGCAGCTGCGATTTAGTTGACTAGTGGTATGTAATGAGAGGGTAGTCTACTATCAACAACTAAAAGAAAATTTGTGTGTTCATTCCAAAAAACTTATCATGGTCGCACTGTGTACACCCGTTGGCTTTTAGGTGCCTCATATACATAATTAAATTGTGATAAGCAACTTGATAAACGAAGTTTATTCTTCATAAATAAGACTTATTTTACATGCACATGCATGAGGGTAAAAAATATTAGTATAACTATAGCATATCTATTGTATCTGAAGCAAGACAAATCTTGAGTCAAGATTCTTGACATGGAAAATTGGGTTTTCATTCTATTTTAAAAGGAAACGTTAAAACAACAGCACACTGAGAAACCTGTTTAAACAATTATTCTCAAAAATTTTGGAATCATAACCAAAAGGTTAGCAGTTAAGTAACACATGCGACTTTTTGGTATTTCTTCCTAAACATATATGAACTATCAAGGGCTGAACTACTCCCAAAAATTTGTGCTCATATAAAAATATAATTATAGATAATAGATAAATGTTAAATACATAGTATACACTGTATACTATACAGGGTTATTCCTTTCAATGGTACACCTCCTGTAACTTTTGAACGGAATGAGATATAAACTTTTGAATAATTATATCACACAACAAAACTATAATTCGCAATAATTTTTTAATTTTGTATTCAATAAGGCAACGCCAGGGGGCAGTGGGGGACAACATTTTAAATGGCAACGTTGGTTTGTTTGTTTGTTTAACCTCGTACTATTCTACTTAATTAAGCATCCCCTAAGTCCAAGACTTGTGTGGGCTAGTAGTAGAGGGAACCACCGGCTTATACTGACTTTCGAACCAGTTTCTAGGGAGTGTCCGTTTTACTTATCGCCTTCACCAAATTTCAATTATTAATTATTAATTTAACTGAAAAAGGCAAATCGGCGCCAGTGAGAATCGAACTCACGCTAGTAGGCTTGCTATACATACGCGCTAGCCATTACGCTATGCCTCCCATGTGATATATCATTTTAAAGAGATTTTAGCTGTACAATTGTTTATTTTTTAATTTTCTTTTTTGAAGATTTTTTTTTCTTAAAAATTATTTAAGAACATGATAAAAAGTTTGTCTTAAAACGATAATACACCTTGTAAGCATTATTTGGACCATTGTGTGCAAAATTTCCGAAATTAATTTAAAAAAAAATATTAAAATATTGAAAATTTCATCAATTTTAGAGAAAAAATAATCTTTAAAAAAATTAAAAAAATAAATACATTCTTAAAAAGAGAAATTTAAGTTCTTTAAAAAGACTAAGGATGCAATTTAAAATAATGTCCCCTACTGCCCCCCTGGCGCCGCATTGGCGAATAAATAATTGAAAAATATTGCAAATCATAGTTTTTTTGTGTGGTATACACATTCCAAATTTGAAGTTTATCTCATCCCGTTGAAAGTTACGGTGGATACCATTAAAAAGAATAACCCTGTGTATATTTGTCCGATTTTTCTCGGTGTTTCTGCAAAAAAGTAGAATTGTACTCTCTTTCCTCTGACTGTAAAACGGTGGAATAGCGGAACAAGTTTGATAGAGCAAAGAACAAGAATTCGAGGAGAAGAGTTAAAGGCGGATATAAAGCTGTCATCTTTAATACCTCCCTCTATCAAAGTAATCAAAGAAAAGTCCGTAACGTTTGACTCCTGCGACTTTAGGTACAACTAGCACCTAACATAGGCGCACATGTTTATTTATAAATTAAAAAATATATTATATATATTATACATAGGCGTACATGTTTATTTATAAATTAAAAAATATATTATATATTTTAATATCAAATTACCAAAATTTAGGTTCACTACAAAATATGTGTTTCACGGGCTCGGAGAATTTTTTCCCAATATTTTCGCTGAAACCTAATCTGATAATACAAATTTTCTAACTCTACCACCGCGGGCGCGCCTGGGCGGGAGTAAATATTTTTAAATGTTTATATTTTCGTGAAAAAATGGTATTGGGGGTTTTGAGGTCGCTGAAACTTAATCTTATAATAACTGTGAAAAAATGGGAAAGCCTTTTTAACTGTGCAGTGTATTTTTTTAACAATTCTTTTTTGTATATGTATAGGGAAAGTAATTTGATGGTAGCAGATTTTTTTTATTGTTTTAAACGAACGCAAAAGTGACAGTGTTCAATAAACCCTCTTCTCATTTCGTTCAAATATAAACATGGCGAAAGCAATTTCTCGGCAGCACCGTATAATTGTTTACATTGCTGCAATATACTTATATATCGTTCCTTGTTTAAGAAACTTTAATTGATTTAAGTTTTAATCTTGATGATTTAACTTCGTCACTCCACAGTTTAAATCTTACTCGAAAATGTTGAGTAAGGCCCAGAAACAAGATTTCGTTGAATTTAATTACTAACAACCACCCTACATAAACAGGGCGGCGTCGATGCCAAAACCTCGTATTTTGTTTCAATAAAATAAATAAAACTTTCCGCTATACAAAAGAAACAGTTGTATACTTTACAATTATTGTAATACAATATTTTACATCGGTAATTGTGTATCTTAGTTTGTTGTATCATTATAATGCATTATAATAATAATTATTATTAATAAGCCGTGAAGATATGTAATGCTACGCATTCCATTATACTATTCACAGTAAGTGGCATATTGCATTTTCCCAAATACATAAAAAAAATCAAAAAAAAAATCAAAAAAAAATTATTGACTTACCATGTGTACAATGTACCCACATGGCTTAATAAATATTATTATTAAATTTATTTAATCAATGAAATTTCGTTAATATAAAGAATTTTTCATTTTTTTTTTCATTAAGGCAACGAATTTTAACCATGGGCTTAAGATTATTGAAATATTTTTTTCGGTGTATAAGAGATTTGTGAATTAGTTAAGGAAATAAAAGAATCGGAGGAATTAAATTCCTTTTCAGAGGCATTGGTGTAAAAAATTTCAGCAATCCCGATACGCGAGAAATTTTACACTATATTCTTTTTTTTTAATTCTTTATAATTTAAGTTTAAAGCAAACCTTTTAAAATTAACGGTTGATTATGCCAGAAATGTTTGTAAATTAAATTTGAATTTAATTTTATAGATTTCTCAGAAAGTCTCTGAGCATATCTGATAAATTTTAAAGCGTTCTTTTTCTACTCAAATTGAAGCCGAAAAAAGTTAAACGTTATCTTGAACTGGTTAATTTGATTCTACTTGCCTTATATTAAACTAGGTGGCAGAAATAATAGTTTGTTCAGTTTCTCTAAAAATTGTTGGACAAAAATTGTATCTGTGCCTTACAAATAGTGGTTCGGAAGTCACTATAAGCCACCCACCACCCACAGAAGGTAGTATGCACAACGGGCATTTAGCCTGCGACGAGGCCTGCGTGCAAGTGATATTATCATGCATTACCCCTTCAATGTATCTCTTTGCCAGAAAAATTGAAGCCAAAGTAAGAATCTACTTTCCCCCTTGCTTTTGCTGCTGAACCCTCTTAAGCAAACACAAATTGCCTCAGTTATGAAATATCAAC
Organism: Brachypterus glaber; assembly: GCA_958510825.1. Taxonomy (NCBI): domain Eukaryota; kingdom Metazoa; phylum Arthropoda; class Insecta; order Coleoptera; family Kateretidae; genus Brachypterus; species Brachypterus glaber. The sequence continues at coordinate 9,593,805 of OY294054.1, forward strand.
CTGTTATTTTTTTTGGTAAATAACATATCGTTTCTTGCAAATTGTTTCTTATGATAATAGGGATGAAGATATGTCTCATCTCTAAGAAGACTGTAATACATTTTGCAGCCATGCTTAAGATCAACGAACTAATAACTCTTCTCTCTAGAATAGGCATTTCATTCGTTAAAACTGGCAAAAACGTCGGCAACATAAACATTCGTCTCTCTTACTCGCACATCTTTGTTCTAAAAGAGATAACAATACCAGTTACTGGTAATTGTTATTGTTCAGGCCTGAATAAACCTACTATTTGTTTACAAACAAACCGAGATGTTGGCGATACTTTATTTTAACGGTATTCGTATTCTAGAAAGAAGAGTTATTAGTTCGTTGCTTAAGATGTTTTCAGACTCAGACGAAAGAAGGATAGATAGACTAGTAATTTCTATTCTAGTATGCAGAGTTTATTTACGTCCAACATAGATTTGCCATATAAAATTTCCATGAGTAAGAGAGAAGTAAGACATAAATTATTTGGAGTGGCAAGGAAATATTTAATTTTTATGATTAGAACAGAGATAAGTTATTATGGAGCTCTCTACAACTAGAATTATGAAACAAAAGACGTCTACCCTATCTCTATCTTATTTGTGCTACACTTTCCAGCCAACCAAATAAATACTGTATTTGTTTTTCATACAACAAATATAGTATTTATTTGGTTGGCCGGAAAGTGTAGCAATGAGCGGAACGAACGAACATAGCTAATGTGAATCTGTAGAATAAGATAATTCTACTAAAATTTAGATGGCGCCAGTAATTTCTTTAATAGGAATAATATAGTTACACTTTTCGCCCGGCCAAGTAAATATTGTATTTGTTCTTCAAGACAGAACAAATACAAAATATGTTTGGTTGGGTGGAAGTATGTCTTCTATCCTTTTTGGGTAGAACTTTTGTCCCTGTCTAATCTAAAGGGAGAAGTCGCCATTCAAGATAAATTAATATTTCTCCTTCACAATGCTAGTCTATCCCTTCTCTCGTAGAATTTTTCAGTGAACGAATTAAATTTATAGGGTATGTTGCTCGTTAGTGAGAAAATAAGTTTTTTCTGTTCTTACTTTAAGTAAGAATATTAGGGGCTGTCCATATATTACGTAACGCAAATTGTACTAAAATTCGTACCCTTTATACCCTGTTTCTCGCGTTATTAAAGGCTGTAGAGATTTCATATTTTGGCTACCCCCACAAATAGGGGGGTAACCAAAATATAAAATCCGCGCCGATTCATGCAGGGTTGAGGACTTGGGTCACGGATTTGGCTTATTATTGTTTTATGTGTAGCCCACAGATGTTAGAGATAAACCTCCACAGGATTTTTTTCAGAAACGCCCAGAATCTATTATCATGAAACGGGCATAAAATAGGATATGCAGACAGTAGTTTTAACCGGTAAACGATAATTTTTCTACGCTTACTGCGAATAAAGTTCGAAAAAGTTGGTAAAATTCCGTTTTTGGCCATATTATTGGTTCTAGCAAATAAATTACAAAAAAGTGCTATTTTTATTTTTTTTAATCAAAAGTACACATAATTAGTAGTTGATACTAAAATTTTCAAAAAAAAAAAAATTAAAAATGGTGTTTTTGAGAAAAATGGCTTTAAAATTTTTCGCCGCTATCTTGAAAATCACAAAAAACTGTCAAAACTAATTTGATAAAAAAATATGATTTTTTTAATGGCGAAAACCGCAGATCTCTAGGTTAAATAGTTTTTGAGTTATTGCACGTCAAGGTCACATTTTCGAGAAATTCAAATTTTTTGAAAAAAATTTAAAAAATCATATTTTCGAAATGGGACATTTTAAAAAAAAATCCCGTGGAGTTTTTTCTCTAATATCTAACATAAAAAAATAATGAGCCAAATCCGCGACCCTAGCCTTCAGCCCTGCCTAAATCGGCGCGAATATCATCTACAGCCTTTAATAACGCGAGAACCGGGGTAGCAAGTGTATGAATTTGCGTTACGTAAAATATGGACAACCCCTTAGCTCAATAAAAGAACATCCTTAAAAGCTATATAAACAGATATCTATAGATATACCTATTTTAAGGTTTAGGCATTACCATTGAACGTTACAGGATGCTACAAATTAATGTGTTTTGTTACAGAAATAACCTAGAAAATAATTGAATTACTTCGTTTGAAAAAAATATAAGTCACAAACAGAAAATTTTACAGGAAACAAAAAAAACTGTTTTTATGAAATAAGTTTTCAAATATTTTATAAATGATTTTTTTATTGGATATGCGTAACATGTGAAAATACGGTATGTTTTATTACTAAGGCATTATATTAGGGATTAGGATTTAATTAGCCCTAAAGGTGTCGCTTACACGAAATACCTGTTCTAAGAAATAAATGACCCTTAAAATTTTACCCATACCTGCCACAAATTTTAAATAATGAATCATGGTTTAGGGTAAACTATTTTATATGGTGAACATTAAAAACTATGAAACAGTTTCCAGCAGTGGGGGATGAAGGGGGAGAGGAGGTGATGGGGATAATTACCCCCATGACCATAAAAAAGTAGTATGAAATGGAAGAATTTAAACAATTATCATTATTCTGCATGATTTTTGAAAAAAAAAAATAGTATGCGGCTTTTCTCTTTTCTTTTGGTGAAGGCGCCTAAAAGTTTTTGATTGCCTCTCCCATACCTTGACTATACCGGGTGAGTTTGATTTATGTCCCCCCCTAAAATTAAGATTACATTTCATTCGATAAAAATGAAACGTTGGTGATTTATATAATTTTACATTGGCGGGCGGATTTATTTTTTTGTTTCACTTCCGGTTTCGCCGGAAATTACCTTAACTTTTGATTTTTAAATGGAACACCCTGAATATTTTTACATATTTTGATTCAGAATTAAATTCAAAATTAATTAAAAAAAAGACATGTTGTGTCAAAAATTGACAAATGATACATGGTTGTACTCAAAATTTAACTCTGAATCAAAATATGTAAAAATATATAGGGTGTTTCATTTAAAAATCAAAAGTTTAGGTAAGTTTCGGCGAAACCGGAAGTGAAAAAAAAATAAAGCCGTCATTTTATAGCCAATGTAAAATTAAATATCCAAATTTTCGTTTTCATCGAATGAAAATTAGTCTTAATTGTAGGGGTGGACATAAATAAAACTCACCCGGTAGATCCGCCCCTCGCTTCGAGAAAATGGCATTCTTACGAAAATGGGTTTAAAGGACCTACAAATATGAACTTTAAAGTAAATCTGTCTGTCTGTCAAGAACCCATTAGGCTAAGTACGAGGCCAAATAATTTAAATTAGGACCACACGTTCCTTATACAAAGTTACCTGGGTATGTATTCTCGGGATCGAGAGAACGCATTCCCGGGAGAAAGGTGTTGTGGGTTGCACATTAGTTCTCTCGAAACGCAAAACTACTTATTCTTGAACTTCACTTCGCACGAAAATCGAGGAACTTTACTTCTATTACTCGGGAGCGTGAGAAGCGAGCGTTCACGGAAATTTTGACATATAAGATAGTCGCGCGCATTCGAACATTACCCTATTTTCGCTTTGGTTTTGTGTTGTTAATTTGAATACCGTTTTATTTTATAATAGTTAATAAAAGAAGCTTTTTTGTATTTAGAAATTATTATAAATATTATAATAATAATAATATAACGATGGACGATTTGGAAATTGTGGGGGCTGTTGCCATTTTGGGAGATCTGCAAGATGCGGAAGACCAAATGGAGAACGAAGAACGAGAAGTGTTGGCTAGGACCCACCCCTTCCAACTTTCCAAAAAAAAGTTATATTGAATTCAGGACTAAACAGCTGGGCTCGCCCACTCTTGACAAGAGGGTTGTCCTGAATAAAATTTAAAAGTATTTTTTTTTTGTCTGCTGGTGGGCGCAGATCTTTTTCTATTTTTATTTTCCTTTTTAGTCATTTCTTACACATTAATTTTTTGATAATAATTATAAAAATTATTCAAACTTATTTAAAAATAATGACAGCCTGCCCACGCAAACTCGTGTCGCATAATCTTATTGGTTAAAATCCGCTAAAATACTTGGCAACGCTGCAGCCGGCTCCAGAGATCCCATCACGCTCACTACTGTTCAATAATAGCATTTTTTAACTTTGAAGAACTTTGATATGATGTGATCAGTTCCCTTCCTACGAAAATTGTTCACGTTCTCTCGAGGCCGAGAATAGATACCCTGGGGATTGTCTTTGGTAAACCTTTTTTTAATTATTTTTAGAGTTTTTCGATATTTTTCTTTCAATTTTTTTTTATAAGCTATATGTATTGTTATGTTGGCAGCAGTTCCTTTTTACGTAGTATCACCCCTTAAAATTTCCCACACTATTAATAAATCGCCCAGTATAATGTATAATAATGTAAAATCAAAATATATCAATTTAACCCTATTTAAATCCAACACGTATTTATTTAATAATACAGTCGTTTTCATCAAAACATTTGGCCCTACCTCCCACCTCTCCCTGCTTTTGACATTTTTCTTCTGAATAATTAGCCAGACATGGATTATGTTTTCATGAGTTAGGGACCATATGTATGATGCTAGTGACACGTTCCAAACTAATTACACAGACATGCAATAAACTTTTGACACGAATTTAATATAGTACGAATTTATTTCTTTTAAAAAAAAGAGAGAAGAAATAAAGAGAGAGAGAAGTGGAAAAAAAAGGAATGTGAGAGAGAATAAGAAAGAAAGATAAATTAAAAATATCCAATCAATGTAATTACGGATGGGAAATCGGCTGCGTCTCGTAAAAAAATAAGCACTCTCGTGCACTGAAAACTAGGTTCGCGTACTCGGTACGTAATATACTATTTATCTTTGCAGGGTACTTTTATTAGTGTAAACGCAAATAGTAATTTAAAATTCATTTTCCTATCTACTTGTGAGTGGGTCGTTTGGTTAAAATTTCGCTTATTGTTTTCTTGTTGACATTTCCATCGGATAATCAGATTATGGCTATCGAACGTCAATGGTGAAGGGAAATAGAATAGTAGATTGAGTTGGTGAAGACTTAAGTTTATTATACTCTTCGTAACAAAATAGCTGAAAGAGTATATATTAAGGTGGGTCAAAAAAAACGACTATTTTTTTTTACTTTATACTGATAAAAAGGTTCTCCGCTTTACAATTTTCCATTTTTTCCTCAGTATTAGAAACAAAAATTCATATCTTTGACAACTGTTCGTTAAAAAGTATCTCTCCTCATATTCTTGTAGGAAATCGAACGCTCTACAAAAAAGGTCTCTTACAATTTTTTCGTATACCTCACCGTTTAAGAGATATCAAAGGTTAAAGTTTGATTATTTTAAGAGACATTTCTGTTTTGCTTATGAATTTTATAACTCGCTTACAAAAAATTGTTATGAATTGCGCAATTCATAATTTTGTAGGAAATTAACTGCTCTACAAAAATGGTCTCTTATGATTTATCGATTAAATTAAGCGTTTAAAAGATATTCATCGTCAAACTTCAATGCATACTAATTTTAATAGTTTTTGATGAATATTTCGAAAAATTTCAATTTAATTTATGAGTTTCACGAAAATTTATACAAATTTGAGTTCCTATGAAAAGATAAATGTTTTAAACTATTTGTCTCGTTTTTTTTTTAGTCCTACGTATGTTTGGTTATATTGAAAAAAAAATTAGTGCATTATTTCTAACTCAAAGTCAATGATTTATTAAATTTTGAAAAAAATAATAATAAAATAATAAGTTATAAAGATAAATTTTATGAAAATATTATTAAAATAAAAAAGTTTTAAATAAATTTTCGAAAGGGAAACTTCTATAAGATAGAAGCTCAAATTTGCATAAATTTTCGTGAAACTCATAAATTAAATTGAAATTTTTCGAAATATTCGTCAAAAACTATTAAAATTAGTATGCATTGAAGTTTGACGTATTTAGCGCCAAATTAAAAAAAATTATAGCATATTTGGAAATACTATAGGACTATTAAACTAGGACGTATAAAGTTCACGGTGTGAGCTTACGAATTATTTTTGTAACTATAAGAGATAACTCTTTGAAATTTACAAAGCTTATATGAGCCAAAAAAAACCTCAATTTTGATGTAGCCACAAATAGAAAATTCACTTCTGGTCCAGTCGGAAGTTATACCAACTTTGGATTTTTAAATGGATCCTTATATATTTGTTTACATTTTTGATTCTCTTTTCATTTATATGTCACAAGTCTATATTTGTTTTAAATATGTCGTCATAAAAAAAAACAACATGGTGGTGATGTGACTCTATATCGGAATATTCTAGAAACTTGACATTTTAAATATTTTAGTAAAACTAATACACTTAGAATTTACTGTTTATGTAAAATTAACTGATTATACTTGCAACTGCGGAGGGTATACTATGAAATTTCAATCATTAAAAATCTTCACGGCTTGTTTGTTTTCTCCTCAGTTAACTCAAACTCTGTGAAACGCGCGAAGAAAACACTGGAACAAGTTAAATTGAAGACTTTTCAACAAAAACTAGCTGTATGTGTGCAAAAAGTTAATTAAATTTTCCAACAGAATGATATTCAACTTAGTTCTGGAAGGAACTAAGAACGAAATGATGTTTTCCCGTCTTAGGAAAAGAAAATAGTACTTATTTACGGTACACTGAGAAAATGATCAAAGCTTATTTTATTACGTTTGCCTGTATTATCAAAAATAAAAATGTTGGTATTATTTACTGAACACACTTTAAACTAAAAATATACGTTACTATAACGTTGATACACTAACCCAAATTGTACAGTTTTTATTTTAATAGAGCACATAGTGAAAAAAATCAACCACTCTTAACGGAGTTTTACAATTATTTGTAAAATCCCAGCATCGATACAAGGAAAATTCCAGTACCAATATACGTAAAATCAGAATTCCGGTACGGATAGTGACAATTTTGTCTTTATTTTTTGAAAGGGGCTCCAAACAGAGCAGCACATTGTGTCATTTAATATATTTAAGGATGTAGTGTACCGAGGGGTTAATCTCCCGAAATTTCGTGTACAAAGATTACGCAAAGCCATAGATTACGTAAGATTACGCAAGATTAAGTAAGATTAGGCAAGATTAAGCAAGATTACGAAAGATTACGCAGAGCTTGTACAATAGATTACGCGGGAGATTAACCCCTCGTAGTGTACAATACTGACCTTAAACACTAAGGCCCGGTTGTACAAACATCGCTTAAATTTGAACAATGGTAAAGAACTCCGCTCAAAGTTAAACCAGGTTTGTACAACCGGGCCTAAATGTATAAATAAAAAGTATGTATATCTACAAATAATATTACCGTAACCAAAACAATACAATTTTTTTTCAATTTACAATAACGGTTTTTTATGTTTTAATTAAGATATTGGTAGTATCACTTAATTCACGTGTACCGTACAATGTTCTATCCAACAGCTGTTTATTTTCCGGAAAATATATTTTTTAACATACTGACAAATGACATAAATATCATCGTTTGGACTTTTTGTACATATTTCAATTTTTGGTAGTTTTTTTTTGTTTACTTTTTTTACCAAAAAAAACAGTCAATTTATTAAATGGCCGCAGTAAATGGAGATTTATAACGAGGCGCTGGACAGAAGAAAATCGCAATGTTTTTTTTAACCAGATGTGTTTTTTTTATCTGGTCGTTACTCTTTAAGCTGGTTTAAAGCAGTTTTATGATCAATAAACAGTAATACAACCTAGGTTCTTTAAGTTATTTTTACCCTGCTCGTTCTGTAAAATATGGCTTATAAATTGCTTAAAACTTGACCTAAACATTGATAAAATAATAATAATATTTGAGGGTTTTGGTGAAATTTCTAAAAAATCTTGTAAATTTGTAAAAAACTAAGATTTTTAGTCCAGTGAATAGAGGGGTTTTACGCTACAAAAGGTCCGGTAGTTCTAGATTTTGGGGGGAAATTATTATTTTATTGTCAGCAGTATTTTTTTTTGTTATTAATAATATCAAAAAAATCTTCTATTTATTATAAGTAGCTATAATTATGTTGACCTTTTAGTTCTTAGTCTCCGTTGAAAATTATATCAAACTTAGTTTTAAGTTTATGATGCTAAGTTAGTAACTTAAAGTTACATCGTTTTATTTTGTACTAGTTCATATTTCGTAATTTATCACACCGCAAAAAACATCCGTACTACATTCGATTTACAACATTATTTGTAAGTTGTAAAATAAGTTATAAATTAAAACTCGTTTTACAACAATTTTAAAACCATTTAACTGTTCATCATTTTCGCCCACTAGCTCCAGAAGGGTGGGTACGGGAATTTCCGTACCCTAAAATTTTATTTTGTTATTTATAATACAGTAGTGTCGCGGTAATCTGAACCTTCGATAATCCGAATAATGCGGTAGCCCCAACAATAAAAATCGGACTACAGAGTACATCTACTCTTTAGTCAGAATTATTGAGATTTGATTCAAAATAAATAATAATTTCATATTAAAAAAATGGCGGTCCAACATCTCTTCGCATATAACTGACAGCTGTTTTACGATTGGCATGCAGGTTAACCGGCAACTGGTTGCCTACACTGTAGCGCGAAAAAAATCACTTTTCTGCTTGCTGTCATGGTAACGAGCAGAAAAGTAAAATACTAAGAAATAGGTTATTTTGAAGTCTGAAAACTTCATTTGTATTTTTAGAAATGTTATTAGATCGTAAAAAAATGTATTTTTTATTCGACTGTATCTTAACTTTTTGTATAATAAACCTGTACAAAATTTTTAATTTTTCGGTCTGGGTTGCAAAAGTAAAATAGTCGACGTTGATTGGTTGATTGACATTAAAACTGTTGACATTTGAACTTTAACCTCAAATTTTTTGTCAAATATACAATTGTATTTATTAATTATACTACAATCGAATACTACTACTATTAATTATACTACAATCGAATAAAAAATATTGTATGATACACGGACGAAAACTTTTTTTTAAGCGAGTATATTTAACATGAAATTGATTTCTTTCTCTAAAAAAAAATAAGAACCTTATATACTTTCGAGTGTGGTCTTCTAATAGATAATTCAGAAAAAAGAAATGATTTTTTAACAGTGAATCTTAACTTTTTGTATAATAAACCTGTACAAAATTTTTAATTTTTCGGTCTGGGTTGCAAAAGTAAAATAGTCGACGTTGATTGGTTGATTGACATTAAAACTGTTGACATTTGAACTTTAACCTCAAATTTTTTGTCAAATATACAATTGTATTTATTAATTATACTACAATCGAATACTACTACTATTAATTATACTACAATCGAATAAAAAATATTGTATGATACACGGACGAAAACTTTTTTTTAAGCGAGTATATTTAACATGAAATTGATTTCTTTCTCTAAAAAAAAATAAGAACCTTATATACTTTCGAGTGTGGTCTTCTAATAGATAATTCAGAAAAAAGAAATGATTTTTTAACAGTGAAAATTCAATTAAATGCTTTCAGCTTTCATTTGTACAGAGAAACTGTGATAAAAAAAGTTTACAAGAAGAAAATTTTATCTTTGATTTTATGTTTTGGTCAAATAACACCGGCACACAAAAAAATCTCGTTGCGGCAGACCAGACTAGTCAATTCTTACGTATTTTGGGTCGTTGAATCTGAATCCGAGGCAAGAATGTAAAAGTTACCGTTCAAAATGGCGGATTAGATTTTTTAAAGTTGCTCGAATTTGCTTGAAACTTGGTACTCCGGGGTTTTTGAGGTCGCTGATTACGAATCTGGTGCCAGTTTTTCAAAATTTAAAATGGCGGATCCAATATGGCGGATTAGATTTTTTAAAGTTGCTCGGATTTGCTTGAAACTTGGTACTCGGGGGTTTTTGGGGTCGCTAATTACGAATCTGTTGCCAAAATTCAAAATGGCGGATCCAATATGGCGGATTAGATTTTCTGCCGCACTCGAGACTGTTTTTTTGTGTGCCGGTGTAATCCGAATTTATTTTTATGCATTTTAGTTCTACGAAGAGTGCCGTAATCGCACATAATAACTTAATAACGTAATTATTCTACTCGCACAATTAACATTTTGGATATGGTATAATTATTGCAATTAACCTTAGAATTGAAGCGTTTCTGGAAAAAAATATGAAATTTTTACTTGAAAACAGAAATAATTATTTTAATTTGTACACACAGAGCAATTTTCAAGTATTTACACACAGAAAAATGTTGTCTTGAATCAAGAGTATTGTGATTTGTATATAACGAAGGGAATATATTCTCCTTTAATGCCTATCATATTCTTGTCCTTTCATATTAGAGAATAAAAAGTCCAAAATTATCAAAATTTGCGTTACGTAATACTTGAATGTTCCCTTAAAAAAGTTTGTTTTGTTTTCAAAAAATATCCTTTTTCTCGAAAAAAGAAATATCTTTAAGAAAAAATGTGTTTTTTTTTTCATTTCTTTTTGTCTTTTAAGTAACTTACTATGAAATAATAACGTCGCAACGCATCGACATAAAAGTACAGTTGGTGAAATATAAAGTCGTATTAAAGTTGTAAGCAACTTGCAAAACAACTTTACACTACGATATTTCAAGACCGCTTTTACACAGACTTAAAATTTGGAATAAATATTTTTTAAGTAGTAATATTTTTTTTTTCAAATTTCAAGTTTCTATGTCAAAACGTTCTCAAAATAGCATAGTGTAGAGTCTTTTTGCAAGTCGCTTACGACTTTAATAGGACTATAGTTTAAGGTATTTACTTTAAAATTTTAATTTTTGCGAGACCCCGGTAAATAAATACCTCGATCCGAGATATGTTAATACATAAAAAACAATTTTATATATATTTTAAATTAAATTAAATTTTATAATAATTATTGTATAAATAAAATTGTAGTTTAATCTGAAAAATATAATTTTCACTTTAAAATAAAAAAAAAAACTAGAAATCAGTTTTTCATCATTTATTTTCATAATTTTGCATTTTTCTAAACAAAAATATGTTTGCATTTAGCCCCAAACTCCCTATTAAAACGATATTATTCTATATAATTTTTAAACTAAAATATTGTAACCACCTTGTAGCAAAAACTCATTTCAAAATTTCAAATCAGGAAGGCGTGTTATTTAAATTTATAAGTCTGGATTTGAACCATCTGGTATGTACGAGGAATATTTTCACTCGGTTCTATTTTTCGGTAAAACCATAAAACTAGCCATAAATATTTTAATCTGTTTTAAGATTTTATTTCTAGGTACAGGTTACCTACAATTTATGTTACAAGCTTTAAAGTTATACAAGTTAACATAATGTTGCCTAAATTTTACACAATTTTAGTTAATTCATTTTTAATAAATGTTTTCAGGCTCGGACTGGACAAATTTAACAACAAACTTAGTTTAGGTATTTATTTATTTCAATAATTTAGCCACCCATTTAACTAGTATTAATTTTGTGATATCCTATGCTAAAATTATTAAAAATTATACTTTTAGATCAAAATCTACAAAAAAAAGATATTTTAACCATTTATATATATTTATAACCGGGCCTGTATACCTAAAAGTGATTATAATTATTGCCTTTCTTATGATTTTTTGTTCATCCGTCAACGGACAGCAGTCCAATACGTTAGGCAACATAAATTTAGGTCTTTAATACCAACCCAAAAAGAAAATTCCCTAATAATATTATATTTGGATTTTATTACAGTGCAAAAAAAAATGTGCATTATATGAAAAATTATTAAAGAATACATAAAACAGCTTATTAAATACAAAAAACAAGTACAAAATCTTTACACACAACGGGGTGTTTATTATCAATGACTGTCAAATTAAGGAGTAGGTCATAAGTTCAATAGGAAACTTTAGACCTACTGTACACATAGCTGTGTAAAAATTAAAAAAAAAACAGCTTTTACTTAAAAAAACAAATATCTTACCTTAATGTAATTTAAAATATAATCCAAAATGTTATTTTTACCTAAAATATGCATAATTTTATTTTAAAACAATAATAATTATACTTTTATCTCTTTCTGTAGAACTTCTCTCTTTATCTAATAGACGGCAGTCCATTCTTCTAAAGACCGTAACTGCTCGAAAAATGTATATATTTTCATGAAATTTGAGTCGTATATTCTAGACTATATGAAGATTAAGCCTACACTGTAAAAAATTGTGGTAAAATTAGAGAGTAAGAAGCCGTGAAGATATGTAATGCTACGCATCCCATTATATATTATACGTAAAAAAAATGTTTAAAAAAAGATTTTTCTTGAAAAAAGAAAGAAATTTGAAAAAAAAAACGAAATTTTCAAAATTTTTCAATTTTGTTGTTTAATTTTCTTTTTGCAAAAAACAAAAAAATAAAAAAATAAATGGAAATGATAGTTTTTCTTATTTTTGAAAAAAGTTTAACCCCCATATTTTTTTTGTTTTTGGGGGGACTACTTTCAAAATTGGTAGAATTGATCCTTATAATAAAAGTATTTTTTCCTGAAAAAGTTACGTTAATCGGAATTTTTTTCAGCGTTTTTCGATTTTTTTAATAGTTTAACATCCCATAACTTGTTTGTTTTTGTGGGGATTACTTTCAAAAGCAATATGGATCTTCCCATCGTAGAACTTGATTTTTCCTGAACATTTTAAGCCGATAGACTTATTCGTTCTTGAGTTATCGTGCACACAAAAACGTGACATCAGACGGACGGACAGACGGAAATTTAAAAAAAAGGTTGCTTATTTTTTCTTGAAACAAATTTATATCCAAGAATCTTTTGTCTAGGACGATTTTTGAAAATTTTTGAAATTTCGAAACTACCGTATAATATTATTCTAGCGAACTCGTACGACTACACAGATATTTTTACTGTTTTAAATGAATCTTTTTTACCCTTTACGATTAAAAAAGTAATATTAAAGTTTTATCCTAAAATTAAGTTTTAAAATACAAAATATAAGTAATATTATTTTTTTAAACCCTTTAAATTCACGACGACAACGCCATATTAGTTTTATCTTAAATAAAGTTTTAAAATCACAATATTACTTTAAAATTACGGTATAAAATTGGGCAAAACTTTGGGCAGTTTTAAAATTTAAGTTAAACCAAAAATGTAATGTTACTGTAAAATTCTAGTTTTACAAATTCTTTTAAAATTCTGGTACCGAGCCGGTAATTGAATTGCGGGTTTTCGGTTACCTGAAACATTTTTTACAGTGTATTAAAAATTAATAACATCAATTAGTAATTTATATGCCGAAATCTTAAATTTTACTAGTGTTCGTTCATATTATAGGGGACCACGGGCTTATATTAACTTCCAAATCATTTCATACATGCCTTGATCCAGTAATTTTTACATTGAAAAAAAGGATTTTTTGAACCAAGAACACGTGTCTTTCGATATCACTTGTTTCAAGGCTAGAATTTCTTTGAACCAAAGTCAATGTTCTTGAATCAAGAGAGCAAACTTTATTAAAATACCCATGCTTTTAATTCAAGGACATTGACTTTGGTTCAAAAAAATGCTAGCCTTAAAACAATAGAATTTGGCTTTGAAAATATCGAAAGACACGTATCCTTGGTTCAAGGAATCCTTTTTTTCTGTGTACCGTTATGACATAAACATTCACATTTATGACAATGACCTAAGTTAATTATAGAGGAAGGGTAGCAAATGTGGGCTAGGTCTTGTAATATGGGCTAGGTGGGCTTCTCAGCTATCCGATGCAGTTCTCTGCATCCGACTATCGCAAATCGTAAATGGCGAAGTTAAACTTCCACAGTAAAGATTCATTAATTAATTCATACATTCGTTGACGTTTGAGAATTTATTTTAATTTTCCGTCCTTTTCAACAAGCCACAGAACTTTTTTAGGTAAGTTTATAAATTCCGTTACCTGATAGATAACAACGTTTTCAAAACCTTTTCTGCAACAAATTAAAGCCACATAATCGGGATTTGATGTGTGCTTATTAGTTTTCTTCTAATTACTGAGTTTTAGACATAACCTCTTTTGTTGTATACACCGAGTATTTTTGCAATATGGGCCATCCCTGTGTTTCTATTATGGGCTATATAGAACTATGTATTTAAGCCTAGAATTTTTCTATGAGGCCAAAAAAAGATCAGCAACAGCCAAGAATAGAAGAAAATGGAACGAGGGCGATATGGAACGCGCTATAATAGCGATGAGGCAGTACGAGATGGGTACCTTCAAAGCTTTAAAAATGTTTAATATACCACGTTCCATATTAGGAGTTATTTGATTTATTATTTCATTTTAGATATAACTTTTATACTTTTAACTTATTGCGACCAATAAGATTGATTGCCACTTCAAATCTAATATGTATTACACAATTTTGGCGGCAGCCCATATTTAGGGCCAATTTCAAATCGACACAAAAGTGCACCTTCTCACTATTTACGAAATAATGAATTTATTATTTGTTTTAATCAATATGAATTTATAACAGGTTGTGACTAATTAATATAGCTATCGTTTGGACTTGGAACTAAACTTTTATTTATTTTTTTTACAAGAAAAAATAAAATGGGTAGCCCATATTTGCTTCCTTTCCTCTTGAAACAAGAAAACTTGATGTGGAGGCTTTTAAAAGTTAGTACTCAGTAATAAATCTATATTACTAACTTTAGGATGCCTTTACGTATTTATTGCTTAAAAGTTATTCCTAATATAATAATTATAAATGGTTTAAATATTTTTAAGTTTGTCCTTTTTCATATTTTTTGAATTTTATTGTTTTTGGTATCTAAAAACTTAAAAAAATTATGTAAGTACTATTAGTAGGTACGAGGCTTATATATATTTTTTATTGTTTATAACAGGCATAATAAACTATTATTGTTTATAACGGATTTCGTACAATAATATGCGTAAATTTACACCGTAAACTATGTTAACTAAATATGATTAAATCATGTCAAATAGCTTATTAAATTAAAAATAAAATAAATATAATAATTATATTTATGACCAACAACATTTTCATAATGTGAAAACTAAAGGTATGTACAAGTGTCAAATATTATTTGATAATAAATATTTATAATAGTCAGGCCCGCACTGGGCCAATTTGGCCACAGCGGCAATTTTATAGGAGCGCTGCATGCGCTGACCGTTTTTCAATATGTTATTTTAAATAAAAAACATTTTTTTTACAAAAAAACACCAAACAGACGCCAAACCAACGTTAACGTAAACCAAGGCCCGCTCATTAAAAAAAAAGTCCAAACCAAGAAAAAACCAAAACAAACTCCTGCACAGAGAGCTGCAATTAGGCGCTTGTCCATTTTATAATTTGGCCACCAATGGAGCTCTCTACAACTAGAATTATGAAACAAAAGACGTCTACCCTATCTCTATCTCATTTGTGCTACACTTTCCAGCCAACCAAATAAATACTGTATTTGTTTTTCATACAACAAATACAGTATTTATTTGGTTGGTCGGAAAGTGTAGCAGTGAGCTGCACGTACGAACATAGCTAATGTGAATCTGTAGAATAAGATAATTCTACTAAAATTTAGATGGCGCCAGTAATTTCTTTAATAATGCACTTTTCGCCCGGCCAAGTAAATATTGTATTTGTTCAACAAAGAACAAATACAGAATTTGTTTGGTTGGGTGGAAGTGGGAGTGTATGTATGTCTTCTATCCTTTTTGGGTAGAACTTTTGTCCCTGTCTAATCTAATGGGAGAATTCTCCATTAAAGTGTGATTTTGATCACTTTGAGCACGTCTGTAAGGAAGGTGGTTAGCGCGTACAATTAAATTTAGTGATTATGCTACAGTTATTAAAAATAAACACTAAACAAACTAAGAAACTGACCAATGAAATGAATTATTTGACATCCTGTTCTTGGTTTAGTGTTTATGACTGGATAAATCAACCTTTACTAATTTTACTAATTTTAATTTTTCCTTAAAATCCTATACCTAAAATTAAATCTGTTTAACTACAACACATTTATTTATCTAAGGTAATGTTTAAATATAGACGGCCAGACTTTTCAACTGGGTGGTATAGAGGAATATCTAGTCAATACTAGTGACCCCAGATAAAATTTTGATGTTTTTTTTTTATTTTAATTGAAAATATTACACTTATTATGGTTTTGTGAATTAAAAATTCAATGGTAAAGGTCCCTTGTAAAACAACAAAAACTACGATATTTTAAGAATGCTTTTACACAAAGACATCAAATTTGGAACAAACATTTTCTAAGTAGTAGAACAAATTTGTTCCAAATTTCAAGTCTCTATTTCAAAGCGTTCATAAAATATCGTTGTTTTGCAAGCGACCTGCACCATTAATACGACTAGGTTATCTTTATAAGTTATAGGTTATATCTGTAAGTTATAAATTATGATATACCGGGTGTTCCCCTTAACTTCTGTATTTGTAAAGATAATTTTTTTTAATTTGGTACCTATACTTTACTTAAGGAACCTCAACTTTTGACATAAAATAACATTTGGATATTACCGGTTTTACCGGAAGTGCTCACAAATTTCACATTTTAAGTGCGACATCTAAATGTCTCACATTTTTGGAATCTGTACACATTTTTGAAAACACTAATAAGTGACATTTCAAATGTCAAATTTAATTTAAATTTTGTTTTAATTTTTAAACTAGGTGCGCCATGACATCTTAAATAAAGTCTAAACTAACTCTAAAATAAACTCTTAACTTGTGTAATTCTTTAAATTAGGAGGTTTTAAGTGATTCTTGAATTTGGTACCCATGTACACCCATGGTACCATGGTACCATTTAAAAGTGCAAGAAGTATGGAAAAAATCTAAGCTCTAAATTTTTATACAAGTGTAATAATACCTTTTTTTTTTCGTTTTGACTACAATTTAAATTTTTAATTAAAAATTAAAATTGGAATTATTCGACTTGTATAAAAAGTAAGGGCATGGATCGTTTACATATTTCTTGCACATATAAATGGTACCATGGGTGTACCTGGGTACCAAATTCAAGAATCGCTTAAAACCTCCTAATTTAAAGAATTATACAAGTTAAGGGAAAAATATTTTTTTTTAGGATTTCTGGCATCCATTAGAGTTTAATAAAGATGTCATGGCACACCTAGTTAAAAAAATTAAAGCAAAATTAAAATAAAATTTGAAATTTGAAATGCCACCTATGTAGTATCAATGTTTTCAGAAAAGTGTACAGATTACAAAAATGTAAGGCATTTAGATGTCGCACTTAAATTGTGAAAGTTGTCAGCACTTCCGGTAAAACCGGAAGTAGCAAATAGTTGTTTTATATGTCAAAAATTGAGGTTCCTCAAGTACATTATAGGTAACCAATTTCAAAATTTTGTCTTTACAAATACAGAAGTTAAGGGGGTGTACATTGGATCTGTGACACCCGGTATAATAATATCTAAAGATGAATTTAACCACTTTTCCAGAAAACACAAAGGTATAGTTTTTATTTAAACCTCTGCTTATGAAACGTTTTTTATACGTAAATTAACATAATATACGTATAATAAACGTTTAATAAGCGGACATTTTAACAAACACTAGACCGTTGTGTTTACTGGGCTTAAGTTTTATTTTTTAAGACATTCAAAAATTAAGTTTCATGTTTTAAAAAATGTACATAGAGTTTTAAACTATAAATTGAGTTTTTATAAAATTTATTTTGATTTTTTTAAAAAATGTTGCACTTCTAAAAAACTCAATGCTTTATATCTTAAAACAAAATAAAATTGGTTAATTCGAGATTTGTTATAAGTACAGATATGACAATCTTAGAATGTATACTCAGAGCCGGATAAAGCCAGGCCGGGCCCCTGAAAAACTTTATTCCTGTGCCTAGATTTTTGTCAAACTAAAAATTAAAACAACTGACAGATAAATGTAAAATAATCATAATGTAATATATTAAAACTCTGTAGTTTTTTTACAGAAATATATATTTTAAATTATGATAAAAATAAATGGTTTAGCACCTTCGTCAGAGGGTTTAGCACCTTCTTCGAAAGGTTGCGGCAAAACTAATGGACAGTTCTAAATAAGTAAACTGAAAAAAGCATCTGGTTGGATCATCCAAACCAGATTAATAGTAAATGGGGAATAAATACTTTTCTGGTTGCTGCAGCAAGATATATGTTACGGGAAAGAACACAACTTGTGGTTACCAGAAACCAAAGTTATATTTTAAGGATCTGGTCAGCACAAAAATTTGCCCCTACTAGATTTCCAGTTGCAGCAATCCCGTATTTAACTATTGATATGGTATACAAAAGCTTAAATATTTAAATCTTTTTTAAATATTCAAATTAACAGTGTACTTGAAGCAGTATCTCAATAACGGTTAGAGTTATTTTAAAAATTCTTTTTTATTTTATTTTAAACCTTCTTGCTTGCTTTTGCAATGGTGATAAAGCAAGAGCATCGTTTTCTTTGAAAACATGGTGTAGTGATACCAACTTAATTTATTATTCCAGAAATAGTAAATTTTTATTAGTTTATTTTTAGAATAAAGTTACTCTAGAGAGTAAGGTTATCACAGTAACCCTATAATATAATTTAGATAATTAATTACTTAGAGTTATAACATTATTGTCAAACAATGACATAGTAAAATTTCTATGGTAAGTATATTCTGTATATTCTCTTAAGTTAATGAACCCAGTATTAATAAAATAAATTTAAAAAAAAGTGTATTTTATTCCAAAATGTAATAAAATGGGCAGTTTTCAATGTATAACTTTTTTAAAGTAACCGTCCTAAAAACTGGATAATTAAATTGGACTGTTTCTGGAATAATAATTTAAGCTAGTATCGCTACACCATATTTTTAAAGAAAAGATAATATTGCTAATTCACCATTTCAAGAGTAATTAGGAAGATTTAAAATAAAAAAAGAATTTTTGAAATTGCTCTTACTGTTACTGAGATACACCTTTAAGTACTGAAGTTTCAATCACCCTGTATACATTAATTAATGTTTTGGTACCTAAATATAATTTTTCAAAAAAGTGACATTCATCATTTTTAAACTTTAGCATTCAATATTTATTGATGAATATAACATTAATTTTTGTTTTTGTCAGAATACCTTCATTAGTTAGCTCTTTTCTTGATTTGTCGGTTTGACAATTTCTGGTGTGTAATGTAATGCGTTGGGCGACGATAGAAGTATTTTTTATCACTGTAAAAGAGCTCAGCGACACTTGAGCCACATGCGCTAACCCCTCGAATAAGAACAATGACTGCAATACTCTGGCCAGGACCGGCCCTAATTTTCCGGATGCTTTAACTAAACACATGGCCGCTGGGAGTCAGCAAGCCCCATACATACCTGTTATTTACATACCTAATTAAAAAACGACCCACCTGAATAAAACCAAAAGTGGTGAAATTTTCTAAAAAGCTGGCCAAAATTCAATTTAGCCCACATGGAGATTTTTGAGGTAGCTGAATACAAAAATTGTATTATTTATTTTTTTTTAAGAAAATGGCGGATCCAATATGGCGGACATAAATGTCAAAAGTTTCAAAAAAATTGTTTAAAATTATGAATATGCGATTTTTGAGGTCGCTGATTAGGAAAATGATATTAATTTTTTTAAAGGAAATGGCGGATCCAATATGGCGGACATAAATGCCAAAGGTTTGAAAAATTTTATATAAAATTGTGAGTATGGGATTTTTGAGGTCGGTGAACACGAAAATATTATTAATTTTTTTAAAGAAAAAGACGGATCCAATATGGCGAACATAAATGTCAAAATTTTGTTTAAACTTATGAATATGAGATTTTTGAGGTCGCTGATTACGAAAATATTATTTTTTTTTAATAAAATGACGGAAACACATTTATGTTCAAAAATTGTTTTCTATGACGTTTTTTGGCCAATTTGGGAAACTACCGTATTATACTATTCTGGCTCTACATGCTCTGAATAGTATAATAAATGCATTACTTACATACTTTTAAGTTAATACACTGATTATTTATTTGTTTGAAAACACTATTTTTCACTAAAACAGTTGCAAGACTAATATTGAAAATAATAAAGTAATATTATCTTATCAAATTAAAATCAAACAACTAGTGGTCGAAAACGTATAAAAACCCATGCCAGTTTATAGTATTTAATCATATCCTTCGTGATTAAATTATTTTTCAGCTATTTTGAAGTTATGGTTGGGATTTGCTCACTTTTTAATAATTTTTGTTGAAAAAATATTTTTTCAAAAAATGCATCTACAGTTTTTTATTTTTTTTTTCAAAGTGGTGAAATATGTGGATAAGTTTTTTCGCCAGAAGCTAGCTAAAAGTTCAGGCTTTCTAACAGTGTCTATATCTTGACTTAATATAGACGAATATGCAACCAAATCTCTGTTCGTAAATAAAAAACTTAAAAAAAAATCGTATTTGCATAGCTGAATTTAAATTGCTCTAGATTTAAAACTGTTACACATATGCTAATCTTTTTTTCACGAAAACATAGCTTAATACATCTAGAATGAACATAAAGTATAACATTTAGTAATTATTTTCAGGAAGAGGTTAAGTTGTCAGCTTAAAAGTAAGGTATTTTTTGGTAGCCGATGAAATAAAGTTTTCCTTTAAAAAAGTCAAAGTTTAAGGTACTAGCAAAAATTAATTATGCCTCTTGGGAGACTAGGAATATATTTTTACATAGACTGCTATTCGTTTTTTCATGAAGCTGAAGTTTGCAACGTTTTTTTGCAACGAAAATTCAAATAGTACATTAAAGTACTAGTTTCATAACATACGTTTTTAGCGCACGAGTTTTCTAAAGTATTAGTGCGCCAAAACCATGTTATGGAATAAGTGCTTTAATATACTATTTGAATTTTCGATGCAAAAAAACGTTGCAAACTTCAGCTTCATTTTATTTCTATTTCGTTAATTTTGTTTCCCCCTATTTTGGCCATGAATCTAGGAAATTCCACCACCGTCATGACCCCCTAGAGCCGGGAAACCTTTTTTAGTTTGTTATGCCCGGTTCGAAGCATGAGGGATAATTATCGATACTTTCACAAGGAAAAAAATATCATTAAAAGTTAGCACCACACAATGCTATCTTGACAAAAAAAAACTTTCACCGCAGGAAAAGTTTTTAATTAATTTTTGTTTGGAACTATCTATAATTTCTTTCAAAAATAGTGACACATATTACAGATTTTACAAGGGGGTGTATGTATAGCTTCTTTCGACTCTAGCGCCTAAAGCCGGCCCTGACCGTGGTATACCGTCAGATGACGAAAGTTGCCGCAAAACATGCATACATACATACATTAAGAGGTGCACTTACCTTTAGAATAATAAAATCCATGTATATCGTCAAAGAAAAATACTTCCAGCCGAATACTTTTGAAGGTAGGCGCAAATTAACAACTTGCGGTGAAGAGGTTGAGGACCACCAATGACCAATGATAACAATTGACGAATCAGCCGATCACAACAGGGTAGAAAGTAAACAAAGCGAACGGCATTTCATTGCGGTTATGAACCACGAGTGAACGAAGAGAAGACACACCGCTGTAAGCAAAACAATACGTTCCCCTATAGTTTTTTGCAAAAATAAATAAAAAAAAACAAAAACATTCAAAAAATTTACAATTGTTTACAATAAATGTTTTTATCATACGAACAATATTAAGTGAGCTCTTACATAAAATACCAGTTCTTAACCCCTCTGGCCCCTTGTCCCACCTCAATATATGCTACAAAAATTACCAGCTGACAGATATGTGTAAAAAACTTATGGTCCAAATTTGAAGCCTTTATCTTAAAGCTTTCTCGAGTTATCTTGTCACAAACTTTCCGGACAAACGGATTTTTTCTGATATATTTTTTGGCATATAAAACGTAAAAAAGTAATAAAATTTTTGGTACTAACACAAGACTTGAGGGTAAAGTAAATAAAGACGCGCACGAGGACCCGAATGCGTGAGCACGAGAGAGGCACTATGGAAGTCGTCGACACGAAGTTAACCGCGCTCCCAACAAAACTGAACTGATGGATCATAGGAATACAACAGTGAATACCCTCCCCGAGCTGAGACGGACAAGCTCGTAGACGAAGCTTGTGCCTCTTGCTTGCCTATTTCACTCTTTGACTTCCTGCTGCAGTTGCTTCTGCGAATTTACGACTGTTGTAACAGTGTTGTTGCTGAAAATCTTGCTGTTGTTTGCTTACGGGAAATAAAATATAAAATTTAACAATGTATTGTTGATTTCTTATTAACTTTTTCAGGGCCGTAACCAGAAAAAAGTCTAGGGGGGCTCCCCCCAGGGTGGCACCCTAAAAAAAACTTTGTCCCTGACGGTTTCAACCAAAACTTGGCGGCGCCCCTACGAAAAAATTGGAGCCCAAAAAATACCTTCACGAAAAAAAGCCCCAAAAATTACCTTCAAGAAAAAAAGCTTTGTCCCTGGCGGTTTCTACCAAAGTTGGCGCCCCTTCAAAATAAAATTGGCGCCCCAAAAATTACCTTTAAGAAAAGCTTTGTCAATATTTAACCAAGGCGCCAGGGGGGGCTTGCTTCCCTAGTAGTTACGACCCTGTTATCTATAATAGAAGATTCAATAAAATCTATATATGACACTTATTATTGTTGGATATTTTATATACAATATAGTTTGTTTTATGCCAATCAAGAATGTATAGCATAAACCCCATGAACAGAGAGAAATTCTATCCCTGTTACGTGTTACCTACAGGGCCGGCAGCATTTCGGCGCCTGGAAATGTTAGTCTAAAAAAAAGGTCCTCCTTCACCTCTGAAAATTTTGATGACTAAAAAAAGGTCCTTATCTCTGACAAAAAATTTGGATAACCAAATTAAAACACCCCTCTACGACGCCCCTCTGAGCTGGCGCCCTGCAGGGGGTTTACTTAATTCATACAAAGGCCAACACTGGTTACCTATACGCAAAATTTTTAATTTAGTATTTTAATCTTGGGCTAGGGTCATTTCCGAGGCATGTTCCTTCAATTAGAAACTATCAGGATAAAAATATTAAAATATTTATCTTTTAGTAGTTTCCGAAATGTACATGTACCGAACTGAAAGTTGCTAGAAAGTTACTGTGGTTGTTACTTTAAAAAATATTATACAAAAAATTATTAAAAAATATTTCATTAAGAGGCTGTATCCAGGGCCAGACTGAGCTAGCTAGAACCCCCGACTTATTTCCCGTTCCCCCATATTTCCAACAACAAAAATATTTTTTCATACAGGGCCGTAGCGACTAAAAAATGGTTAGCGCCGCAGGCGATTTTTTTACGAATTCTGTTAATTTCTGACGTGTTCTTTTTAAGTTCAATATTTTAAAACTCATGCTATGCAAAACTTAAGAAATTCCTAGCCAGCAGGCTACGTTTTACACTTTTGATGGTTTATTTTAATTTTAAAACATTGTTACAATTTTAAATTTAATAAAAATTCAAGAAACGA
This sequence comes from Brachypterus glaber, assembly GCA_958510825.1. Lineage (NCBI taxonomy): Eukaryota > Metazoa > Arthropoda > Insecta > Coleoptera > Kateretidae > Brachypterus > Brachypterus glaber. The sequence goes on from OY294054.1 coordinate 9,617,374, forward strand.
GGGCCAAGTCTTTATTTGCTGGACGAAAAAGTCCAAACTCCTAAAGACGTAAAATTTTAGCGCCACAGGCGAAAAATTTTACAAATTTGATAGATGATTTTAATTTTAAAATTTGTTACAATTTAAAGTTTCACAAAAATGTGTTTTAAGAAAAGATTTTCTTTTGAAAAAAAAAAGTTTATTTTTTTAAGTATTTAGGAAAATTCAATACATCATTTACTGTGAATATTAAATAATGGTATGCGTATCATTATATATCTTCACGGCTTGTTCAGGTATACCTATAGCTACAGCTAAACAAAAACCTTATCAGTGTATACAAGTTTGCGACTTTTTTGTCGATTGTTTTCAAGAGAAGCAAATTCTAATAAAAATCGGTGTTGTTCCTAGGTAATTTATTCGCGAATTCTTCTTTTTTTTCGAATCTAAATTTATTGTCAGTAATCAGAATAAACTCAGTTATGACTCATCAACGTTGAAAATAAACACAGAAACATAGGCTTACGGAATAATTTTGCCGAATTATGAGGGAAATTTTTATAAAGGTCACTAAATCGAAACATTTGACGACTAATTTGTTACAGACAACAATATTGACTATACATATTAACTATAAATATGTATATATATATATATATATATATATATATATATATATATATATATATCGGTGTTTTTCGAAGAAAATAAAAATGTAAATATTTAAAACTTCGCGTCAACGCTAGAATCGACGCGGCGCCTATGCGAGCACTGGAAATTTGCCGACGACTGTTTATTGTACATTATTGAACATTTAGTAACTGTCTTTATTAGTATTAGTATTCCACGTCAACAGATGTCAATGGTGCAAAAAAAAAATATTGGTTTGTTTATGTTAAAAAACAAATAACTACACTCGAATATAAATCTTTAAAATCAGAAACTCAAACTCTAAAGTCAAAACTCAAAACCCAAAACGCAAAATTCAAAACTCAAAAAAAAAAAACGGAAAATAAAACTCGAAACTCAAAAATATGTCAAATCTAACGCAAAGTATATAAAGTAGTATACTAATATTGGCAGTTACTACTTGTATACACTGATAACGTTTTTGTTTGGCTGTAGCTATAGGTATACCTAAACAAGCCGTAAAGATATACACGGTGTATTTGAAATAGCGTAGGAAATTTTAACAGGTGATTCTACATGATAAAATATGACAAAAAGTTCCTATAAATATATGTCTAAAAATGCGTCATATGGTAGCTACGCCCCTTTGAAAGTGGCTAAAAAAATCGGTTTTTATTTAATAACTCAGGAACCCTTTGAGGTTTTGCACGTCAACTAATCCTACCAAGGCCCGTTTTTATGTGTTATTTTCATGTACTTATTTCAACCAGGGGTGTGCGAAACGGGGGGGACTTATCAGTGTTTTGTCCCAAACTTTTTTCTGTGTAACTTTTTTGCAATTTTATTTTTGAAATATGATTCCTCAGGTCAAAATACATAAAAAAGGTACTCTTGTTGTAATACTGTAGGATTAACCGTTTTCGAGAAAAATTCATTTGAAGGTAAAATTCCACGGTTGGAGGACGAAAAATTAAATACTAAAATGTTGAAAACCAAAATTTTAATAATGCAGGGCGAATGTACATTAAAACCTAAGAAAAAAACCTCATATACAGGTACTTCCAAAAATCAATCCTAATGGAGCTATGGTCTCCTAAATATGCACCATTTTTAAAGGGCTATGGTAGCTTTAAAAGCGTTTTTTCGACCTACATGTATGGAAACTTTTTTTCTTAGTTTTTGATGTAGAATAACATTGCATCATTAAAATTTTGGTTTTCGACATTTTAGTATTTAATTTTTCGTCCTTGAACCGTGAAATTCCACCTTCAAATGAACTTTTCTCGAAAACGGTTAACCCTACAGTATTACAACAAGAGTATCTTTTTTATGTATTTTGACCTGAGGAATCATATTTCAAAAATTAAATTGCAAAAAAGTTACACAGAAAAAAGTTTGGGACAAAAAACTGATAAGGCCCCCCCGTTTCGCACACCCCTGGTTTAAATAAGTACGTGAAAATGACATACAAAGATGGGCCTTATTAGAATTAATTCACGTGCAAAACCTCGTTAATATATCTCAAAGGGTTCCTGAGTCATTAAATAAAAACCGATTTTTTTAGCCAATTTCAAAGGGGCGTAGCTCCCTTATGACGTATTTTTTGACATATGTTTATAGGAACTTTTTGTCATATTTTATCATGTAGAATCACCTGTTAAAATTTCCACGCTATTTCAAATACACCCTGTATAATGCTACGCATAAGATTATTTAATATTTACAGTAAACGGTGTATTGCTGTATATTTCTCAAATAAATATTTAAAAAAAAATCAAAAAAAAAAAATTAAAAAAATTAAACTTTTTTTTTTTCAAAAGAAAATATTTTATCAAAAAACGATTTAAAAAAAAACAACAAATAAAAAAATGAAAAACCAAAAATTTTATCATTTTTTTTTAATTAGTTTTTACGAAAAACGAAAAAAAAAAAAAACAATAAAAAATTTTGTTTTTGAAACTAATGTTTTTTTTATTTTTTTTTTTAAGTTTAACCCCCATAACTTTTTTGTTATTGGGCGATTACTTTAAAGGCAATAAAGATCTTCCCCTCATAGAACTTTTTTCGTGAAAATTTTGAGTCGATCGAATAATTCCTACTTGAGTTATCGTGTAAACAAAAAAAGTGACATCGGACGGACGGACATTTTCAAAGTTTTTTATTTTTTCATGAAACACATGATATGTACCCATAGTTATATATTGCGTTTTAATTAATAAATGTTTGTTTTCCTAAGTGCGGATCTGTTTTAGCACTGAGAAAAATTCATTTGAAGGTAAAATTCCACGGTTGGAGGACGAAAAATTAAATACTAAAATGTTGAAAACCAAAATTTTAATAATGCAGGGCGAATGTACATTAAAACCTAAGAAAAAAACCTCATATACAGGTACTTCCAAAAATCAATCCTAATGGAGCTATGGTCTCCTAAATATTCACCATTTTTAAAGGGCTATGGTAGCTTTAAAAGCGTTTTTTCGACCTACATGTATGGAAACTTTTTTTCTTAGTTTTTGATGTAGAATAACATTGCATCATTAAAATTTTGGTTTTCGACATTTTAGTATTTAATTTTTCGTCCTCGAACCGTGAAATTCCACCTTCAAATGAACTTTTCTCGAAAACGGTTAACCCTACAGTATTACAACAAGAGTACCTTTTTTATGTATTTTGACCTGAGGAATCATATTTCAAAAATTAAATTGCAAAAAAGTTACACAGAAAAAAGTTTGGGACAAAAAACTGATAAGGCCCCCCCGTTTCGCACACCCCTGGTTTAAATAAGTACGTGAAAATGACATACAAAGATGGGCCTTATTAGGATTAATTCACGTGCAAAACCTCGTTAATATATCTCAAAGGGTTCCTGAGTCATTAAATAAAAACCGATTTTTTTAGCCAATTTCAAAGGGGCGTAGCTCCCTTATGACGTATTTTTTGACATATGTTTATAGGAACTTTTTGTCATATTTTATCATGTAGAATCACCTGTTAAAATTTCCTACGCTATTTCAAATACACCCTGTATAATGCTACGCATAAGATTATTTAATATTTACAGTAAACGGTGTATTGCTGTATATTTCTCAAATAAATATTTAAAAAAAATCAAAAAAAAAAAATTTAAAAAAATAAACTTTTTTTTTTTAAAAGAAAATATTTTATCAAAAAACGATTTAAAAAAAAACAACAAATAAAAAAATGAAAAACCAAAAATTTTATCATTTTTTTTTAATTAGTTTTTACGAAAAACGAAAAAAAAAACAATAAAAAATTTTGTTTTTGAAACTAATGTTTTTTTTATTTTTTTTTTTTAAGTTTAACCCCCATAACTTTTTTGTTATTGGGCGATTACTTTAAAGACAATAAAGATCTTCCCCTCATAGAACTTTTTTCGTGAAAATTTTGAGTCGATCGAATAATTCCTACTTGAGTTATCGTGTAAACAAAAAAAGTGACATCGGACGGACGGACATTTTCAAAGTTTTTTATTTTTTCATGAAACATGATATGTACCCATAGTTATATATTGCGTTTTAATTAATAAATGTTTGTTTTCCTAAGTGCGGACCTGTTTTAGCACTGTGATTCCTTTCAGTGCTGATCAAGCACAGTATTTTTTGTTAAATAATTTTATTTTATTTTTTTTTTAACTGGAAAAAAATAAAAAGACAATTATTTAGGTTTTTATAAAAAAAATCTGTTTTTAATAATTATATTAAAGGTATTTTGAATTAGTCTATTTCAAGTGTTTCTATACGCCTGACTCGTTCCCATTTATTTTAATTTTAGCACAGTCTACCAATAAATTGTTTTAGTGGTTTAACACGTTCGCCTCCTGTGACGCGTGTGGCGTCAATTGTTGGCTTAGGGGCACTATACAAATTACAACCGACAGCGAACGTGTTAAGGAAAATAACTTTGCAATACATCGTTTTAAAGCTTAAACAATCCTCTCCAAAATTAAATTTAATTCAGTTTTCTATCTCTACTAATAAGGCAGGAAGTTAATTTTGAACGCGACCGCTTTATTCTATAACATTGGCGTTGGCAGCGAACGTGTTAATGGACTTTTCTTCTTGATAAAATCAAACTTTTTTACTAAATATTCATATATCTTTTCTTTTTTTTTTCGATTTTAAACGATTTTTCCCTATTTCAAAAATTTGTCTGTGATTGCTAAAAATAATTGTTATCTCAAAAATAGCAAAAACCAGCAGCTAAAAACTAAACAATATTTTAAAAGGACATTTATAGATAATTTAAAAAAAAAATAATTCGAAGAGGGACAAAGGGGGAGATTTTTGAAAGTTTAACTTATTTAAAAAAAAATAACCAATTCATTGAGTAAAATAGTAATAAAATTAGGCTAATTAATCGTACCTGATTCTGTACTATCCATAATAATAAATATTAATATAGTTTTATAAAAATGTCACTAGAAAGGATATACTTTTTTTTTAAACACTCGAAATGGACTAATTCAAATTACCTTTAATTAAAAACAAAAATGTTCTATAAAAACCCAAATAATGATGAGCGATAGTAAATTAACCCTTCATTTTTTGCCAGTATTTTTTTTATACCTGTTAAAAAAAAGAAAAAAGAAATAAATTAAATTAAATTCTTTAAAAAGAACACGTTTCGTTATCAATTAGATAAAAAATATTACGTACATTTTTTGTGCCCCTCATGTATAACAATATGCATAAGTTTTGTATTTAATTTATTATTAACCCTATCTTACAATAATAATTTAGTTCCGCTAGATTCCTCATATTTCGCACTGTGCGCCACAGGCGAAATTTTGATTGTCTGATATAATTTTAAAACAGTATTAAATTTTAAAATATGATAAAAATATAAGAAAGCTCTATTGCAAATTTTACGCTTGAATTTTACACTCGAATAAAAAAAAAACAAAAAATCCTAGTGCCTCAGGCGAAAACTTTTAGAAAGACTATTTTAGTTAGACTGTTTTAATTTTAAAACAGTGTTATAGTTTAAAGTTTGACAAAAATTCAAAATTTTTACAATTTTTACGTTTTTTTTTTTAACAATCTTAAATTAAAAAAAGGCTCAGCGCCGCAGCGGAATTTTTTTACGAATTTGAAGGACTGCAGTTCATTTGTAAAAAGCCCTGCATATTTGCTCGTTTGGTGCCCTTGTCGATCTAGGGGGATTATAAATAAATAAAGTATAAACAGTTTATAACAAATTAAAATAAACTGTAGAAGCTGGGCCCCGGGAAAGCTTCATGTCAAACACTGGACATTGTTCATGTTTAACATAAGCTTTCGGTGGACAGTGGATAAAGGAAAACTTTTCTGGAAAAGTGGCACTTTTTCCCGCTAATTAGTGAGGAACAGAGAACTTTTCATGAAGAATTTATTTACTAGTTGTTGCTGAAAATATTGGTTATTTGCTTGCTTCTTTGAGATACACAAAGGAAGAACCATGGAATACGCACCATGAGTATGGAACTCCTCGTTTCGACTGTCGAGAGAATCGCGAATACAAGAAAGATACTTTCCGACAAGTTATGTACACTATTTTTCCTACGACCCTAACAAAAATAATATTATTTAAAACAAATATTATTTTCTGTAAATAAAGATAAATAAAATTATCATTATTAAAACGTTCAAGTATTACGTAACGCTAATTGTAGCAAAATTCATACACCTAATTACCCCGGTCTTCGCTTTATTAAAGGCTGTACAGATTGCATATTATCTATTTGCGCGTTATCTGGAACTATAAAACACAGGCTATCATTATATGCAATTTTTGTTTGGTAATTTTAACCAGGGACGTGCGAAATGGGGGGGCGGTGTCACTTTTTTGCCCCAAACTTTTTTATACGATTTTTTTTTGACATTTTCTCAATAAAATATTAATCTTTGATTAAAAATACATAAAAAAAAGGTACTCCTTATGTAACACAGTGGGACCAACCGTTTTCGATATAATTGCAATTAAAGAGGCAATTTCACGTTATGAGCATCAAAAATTGGAACTAAAAATCCACCAATAAAAATTTCAATACTGCAAAGAGATTCTAAATTAAAAATTACGAAAAGAAACTTCTGATACACAAATATCCACAAATCGATTTTAAGCGAGCTACAGTAGTAGGTACTCTTAAAACTAATTTTCGAACCTAGATGTATACCAGCTTTTTTTTACAGTTTTTAATGTAAAATCACCCTGCAGTATTGAAATTTTTATTGGTGCATTTTTTATTTCCTATTTTTGATGCTCAGGGCGTAAAATTGCCTCTTTTATTGCAATTTTCTTGAAAACTGGTGGCTATATGGTTACATAAAGAGTACCTCTTTATGTATTTTTAATAAAAGATTAGTATTTTGTTGAGAAAATGTCAAAAAATCTACGGATAAAAAAGTTTGGAGCAAAAAAGGTACATCGCCCCCCCATTTCGCACGTCCCTGGTTAAAATAAATAAAAATTACATGAGATGATAACCTTTATCAGTTTTAAGGGATGTGCAAAAATTTGTTTCTGTGGTTTAGAGTGTTCCAGAAATATTAAATAAAAGCTACTTTTTAGATTTACCCTTAGGAGGGTCATAGCTCCCTTATGACTCAATTCTGACCAACCTTTATAGGAACTTTTTCTCACATTTTTTAACGTAGAATCAACTCTTAAATTGCTCGAACATATTTCTGAATAACCCTGTATAGTTTCTATAAGTATGTTGTCAAAATCAATAGAAATTACTGTTTACTGGCAGAAACCTTTTTTTAAAAACAGAATTGGATTTTCCCAGTAGGAAACATATTCTGTAGAATTCCTGTCTTGTATAAATGTGTAAAATTGGACAAACCAGGTAACACGTGAAATAAATGCGAAATTTTTATTTTTTTTCATTTTAACCCAGTTCTTAAATATTAGATTATACTATACTATAGGTTAGTTTACCAGCAGGCCCCTAGTGGCTATGCATTTTACCGAGAGAATACCAATACCTCCGAAACTACGCGTTTTTAGAAATGTACATGTTTAATAATAATAATAATTTTTTATTTCCATAGACTTACGTATCGGATAATGTCAAATACAAATATAAATCTTAAAGTAACTAAATAAAATAATTAATAAACAGACATATAATATAAAATAGTACAATTTAAAAATATTTAATTTTACCATTTATCTAAAAACTCAGATAGAGTATAAAAAAGATTTGATTTAAAAAAATTCTTTGTCCTTGCTTTAAATTGAAAAAAGCTGTTTAATTCCTTTAAATATTTTGGCAAAATGTTGTACAGCCTGATAGCTGTGATTTTGGTAGAATTTCTAATTGCGCATATGGAACGTTCAAGTATTACGTAACATAAATTTTGATCATTTTGGACCCCCACCCCCCCCCCTGTAACGCTATTTTCCTATACCATTAGCATGGGCCTAACACTTAAAATGACCTCCACCCCGCCCTAGGAGCGTTACGTAATACTTGAACGTTCCCATAGTTATGATTGGTACATATAAAACATTTTGATTTCTTGTGTCTTAATTATTTACTTGGCCAACCGTAGTAAAATCATTGATATTTTTCTTAACATAAAGGACACACTGGAATACATACATGTTGAAAATCGTCAATACAATTTTCTTTAAAAATATTTCTACAGCTTGAATTGTACGGTACTCTAAACATAAAGCGAAGTATTCTTTTTTGCATTACCAATACTTTATCAGTATTTGAGCTGTTTCCTCAACAAAGAATCCCATAGGCCAAAACTGAGTTAATAGATCCGTAATAAAAATTCAAAAGAGTATACTTTTTACAGAATTTCTTAGCTGCAAAACACAGAAACTTTTGAAAGACAGTGTTTTCACCAACTTGTCTAAATGATTTTTCCAAGATAAAGTAAAGAGTCCATATAGATACCTAAAAACTTACAGTTGTCGCTTTGCTGAAGAGATTTGTTTTCTGACCTAACCAAAATGCTGTAAATAGTAACTCTAGGGGGTGATAAAATACAAGATTTGTTTTATCTCTATTTAATATCAAGCCATTTTTATTGTACCACTGTTTATATAAAGTTTTTTTTCATCATTCTATAACCAGTTATTATGTGAAGTCTTTTTTTTTCAAACATTTGGAAAAAATTTAAATGAATTAAACAAGAAATAAAAAAGTTTATATAAAAGAGTCTAAAAATGCTTAGTTTCTTAGATATACACGGTATTTGTCCTAAAATTGTACTGAAAATAAGGTTTTTAATTAATAACTCTTGTACCCTTTGAGCTAGAGCGACGAGGTTTTGTATGTATACTAGTATCAATCAGAGCAGTTAGTTTATGTTAATTTATTTTTTTAATCTATCCAGAGGCATAGACAGACAAAATATGTGCAGCTTAACACATTTTTGCCCCAAACTCTTTTATGTGTATTTTTTTTATTTTTCGTAAAAAATATAGATTCCTTGAGTAAAAATATATATAAAAAATGTCATATAGCGTAACACTGTAGAAGCAACGGTTAAAAAAAATGAAATTAGGGAACTTTCAAGTATTACGTAACGCTCCTAGGGGGGGGGAGTGTTACGCCCATGTTAATGGTATAGGAAAATATATAGCGTTACAGGGGGGGGGGGTCCAAAATGATCAAAACTTGCGTTACGTAATACATGAACGTTCCCTTAAGAGGAAGTAACATTTTGTGACATCAAATATTACTTATTAAAATGCTATTACTTTTTTAATATTAAATTTAGGTATATCGCTGAGGAATATTTTTTTGCTTAGTTTTTAAATAAAGAATCGCCCTGCAGCATTAAAATTTTATTGTTGCTTTTTTTGTGCCCCATTTAATACGTCCATCTTTAAAGTGCCGTAGCTCCCTTATAGTCCAAGAGCTGGCGTCGAAAATGTGCAAGAGTTTTCTGAAGGCTAACATTTTTAGATTAGGTTACATTTTAGTGATGGAAAGTTACTGTAGAGTCAGAACTTCCGGTACCGGGACACCTGGCGCTGGGACCTTTGCGAGCGTCCCAGCGCCAGGTGTCTCGGAAGTGCTAACTCTACAGTAGCTTTCCATCACTAAAATATAACCTAACATGAAAATATTAGCCTTCAGAAAGCTCTTGCACATGTTCTCAGACTAGTCCAAGAGCTGGCGTCCAAAAAGGTGCAAACGTTTTCTGAATGCTAATATTTTCAGATTAGGTTACATTTTAGTGATGGAAAGTTACTGTAGAGACAGTACTTTCGGTACCGGGACACCTGGCTGGGACCTTTGGGAGCGTCCCAGCGCCAGGTGTCCCGGAAGTGCTGACTATATGGTAACTTTCCATCACTAAAATATAACCTAATCTAAAAATATTAGCCCTCAGAAAACTCTTGCACATTTTCGACGACAGCTCTCCGACTATTAGGGCTATTTTTCCCTGATATATGTTCCTTCGTTGGTTTTTCATGTTTTGTGATGTAGAATCACCTCCTTTATTTAATGCCAAAAGACTGCAAACACCGTGTATAAAGATTTACTTTTATAAAATTATAAAAATTTTGTAATAAATGTTACCCCTCGGTTTACCCCCTTATTTGAATCGTATTTTTTTTTTGACACACTATGTCATTAAACGGTTTGTTTTGAGTAAAAAAGTTTTTATAAACATGTATAAAAATACATGGTTTCGTAGATACGGTCATTCTTTCGGTAAACTGCATGCCAATACGGGCCTGTTTATTAGTATTCAAACAGAATGGCAAAAGAGAAAAACGAAATTTCAAACAGTCGGGTTAAAGCTGGACTAATCATAAATGCAATGCTGTTGGTTTTTCCAGTTTCTACCGAGTTCGCCAAGCGTTGGTTTTTTAGATCTTGGGTACATATGATGATTTTTAAGTAGATAAACTCTTTTTAAGGGGTGATTCTACATCAAATAATATTTAAAAAAAATCCTATAAACGCATTTCCAAAAACGACTTGTAAAAGAGCTATGCCCCTTCAAGAGTGGCTCTAAAAATTAGCTTTTTATGTATAACTCAGGAACTCTTTGAGCTATAGCATCGATGTTTTGCAAGTAATCTTAATAAGGCTATCATACCAAGCTATGTTTATGTAGATATTTTAACCAGAAGCGTGCAAAACAAGCCTTATCATTTTTTTGCCTTAAAAGTGTTTTTGCGTAACTTTTTTGTAAGTTTTTTTTACATTTTGTTTAACCTCGTACTATTCTACTTAATTAAGCATCCCCTAAGTCCAGGTCTTGTGTGGGCTAGTAGTAGAGGGAACCACCGGCTTTAATTGACTTTCGAACCAATTTATAGGGAATGTCCGCTTCACTTCACGCCTTCGTCAAATTTCAATTATTAATTAACTGAAAAAGGCAAATCGGCGCCGGTGAGAATCGAACTCACGCTATTTGTGTAGTAAACTTGCCAACTACGACGCGGTAGTCCACTACACCAATCCTGTGTTGTTAGAAAATGATATCCAAAAAAAAATTGTTTTTCTTTTTTGGTACAAAAATTTTTTTCTTTAAGGTTCTTAGCAAAATTATCTTTTAATTTAATCATTTTAAAATTTAATCATTATCTGTTTAACCAATTGGTTGCTACTGGGACTACTTGGTAACATATTTACAGGAAATAGTTACCCTCGTAAACTTTATTTTGATAATTATTTTTTTGTTAACATTCTAAGCCACATTAAGCCCAAAATAGTATATTAAAGTACTAGTTTCATAACACTCGTTTTTACGGCGCACGCCTCTCGTTTCCTAAACTTTTACTCGTGGGCTTAAAAACGTGTTATGAAACGAGTGCTTTAAACTATTTTTTCTATTTTGCTTTAAAATTTGAAAAAAATGTACAATAATTTAGACCGATTTGGTTTGGACTTCTGTTTTGGGTTGGCAATACAATTTTCGCCATGTTTGAAATTCAAAGATCAAATTATATTTTGATATCTTTTATAGTTAGCTCTTCTCTTTTCCACTGCAAGTAACCAAGCCACAATTTTAACAAGGTAAAAATTAATATTTAAGTTGAAAATTAAAGTTTTAGACGATGTTGACATTAGCACGTAGGGATTCCAGGTTTCGGCATCCGGATCCCGAAAATTTCAAAAAGTTCGGGATCCCGATCCCGAAATGTAAAAAGGTATTTCATCAGAAATTTATTATATAATATACTAAATAAATAAAATTATATAATTTAAACTAAAAACTTGTTATTAAAATAACGAGTATTAACCATATTTTATTTATATTTTATTAAAATAAAAAATTTGTAGTTTTGTATAAAAAAGTTTTATTAAATAAATATTACCTTCTTAGTTTTAAAATAATAATAATAATAATAATAATCTTTATTTCGCATAAACACTTCTGATACAAAAGTAACTAAAAATATTTATTGAAAGTTTGTCAAAAAGAGTGGTGCTGGCTTACTAAAACCTGCCTTGCAGAAAAAAATGCATGTATAAATATAAAAATACGGACAATTTAAAACACATTTAAAAAAAATACATATTTAAAAGTAACAGAAAATAAATAAATAATATACTTAATATAAAAAGTTGTTTAAACAGATGAGTGAAACTCTTCCAGGCTATATGGTTCTAAGTCGCAAATGTAGTTGTATAGACTATTTTTAAACTTAGTCCTATTGTTTTTTAAACTTTTTAAACTCAGAGGCAGTTTGTTGAAAAACTGTATTGACGAATAATATGATCCTTTCTCATATGTGACTAGTCGATGTTTTGGAAAACTATAGTCTAGGACTCTGTCCGATTCCAGGCCTCGAAAAAGGTGCATATTCTTTACCAGGAATAAGACAGACTCGTATACATATAGCCCGATTACAGTCAGGATCCTGCTTGATTTAAATTTGTTTCGACAAGATTCATTGTACGATAGCCCAAGCATTTTGCGAAGTGCTCTTTTTTGACATATAAAAACCGACTCTATATTCCTGCATTTCCCCCAAAAGATGATTCCATATTTAAGGAGACTCTGAAAATTCGAAAAGTATACTACTCTAAGGGTACTCACATCAACGTAACTCTTCATTACATGGAGCGAGTAGCTGACTTTGTTTAATTTTCCTCGCAAACGATCTACATGTGAAAACCAATTTAAGTTTTCGTCTATTTGAAGACCCAAAAATTTTACTTCTTCTGAAAGTTCCCTTCTTACCTTAGATATGTTTATAGTATTATGTTCCTGTTGTCTCATTTTGAACATAATAAAGTTTGTTTTTTCTTCATTTAAAATGAGTTTATTACTTTCTAACCAGGATTTTACTGCAATAAAGAGAGCTTCAGTTTCCATGCTTAAATTATCAAAGGAATTTGATTTAACTAAAAAATTTGAATCATCAGCGAAACTGATCAAGGATTGATTACAATTTTGTAGCGTCATATATAGATCGTTCACGAAGATAATAAACAGTAAAGGTCCCAATATGCTACCTTGTGGGATCCCAACCTCAATATTTTTTATATCTGACAAATATTTAATAAAATTTTCAAATATTTGTACCTGTTGGGTTCTGTTGGATAGATAGGATTTTAGCCACTGCAGAGCAGGGCCTCTCACTCCATATCTTTCAAGTTTTTCAAATAAAATTTCATAATTTAGACAGTCAAAAGCTTTTGATAGATCCAAAAGAATTGCTAAGATAACTTGTTTATTTTCAAAACCATCCAGAATACTTTGTAAGAAGCCATGCACCGCAGTCTCCACCGATCTACCCTTCAGATACCCATGTTGTGTGTTTTTAAACAGACCATATTTATTAAAAAAACTTATAATTTTCTTGGCCATAGCCATCTCAAAGAGCTTTGAAAATGAGGATAATAAACTAATAGGTCGATAATTTTTTATTGAGGTTGGGTCTCCCTTTTTATAGATAGGAATAACAATTGCGGCCTTCAATCTGTCAGGAAAGATTCCATGCAACAAAGAGTTATTTATGATGCGAGTAATTGGTGTACATAGCTCGTTTTTGCAATATTTAAGTAAACTTGTCGAAATTTCATCGTTACCACAACTATTTTTGCTTTTTAGCTCATAGAAAAGATTCATACATTCTGTTTCTGTGATTGGTTCAATGAACATTGAATTTAAGTTAAAAGGGACTTTACAATTAAAAGTACTTTTTTTTGTATTTGACAATAAATCATTTACACAATTTAAGGTGTACTCATTAAATTCATTTGTCACATTTTTAGGATTTCCAATAAGCAATACATTGTTTTTTGAAGCATTGGTTCTTCGTATGCTGTTTATTATATTCCATACCGTTTTCGATTTATTTTGTGACAAGTGAATTTGATGTGTATACTCCCTTTTTTTCGCATGTGCTAGGGCCGAATTGTAGGCTTTTTTTATAGCATTATACATAGAATTAAAAAAAGGATTATGATTTGTTAAAACATAGTATATATCCAGCTGGTTTTTATAAAATTTTACTTCAGGATCATTTTTGTAATCATTACTTTTTTGTTTTATATTACAGCGTTTTTTAGGAAAACATTTATTGAAAATTGGCAAAACAGTATTCATAAATAACATCATCATCAGGACAAGACAATACATTTTCCCAATTTTCTTCTTCAATTTTGTTTTTAAATTTTAGTTTATTTTTTTCACTAAAACTCCTAGTAAATTTATATTTTTTTGTAATATTTTTTTTACCTGGGTAAGTTATTTTTATTAATTTATGATCGGATATGTGTTTTTCTGTACACTCACCTTGATATATACTAACATTTGTGAAAATATTGTCAATACACCTTTTTTCATTACAGTTTATTCTCCTATCTATTCTACTATACTAAAAATAAACACTATAAAAAACAAAATAAACTCTAATACAAGTAAGAATTTTTTCTTCATATATAATTTTTTTTCTTGCTTTTTTAGCGTTTATTTCGTAGGAAAGTCCCTATAAATAAATACTAAATACTTTATAATGTTTACTTTAAAATTAAGAATATTTCTTTAATAACTTTTTTTCACGATGTACAATTAACATAATGTATGATTGTATCACGAAAACAGTTTTTCAAAATTGCTCAGCCCGTTTTTTAAGAAACTGTCTAGACCCCAGCCTGGAGTCTCCAGGGGTGCGTTTTCACCATCGAAAACAAAAAAATACTAAGCGCAAATCACAATTACACATCGAGTTTAATAAATAAATTCGTTACATAAAAGGATAGCCTTAATCAATTATAAGGCATGTGCAATGAATAAAAATAACTTTTCAGATGTACCCTTAGGAGGACTCCCTACTCCGTAGGGATCATTTCCGGACTAACCTTTATAGGATTTTTTTTTCATATTTTTGGACTTATAATCACTCCTTTAAATTTTGTACCCTATTTATGAATCACCCTGTATAACTCGATTTTTATTAATATAATAAAAAAATTATCTAAAAAAATATTTAAGTTGAAAAGGAGGGTATCGGATTTTGGGCTAAATCACCTGCAACGATAAGACTTTACATGCTAATAGATACATAAAAAATAAATACTTAGCCAAAATTTCAGCCCTTTTTACTTCCCGGAACATACTTTAATTAATTATTTTAATTACGAATTTTGACATATGTCAATGCACGATTTGGCAACATTGCACCTAACGAAGCTTCAAGTGTCAAGTGTCATGTCGTCGAAATAAAAATAACTTTGCACATTGACTACTACAGTGGGGCCAAAGGAAAGGGTCTGTGTTGTGTTCACTGCTCTCGACTATAAAATTTAAATATTTTGTAGTGTTTTATTAGTTTTTACGTATTTACAATACAGTAACTCAATGTGTAATTAGGCTGGACTGTTGTGACTAGTTTCTTAAGTTTCAGTACGATTATGGAGTTATTTTCGAGGTATTTATACTATAATAACATTGTAAGCAAACCAGCAGCTTCAACGATAACTTAAAACATGCAGTTTCATGGGACAGTGTTGCCCCAGACAAGTAATTTAATGTGGCTTTTAACGTGTTAGATAAGTTTATTTCCATGGTATGATTTAAAATTAGATTATGAAAAAGTTACACATAGATTTTTAACATAAATCAATATACTTAATTAATATTGTAGTGTTTTTATTATACATTCTACCTAAATGTTATTATGTTGGTTTTTAGATAAACAAAAAATATTACTTTTTTCAGTATGATAAAGAGTCAAATTTAGCTCAAGAATAATGCATTGTTGTCGGGTTTACGATAACAAATAGTTCCTGGCGAGTTGTTTATTTTTTTTTTCATTTTGTTCTTTATTAACAAATAAACTTGCAAGTACCAGTACACAGTTTTATATCATTTCTTTTCATCATTTTGAACTTTTTTAATCAAATACATGTTTTTTCTCATTTAGCCCAAAACTCTCATTTAAACTGATATCCTTCTTTGCTTCTTAACAAAATTTGTAATAGCATTTTTATCGTAAGATGCATATTTACCGACTCACCGGAACGGACTTTTTGGTGGGGTGAACCAAGCTAGCGGACAGCAAATCTCCCGGTGAAAAACTAACAGGAGTGCAATTTGCAATTTCAACCTAGGAATTCATCGTCATTTGACTGGACTAAATAAAATTAAAATAGATTTATGACCACGAGTGGTAAACCGCCGTGGCATTTTGTGTAAATCTCGAGTTGCATTTTATGACACTCCAGGATTTTATGTCACTTTTTTTTTCTCAAAAATGCCACGTCAAATTTTGTGAAGCGAGTGTAAACTTTTACACCCAATTTATTAGTGTACACTTTTCTTAGACAAAATGTTACCTCTAAAATGATCTGTTAGTCTAATGATTTGTCAGTCGGTCTGTATGTACTGTAGGGTGTGTCAAAAAATCCCGAATTTCGAAATCGAAAAGACTCTCTGGCTCAAAAGTTGCTCCTTGGTAAAAAACGGTGGCCACTCAAAAATGAGCCAAATCGATTAATGGGTTATTTAACATTAAAAACCGAGAAAAAAAATTATATGCACCTTGGTCAAAAAATCATTCCTAAGGAAGTTGTCCTTTTAAATATGGCCTATTTTTAAAGGCATGGTGTATTTTAAGAATGGCGCGCCATGGCGTAGCTCCCTTAGGTATGATTTTTTGACCAAGGTGCATATAATTTTTTTTTCTCGGTTTTTAATGTTAAATAACCACCCATTACCAAAATCTTTGCTTTTTGTCTTTATAATTTTTTTATTTTTAGTTCTTGATGCGTAAACATTTACTTTTAAATGCATTTATCTTCAAAACGGTTTGTTACACCACCATACAAACTTTTTTGTGTATTTTTACATAAAAAAGTATATTCCAATAAAAAAAATCAAAACAAGTACACCGGAAAAAGTTTTAGGTAAAAAATAAATATTCACCCGGTTTTAAATGGCGATTTCTCCCGTTAGATTAGACAGGGACAAAAGTTCTACCCAAAAAGGATAGAAGACATACATACACTCCCAATTCCACCCAACCAAACAAATTCTGTATTTGTTCTTTGTTGAACAAATACAATATTTACTTGGCCAGGCGAAGAGTATAACTATATTATTTTTATTAAAGAAATTACTGGCGCCATCTAAATTTTAGTAGAATTATCTTATTCACATTATCTATGTTCGTTCGTGCTGCTCACTGCTACACTTTCCGGCCAACCAAATAAATACTGTATTTGTTGTATGAAAAACAAATACAGTATTTATTTGGTTGGCTGGAAAGTGTAGCACAAATGAGATAGAGATAGGGTAGACGTCTTTTGTTTCATAATTCTAGTTGTAGAGAGCTCCATTGAATGTTTTTTTTTACCCGAGTTGCGAAAACAAATAATGTATTTTGTATACGCAGGTAGGTTAACATTTATATATGCTTGTATACTAATATATAAGTTTGCGGGTTTTTTTGTTTAAAACAATATTTTAAGTACTTTTTAAAACTTGCAAAAATAAAATTTTCACGAAATCTTTAAATAATGGGCGATTTTTTTTATGTTCTAACTTAAGGGGAGGGGTGAGATATTTTTTTAGTTTCTCCTAACTAGTATTGTTTTTAAATATTACCAAAGAAACCCTCCAAAGTTTCCTCAATTTTATACACAATCAGTTTTTATCCGAAAAACAGGTACCGATTTTTTTCAAAGTTTAAGCGCTCTGAGCTACCTCTAAACATTAATCGATTTGGCTCATTTTTGAGTGGCCACCGTTTTATACAAGGAACAACTTTTAAGTCTTTGGCTCAAAAGTCTTTTCGATTTCGAATTTCGGGATTTTTTGACACCCTAATGTACTGTCACCTAGCCGGAATGCCTGGAATACACGATCGCCTATACAACACACACAATATGTTACCTCTTTTTTTGCAATGCCTAAGCTCACAGGTGCCAGTTAGTAAAATGTTAACAGTACACACAGAGAAATGATTACTAAAACAAGTACGTAATATTTAGATCAAGTGGTTCAAAAGTTTGAAAGTAGATATTTATACTGAGTATTAAAAAAAAAACTAAAAATAATGAAAAATAGTACATACTAATAACACTGCTCTACAAAAAAAGATTTTTTTTTATTTGGCGCGGAGCTTTTAGTTGCGTCTGGCCATATGTGATGCGCTGATCTCTGAACCTTTTTTCCGTTTTTCTCGTTTTTTTTTTTGCCTTTAGTTGTAGTAAAAACAAATTAATTAGGTCTAATTATTTTTGTTTTGCCGTGGATTGATTCTCTTTTAGTGGGGCTCTAAGCCAAAAAAAGCGGATTTAAAATATCTTTATTCGCTTGTTTTTAATAGGTCCTAAATTCAAAATATCAGTTTTTTTCGCATTTTATCAATATATTTTGATAAAAAGTTTATATAAATACCAAAGATACAACTCTAATTTTTATACGCAATACTAACACAACTGTGCGGTTTATAAAATAAAAAAAGTTTTAGATTTAATCCAGTGACGAAAAAAAAATTGAAATATTTTATTTATTTTTTGGAGAGCAACATGTTGCTGTTACTGTGCGCAGTAAATTAAACTTATTATGACAATAACAAAACGAAAAATTAAAAAAAAACTTTTTCTCCTTGATTTAAAACTGATTTTAAAAAAAAAATATATTTACGTGTTTCTAAAACCTAAGCGCATGATTTGACAGTATCGTGAGTTGGTTACGAAAAAGTTCATGTTATACTTATTTTTGGCCAATTTTTGAAATTTTCATACGCCTGGTAGCACGTAAAGATACACTGTAGAAAGCATAACTGAATATTCAGTTACAAATGGATAGAAAAATATTATCCTATACTTTAATTTTGGTTAAAAACACGCAATATTTCATGTCCGTCAGTGAATATTAAAGTACGTGACTATAGTTTATAAATGACTATTCAGTTTTGCTTTTTACAGTGTATAGAACGATTTTTTAAAATAATTAGTTAAGTAAACCGAATACTAAGTGAAAACTCTTGCGGGTATCGCCATAAACGAAATCGAAACAATTGATTTTTCGACCCATCTTAGTATAAGGTAACATTCTTTTTTCCTTTGACAGGGTAAGTTCCCTAGCGTCCAAATTGTGGCAGAATTTCCTAGTATTTGACCAGCAAACGTGGCCCTTTTTTGGTGTGGCTTAACATATTTTTCATTGGTGCAACAAGTATCTTGGTATTGAATTTTTATTCCAATAATTATGAATGACGTCACCCCTGGTCTCACCCTCTCCTAGTCTGTATCACTCTTTGTCACTCAACTGTCGACCATTCCCCTTTCCCTTTCCCTGAAGCGGTGACATATTTGTGAAAGTCCGTCCACTAAATCAGCTTGGGCGACCCCATGCTAAAAGGCGCAAACGGATATGATACACTTTAAAAAGTCGCAATAGTATATTAATAACTAGTGTGGAAAGTGACATATTTCACGCGAGTGTATAAAATACACTTTCCATCGAGTTATGTACACTATTTTTCCTACGATCCCGAAAAAATATGAAGTTTTTATTTTAAAATTTTCTAATTTTTAAGAAAAGTAAAGCACAAAATAATTATAAATAGCATACAAATTTATATATGTAGGTATGTCAAACAGGAAGTATGATTTTCATTTAGCTTTAGTTGTCTTGGTTTTATATTTAATACAATACATAGCTGTTTAATGGGTTTCCTATTCATAAATAAATGCAAACTTGAGTTTGCTTAAGGCCTATCTAGAAGCTTGCATAAGAACATAAAACATAAGAATGCGGTGCCGTGATGGGCTTACAAGATACATGGCGGCACAACAAGCCAATCACAGCATCGCATTGTTATGTATTAGGGTGAAAATCTTAAAGTGGGACAAAATGAACTCCTTGGAAACAAAAAAAATCAACATAAAAAAATGAGACTTTACTACTTTTTTATTATCACCAGTGGAGTCAGGAACTGTCAACATAGTTTGGCCGCGCTGGATTTTAATCGAAAAAAAAAATATTTGCGATTTTATAAAAAAAAGTCGTACATGGCCGTCATTTCGACGAAATTTTTTTTAGATCCTGTCCTCCGTGGCAATAACTAGTAGAGAGTTTTACATTACATTTTCTGATAGGTAGTAGGGTCCAATTAAAGTGGAAGAAAACTTTTGTTATCAGCTTCACAAACATGTCCTTATTTTTTAAATATAACGAAAATTCCTATAAAAAAAGTTTTTTCTTGGTATTTTATTTGCTAAAATTCTATAAATATACCAAATGTGTCGATGAAAACTATCTTTATACAAACTTAAGAGTAGTTTTTATCATAAAAATGGTAGTTTCGTTCGCAATATATTTTCCTTTCGAATTTATATTCCAAAAATGTTACCGTTGTCGAAATGATGGAGAGTCGACGAAATGATGGACAATCGGCGAAATCATGAATAATTATTCAAAACAAACTTATAAAAGTAAAAAACAAATAATCTAATCAGTAAAATACAAATATTGGTAGGTACTAATAAAAAAATATACTTAAAACTAAAAACTTAACTTTTGAGCGATCTTTTTTAAATTTTTCCTTCCTCGTTTTTGCTGTTGTGACATCTGTTTTACAGTGGGTGGAAGATTATTCTCTTCTGATTCTGAAGGTGTAGGAGTAGTTTTGAGTTTTTATGTCAACGTTTTTTTTTTCTTTTTGCTCTCTATTCGTTTATTGGTTTTAGTAACTCTAATTCCTTATTTCTTTATCCTCTTTCTTTTTTTCTCAACAGCTTCAGGAGTCATTTTTAATTTATATCTTCTGTCTCTTTCTCGGGCTAGAAAATGTTCTCTTTTATATTTTTGTGTGAGTTTTTTCAATTGATACTTCATTTTTACTTTTCTTATTACTTGCATCGCTGACTCTACTGTTAAGTTTTCTCTTTTTCTTTGTCTCTTCATCATCAGACTTGTACTGTTTCAAATTTATTTTCCATTTTTGATCTTTTCTAGAACTTCTTTCCATATATGATTTAGCTAAAACGTTTTTCCAAAAAAACCGAAAAAGAATTAAAATTAAAAATAGTCTAGTGTGCCTTTGCTCGTAAATAGAGGCTTCCAAACTACAAATTTTATAATTAAAAAAAAATAAAATAAAACAAGCTCTTTTTAACTAGTACTTATTTAAAAAAAAAAATCAAAATCGTCCCCATACTTTTTTGTGCCTCCCTGACTTTTATAAATTCAAAGGTATTTTTTGTTGTTAACCTCAATTGGGTTATAAAATATATTTCAGCTAAAATTGTTTTGATTTACAAAATTTTCCAGACAGACCGACAAACAGTCCAGAAACAGAAACAATCGGGCTTTTACATATTCAAAAACTCGTGAAATACACTTTTTTAAATAAAATTTTCACTATGTATTTATTAAAAAGTGACGCTATAACAGCTTTGTTAACAAAAATCATGTAAAATTTTCTTAGTGTTGCATTTTTACCATATTTGTTGTTTCATCATTTTGCCGACAATAATTTAGCCGACGGCAAAATGATGAAACAACATTTATTTAGGTGTAAATCTAGTTAACCGCAAAAAAACGTAAAATTTTTTAGGTTATGTTTGTAACTGCACTTACCGTCTATATGCTGCAAATATCACTTTTTTCATATAACTGCTTATTTCACATATATTAAGCGTCTGCTAAATGAGCCTTAAAAAAGGTACGCACATGTTTTTAACTTTAAAATTAAAATTTCACTAAAAAACTTAAAACAATCTCCGCAAACTTAAACAGAATCACAAAGAAAATCTTCCATTCTAAATAATAATCTAGTTACCTGTAATATTGACTCAGTTTGAAAATTTTGGCCGCTAATATAAAAATGGGTATAATAGCTGGTTTGAATTTTGGGGACAGAAGTTTAAACTGAAATAAGTTAGTCATTTCTTATTTATGATAGAAATAGCATTTATTATATAAAACTAACAGTAAAAAAAGATAATTTAAATTGTGGTTTCACTATAAAACAATCGGATTTTAGAAATATTTTACTTTAAATTTACGGACCAGGTGCTAGGGACAGTCGGCGAAATGACGTTTTTCTACTTTAAATTTTTTTTTTCTGTAAATAGTTTTGATATTTGGTTTATACAATTAGCTGATTGTAAACAAGGCAACTTTTTCTAATTAAATAGCTAATTTTAATGGCTTATTTATGCCTTATAACAAAATTATGAACTTGGGACATAAAGTGGCCCACTTTGAGATTTTCACCCATTACGTTCTTATTCAAGCCTGTGAATAGGCACTTAATTAATTAGATTTCTGTGGTTATGCTGCCATATAAGACAGTAAAATTGTACTGTTTTACGTTTCATAAGAAAAATACTGTATTTTTTATGTTTTTTTATGTAATGTAAGGTCACTAAATAAAAAAATAAGTAATTTTTATAAGATATAGACTGTCTAGACAAAACAGTAATGGTCAAAATAGTAACGTTATATAGTTTCTATTTTTGACATTAAAACACTTAAAAGATATAAAAGGTTACGGTGAAAGGTGGAAAATGGTTTATAAAACAAGGTGAATCAAATTTTGAATCTACGAGGTAAATATCTAAATAAAATTAGGCAAACCTCCATACTTAAATATCACACGAGTGTGATATAAAAATATCAAACTAGTGCGATATGAGGCATTTTTTAAAGAACAAAATAGTGGGCTAAAGTCATTTTCATAGAGGATCGTGGGAAAAAATTATTAAAGTAACCTCTGAAATGGTCTATAGCCATTGCTATTGCCAAGTGGCTTAAAATGATGTATATTCGCAAGCATTTCTGCCCAGATTAGTTAAAACGTCCTAACTAACATTGCTATTTTCCCTAAATTTTTCGAATAAATGGCCAAATTCCCTGACTTCCAGGTTTAAATTCCAATTTCCCTGACTTTGCCCTGACTTCCCTGATTTCCCTGATTGGCAGGAACCCTAAAGAATAGATAAATATGACATAGAACAACCGGTATATGAAGATAAGCCGAAAATTACACAAAGTTAGTTAGGACGTTTTAACTAAGGAGGGCAGATTTTAATCAAATATTTTGCTTGATTGAAGTATGTTACTTAGACCAAGAGGTTAACATTTGAATGAAGTAAAAGTGATCGGTTTGAATAATAAAATTTCTTGTTTTGGGTTTTAAAGTAACTTAAATGAAAGATGGCAAGTTGATATTTAGTATTTAAAATACTAAAAATGATGAAAAATAGTACTCATACTAATTTTTTGAAAACAAGTACTAATTAAAGTTGAAACAAATAATTGAATTTTTAATGTGAGTCAAAAAGTTATATTAGGTATTTTTAAACTTGCATACCTAACACAAGTATTACAAATAATTTATATTACAATATTTTTTCTCTGCGTAAGTATGGGTCCCATAAATTAATTATTTAAAAACACTGTAAATGCAAATATGGTAATTTTACAGCAAATAATGTATGTCATATGTTGCCAGCAAAGAAAGTGGTAAATTTAAATCAGTACTGTAAATTCACAGTTATCTGAAAAAATGTGAATTTTTATTTTGGTAATTTTACTGCTATTATTATGGTAATTTTCGGGACTGTCTGTAAAAGTGCTGGGTTTTTGGACCACATGCATGAATTTTAATGCAAAATTATTGCACCGACAGGAAAAGAGCTGAGATTTTACTAAACCCAGTAATATTGAGGTTAATTTAATAAATATTTTAAATTCACATTCTGACATTGTAAATTTGCTTTAATTATTACAGTTAAAACTACTGTTAGATTGACGACAAATTTAGAGTGAATGATTAGAATATTCAGAAATTTTTTTTGCTTAATAAATATAATTTTTACTTAAAATTCATGGAGTATTGAATATCATTTTAAAGTAATTAATCTAATTTTAAGATTAAATATATTAATGGACAAGAAGCGCTTAATATTAAATCGTCCATTATAGTCCAGTCAAATAACGAGAAATTCCTGTGTTAAATCGCAATAAATGTACACGGGCTGATATTTTAAAGGGTAGTAGTGGATAGTAACAGAAAAATTCTGTTAGTTTTTCACCGGGTGATTTGCTTATCCGCTATCTTGAATTTTAGGGGTGAGTGCGGTTATCTCGCTTACGATAAAATTGCATATAACCAATTTTGTTAAGGAGAAAATTTCCAACAATTTTTGTTTAAGTCAATATTTTATTATATTAATAAATTAAACTTTAAGATTTTACTGAATATTAATCGACAAACTTACATGATAACACTAGTTAACAAAAAACTTATTCCGCCAAAGATAAATTTTTAAATTGGGATCGGATGGATTCATAGCCAAAATTATTGTTTTATGTTTGTTTAAAATCTTGTATCGGGGGCCCCCGGGGGTTTTTGAGGTTTTGAGGCTAAAACCGAATTTACTGTCAAACATTAAAAAATCAATGGCTGCAAAATTTAAATAATTTTAATTTGTTTTTATAAAAAAGTGTTATCGCCGGGTTTTAATGTTGAATAACAAAGCGAAATCGAATTGAAAAAATTAAAAAAAAACTTTATTCATATTAAAAATAAATTGTTAAATTTGTCGCCATTTTGAATTTGTCATATTGAATATTTAATTATTGACATTGAATTTAGCGACCTTTAAAACACCTTCGATAAGAGTCATTAGGCAAACATAAAATACTTTTAGTTTTAGAATTCTAAAATATAAAAGTAAACATTGGCTACGATTCTATCATATTCAAGCAAATATCTCCGATATTAGCCAATTTTAATTATTTTTCATGACGGATTCAGATTTAGAGAGTAAAAATACGTAAGAGAATGTTAAAAAGAACTTGAGCGCATTGTAAATTGGTTCAAATAAAAATGTTTCTAAATATTCAGATCATTTTTAAAATGATTCAAGTATAAAGGGTCCCTAAAAACGGAAAAATACAAAAAAAAGCGTAGGATTAACTTCTTTCCGCTTCTTTTTATTAAAACATCACCCCCACAAGACTAAAGCTTATTTAATTGCCTATTTATTAACCAAATTTAATACAAAATATATTGATCGATTTTTAATTTCATATACGTTTAAAAAATACACGGAAAAAATAATCTAGTTATAAAATATAGACACAATCATTTTTAATTGGTTAGTGCAACCAGAATTCTGTATTAACTAAATATTTGTAACCTTAACCATATACAGGGTGGCCCAAAAAGAATGTGACTGAGTGTTTCATCCACAACTTCTCTCTTACAAATCTTTTCTTGATAGAAATTTCATCAAATATTCTCAGAACGTTGGAGCATCGAGAACCATAACCGGAAGTTGCTAGCCCACACCATGTTGGCTGCGCAGCTTCTCAAAATCGGATGTTTTACAATTTCCTTATTTATTGAATTCACTGCACTTTTTGATTGCTGTCCTGGTTTAAATTGACGGGATGGAATCTAAATTATTGGGAGAGGCAGAAGTTCGAGATAAGCACCAAGAAAGAGGAAAGAGGAAGAAGGAAAAGAATGAAAAAATGGCAGCAATTAACAGGCGCTATACTTGTCCGAGCCCTATGCCGTCGACAAACTCTAGGTCCTGGTCATGACCTTAAGTCCCAAGGCCTTCTACCTACCCAACCACCTTTCTCTTCCACCCTTTACCGGCTATAACAGTGGTCCAGAGCCCTCAAAGTTTAAATCTGGGGGGTGGCGACCAGTCCGGATGGCTACCGGATCGGCTCGGGTTACTTTCAGGAGATGCCGGGGATGGTGTTTGCTCAGGAAGAAAAAAAATTGTTACTAACCTTGAAATGTCAAACCCCAACGTTGATAGGAGTCCCAAATACTCAAAAAATGACACAAAAAAAATTATTTATATTATTTATTTATATAGGCCAAAATCGGTATGTAGGTGCTCCCTAAAATGTTGACCTCGCAACCTAAATTTGGCACGCTCCCTACCTACAGAAATCGAAAAAAATCGATTTTAGCCAGTCACAGTCTTTTGGGCCACCCTGTATTTCTTACCTTAACTAAATATTTATTTGTCATATACAGAATTCTAATTGCACTAACCAGAAAAATACTCGGTACGGTAAAGTTTACAGTTTATGTTTTGCATAACCTCTAAGCTTGATTAAGTAATGTTGGTAACGTAGTCTACTAGTAAAACATGTCGCTGCAAAACTACTGAAAATATTGAGAAAGTTTCATGTAATAAATAAGTAGTGATTTTTTTGCGGTACGTGCGTTACAGCTTTTAACTAAAAAAAGAACACAAAATAAAATTTTATTGTTAATCCGTCCCTGTCTGAAATGTTGGTTAGCATCAATTTAATCATGAAATCTCCGCGATTTTATCATACATTTTGTCTCTTTTTTTAAAAGTGACAATGCACGTACTAATAGTGCATTAGTGCATGTCTCTTTAATAATATCTTTATTCTTCTCGTACCAAACTGTGTGTTCTACCATTATCATTAAACAATGGAATGCATGACTCTCTTTTTTGTGTAATAATTAAATTATCACATTCAGCAATTATGTCTGTGTCTTAGTTTAGATTGATAAGTACAGGGCCGTAATCAACCAGGACAAAATTAAAGAACCAATGGTATCTAAAATATTAAAATTTTACAAACAGAGAAAAACACACAAAGAAATATTTACTTAAATTCTGTAGATAGTAATATCTAGTTCAACTAAATCATCCAAGTAAGCAAAAGCAAACAATTATTTTCTTAAAGAGTAAAATAATAAAATAGTAAGCCATAATTATATATTATTAAGTTAAAGTGAAAAAAAATATACACAGGTTGTGTTAAGAGAAGAAAACTTTAATTATTTGACACGTTTTTGCTTTATCTTACCGCACGGGTAAGCTAAGGCTAATTATTCAGTTACAAATGGGTGGGAGAGGGATTAGAAGGGATGTAATAGGGAGGGGAGGGAGGTGTGGGAGGAGTGAGACTAGCTCACTGATGCTGGGAATGCATCTGTCCTGAATTGGTGGGTACCATTACTGGTTGAGGACGTTTTTGATCTTTTTGTGAGTGTAGTGGATTTCGTAATAGTAATCTAGAAAGTTTGAGATGAGGGGGTTTGGG
This sequence comes from Brachypterus glaber, assembly GCA_958510825.1. Taxonomy (NCBI): domain Eukaryota; kingdom Metazoa; phylum Arthropoda; class Insecta; order Coleoptera; family Kateretidae; genus Brachypterus; species Brachypterus glaber. Next base: position 9,644,496 of record OY294054.1, read on the forward strand.
TGATCTAAATTCCCTTGTATAAAAGACGTGCTGTAACGGATGATTTCCGTTTTTAGGAGGGGCATGTCGAGATCTCTGTGAGTTTGGTTGTTCCTCATGAGCCAGGGGGCATCGAGGCATATTCTGAGTGCCTTGTTTTGGAAGGCCTGTAGTTTGGCTGAGAGCTATAGTTCTACGTACTTTAATATTTAAGGATCGACATGAAATGTTGCGTGTTTTTAACAAATATTAAAGTGCAATTGTATAGGATAATAACTTCCGATTTCCTATGCATTTGTAACTGAATATTCAGTTTACTTTTTAGAGTGTCGTATTAATTAAGAATATCCGGTGTATTAATTTGGTTCTTATTTAAAAGTTTGTGAATATTTCCTTTAAAGTTTTTGTTATGAGAAAGAGATACGGCTAATAATAAGACTCTTTCGTTGTATTTTTAATACTGAATGTTATTTGTTAATACATATCTTTTATTTATATCGCCACCATTGGTATTTAATACTTTACTTGTGATATTAAATACTGCAATGTGTGTATTGTACACAAAATGTTGTCATACTAACATAGAGACCATGCTGGTACATTTGGATCCCCACGCAACATGTGTTTATTAATACTGTAACATTTGGTAAATTATATCACAGTTATAGTTTGGTATACTTTAAGTTTTAGTTGTTGTGTTATTGATCTAGTTTAAAGTATGTTGCAGTATTTAGTAAAATAACAATCGGTAAATAATACCAAAATTTTGATTAGTAATAATACAGAGAAAAGTAAAAAAAAGGATCGATTATTTTGTCAGTGTGTAATTGTGTGTGCGTGAAATCTTTATATTATTACTAATCAAAATTTTGGTATTATTTACCGATTGTTAATTTTTCTGAATACTGTAACATACTTTAAACTAGATCAATAATACAACTTAACAACAACTCAAAGTATACCGTACTATAAGTGTGATATGCCCTACCAAATGTTGCGGTAATTTTTACTATAACATGCTAGTATTAATAAATACATGTTGCGTGGGGATCCAAATGTACCAGCACGGTCTCTATGTTAGTATGACAACATTTTGTACACAATACACACATTGCAGTATTTAATATCACAAGTAAAGTATTAAATATTAATGGTGGCGATATAAATAACAAATATGTATTTACAAATAAAATTTAGCATTAAAATTACAATGACATTTTCTGAGTGTATCCATTTGTAACTGAATATTCAGTTTACTTTATACAGTGTCGTATTAATTAAGAATACCCCGGTGTATCAATTTGGTTCTTATTTAAAAGTTTTTGAATATTCCCTTTACAGTTTTTTTTTATGAGAAAGAGATACGGGTAATAATAAATAAAAAAAAGGTTAAAAGAAGATTAGGAACGTAATCGGATTTTGAATAGATCAAATCAGATCCCCATGAACATATGTGGTAACTCGACCATAAGAAATCAGCTTTTATAAAACGCGACGTTTACGGTGAAATATTCAATATACAGTGTCCCCGGATCGACTTGACAATACCACAAAATTACCATTTTTTTTTTGAATTAAAAAAAACTGATTTGGGACTTTGCCCTGCTTGTGAAAAAACTAATTTTTGTTGAAATATTTTTTTTTTAAATTGTAGGTGGCGCCAGATACCAGTAAAAAAGTAAAAAGTTTTCAGGTAAACTTACCTTTCCGTAACAGATACAAAAAAAGTTTTTTAAAAAATAGATTTTTAATCAAAAATAAGAGACTGGATGTCAAATTTTAATAGTTTTAACTCGTAATAATTTTTTTAAACAGTGTCAAGTTTCCACTGTTTGATTTTTTTTTAATAAAAAAAAATTAAAAAGTTAAAGTATTAAATTTTGACATGCGGCTCTTATTTTTGATTATAAATATATTTTTTAAATAACTTTTTTTCGTATCTTTTACGGAAAGGTAAGTTTACCTGAAAAATTTTTACTTTTTCACTGATATCTGGCGCTACCAATAATTTTTCAAAATTGTATTTTAACAAAAATTAGTTTTTAAGCAAGCAGCGCTGAATCCCAAAGCAGTTTTCCTTAATTCGAAAAAAAAAGGTAATTTTGTGGTATGGTCAAGTCGATCCGGGGACACACTGTACATTAGGGTGATCCACAAAAATTTCAAATTGAAAAATTTGGAGGTCTCATCCCTAAATTGTTTCAGAATGTTTGAAAAAAATGTAGAGGTCGCTCACAGCCATTTTTTAAAAAGATAGGTTTCTTTAGCTTTTTTATTTTTTTAAAGTCCGAACGATTTTTTATTTATTTAAATCTTTTTAACACGGCACGCTATAGTAAATGGATAACCTCAAAAAAAATTAGAATGTTTTCTTTCAAAATGGCGGAGCTGTGCCCTTTTAAGTTCGAAAATGCACTACAGTGCTTCATTTTAGGCGTAATGACAGACACAATTTTTTTTTCATTGTCTTAAAACATTGCGCATGTAGCCCAATAAGTTTCCACATAAAAACCATTATAATTTTTTTTATTGGATATACGGGGTATCCAGAAAAAAATAATATATGTATTTTTTTAGCGTTTTTGAAAGATTACTTTGGTTTTTAGGCAGTTTAATTTAATTTTTTTTTGTCTCTAGACAAATACTTATATACAGGGTGTTTCCTAAGTACGGTACGTAACTTCAGGGTGTAATTCCTTAAGGCCTATCCAGAAGCTTGCATAAAAACATAAAACATAAGAATGCCATGCCGTGATTGGCTTACAAGATACATGGCGGCACATCAAGCCAATCACGGCATCGCATTGTTATGTACTGTTGTTATGCGAGCCTGTGGATATGCCCTTACCCAAAAATAAGAAAAAAAGTTCATATAAACATTAGGGTGCTTTTTTTTTCGACTATTTTTTTTTCTGTCCCATCACGAAGTTTTGTTGGAAGTACCCTAAAAAAAATCCCTCAAAATTTTAGCCCTTAATATTAATATTAAGTAGTGGACCAAGGCATGTAAAGATTTCCCATTGAAAATACACGTAAACTTTGATTTTTTTTCTTTAAATTTCTATAGCTTAGCGGCATTTTATGGCATCGCTTCGACCATAGACAGGTATTTCTCAAAATTAAATGCTCTACAAAAGTGCCCATTGCAGCATAATCATAACTCGTACTGGTGAGGTAGTTTGGGCCACCAAACCCAATTTTTTCATAAAATTTACGTTTTTCTGTCCTTATCTCGTAATTGACAAGAGCTACAAAAAATATTCAAATGACAAACTTGTAGAAAATTTAATTTCCTACAAAAATGGTTCTTGGTACTAAATAGCTAACATCAATATTTCTTGAGATAGTGATGTATAATGAAATAACGATTTTTTATAATTTGACGTGATACTCGATAATAATTTGAAATAACAAAAACTTTAGAATTGAATACCAAAAAAAAATAGTCGAAAAAAAAAGCACCCTAATAAACATAATGGGAGGCATAGCGTAGTGGCTAGCGCGTATGCATAGCAAGTCTACTATCGTGAGTTCGATTCTCACTGGCGCCGATTTGCCTTTTTCAGTTAATTAATAATTGAAATTTGGCGAAGGCGTAAGTGAAGCGGACACTCCTTATAAATTGGTTCGAAAGTCAATTAAAGCCGGTGGTTTCCTCTACTACTAGCCCACACATGTCCTGGACTTAGAGGATGCTTAATTAAGTAGAATAGTACGAGGTTAAACAAACATGTAATAATGTAATGTAATGTAATAATATGTCCTAAAACGACTCGTAAGGGAGCTATGCTATGCTATTTAATAACTCAAGAACCCTTTGTGTTATAGCAAAGAGGTATTGCATGTATTCTATCTCTAATAAGGCCTATCAGCCAATGGTATTTGCATATAGTTACTTTAACCAGGAACGTCCGAAATGGGGGGCCTTATCACTTTTTTGCCCCAAACTTTTTTCTGTGTAACTTTTTTGTGGATTTATTATCAGAATAGTATTTCTCATGTAAAGATACATTAAAAAAGTACAGTAGGTAGGGCTAAATGTGACACCCAGGGTAATTGTGACATGTCCTGTTATAATTCTTCTAAACAAGATTAAATCCAATCGAAATTTTACGCGCAATGTTTATTACTATCAAAAAGTCCAAACCTAATGCCAGGGTTGGATTTGATCTAAATTAGTTTAGAAGAATTATAAAAGGACATGTCACAATTACCCTGGGTGTCACATTTAGCCCAACCTACTGTACTCTTGTTGTAATACCGTAGGATAAACCGTTTTCGAGAAAAATTTATTTGAACGTGAAACCACGGTTCGAGGACGAAAAATTAAATACCAAAGTGTTAAAAACCAAAATTTTAATAATGCGGGGTGGTTCTACATTAAAAACTTATGTACATACCTACTAAAAAATAAAAATGTAGCTTTTATTAAACGAGGTAAATAATACTGTGCGACCCAAAATTTAGGCATGAGATCTGTCAACGACATTCGTTAATTTAGCACCAATATAGTCGAGTCCCCAAGGGGTTACGCTACATTATGCCATTTAAGCGATTATTTTTTTAATTTGAAGTTTCCAATGCAGGCTAATATCCAAACGCTCTCTCTCTCTCTCTCTCTCTCTCTCTCTCTCTCTCTCTCTCTCTCTCTCTCTCTCTCTCTCTCTCTCTCCCTCTCCCTCTCCCTCTCCCTCTCCCTCTCCCTCTCCCTCTCCCTCTCCCTCTCCCTCTCCCTCTCCCTCTCCCTCTCCCTCTCCCTCTCCCTCTCCCTCTCCCTCTCCCTCTCCCTCTCCCTCTCCCTCTCCCTCTCCCTCTCCCTCTCCCTCTCCCTCTCCCTCTCCCTCTCCCTCTCCCTCTCCCTCTCCCTCTCCCTCTCCCTCTCCCTCTCCCTCTCCCTCTCCCTCTCCCTCTCCCTCTCCCTCTCCCTCTCCCTCTCCCTCTCCCTCTCCCTCTCCCTCTCCCTCTCCCTCTCCCTCTCCCTCTCCCTCTCCCTCTCCCTCTCCCTCTCCCTCTCCCTCTCCCTCTCCCTCTCCCTCTCCCTCTCCCTCTCCCTCTCCCTCTCCCTCTCCCTCTCCCTCTCATATGATACTTCATCAGGAATTTAAACATTTAAAAAAGCACATCTAGATTTCTAGATATAACATTCAATCTGATAAAAGTTGATATGGTTAAAATGTCTTGGTTTTTGAGCCATCATTTGGTCTCTCCTTCTAACCAGCTCTTTTTTATAAATTACGCCTTCTCTCAATTCTTTCTAATACTCTCTTGTTTGGGGAAGGGGTCTTTACAGCGCAGTCCATTACCGCCTATGGAATTTACCCCGCAAAGACTTTACCCCGAAAGCCATTACCGCGAAGGGGTCAATACCGCGCATGGACTTTACCGTGAAAACCATAACCGCGCATAATTATTTTTTTTTTAAGAAAAAAAGTTTAAATAAAACAAAAATAAATATTTTGCAGAAAACAATCAAACAGTTCTAACTGATATAGCTGCTGGGTTAGGGTTGTGGCCATTACTAGTTTCCTTTAAAACATTTTCGTCCGAAGTATGCAAGCGCCCCTTGCAACAAATCACGTCGTAATTTACGCACTTACAATTTTTTAAGTCTTTTCTTTCCTGTATATGAAATGTTTATATATAGCGAGGTCTTTGCACCTAGCACTTTTCATTATTTCGATCAACATGACGATTCATACTAAAGTGATTATTAATCAGCGATTTATACAAATCAGTCGATATAAATTTAAAAAAAAAACACACATAAAAAGTCCAAACCAAACCAAACTGCCATCAATACCACGGAAATACCCTTACATAAAATAAAAATAATGTATAACGATTTTTGCTGTTAAATTCATACGCGGTAAAGACCGTTCGCGGTAATGAACTGCACGGTAATGGTCTTTGCGGTAAAGGACATGCGCGGTAATGGCTTGTCGCGGTAATGGCGATCGCGGTAATGAACTGCGCGGTAATGGTCTTCGCGGTAGTTTTTTCGCTGTAAAGTCCGGCGCCCGTTGCTTGTAACTCTACCACTTTAATATTCTCCTATAGCACCTTATTTGTAAAGTGATTTTTTTCCATCCGAAAAGAATAAAAGAAGTTGAAGGTTGAAATATGTAGATGGGTAATGACCATGCTGAAAAACAGAACTATTGAGACATCACTCCAACAATCAATGATAGAAGTTCTGGTGTCCTCAGGGAGGGGCGTTATCGCCACTCCTATGGTGCCTTGTGGTAAACAGTCTTCTGGAGGATTTGTAGACACATGGCTTCTATGCACAGGGATATGCGGATGACATAACGATTCTCGTATGTGGCAAGTACGGCAAAACTGTATCAGAAGTGATGCAGGGAGCCCTTAAGGTCATAGAGAATTGATGCAGAAGAGTGGGACTGCCGGTAAACCCTACAAAAACCACACTTATTCCATTTACCAGGAAACTCGTAATTGAGCCTCCAAGGTTATTTGGAACTAAGCTGAAGTTAGTGGGGCAAGCAAAGTATCTCGGAGTCATCCTAGATAGCAAGTTATCTTATAAACCCCATCTAACAGATAAAACAAACAGAGCTATTAGAGCACTATGGGCTTGTAGACGCATGTTTGGCAAAAACTGGGGAATTAAACCTGGAATGTTGCACTGGGTATACAAGGTGATTGTAAAACCCATAGTGACATATGCTGCGATAGTGTGGTGGCATAAAGCCAATGCCACTACCAACAGACTGATGCTAAACAAGGTACAAAGACTGGCCTGCATCGGGGTAGCGGGGGGCAATGAATACTACCCCCACCGCAGCACTTGAAGTCCTACTAGACCTGCCTCCATTACATTTGGCGGCAAAAACAGAGGGACTTATGGCAGCGTACAGACTAAGAATTAACGGCATGGGAGACCGCCATAGTGGGTTAGAACACACCAAAATCTTTGAGAAAATTGACAATACAGACATACTATCCATGAAAACAGATAGGATTGCTATAGTCTATGATTTCAGGCAACCGGCAAAGGCTGAAATACCTAGCCGGGATGTATGCGATTTATGTCTGCGTACAAGAAATGGTATCGGAGTCCTACACGGATAGGGCAGTAAATATAATTTCAGACACCAGGCAGCAATAAAGGCATTAGATTCATATGCCTTTAGCTCGGAACTGGTATATGAATGCCACAGCGAGCTATGTAGACTGGCTGAACATAACAAAGTAAATTTGATATGGGTACCAGGACATCAAGGAATAGATGGTAATGAGAAGGCAGACGACCTGGCAAGAAAGGGGAGTGAAGCCGTACTCACAGGACCAGAACCGTGCTGTGGGGGTATCTTATTCCACTGCCAGACACGAGGTCAGGAAAATGTTGAGGAATAAACACCAGCAACATTGAATAGATGTACCTAAAATGAGGCACTCTAAACTCTTTCTAACAACCAAGAAAAGAACCAGCTTACTTCTAGGCATGTCCAGGAGTCAACTGAGAGCAATAACGGGTATAATAACTGGGCACTGCTTACTGAACAAGCATCGACACCAAATGGGACAGACTACGAGCCCCGTGTGTGTGCAAGAGATATAGAGAAGGGGCGAAGAGCCCTACCACCTCATATGTGAATGTCCATCTCTAATAGGCCTAAGATGGAGGTACTTTGGGAACGGCTCGCTGGAACCAAACGAGATCATGAACACTCCCCTGAAACCGTACCTGGACTTTATAAAAGAAACAGGGATGTTATTAGGGATCTGTGCGGTTAACACAAAGGTCCCTAACGACCAGGTGTTGAGGGCAGTGAACCCCGCACTGAACTAAATAATCATTTAAAGGTTTTTAACAACCTTATCCTACTATTCAAATTTATTTTTAATAAAGACAGTAAATTCTGTTTTTTCTTGTGCTATTATTTGCCTAATATCCTCAAAGGCGGATACAGAAGTTAGTTTTTTTTAGCTATTTTTTTTTCAAAATTAGATATTTTCCTTAAAAACTTGGTCACTTGAGGAGGAGACATTAAATAATTTTGGAGCAAAGAAGTTTAAACTGGAGAATGGGCATCCAGGTCTATTTTAATTACCTATAATGGTTACGGATATTAAAGGTAATTTGCGGCCTTGTATTAAGAATAAAAAATCAATGACATTTTATGCAGTTGATTCTGAACATTAATGTGTAATTAGAGACAAATAAAAGCCATGGAAGTTTTTTTTTAGATGTGTGTTGGCTAAAATGCCTTGCCCTTGCAATGTTGGGGACGAAATTATTTGTGCAGTACCAAAGGAAAAAAGGAATATGTTTGTTTTTATGTTTATTTTTAACCTCGTACTATTCTACTTAATTAAGCATCCCCTAAGTTCAGGACTTGTATGGGCTAGTAGTAGAGGGAACCACCGGCTTTAATTGACTTTCGGACCAATATATCTAGGGAGTACGCCTTCGCCAAATTTCAATTATTAATTAACTGAAAAAGGCAATCGGCGCCAGTGAGATTTGAACTCACGATCATAGCTCGGTGTCAACGCAATATCGATGCCTTAGACCGCTAAGCTAATCTCCAAATTCAAATAGCTGCATTTTGAAATAGAGTTCTTCCTAATTATTTGAATGAATCAAGAAATACCACAATAGTTATATCTTTGTGTATTTGCGTGTAGGACAAGGATATCTACCTCTACCTATACCCCTACCCCTAACTCTACCTCTACCTCTGCCCCTGCCCCTGCCTCTGCCTCTGCCTCCGCCTCCACCTCCGCCTCCGCCTCTGTTTTTGGGGGGATTACTTTTAAAAACAATATGGATCTTCCCCTCATATAACTTGATTTTTCCTAAAATTTTCAAGTCCATCGGAATATTCGTTTTTGAGTTATCGTTTCCACAAAAAACGTGACATCGGACGGACAGACAGACGGACAAAAAAAAAGTTTCTTATTTTTTTTCATGAAACACATTTGTATCCAAGTTTGGAAAAGTCCAAACTACCGTATAATACTATTCTAGTGCAGGCGCTGTGAATAGTATAATAATAGGCAGTAGCATTAAATAATGCCGTTGAACCTTTGCGGCTAATTTTTACAAGTACCTTTCCTTTAATTACCATCATTTAATTAAAAAACTAAATTAAATTCTGCACAAAATATATGCTTTTAAAATATACCGAAAAAAAAAACAAATTTCATAAACTGAAAAACATAACCGAAAATACAATCACATTTACTGCACGTCCTAGGGTTGCCAACTTCAATTTAAATTAACTCAAATAAATAAAGAATAATTATTATCAACATTTTTAAAAACAAAACTTAAAAAAATAATAGTTTTTACCTTCCTTTCCTTACCTTACCTCATCTCGTTTTTTTACCAAAACAATCCCAGCCCAAAGATAAAGAACCTACGCTTAGCTACGATCTAAATTAAGAGTTTTAAACTCTCCAGTTGTTGCGGTCACAATTTTTTTTTGGACAGATAGACCGACCGATAAACAGAAATTTCTTGCTTAACCATGTTGTTCTTTATTAGTTTTGAACACTGTTAATATTGACCAGGTACCTAGTAAAGCATCAACGAACTAACAAGAGTTATTAGTTCGTTGGTTATTAGTTCGTTGTAAAGCAACCATGCCAAAAGATTTTCCTGTTTTAGTTTCTTTTCAACTATTTAGTTGTAGATTTTAATTCAATATTTTCCTTTCGTGTAGTAACGAGGATAAGGATTATAAAGTGTGGAAAGTAAAGTATCACAATTTATTTTAGCGGAAACTTATACTCGACAGCAAATCGAAAGGAGGGTTATGTTTTTAATCTGTTTAAGATTCATCTTGATCACGCGGGTGACATGCGCATCATAAAATCCATGCTTCGACAATATTAATAGATATCTAGATATCACCAGAAAAGATTATAAATTCGGTATGTAACGGTTCATATTAAATTTAAAAATAGTATTGCCTAAGTTTGGGCTTTTTTATGAAAAGTCCAATCTTTTGACAATATTGATGGTTGTCATTAGGAATATAACGAAAAATCAGAGAAATATATGAATTTTTATTATAAATTCAGTATCATACATCCGCATTAAAAAAGCAGCTTTTGATTCCCCGGAGTTTCGGCTTGTTCGTAGTCGTTTTTTTTTTTGACATATCGGCTTGTTAACAAATTAAAATGCCGAGAAACGTAAAAAAAGCAATTTTTTTACACAGTAGTATATTGAAAAAGCATATTCTTTAAACCAAATAGCATTAATTACTTTTAATATATGGCAAATAAATGGCGAACTCGAAGGAACTAACAACCATTTTTTTGTAAAGTGTTTCTCATTTTCTTTTGGAGTACCAAACTAAGTTTGGACTTTTTGACAAAAATAATGATGCTTTGATCCAGAATTTGGCGCTGGATGAAGTGCGAGGATTTTTACTTAAAATGAACTTTATTTGCTTAAAGAGCAAAAATGGCAAAGAAATCAATAATTTTGCCTTAAAGATACCTCTTTTTAGTGTATTTTTGTTTTTTTTTTTCATTTTGTAGGTAAATTTTGCTTGTGTGGATAGGATGGCAACCCCACATGTCTAACGAGTACGAGCTGACTTATGGTGTAAAATTGGATATTCTATCATGAATTTGACTCATCCAAATTGACATATCAAGGGGCAACTCGCCCGACTTGCTCCCCCCAAATTACATGAGGACATTCATAAAATGTGATATCCAGTAAGAAAAGGACCCATTGATTGCAACAAGTACCCATATTCTTGGACTTTCAAAATTTAATTGCAAGTATCTTTAAAAAATTGTATACACCGAAAACTCTTTTAGTTACCCAAAATGTTGCAATTGTTACTAAAAGATTAGCAGTTTGATACCGCACATGCGGCTTTCAACTATTTAGTCCTAAATATATATAGGTAATATAGGTATACGTTTGTTAATTATTTTTTATACTATAAATAATAAAACGTCACATGCACTGATAGAAATGTTGTTGTAATATAGACGCCAACCATATTTTGTAATATGCAATAGCATAAATATGCAACAACCAGTGGTAGAGTTAAGAGGGAAACAACATACAATTGTTATAAATACAACAACAAATGTTACCTTATGTCCTAGTTAGTACTATACTATAGTAAAATTTGTGGTTGGCGCATATACATGTATATATATATATATATATATATATATATATATATATATATACATGTATAACAATATGTATAACAATATGTTGTTGTATTAATAACGCTATTATTTTATCAGTGTGGCTTAACAAACTGATATTTTTTTTAACTTACGTTATCAATTATAATATCTTTAAATTAGAAACAGATTTCTTGTAAGGCGAAAGTTATCAAGGTCTACACTGCGAATTGTGGCCTTTTTGTGTAAACGATATAAATGAAAAATGAATTCAATGTGACAGCTAACTAAATCAACACAATTATCACTAAAGGTCTAGAAAAATCCTGTATTTTGCTAAAACCACTTAGTTCGTCCTTTTGTGTTTTTTAGTTTTTTTTTTCATTTTGTGTTTTTGTGCCTACTCGCGCCAAAATGCCTTGTTTACTGTTAGCGGATCAGTACAAATTCTAGTCTATTTTTGTATTTTGCAATTGTTAAGTTTTATGAGAGTTTCAACCGAGCGCATATTGCAGAGAAGAAGGTATCAAGTAGTTGGTGACATATGTGACTCACATACTAAGGCATGAGAGCTTCATCAAACATTGAAGAGCAAGCAAGTTTTAAGAAAGCTAGAAAGGCCTAAAATGTAATATTGCTTACAAATATCAAAAAAGTAGGTTGTAGAAATGTTAGCTAACATTTCCAAAACCTACGCCTAGGCTAATGTCAATTGTTACATACTAAACCCAGCGTTGACAGCTATGATCTAAAAACGGGGAGGTAATTATTTGGCGCGCAATTTTGATACAATTTTCCCTTGAAAGAAAATAACTTAAACAAGGTCCTTTTTGGAATAAGTACATATATGTGTTTTATTCTGTTTGTTTTTGGTAAACCGTTTTCAGGTCCAGTATTGCTATAATCACAACACAGCACAATATAGATTTAAGTCTATTGAAAACACAAACCTCTCAAGCCTTTCCCATCTTAAAAACATTTTTTTAATCCATTAAAATCAACGCATTAAAAAAATATTCTTATAGGTGTTGACGGCTTTGACAATTGGGACTAAGCGCCTTTTATATATTTTTTTCGGCAGAACCATATTTTCATCACAAATACAGAAAGGCTCATTTTCAAGTATTTTTCCCATATTCTTTTCTTAGGCTTTGGATGCATTTATGTTCGATGTGTTATAAATACACTGTCCAGTAAAAGTGATTTCCCATTTTTTACCTCCGCGAGTGAAATGGATTTTTTATTATCAGACTTACTTTCAGCAACCTCAAAAACCCCAATATACCAATTTTCACGAAAACTACCCCCCGCCCTTCAGGGGTGGATTCAGAAAATAATTATTCTAAGATTCAGCGACCTCAAAAACACCAATATACCAGGTTTCACTAAAACTAACCCCCGTCCTATCCGGTGGATTTATAAAAAAAATATTTTAAGATTAAGTTTAAGCGACCTTAACCCCAGGATGCATACCCCGGCCCTCCAAGGCCCTGCGGGTTAAATAAAATAGAAAATTGATCAAAAAATCCTTTAAGGAATGCCTCAGTTTAAGTATTTGGAATAAGATTTTAGCGAAATTGTTATTTATATTTTATACCATTTGGTATAAAAAGTTCGTTTCCATCGATACCCCATATTAAAAACCACGGGCCTTTGAGGCCCGTATGCATAAATATGTATTTTTCATTATAAAAAAAATAAAAAAAGCTGATTTTTAGTTAGTTATACTTGTAAAAGACAAGCTAAACGTGGACAATGGACAATGGCGTTCTTCCTAATATAAATATGATTGATGTAGGATCTTCAAATGCATTTATTGTTTTAACGATCGAACATCCAAATTTTTACAATACAAAAAAGCAGCTCCCACAATACCTCATATGCTAAAGAGATCTAAAAATCCATGTTTGCCACGAAACGTTTTTGACAGCATGGGTAAGTTTATACAAATTCCTAAACCATTTGACGAACAACCAGAACCATCCAATACGAAAAGATGCCATTTGTGCCCCTCAAAATTGGACAGAAAAAGTCAAATCACTTGACAAAAAAGTATAAACATTGTAACAAAATTTGTAGTAATTGCTTTTCTAAGGACTAAAATATTTTTATTTATTTTTTTACTAATTATTTTAATAGCGTTTAAGAAATTTTTAAGGATTTTGTTTCATTTTCAGATGTTTTCAGATGTACCTCTCCTAATCTGGGGACTTTGAATACATCTAGCAATAGATGGCGCATAAGTATACATCAATCTAATGACTTTATTTATTTTGTGAATAAAGTTAAAAACGTTTTCTCGATCAACGTACACCCCTCCCTATTCCATCCCTCCTAATCCCCCTTTTTCATAATATCAAGGTTTATGATTTTGCATCTAGTTTTATCAAAATAAAATTTATTTTTACCTGACAAAATTAATGTTGATTGATGTATAAAAAAAAATAAATATAGTTATCCTGAAAATAATTTCATCTATAACTCATGGCATGATATAAATTCAGGGGTTCTGGGCAGGACAGGATTAAGGCTAGTACAGTACGCAGACAAATTAGCCGATATAAACTGCCGGAAGCTATTTGTAATACCAAAATGCTTGTTTTTGACGAGCTATCACAAAAAACATAGTAAGGTTTTTTTTTGCCGAAAGCAGGTTTATTTTGATACAAAAAATTATTTAAACATAACTATAAAAAAAAATTATTTGTTGCAATAGAGAAAATCAAAACGGAGTATTTTAAAAGTTTTTTTTGAAAATTTTAAAAACGAAAATTTATAAAAATTGTATATTTATTTAATATCTCAAAATTTTAAAAGAATTTATTAATGTAATCTGATATTAATACGGGTCTACATTAAGTGTGGTTTTTATCAAAATTACATAAAGATGTGGTACTTGGTACAGTGTAAGATAGACCCTGTATAGTATTATGGCGCTTAGGCCCAAGATCTTAAAAAAATGCATAACAGGAAGCTATGGTTAAATCTAGCATTTTAGGTGCCAAAAATAACACACCATCAGCCCATTTTTTGTGATTTCGTAACTAAAAAAGACTAAATAGGTCATTTAAATCACTTAAAGTAATTATACACCACGTGCGTGACGATTTTTATTTCCCCTCCAATTTCTGATAAAATTTAAACTAAAACATTTGGTTTTAATCTAATCTCATTTATTTTTGATGTGCAATTTTTTAATCTACGCTGACACGTCAACAGAATATTCTGTGCACGTATAAAAGTAGGAGTATATTGGATAAAATGCTATACGTTGAAATATCATATTACACTGGCAGGGGTGGTAGATTAAAATAGAAAAACTTTTTGAAGTTTTAGACCAGTTAGTCGCATACATATCTTATTCCACACTTTTAGTATAAGCCGGAAAGTTACAAACTAACTTCGCATTTTAGTAAATACTATTCGCATACTATTTATACAACCTGTACAGGACCGTAGCGAAGAAGATTTAGTGTGGAGGGGGCCCTAAGGTAAATCAGTTTTTTTTTTATTTAGAAGGTGCTAATTTAATTAATAGTTTATCTAATTTATACATTTTGTTTTGATTTAATTATTAATTTCCTTAAAAAAAATAATTCAATTTTTTAAAATTATAAATATAATAATAATAAATAATAAACGAGAATTTTTGTATTTCGGTATAGTTTTTTATTGAAAAACATATAGATTTCTGCCTAGCGCTTTCGGAGTGTTAGTCCATCTTCAGGGCTGGCATTGTCAGTGCCTTACAGGGTGCAGCAGAGGATAAATAGTTGTTGGAAAGTACATTTAGAGCAAAGGGACGATTACATACACTTTAAAACTTAAAAACTAACATATTAAAATTGCGGGACATCTTGACATTTAAAATATTTTTTTCTTCTTCTATTTTAAATGTCAAGATGTCCCGCAATTTTAATATGTTAGTTTTTAAGTTTTAAAGTGTATGTAATCGTCCCTTTGCTCTAAATGTACTTTCCAACAACTATTTATCCTCTGCTGCACCCTGTAAGGCACTGACAATGCCAGCCCTGAAGATGGACTAACACTCCGAAAGCGCTAGGCAGAAATCTATATGTTTTTCAATAAAAAACTATACCGAAATACAAAAATTCTCGTTTATTCTTATATACGGTATACAAAGTCAAAAAATCATCTTTTTAAAATTAGTCATCTTACCACCAGAAGAGGGTAGGTTGACGAAGAATAAAAAATCTAAAAAAAAAACTGTATTAAAAACAAAAAAAGATAAAAATAAAACTTCTTAGGATAATGAAGGGCATTTTAATTTTCACAAAAATCACAAACCCAAATCTTTATTTTGGCTTCTTTTGAGCTCATTTCGTTGCAGTAAGCACGGGCCCATAATTTGCAGCTAAAGCATTAAAACCACTCCTTATTATCTTTACCAATATCCCCGCATATTAGACAGTCCTTTTCATTCGAAACGTCTACATCGATATAATTTATGTATATTTATAGTATCATCACCTTATCCGCATTTGGTATTCGTCATCTTATCCGCCTATATTGATATTATTTAAATAGTAATAATTATTGTTAAAAAATCTTAATTTGAAACTTAATTTTAAGGTATTTAAAATATAAAAATGTTAACAGTGTATATATAAATTTCAGGCCACCCATAAAATTTTATTCACTATAGTTGGTGTACTTGAAATAATAACGAATCGTTCATTTAAACAAGCATGGCTTCTACGTCGACTAACTTCGTTTTAGAAGGAATAACACTAGCGATCTTATTTGACAATCCTGTCAGGTACTTTCCACAGACTGCAACTGTTGCTCCATCTGTTGACGTTCGCTTGTTATAGACGATTCGTCATCTTAGCCAATTCGTCATCAAAAAGTCCAAACTCGATTATTATTAATATAATAAAAAAATGATCCAAACAAAAATTGTTGAAAATTGTCTCAACAACAATTTGTATGCATTTTTATAGTAAAATGCATATTTAGTAAGATAACCGCACCCATCCCTAAAATTTAAAATAGCGGACACCCCTTACGCAAATCACCTGGTGAAAAACTAACAGGAGTGTTCTCTTACTATCCACTACTAACTTTTAAAATATCAGCCCGTGTACATGTATTGCAATTTAACAGGGGAATTTCTCGTTATTTGACTGGACTATGACAGCAACTTTTTCAATTTTCAAGATAGGTGGGGGGAGGCCCTGAACCTGTATATTATAGAGTGATGCAGATATAATTATGAGTGGTTGATTTTACAATCAAAAATATATAAAAAGTTCCCAGAAACATATTCATTATTATACTATTCACAGCGCGCAAGCGCTAGAATAGTATAATACGGTAGTTTCGAATTCCCCAAAATCAAACGTGTTTTATGTTAAAACAAGCCGTGAAGATATGCTTGGCATTTCATTATATATTATTCACTGTAAATAGTATACTGAATTTTCCAAATCCTCAAAAAAATAAAATAAAAAAATAAAAAAATTACATTTTTTTTAAAAGATCTTTTTTGAAAAACGAAAAATTTTTTTTATTAAATTTTCTTTTTGCAAAAAACAAAAAAAAATGAAAAAAAAAATTTTTTCTAAGAAAACTAACATTTTTCATTTTTTTTATTTTTTTTTTTTTGTAGAATTGATCCTTATAATAAAAGTAATTGATCCTTATAATAAAAGTAATTTTTTACTACTTTTTACGTTATCGGAATTTTCTTTCAGCATTTTTCGATTTTTTTTAAAGTTTAACCTCCCATATATTTTTTTTTTGAGGATTCCTTTAAAAAACAATAGGGATCTTCCCCTCATAGAACTTAATTTTTCCTAAAAATTTCAATACGATCGGATTATTCGTTCTTGACTTATCGTGTCTACAGACAGACAGACGGACGGACGGACAGACGGACATTTGAAAAAGAAGTTGCTTATTTTTTAATGAAACAAATTTATATCCAAGAATTTTTTGTCTAGGACGATTTTTGATTTTTTTTTTGAAAATTTTATCGTATAACATTATTCTAGCGCTGGCGCTGTGAATAATATAATAATAAACAATGGTACGAATTATCCGATCAATTCAATTTTTTTTAAGAAAAACCAAGTTCTATGTTCCCATTGTTTTTAAAAATAATTACCCAAAAAACAAAAAAGTTAAACTTTCAAAAAAATCGAAAAAATTAGAATGCTAAGTTTGATTGTCGTATTTTTTTTAGAGAAAATTTCTCTTATTATCATAAGGCTAAATTTTCCCAATTTTGAGAAAAATCCATTCAGAAACAAAAAAGTGTTATGGTTACACTAAAAAGAAAATAACATTAGATAATGTACTTCAAGATTATTTTTTAATAGGTTCGATTGCGTCGTGGTTATCACGTCTGCTTCCCACGCGAAAGTTTCCAGGTCCTAGGCCCATCAGCGGATACTGCTTTTTTAACTTTTTTATTTATTTTGTGTTTTAATTAAATCCTTTTAACTTGTGTTTAATAAATTTTAAGATAATACAATATAAAAAATTATTTGTTGAATTAAACTATCTTAGGTATAAAATACCTCTTTGTAAGGTTTGTAAGACAATCAATATAATACCCTTTGTGAATAGTATACTATGGAATGCGAAGCATTACATATCTTCACGGCTTTTTATATTAGCATAATGTAAATTAGATAAGTTAATGTTAAAAAAAACACTTGATATAGTTCGTGTAAAGATGCAAGTCGCTTGCAAAATAACTTTACACTACGACATTTCAAGAACGCTTTGACATAGAGACTTGAAGTTTGAAACAAATTTTTTCTACTACTCAAAAAATATTTGTTCCAAATTCCAAAACAAAAAAAAATTGAAAAAAAAATTTTTTTCTAAGAAAACTAACATTTTTCATTTTTTTTATTATTTTTTTTTTTGTAGAATTGATCCTTATAATAAAAGTAATTGATCCTTATAATAAAAGTAATTTTTTACTACTTTTTACGTTATCGGAATTTTCTTTCAGCATTTTTCGATTTTTTTAAAAGTTTAACCTCCCATATTTTTTTTTTTTGGGAGGATTCCTTTAAAAAACAATAGGGATCTTCCCCTCATAGAACTTAATTTTTCCTAAAAATTTCAATACGATCGGATTATTCGTTCTTGACTTATCGTGTCTACAGACAGACAGACGGACGGACGGACAGACGGACATTTGAAAAAGAAGTTGCTTATTTTTTAATGAAACAAATTTATATCCAAGAATTTTTTGTCTAGGACGATTTTTGATTTTTTTTTGAAAATTCTATCGTATAACATTATTCTAGCGCTGGCGCTGTGAATAATATAATAATAAACAATGGTACGAATTATCCGATCGATTCAATTTTTTTTAAGAAAAATCAAGTTCTATGTTCCCATTGTTTTTAAAAATAATTACCCAAAAAACAAAAAAGTTAAACTTTCAAAAAAATCGAAAAAATTAGAATGCTAAGTTTGATTGTCGTATTTTTTTAGAGAAAATTTCTCTTATTATCATAAGGCTAAATTTTCCCAATTTTGAGAAAAATCCATTCAGAAACAAAAAAGTGTTATGGTTACACTAAAAAGAAAATAACATTAGATAATGTACTTCAAGATTATTTTTTAATAGGTTCGATTGCGTCGTGGTTATCACGTCTGCTTCCCACGCGAAAGTTTCCAGGTCCTAGGCCCATCAGCGGATACTGCTTTTTTAACTTTTTTATTTATTTTGTGTTTTAATTAAATCCTTTTAACTTGTGTTTAATAAATTTTAAGATAATACAATATAAAAAATTATTTGTTGAATTAAACTATCTTAGGTATAAAATACCTCTTTGTAAGGTTTGTAAGACAATCAATATAATACCCTTTGTGAATAGTATACTATGGAATGCGAAGCATAAGTTAATGTTAAAAAAAACACTTGATATAGTTCGTGTAAAGATGCAAGTCGCTTGCAAAATAACTTTACACTACGACATTTCAAGAACGCTTTGACATAGAGACTTGAAGTTTGAAACAAATTTTTTCTACTACTCAAAAAATATTTGTTCCAAATTCCAAAACAAAAAAAAATTGAAAAAAAAAATTTTTTCTAAGAAAACTAACATTTTTCATTTTTTTTATTATTTTTTTTTTTTGTAGAATTGATCCTTATAATAAAAGTAATTGATCCTTATAATAAAAGTAATTTTTTACTACTTTTTACGTTATCGGAATTTTCTTTCAGCATTTTTCGATTTTTTTAAAAGTTTAACCTCCCATATTTTTTTTTTTTTGGGAGGATTCCTTTAAAAAACAATAGGGATCTTCCCCTCATAGAACTTAATTTTTCCTAAAAATTTCAATACGATCGGATTATTCGTTCTTGACTTATCGTGTCTACAGACAGACAGACGGACGGACGGACAGACGGACATTTGAAAAAGAAGTTGCTTATTTTTTAATGAAACAAATTTATATCCAAGAATTTTTTGTCTAGGACGATTTTTGATTTTTTTTTGAAAATTCTATCGTATAACATTATTCTAGCGCTGGCGCTGTGAATAATATAATAATAAACAATGGTACAAATTATCCGATCGATTCAATTTTTTTTAAGAAAAATCAAGTTCTATGTTCCCATTGTTTTTAAAAATAATTACCCAAAAAACAAAAAAGTTAAACATTCAAAAAAATCGAAAAAATTAGAATGCTAAGTTTGATTGTCGTATTTTTTTAGAGAAAATTTCTCTTATTATCATAAGGCTAAATTTTCCCAATTTTGAGAAAAATCCATTCAGAAACAAAAAAGTGTTATGGTTACACTAAAAAGAAAATAACATTAGATAATGTACTTCAAGATTATTTTTTAATAGGTTCGATTGCGTCGTGGTTATCACGTCTGCTTCCCACGCGAAAGTTTCCAGGTCCTAGGCCCATCAGCGGATACTGCTTTTTTAACTTTTTTATTTATTTTGTGTTTTAATTAAATCCTTTTAACTTGTGTTTAATAAATTTTAAGATAATACAATATAAAAAATTATTTGTTGAATTAAACTATCTTAGGTATAAAATACCTCTTTGTAAGGTTTGTAAGACAATCAATATAATACCCTTTGTGAATAGTATACTATGGAATGCGAAGCATTACATATCTTCACGGCTTTTTATATTAGCATAATGTAAATTAGATAAGTTAATGTTAAAAAAAACACTTGATATAGTTCGTGTAAAGATGCAAGTCGCTTGCAAAATAACTTTACACTACGACATTTCAAGAACGCTTTGACATAGAGACTTGAAGTTTGAAACAAATTTTTTCTACTACTCAAAAAATATTTGTTCCAAATTCCAAAACAAAAAAAAATTGAAAAAAAAATTTTTTTCTAAGAAAACTAACATTTTTCATTTTTTTTTATTATTTTTTTTTTGTAGAATTGATCCTTATAATAAAAGTAATTGATCCTTATAATAAAAGTAATTTTTTACTACTTTTTACGTTATCGGAATTTTCTTTCAGCATTTTTCGATTTTTTTAAAAGTTTAACCTCCCATATTTTTTTTTTTTTGGGAGGATTCCTTTAAAAAACAATAGGGATCTTCCCCTCATAGAACTTAATTTTTCCTAAAAATTTCAATACGATCGGATTATTCGTTCTTGACTTATCGTGTCTACAGACAGACAGACGGACGGACGGACAGACGGACATTTGAAAAAGAAGTTGCTTATTTTTTAATGAAACAAATTTATATCCAAGAATTTTTTGTCTAGGACGATTTTTGATTTTTTTTTGAAAATTCTATCGTATAACATTATTCTAGCGCTGGCGCTGTGAATAATATAATAATAAACAATGGTACGAATTATCCGATCGATTCAATTTTTTTTAAGAAAAATCAAGTTCTATGTTCCCATTGTTTTTAAAAATAATTACCCAAAAAACAAAAAAGTTAAACTTTCAAAAAAATCGAAAAAATTAGAATGCTAAGTTTGATTGTCGTATTTTTTTAGAGAAAATTTTTCTTATTATCATAAGGCTAAATTTTCCCAATTTTGAGAAAAATCCATTCAGAAACAAAAAAGTGTTATGGTTACACTAAAAAGAAAATAACATTAGATAATGTACTTCAAGATTATTTTTTAATAGGTTCGATTGCGTCGTGGTTATCACGTCTGCTTCCCACGCGAAAGTTTCCAGGTCCTAGGCCCATCAGCGGATACTGCTTTTTTAACTTTTTTATTTATTTTGTGTTTTAATTAAATCCTTTTAACTTGTGTTTAATAAATTTTAAGATAATACAATATAAAAAATTATTTGTTGAATTAAACTATCTTAGGTATAAAATACCTCTTTGTAAGGTTTGTAAGACAATCAATATAATACCCTTTGTGAATAGTATACTATGGAATGCGAAGCATTACATATCTTCACGGCTTTTTATATTAGCATAAAGTAAATTAGATAAGTTAATGTTAAAAAAAAACACTTGATATAGTTCGTGTAAAGATGCAAGTCGCTTGCAAAATAACTTTACACTACGACATTTCAAGAACGCTTTGACATAGAGACTTGAAGTTTGAAACAAATTTTTTCTACTACTCAAAAAATATTTGTTCCAAATTCCAAAACAAAAAAAAAATTGAAAAAAAAATTTTTTTCTAAGAAAACTAACATTTTTCATTTTTTTTTATTATTTTTTTTTTTGTAGAATTGATCCTTATAATAAAAGTAATTGATCCTTATAATAAAAGTAATTTTTTACTACTTTTTACGTTATCGGAATTTTCTTTCAGCATTTTTCGATTTTTTTAAAAGTTTAACCTCCCATATTTTTTTTTTTTTTTTGGGAGGATTCCTTTAAAAAACAATAGGGATCTTCCCCTCATAGAACTTAATTTTTCCTAAAAATTTCAATACGATCGGATTATTCGTTCTTGACTTATCGTGTCTACAGACAGACAGACGGACGGACGGACAGACGGACATTTAAAAAAGAAGTTGCTTATTTTTTAATGAAACAAATTTATATCCAAGAATTTTTTGTCTAGGACGATTTTTGATTTTTTTTTGAAAATTCTATCGTATAACATTATTCTAGCGCTGGCGCTGTGAATAATATAATAATAAACAATGGTACGAATTATCCGATCGATTCAATTTTTTTTAAGAAAAATCAAGTTCTATGTTCCCATTGTTTTTAAAAATAATTACCCAAAAAACAAAAAAGTTAAACTTTCAAAAAAATCGAAAAAATTAGAATGCTAAGTTTGATTGTCGTATTTTTTTTAGAGAAAATTTCTCTTATTATAAGGCTAAATTTTCCCAATTTTGAGAAAAATCCATTTAGAAACAAAAAAGTGTTATGGTTACACTAAAAAGAAAATAACATTAGATAATGTACTTCAAGATTATTTTTTAATAGGTTCGATTGCGTCGTGGTTATCACGTCTGCTTCCCACGCGAAAGTTTCCAGGTCCTAGGCCCATCAGCGGATACTGCTTTTTTAACTTTTTTATTTATTTTGTGTTTTAATTAAATCCTTTTAACTTGTGTTTAATAAATTTTAAGATAATACAATATAAAAAATTATTTGTTGAATTAAACTATCTTAGGTATAAAATACCTCTTTGTAAGGTTTGTAAGACAATCAATATAATACCCTTTGTGAATAGTATACTATGGAATGCGAAGCATTACATATCTTCACGGCTTTTTATATTAGCATAAAGTAAATTAGATAAGTTAATGTTAAAAAAAAACACTTGATATAGTTCGTGTAAAGATGCAAGTCGCTTGCAAAATAACTTTACACTACGACATTTCAAGAACGCTTTGACATAGAGACTTGAAGTTTGAAACAAATTTTTTCTACTACTCAAAAAACATTTGTTCCAAATTCCAAAACAAAAAAAAATTGAAAAAAAAATTTTTTTCTAAGAAAACTAACATTTTTCATTTTTTTTTATTATTTTTTTTTTGTAGAATTGATCCTTATAATAAAAGTAATTGATCCTTATAATAAAAGTAATTTTTTACTACTTTTTACGTTATCGGAATTTTCTTTCAGCATTTTTCGATTTTTTTAAAAGTTAAACCTCCCATATTTTTTTTTTTGGGAGGATTCCTTTAAAAAACAATAGGGATCTTCCCCTCATAGAACTTAATTTTTCCTAAAAATTTCAATACGATCGGATTATTCGTTCTTGACTTATCGTGTCTACAGACAGACAGACGGACGGACGGACAGACGGACATTTGAAAAAGAAGTTGCTTATTTTTTAATGAAACAAATTTATATCCAAGAATTTTTTGTCTAGGACGATTTTTGATTTTTTTTTGAAAATTCTATCGTATAACATTATTCTAGCGCTGGCGCTGTGAATAATATAATAATAAACAATGGTACGAATTATCCGATCGATTCAATTTTTTTTAAGAAAAATCAAGTTCTATGTTCCCATTGTTTTTAAAAATAATTACCCAAAAAACAAAAAAGTTAAACTTTCAAAAAAATCGAAAAAATTAGAATGCTAAGTTTGATTGTCGTATTTTTTTTTAGAGAAAATTTTGAGAAAAATCCATTCAGAAACAAAAAAGTGTTATGGTTACACTAAAAAGAAAATAACATTAGATAATGTACTTCAAGATTATTTTTTAATAGGTTCGATTGCGTCGTGGTTATCACGTCTGCTTCCCACGCGAAAGTTTCCAGGTCCTAGGCCCATCAGCGGATACTGCTTTTTTAACTTTTTTATTTATTTTGTGTTTTAATTAAATCCTTTTAACTTGTGTTTAATAAATTTTAAGATAATACAATATAAAAAATTATTTGTTGAATTAAACTATCTTAGGTATAAAATACCTCTTTGTAAGGTTTGTAAGACAATCAATATAATACCCTTTGTGAATAGTATACTATGGAATGCGAAGCATTACATATCTTCACGGCTTTTTATATTAGCATAAAGTAAATTAGATAAGTTAATGTTAAAAAAAAACACTTGATATAGTTCGTGTAAAGATACAAGTCGCTTGCAAAATAACTTTACACTACGACATTTCAAGAACGCTTTGACATAGAGACTTGAAGTTTGAAACAAATTTTTTCTACTACTCAAAAAATATTTGTTCCAAATTCCAAAAGTCTCTGGGTCAAAGCGTTTTTGAAATATCGTAGTGTAAAGTTGTTTTGCAAGCGACTTGCATATTTACACTAACTATAACGGTTGGGTATACTTCAGTGATGGGTAATAACCAACGAACTAATAACTCTTCTCTCTAGAATAGGCATTTCATTTGTAAAAACTGACAAAAATGTAGCCAACATATAAATTTGTCTGTCTTACTCGCACAGCTTTGTTCTAACAGAGACAACAATAACAGTTACTGGTAATTGTTATTGTGCAGGCCTGAATATACCTACTATTCGTTTACAAACAAACCGAGATGTTGGCGATACTTTATATTAACGGTATGCGTATTCTAGAGAGAAGAGTTGTTAGTTCGTTGGTAATAACTGATCTTCTGTAATTGTGAAGCGTTTTTTAATAATATATATTATAATTTTTAATTTATTTTACTATATGCAGTAAAAAAGTTCATGCCTTAAAGACTTACGTTAAAGTAAAATGGTGTGCAAATTAGTTTTAGTTGCTTTTGATTATTTTCGAGGTACATAAAGCCTAAGCGTAAAGATTTATTATTAAATTTAATTTAATAAGAAATTTTTTCGACCTGTGTGATTAAATAAAAAATATATATATATGTTTCACAATATTTATATATTTAAATCTTTAATAGTAGGCACTTATATTGGAAAATAAAATTGGATTTAGAAAGATAATCATACTTAATTTAAGTAGCTTAGGTAATACAGATTAAAATATTTAATTTTATTTTTATCTATCCTATTTGTAGTAATTTCGGGTTTATTTAACCTTTTAGAAGCCATGCACAAACGTGAGAATTCAATAGCTAAAAAATAAAAAGCTATTTTGGCCCCGGGCATTGATTTTCTTTCTGTGACCCTGTTTATTACCAATCGCTCCCTACCAACACCAACCGCACCTGGTTTACCTCCTCGGCCTTTTTTTAAACCCCTTCCCTACAAGGGCGTAGATGAGGGGGGGTAATTACCCCCCCATAGGCATGGGCGCCAATTTTGTTTGCAGGGCGCCAAGTTTGGTAGAAACCGCCAGGGACACAGTTTTTTTTCTTGTTGGTATTTTTTTGGGCGCCAAGTTTGGTAGATACCGTCAGGGACAAAGCTTTTGTCTTAGGGTATTTTTTTGGGCGCCGTCATTTTTTTTGGTAGAAACCGTCAGGGACAAAGCTTTTTTTCTTGATGGCATTTTTTGGGGGGCAATTTTTCTTTTGTAGGCGCACAAAGCTTTATTTTAGGGTGTTTTTTCTTTTGCTAGGGGCGCTAAAATTGAGGCTTGAGAGGCCGGCTCTGGGTATTACCCCCCCCCATAGAAGAAAAATATTTACGCCCTTGCTTCCCTAAGCCAACTCTTGGATCCGTTCTAGCACCGAAAGTACTCCGATTTTAAATGAAGGTTTTTCTCTCACACCTCGAAGTCTACAGTTTTACCAAGAATCCGAACCCACATTATTATGATGATATTCCATTGTTGGTTCAGCTAAACCATCATTGGCTATGTTCTGCGTTTTGTCTTTTTTTTATAAATATTCTTAAATTGTTTTTTCTTTTAATTATTTTCTCTTTCTAATAAAAAAATTAATTAAATTAATTGATTAATTGTTTTATAACTATACGAGAAAGCATTGTTTTAGTTTTATGTATAATTATTTTATTGATTTTTTAGTTGCTTTGTACATTAAATTCTTCAATTAGTGTTTGCAAGTACAAAGAGGAAATAGTTGAAGTGGAAATATCTTAGAACTAATAAAATCCAACTTGTTCAATTGCATCGTTTTTTTCTTATTATTTTCTTCGCAGGTTTAGAATAAGAAAAGAAAAAAAGAAAGTAAATAATAAAAACATAGAAAAGTATATATCGACTTTAAGTTTCGAAACCCCGTAACATAAAAAATTAATTTTTGGTTCCTTGTACTAATCAACTTAGTACACGATGATAATGATATATTCACTGATTCTCAGCACGGGTTTAGAAAAAATAGATCTACGGAATCTGCTTCTTTTAATATACTCAATTATATTTACAAACAACTGGATAATGGAGACTTAGTAGTATCTCTGTTGTTCGACTTGTGTAAGGCTTTCGATACAATTTCCCCAGAATTCCTTATTAGAAAGCTTAAAAATTTTAAATTTCCGAATTATCTCCTTAAATGGTTATTTTCATATCTGGAAAAACGTAAAATTATTGTTAAAAATAAGCTAGGCAAATCCTTTACATATAAGATTAAACTAGGTGTTCCACAAGGCTCGGTACTGGGGCCACTATTGTTTCTGCTTTATGTAAACGATCTCCCTGAATTCCTTCGTGTTTTTGTAATAATGTTTGCGGATGACACTACGATTACCATTTCTGCTAAAACCCTAACAGAATTGAGAATTTTAATAAATTTAGTATTGGATAGTTTCAGCTCATGGTGTCAGAGAAATAAACTTGTTTTGAATGGTAATAAAACTATATTTATTAATTATTTCAACAGAAAAGGAATACCCGAAAACTATTTTCAAGATGAATTTGAATTCTCTACCACAACTAAATTCTTAGGAACTATCTTTGACAGCAACTTAAACTGGGATGACCAAGTACAAAATGTTTGCGGTAAGCTAAATAAAGCATATTTTGCAATATTGCAGATGAAAAGTTATTTGAGGGAGGAATCGCTTCTGAGTATTTACTTTGCACTGGCCTATTCTCATATCTCCCTAAATATTATGAGTTGGGGATGTGCTCGACATATTAATAGAGTTTTAGTACTTCAAAAAAGACTTATCAGATTAATCTATAACATAAAACCTAGACATAGCTGCAGAGAAACATTTAAGGAAAAAAAATTACTTACGGCAATCGCTATTTACATTTTTAAATGTGTGTGTTTCGTTAAGCAAAATATTAACTTGTTTGTTACTAATTCTGAGTTACATAGTTTTAATACGAGGGGTAACCAGTTACCAATACCAAAACACAGAACAGCTCTTTATGAAAAGTCACCTCTGTATATGTGCATTACTTTTTTTAACAAACTCCCAACGCATGTTAAAAAATTAAATAATATTAATAGTTTTAAAATTAATGTCAAAGATACCTTAATTAAGATGTGTCCATATACAGTCAAGGAATTTTTAGAATGTACTAATTTATAGCTTTTTATTTAATTGTTTGTTTTTCCTTTTGTCTATTTATATTTTGATATTCTATTAAGACCCATATATTTTAAATGATTGTTGTGTTGTTACCAATGTTTTATATGTATTATTTATTTTTATTATTATTTTAGACTCTATGCTACATGACTTACCATATATGCAGAAATGTATCTTAAGTGGTTAATAAATATTATTATTATTATTATTATTATTATTATTATTATTATTATTATGACTGGCAACTTAGGGAACGTCGCAAATTGTACCAAAATTCATACACTTCATACCCCTTTTCTCGCGTTATTAAGGCTGTAGATTTTATATTTTGGATACCCCCTCAAATAGAGGGGGTGTTAGAAAATCCAAAATTCATACACTTCTTACCTTGTTTCTCGCGTTATTAAAAGCTGTATTGTATTTTGGCTACCCCCTCTAACATCCCCCTATTGGGGGGGGGGGGGGTAGCCAAAATATAAAATCTCTACAGCCTTTAATAACGCGAGAAACGAGGTACAAAGTGTATGCATTTTGGTACAATTTGCGTTACGTAATACTTGAACGTTCCCTTATACAAACCCCAACTTATTACTCGAATATAAGGGAACGTTCATGTATTACGTAACGCTCCTAGGGGGGGGGAGTGTTACGCCCATTTAATGGTATAGGAAAATAGTGTTACAGGGGGGGTGGGGGTCCAAAATGATCAAAATTTGCGTTACGTAATACTTGAACGTTCCCTAAGGTAAATTATAAACTAATTGGAATAATTAATTGGAGTTTGTATATGTTATCATTCATCATGTACGAAGTTGATTAGTACAATGAACCGAAAATTGTTTTTTTCAGATGTGAGGTTTCGAAATGTACAAGTCGATATCATCTTCGCAGCTTAAAGCTGGAAAATCCTTAATTATGTTTTAGAACTATAAAAAATTACAACCAAATTCGAACTCTGAACGACTTTTAAAAATACCCGTCCATAAGATGTGTCTGTTTTTTTACCTAAACATCCGATAGGCCTCAAAAAAGCAGAAACAAAAATAAGTTTATTAAAGAACACCCGCCGAGGGAGAGCGAGGGAGATAAAATTTAAGAGAAATACTCCAATATCCACAAAGGAGAAAATGTTGTGAAATGCGATTCATAATTTGCGAAGCATTATAAATATTCAAAGCTTATTTATTATCGTAAAGTTGAATAAATTTGAATTAGGAAGTTTCGTCTACAACCAGGTATTGGATATCGATTTCGCACATACACAGAAATGAAAATAACATGTTTTATGAAAATCATATCATAGATGCAATTTGTCATTTGTCAGTGCCAAACATAGATACTAAGAACGAAATAATTTTTTTATTTTTAGGAAAGAAAGAAATTAATTCGATTCAAAATCGAAACTAAAAAATTGATCCTAAAAAAAATCGGTCATAAAAATCGATTTTTGATTTTTTTATAAATAAACACAAAAATATAAATGTTTATTAGGTATAATTTATACCGTATAAAACATAAACGATTGAAAATCAAGAAACAAAGAAGCTAAAAAATGGATCCTAAAAAAATCGGTCATAAATATCGATTCTTAGAGATCTTTGATTTTTTTATAAATAAACACAAAAATATAAATGTTTATTAGGTATAATTTATACCGTATAAAACATAAACCTTTAAAAATCAAGAAACAAAGAAGCTAAAAAATTAATCCTAAAAAAAAATCGGTCATAAAAATCGATTCTTAGAGATTTTTGATTTTTTTATAAATAAACACAAAAATATAAATGTTTATTGGGTATAATTTATACCGTATAAAACATAAACCATTGAAAATCAAGAAACAAAGGTGCTAAAAAATTGATCCTGAAAAAAATCGGTCATAAAAATCAATTCTTAGAGATCTTTGATTTTTTTATAAAACACAAACCATTGAAAATTAAGAAACAAAGAAGCCGTGAAGATAAGTAATGCTACGCATTCCATTATATATTATTATATATTAATGGATGGCATTAAGAACGCCGTGAAACATATTTACCAAAAAAATACTGATGCCAAAAAAGCAATACTGACAAAAAAATATCAGCAAAATATCAAAAATTTCCAAAAATAAAAATACTAAATGGTCTTTATATCTCTCCGGATAATTACCGACCACGATAACTCGAGAACGCCTAAAACATGAACCATTAGTTTTTTTACTCAAATTACTCAGATAGGATTGTTTTAGTTGAAATTTATTTCTTGTGAGAGCTAAAAAGCTAAAAAGTCAAATTCTTTTTTGTCAAGTGAGAATGTTAAGAATAGGCATATTGGAGGTGAAATTGGTTTTTTCCATTTTTCATCATATATAAGCAAACTTGTAGCTCTTGAAATTCTCTATAAGTTTCATATATTATAAATTTTCATAGGTACTTTGGTACGGTTACAGAGGGCGCAACTTGACTTTCAGCACCCACTATAACCGTAAAAAAATACTTATGAAAATACATAATATATAAAACTTATAGAGAATTTCAAAAGCTACAAGTTTGCTCATAACCAATCCTCCGATGAATAATTTGGCTAAAAAATCGAAAAAAAAAAAACAATTTCACCCCCAACATGCCCATTTTTGAATATTTATAACTCGATTGTTATTAATATATTAAAAAAATTATCCAAACAAAAATTGTTAAAATTTTTTTCCTTAACAAAAATGTTTATCGTAAGATGCATATTTAGCGAGATAACCGCACTCACCCTTAAAATTCAAGATAGCGGACACACTTCACGCAAATCACCCGGTGAAAAACTAACATGAGTGTTCTGTTACTATCTACTACTACCCTTTAAAATATCAGCCTGTGTACATTTATATCAATTTAACAAAGGAATTTCTCGTTATTTGACTGGACTATTAATAAAAACACTATCCAAAAGTGTTTTTATTTAATTAATTGAAAGTTCCATTTATTTTATACATAAAAAACAGATTTGAGATACGATAATTTACGTTTTTTTTTTTCAGTATATACAAAAAGAAAGCAAAAGACTAATTAATTAGGATCATAATGACATGATTTTATATTTGGAAGGGTGCAGAAGGGTTATTAATGTTTGGAAATAAAGAACTTTTAATATTTACTTGAACAAGCACAAAAATATCTATAATTTTACAAAAAGTGAGGTTTAGGATTGTTTCTAAATAATTAAAAATCAATATATAGTTATCCGCATGAAAGAAAGTCTCCGACGTAAGGGGAAGGAATCATTCGCGCTCTCTTCTTTCCGTCAAGAGCGTGCCTACATCGGGCCTCCCACTTGCACACACATTCCATACATATTTCCCGTAGGGGCAGATCCGTGCGTCAAACTATATAAGTATAATTAAACCAAGTTTACTTACATTGTTGTATAATTCGTTCTCCATAAAAATTCAAAATAATGGTTCAGGTTACACATCAATGATGTAACATTATTTAAAAGGTATTTTAGTTTAAATTATAACCCTTACTTTTTATATGGGTCTAATAGTTCTTATATTATTCGAAAAAATAGGTAGGTACATTCAAAAACACTATTTTTTGCATTCGCAGCTGCGATTTAGCTGATTAAAAATGATTGTTAATTTAAACAAAACGATATTTGGAAATTGACCAAAGTTTTTTTGTTTTTTTGTAAACAAAATACCTAACTGATGTAAGAACTAAGTTTCAGTTAAAAAATCTTGTTTGATTAACCTGTTTTCACACTATTACTATAATAATAAGCACCACAAAAATTTAATTATAATTACTTTTTTAATTTAAGATAATATTTTTGATAAAATGCTATGATACAATATTGAAATTTTAAAATATTTTGTGGAGATACGACAATTTATTTTGAAATATTAAAATATTTTGTGGAGACGACAATTTATTTTAGAAATTTAAGCATATATTGAAAAAATGTTTTTTGGACACTAAAGTACCTAATTGTAGATATACAAATATGTAAAAATCTCAAAATGTCCGAAAATGGAGATACGACAAACCAATACTGGGGTGACGATATTTATACGAGCGGAACACTTTCATCTCGACTACTAAACTACTACTACTAAACTATTTTTTCTACAATACTGAAACGCACATGTGAGAAAGTAAAAAGCACATTTGCCAAAGTAAACGTGCCGAAAAATGAACTTTACGCCACTGCAGTGGCACTGTCCCTGCATAATAGATTAAAAGTGCTTTCTTAAATCACATACAGACATTTCGAAATGCCGAATGGCACAATAACAACACAATTTATAAAATTTATAGTGTGTTTTTTTAATGTTTTTAATGGCACACCTTTTGTAACTTCTCACTTAAATTGAAAAATGATTCCCGAAGGAGTACTCGTATAGATATAAATTTAAGTTTTTTGTTTTATAGTTATCACTGTCAGCTCGTTAGTAATGTTTCCCAAATGCGTCGATATTTCAAGAAGCCCGATATTTAAAGAACTAAAATATAGTTTGATTTGGCGCTACTTTTATTAT
Source organism: Brachypterus glaber (assembly GCA_958510825.1). Classification (NCBI taxonomy): domain Eukaryota; kingdom Metazoa; phylum Arthropoda; class Insecta; order Coleoptera; family Kateretidae; genus Brachypterus; species Brachypterus glaber. The sequence goes on from OY294054.1 coordinate 9,676,387, forward strand.
TATACTCCTCTTGCAGCTTCGGGAACGTTCAAGTATTACGTAACGCAAAATTTGGCCATTTTCGACCCCCAACCCCCCCATGTAACGCGGCGTAACATTTTCGAGAACCCCCCACCCCCCTCATTTATTACGTAACATTTTTTTTTACAAAAAGTAAAAAAAATTGAAAGGAAATTTTGCTTTATGGTTAAAACCGGTTTTTAACCGGTTATTGCTTCCGTGTTTTAACCCAAAACTGGTCTGATGTAATTTCCGCAACCGGTTAACCGAAAACCGGTTATTGGCTATGGTTTTCCATCTCTAATTTGTTTTTGTTTAGAGGATTAAGAGAACTGTTAACTACGCCGTGTGCAATAAAATTTACAAGAAATCCGTCTCTTTAGGCCTAGATCATTGTTAAAAACGTGATCCAATAAACATTTTATTAGTTTATAATTTTTTAAGTGTTACGTAACATTTTTACTGACACCCACCCCCCCTGTAATGCTGCGTAAAATTTTTGAGACCCCCTAGCGCGTTACGTAATACTTGAACGCTCCCTTCACAGCAGATGAGTATTAGGACACATCCACAGGCTCGCATGACAAGCATAATACATAAGAATGCGATGCCGTTATTGGCTTGATGTGCCGTCATGTATCTTGTTAGCCAATGACGGTATCACATTCTTATGTATTTTTCTTGGTACGCGATGGACGTTCCATTCATTATACGTTTACTTCGGACCCCGAAAATATTTTTTTTTCAAATCGGAAATTCTTTGCATCAATGTTATACTGTGCAGTCCAAAAGTCACCCCTCCCTCTTAACTTTTGAACGAGTTAAGATATCGACTTCAGATTTAGAAATCGTAAACAAGAAAACCTCGAAGAAAACTTAAACTATCTTTCTGGATATATTTGATATTTTCAGCTTTTAAAATGTGGGCAATGGGGGCAATTTTTTTCAGTGGAAACGGGGGTCGTGTGACATAATTTTAAAGCCTTTATATATGGTTGAATAGAGATTTTTATTTGCTTTAAAATAATGTATCACCCGACCCCCTTTCCATTAAAAAAGTCCTTTCCTTTGCCCCCCTGATCACATTTTAAAAACTACAAATATTGAATACATGCCAAAAGATAGTTTAAGTTGTTTTATTTATGTGTTCCAAATCTTAACTGGTTCAAAATTAAGAAGGGGGTGACTTTTGGATCTCACAGTATACAATTTGAAACATCATTTAAAAATGTCATCCAGGGCCGTAGCTATGGGGGCGGATGGGGGGGAGGCCCATGTTAATGGTATAGGAAAATAGCGTTACAGGGGGGGGGGATGAGGGTCCAAAATGATCAAAATTTGCGTTACGTAATACTTGAACGTTCCCTTAGGGCTTATTTCCGGACCAACCTATAATTTCTCGAACTTATTTCTGAATAACCCTGTATAAAATAGCTATTCATACAAGGACGAAAAAGAAAAATAATGATTTTAGGACGATTACGACGTACGGAGATTGCCAGCAGAATAGTTTAAGTCCAAAAGTCCAAACTAAACCAAAAAGTACATATGGTATATATCTACTATCCGTGACAAATGAATTGACACGTGGGTTTGCGATCTAATTTCTCAAAATAAACTCAATTTTAATGAAACAAAATTTAATCGATAGAACATTTATTTCTACATTATTTCTATACAAAAAAAAATTCTAGCTTTTTTGGCATATGAGATATCAAGTAATAAACAAAAAAAAATACATGTTTTTAGCGATATTTTAGGAACACCCATGTTTAATTAACCTGTAACTTTAATGGTGAGTACCCAATTTTGTTGAAATTTTTTTCACGTAAAGAACACTTCTTTGGTAACAGCTGGTAAAAATTTTGTTTGAAAAAAAATTAATAGTTTAGGAGATTTTTTCAAAAATTTAAGAGCACATTATTTCTGTTTGCATAATAGCCACTAAAAATTTTTTTGCACCAAAAGTTAGATTAAGGCCTTATTAAAGCAATAAAATAAAGTTATTACTAAAATGTATTTTTTTTTAAGTATTTTATCCGGTGTGAACGCTTTGAAAAATAAATTTTAATCGCCGTTCAGAGAGGCGAGGAGACGGAAGCGGAGCTCCGTGTCGGCAAGCGCGCTGACTGCTTCGCTCACGTATTCAGTTTACTATTTGAACGAAGCGGTATATTTATTTTTATTTTTATACTTGATTTTTTTATTACCTTAAACGTTTTACATTTTAAGCAATATTTTATTACACAAGTAGTGTATTATTAAAAAGTCGAATAAAACAGAGAATGATTATGCGTACAAAATTAAATATCATTTTCCAAATCAGATTCTGACTCAAATAAATTTTCTTCTTCTTCCTCCATTTCATCATCATCATCATCATCATCATCGTTATCGCCAAGATTAATGATGAGGGGTTCTACTGCAATATCTATAAGATTTTCTTTGGTACGATATTTTTCTTCCACTTTTTTAGCATGCTCAACACAATTTTTCCAAACTGAACCAGGTACGTTTTGCATTGTATCAATACATAATTGCAAAACATCATTTATCTTAAAAGTTGTATTTAGTTTCGCCACCTTATTTTTTACGTAGGCCCATATAAGTTCAATTGCGTTAAATTCGCAATGAGCAACCGGTAGCCCTAGTAACTTTACATCATCTCCTCGTAACTCTTTCGTTATTTTATCCAATAGAAGCTTTTTTTCAAAATGATAAGGGCGTGCTAACTCCAAAAGTCGAGGTTTCGTTAGATTCTCAAATGTTAGCACGCCCTCAGGTAAAATTACTCGTCTTTTTGACATCCATTCTATAATTTGAGCTTTTCTCCATTTTGTTGTTGGGTTCCTAAACTCAGGATCCAACATTGTATGATAAGGTGCCTGATCAATCACAATGACAGACTTATTAGGTAAGAGACTTAGCACCAACCGAAACCATTCTTCAAAATGTTGTTTATTCATTTCTCCATGGTAATCGCCGGAACCTTTTACTCCAATAAAACATTTTAAACACCCTTCCAAGAATCCATTCTCGTTTCCTATATGTAAAATTATAACTCGCTTTCCAGCTCCAGATGGCTTCTTTATCCCACCTCTATAGCCATTTATTTCTTGTACGCCTCCTCTGTACCTATCGAAGTTGTCTCTCATTTGTGGGTCAACACGTTCAACCCATCCAAATTGCCTGGAATGATTAGCACCGCACCAGGTTTCATCAGTATAATATATTTTCCAATGAGAGTCACGATACCGCTTAATATTATACAAAAATTCTGATCTTTTAGCTGCGGTTGAATTTTCTTCCATTAAAATAGGCTTTTTGTTCAATTTTTGGTAAAAAAAATTTAACTCCTTGAACCATCGCAATAAGGTTCTGTCGGAAATATCTGGAAAATCCTCAACATTTTCCTTTAGTTTTTGATGAACTTCGCTCCAAATAAAAGTCTAATACGCTTCTTTCTTCTTACTACACCTAAATATAAACAAATGTTAAGAACTGATAGATATAAAAAAAAAAAATTATTTTCTTTTAAATATCTAACAAAAAAAAATGTTTTATAATATAATTACTATGTAAATATGTATTGTAATATTTTTTTGTAAATAAAGATTTTTATAAAAAAAAAGTATTACTATTTTTTATTCGATTTTAATAATTTTAATAAATAAAAAAAAACTAATTAACTATTTTTTTGGCCTGGGCCGAAAAATTAAACTTTTTAACCAGATTTATTATAAAAAAATATTTAAAATAAATTTTAAAATATTTTTTTTTTGTGTGAGGAAAGTTGTAAAAAAGACGTAATTTTAAAAACTAATAGTTTTGCGAAACGCTTTAAACCTGAAAATAAAAATCCTTTTAATGCTTCAGTTATTCTTATGTAAAAACTTTATTACTAAATATGAGGCAGTTTTTCCTTTAATAATTTTTACTTCTTGGTATTAAATTTTCATTGTTTCCTTCTGAACCGTACTAAATTATTTTATACCTAGTTATTTTAACGGTATACAGAATTTTTATACTTACTTTGTAAAAAATACCATAATGCTTTACTTTAAAAACTAAACCTTTTGTTTTTTCTTTTCTATTTTTTTTTTGTTTTAGTTTATGCTTTTTCATTCAAATATATTAAAGGAAAAACTAAATTTCATGTTATGGGTCATTCCGCTCCAAAGTCCAAACTACAGCATAAAAAATTGAATATTATTATATATTTATTTAGATGTTGGGTAAGGTTTTAGTTTAAAAGTCATCCAGCATTTCCAAAACTTTTGTGGTAAAATCTGCCGTGCTAAGCTGAAAGGTCCTATCTACATAGGTTTAACATACACAGATAGGACCTTTCAGCTTAGGTAGGCAGAAAAAGTCCAAAAAATCTTGTAAATACCCAAAATTGAAAGTTTACGCTGTGGCGTAGTGAAAAATTAAAAAATCACACAGACATCAGCAATGAGACTCTCGGTGTTTTTCTGACGGGAGTAAGGATCTTGCGAATAAAACAGCAAAATGTGGTCAGCAGCGGTGTATTAAAATGAACGTTTGAATCTAAAATTAAATACAAAATCTTACAAAAGAATCTAAAATATATGTTGTCTAATTAAAATGAAATAAACTGAAATATGAAAGGGAAACTAATATTAAGGTACATACCTAAAATTAAATACACAGGTAAACTTTTAACAACCTTTAAGTTGACTTAACTTGGATCACAAACGGTTTGAATGGTAGCACAGAGTAAAATGGCCGGCCGGTGGCGCTGAAAATACGACCTGGTCAGTAGTACTTTTTTGTACTTACAAAAAACTCCTAACTGAATAAAATATTAGTGAAATTTAATTTATTACAGTTGGCTGTACCTAATTTTTTTTAATTATAATTATTTACAAGAAATAATATTTTTCTTTCCAATTATGTTTTCATGTGAAAGGTTTTTTGTGTTCATTATTGAATTGTTACATAGTATCTTAAAATATAAAATGAATATTTGGTTACCCAGATAGCACAGGTTTATACAATGGATATCCCCAGAATATCCGTTTTCGGATTTCCGACATCCCCAGGATATACGATTTCGTCTATATGTATATATCCGTAGGACATCCTCAGAATATACTTTTTTACTAAACGGGAAGCCGTGCGACTTCCGAAGCTTATATCCCAAGGATATCCCGAAGGTATGTCTTGAGGACATACTGTACGTCTGCTCTAAAGATCTAAGTATGTACACCTGTCCCCCACAAAAGTGGCTATCAAATACACGGTGGTTTTTTGCAAATTTTAACTTTTTGTTTCCGACCCATGGTTTTTTTTTCATAAATTGTTTGGTTTTTTTGATTTTTCGGTCGACTTCGCCCATAAAACAATAAGGCGCTAGAAAAAAAAGATACGCCCGTTGGCGTTGAAAGTAACCATTTTTGTAATGTAGTGATTATAAATAATAATTTTATTATTATATCTAAAATATATATTGAAGTTCAAGTACGTAATATCGTCGGCTTACAAGTAAAGAGCACTAAGTCAAAACACATGGTTTTGAGATATTGAAAAATTTAACGTTCATTTTTGTTTGTTGATTTTTGTAATAATTGTTTTTGGAAAAATCTTGCGAAATTGCATCAAAAAGATGGTAACAAAAAAAAGAAAATATTACCAACAAAAACAAAAGGGACAAAAAAAACTTGTGAAAGACATGAATCCAATACAACATGAGCTTTAAGAAAGAAATGAAAAAAATGTCTTATCATTTATCATAAAATTTTTAACACTTTTGCTATCACTCAACTGATACTTCTGCTATCACTTAACTGAGAAATACCCATATTTTTAGATCGCTGAAACTGATTCTTATAATAAAAAATCCAACTCCGCCAACGAGGGACGGAGGAAATATCGAAAAATGGGAAAGCGTTTTTATCTGTACCTATTTATTGAAAATATTTTTGAAAATTTCTTTTAGTTTTTTGTCAAATTTTTTCCTTAGAATTCTTTTTTTATCATTATTTTTCTTAGTAAATTAAGTACTAGTGAAAACTAATGTTTTGTTGGCAGCAGTACACGGTTCACCTGGGCGATTTTAAATAAAAATTTCGTGGACCCCTACATTTTTTGGACTAAAACATACCTGATGACATAAGAAATCAATTTCCATTTGAAAGAAAATCGTAAAAGATACACTTTTTTAGAAAGATAAAAAAACGTTTTTTTGAGTAATAGGGTGTGTCAAAAAATTCCGATTTGCGAAATCGAAAACGCTCTCTGGCTCAAAAGTTGCTCCTTAGTAAAAAACAGTGGCCACTCAAAAATGAGCCAAATCGATTAATGTTTAGAGGTAGGTCAAACCACTCAAACTTTGAAAAATATCGGTACCTGTTTTTCGGATAAAAAGTGATTGTATATAAAATTAAGGAAATTTTGGAGGGTTTCTTTGGTAATATTTAGAAACAATACTAATTGTGAGAAAACTAAAAAAATATATTTCCCCTTTACTTAAGTTAGAACATAAAAAAATCGCAAATTATTTGAAGATTTTGCGAAAATTTATTGAAAATGGGCATATTTAAAAGGACATAACTTCCTTAGGAATAATTTTTTGACCAAGGTGTATATAAACTTTTTCTAGGTTTTTAATGTTAAATAACCACTCATTACTAACATATTTGTTTTTTGCTTTATATTTTTTAATTGTTTTATTTTTGGTTCTTCATGCGTAAAAATTTACTTTTAAATGAATTTGTCTTTAAAACGGTTAAACCTGCGATGTTAAACCACAGAAACTTTTTTGTGTATTTTTACATAAAAAAGTATTCCAACCAAAAAATCAAAAAAAAAGTACACCGAAAAAAGTTTTAGGCAAAAAACAGAAAATCCACCCGGTTTCTAATCGAAATTAATTTTTTTTACCCAACTTGAGGAAAAAAATTATGTTTTCTGTATAGTCATGTAGGTTAACATGTATATATGCTTATATACTAATATATAATTTTGCAGATTTTTTATTTAAAACAATTTTTTATGCACTTTTAAAAATTTCTTTAAATAATTGGGATTTTTTCATGTTCTAACTTAAGGGGAGGGGGGGATATAATTGTTTTAGTTCTTACATTTAGTATTGTTTCTAAATATTACCAAAGAAACCCTCCAAAATTTCCTCAATTTTTATCGGTATCAGTTTTTATCCGAAAAACAGGTACCGATTTTTTTTTAAGTTTGAGTGGTTTGAGCTACCTCTAAACATTTATCGATTTGGCTCATTTTTGAGTGGCCACTGTTTTTTACTAAGGAGCAACTTTTAAGCCAGGGAGCGTTTTTGATTTTGAAAATCGCGATTTTTTTAAACGCCTTATTACTTAAAAAAACGTTTTTTTATCTGTCTAAAAAAGTGTATCTTTTACGATTTTCTTTCAAATGGGAATTGATTTCTGATGTCATCAGTTATGTTTTAGTCCAAAAAATGTAGGGGTCCACGAAATTTTTATTTAAAATCGCCCAGGTGAACCGTGAGTATTTTATTCAACATTTTCAGATATATTATTTTTACGGTGAGTGAAGAAATAATTCATTCATTTGAACATAATAATTTTCCAATTTTTCATTTTCATACTTTGTATACGTCATTGTGCTTTAGTTGTATAATTTTCAACACTTGGATAGATGACTGTGTGATAGCGAACATTTGAAGAGTACAACTTTCAAAGGGAGCTTAAACGCAATTTACTAGATTTTTCGGAAGAAAAAAACAAGATTTTTTTTGATGAACCAAAATTTTATCAAACAATGTTTAAAAATATTACAATTAACATACATGTTTTTTTTAATCGTTGTTTTACGTTGTTATTTTGCAGGTTTGGCGTATTTGATGCTAATGGGCATTTAAACAGGAGAAATAAATTTCTAACGAAAAACATACCTTAAAAGCCCTAAAATGACACTGTACTTTTTACTAAACGATTTAGAACCTTTGTAGCTCATAGAAAAAAAGGATTCCTTAAACCACGGACACGTGTCTTTCGATATGTTTAAATATTCCCTTGTTTCAACGCAAGCATTTATTTGAAGTCAATGTTCTTGAATGAAGAGCACGAATTTTTGAATGAAGGTCCGCGCTCTTGTATAAAAAATGTAGATTTAAAATTAAATAAATTTTATTACATTAACTTTTAAAACAATAAACTGTATTTCATAAATGTTTTTTTTTTTTTAATTTACAACTTAGCTGCTCATTGCTTCCTAGAAAAGGCTGGACACTAAAACCGGGCATCAATTATGGGAAAAGACCCCGTACGTTCCCGCAGGGACACACCAGCGATTTTTTTTCTAGCTTCGCACGACAAGTTTTTTGCCCTTAAAAATTTACGGCGTAAAAGGTGGATAGGGTATTCGGTAAATTTAAATTAAACTAAAAATAGTTTATAACAAATTAAAGTTTTTTTTTTAAATAAAGTTTTTACCTATCTCATTTTTTAAATAAACCTCTAGGAGCGTCTTGCGAGAAATTCGGATTCAAATTTATCGATTACACAGGCCCACAAAAAAAAATAGTTGTCTGTGCCGGGGTTGAGACCCACCTATTCTTATGTATTTTGGGATCCTGAACACAAATCTGTCATAAAAAAGGCACTTCATAGGCTCATTTTTTTTCTACTGGAAAAACTGTCTGGGGCCACAAAAAAAAAGAGTGGTCTGTGCTGGGGTTGAGACCCACCTACTCTTATGTATTTTGGGATGCTGAACACGAATCTGTCATAAAAAAAGGCACTTCATGGGCTCGTTTCTTTGCTACACTGAAAAAACTGTCTAAAATAGTAAAAATCTATTATTATTTCAGTGTAACAAAAAAATTAGCAATTAAAGTGCATTTTTTATGACAGATTCTTGTTCACCATCTCAAAATACATAAGAATAGGTGGGTCTAAACCCCAGCACAGACCACTCTTTTTTTTTGTGGTCCCAGACAGTTTTTCCAGTGTAGAAAAAAAAATGAGCCTATGAAGTGCCTTTTTTACGACAGATTTGTGTTCAGCATCCCAAAATACATAAGAATAGGTTGGTCTCAACCCCGGCACAGACGACTATTTTTTTTGTGGGCCCATGCTGTTTTTTCAGTGTAGAAAAAAAATGAGCCGATGAAGTGCCTTTTTTATGGGAGATTGGTGTTCAGCATCCCAAAATACATAAGAATCCGTGGGTCTTAACCACAGCACAGGCCACTTTTTTTGTGGGTCCAGACAGTTTTTTCAGTGTAGAAACAAAATAATCCCACGAAGTGCCTTTTTTATGACAGATTCGTATTCAGCATCCCAAAATACATAAGAATAGTTAGGTCTCAACCCCAGCACAGCCCACTTTTTTTTTTCTTCTGTGGCCTGTGTTATTTATGAGAAAATGCAATTCGCGGTGCATATTGCAAAATTATTGTTAACGGTGTAGCTCCGCTAAAAATTAATTAATTTTAAAAGTTACCGCGTACAATTTTTGTTTTAACCCTACTAAAAATTTTGCAGTGAAAAAAATTGTTTTTTTTTTAACTTCAAAGTATGAAAATTAACGTTGTTAAAATATTTAAATGTCGGAAGTTATAAAAAATCAGAAGTGATAAATATATTATTTTAAGTCCGTGAAATTTGCAATGAAGGGTATGTCTAAGAAATACAATCATGTTTTTTGCGAAAGTCATGGCATGTTGCAAATATCCATGTTCAAACAATTACATGGGCGCCGTAAATTAACAAAGCGCTAGCAAGAAAACGATTGATAATTCAAAAAAAGTAACACAATGTTTTATAAAGAATTTTATGCTCGACAAATTTTATAATAGGTCCTTTTTGCATATTCGGGAAAGACCACATATGTGCCGACTAATTGAAAAATAAAAAATTAAGCTCGCGTCGCACACATGGGGACTTTTCACCCAATGTTTACAATGACAAGGCGAAGGCGTACACAAAAATTTGGCCAGATGGGAATTTTTACGTAACTAAATCCTAATATTACCGGACTAATTGGACCTCTATCGGAAATTTTATGCTGTAACTTCTAGAAATATCAAATACTTTTTCTTATATTTTATAGGCATACTCCATCACTATATATGAGTTCACTGACAAAAAAATAAAAAAATCGAAGGGGGTGTATTTTGGGGATAGCAATTTTAAATTTGAAGTTGCATCTAGTAGGCCGCCATATTGAAATAAAATTGGTGATAAAATTTTTCTTGATTAAGACTGAAATTTAATGTTCTTTTGAGATCTGGCAAAAATATCTTTTTATCTTTTACACAAGTCCTGATATTTAGATTTATGTATGTATTTTAAAAAACGACAAAAATGAGCCAACCTAATATCTCCAAAGCCAGTCGTTTTCTAGCAAAATCCTTTTGATCTAGTGATCTAGAGCCTATTTGATGAGGATGTGCCGAATTTGAGCAAAATCGGAGAGATGAAGGTCCGGCGCCGTGTTGATCTGACGAAGAAAGCTCCTTATATATTTTTTTGTCTATGCTTGTATAAATTTTAGTTGTATTTTGTATTTTTTTTCTCTTCTTTTCTTGAATAATTTCTGAATAATTTTAGTTAGGTAAATTTAAATCATTCAGACATTATATTTTATAATATTATTTTTAATTATATTTAGTTATATTATATGAAATGGGGGAATCCCGTCTATAAAATAAATAAATAAATAATAAATTATAAAAAACGTAAAGAAAACAATCGTCCGAAACGATTTTTTTATATTTGGCGATATTACACTAGGCAGAAAATCGCAACCTTTTTTTGTCCCCATCGGATGTAAATTTTTCTTACTAATTTGAGGGCCTAGAATCCGAATCTCACCCTAGAAAAAATCCAGCACCTAAAATTTTTGAGATATAAGTCCAGGAAATAATGACGTTTTTTTTTTCAAAATCTTTAAAAAAAGAGTAGGATTTTGAACATTTTAGGGTATATTAAAAAAAAATACAAGGAATTCAAAAATCTATAGGCCAAGTAAGTACGCGAAAAAAAAATAAAAAGCTTAAAATGAAAGTGCAGAGTTTACTCAATTGCTCATTTGTGGCAAAATTGATAGTTTTTCTATATAAAAATTTTATAGGACTTAATTTGTAGATTATAAAATTCTCTACAAAAATATTTATGCAAATATTTTTTTATTTTGCTTAGTTTATTCGTAAAAAGTAAATAAATGAAAAAGAAATAAAACTAAAGCACACAGTGTAAACTTTTTTCCCGAGCCCAAAAAATATATTTTTATTATCAATTTAAAGGCGCAGAATTCGAATTTGACCTTAAAAAAATCCAGCACGTCTTATTTTTTAAATTTAAGTATAGGCAATTAAACCAGTTTAAAAATAATTTATAAAAAAAAATATTGCGTATTTTTTGTCGTTTTTTTTTAATGGTTCTTCATCATAAAAAAGTTACTTTATTACATAAAAACCGTTTTACGTAACATATTTTTAGTTCATTTTTGAACCCCTAGTGATAATTTTTGACGATTTTTAGCATGAGTAGGTGGCGATAAGCTTGGCCCTTATGCACCCCTCTCCTTACCCTCCCCTACTTAGTTTTGTCACAGGGCCCATTTTTTTTAAATATGTTTTTCCATAATATCCCTATTTATTCTACCTATGAATTTAGAGTTTCCATATTCTAAGTTGGGTATTTTTTAACTAATATTTAGTCGCTGCATGTAAACTTTTATATCAGAATATTTTTATCTCCCACTTTTATCTCATTTTTCTTAGAAACAGGTAGTAGAAATATTAGTTAAAAAGCATATGACTCTAATCAGGGCAAGAAACCGTGTTGCCTAGTGTTATGAAAAAAACAAATAAACAGGCATCAGAAATATAAAATTAAAATTTGCAGAAAACCACCGTTCCCTTATAAAGGTTTGACTCTTCATTTGTTCTAGGGTTTCATTGTTTTATCACTTTACACTGGTTATTTAAAACAATTACCTCTCCACATCTTTTAGTGCATATATGCACATGTCATCCATAGATCCTAAGTTGAGTTTTGGTAATTTTTTTTACTCTAAATGAGAATATATACGTCAAAATATATAGTCCGGGAAATATAAGTGTCTTTTATTACATAGACCTGCACCTGTACTTGTTTTGGAAACACAGACCCAGTTTTAGAGTTTTTAGCAAAACATTTTAATTTTTTATTTTGACCATCAAAATTTGACAGAAATTACTTATTACTTATTACTCATTACACTACACTTTTTAGAGGTTTTATAGTAGATTACATGTCCACTCGGAAAATAGTACTTTTCCGAGACCATTTATAGGTCGTACATGAGACCTGTATACTATTTTATTCGCAACTGTTTTTATTTAAAAATAAAGTACTAATTTTTTAAAACCTATATGTTTGAATTGAAATGAAGAAAATAATACTATAATACTTAGTTTTTTAGTTCTTTTCATATTTACCACAAATATTTTTTCTTGCATTTTACAAGAAAACCACAATCATATTTAACTGAAGTTCCACATACGCGTAACCCAATAAACAACCACAAAAAACATTTGTTCATAGCTCACAAGGCACCGTTTATAACATTTATTATCCTTCTCAGTCTCAAAAGTAAAAAACATTGACTAAAACTGTACATTTAAGTTTTTTAAACGAAATGTATTAGATTATATTGGTGTTTATTATGACAACAGCAATTCAGCCATCTTGCTTTAAGCATTAATAATGATATTTTAATCGGTGGCGCCATCTAGCTGAAATTAATGATTTAAATTGCAGACCAGTAATAATTAGTTTATTGGTCTCTATTTTTCATTACAGGTTAGGTCCAGGCGTGGAAAACAGTGGGACAAGAAATCACGTACTTACCAAACTTTATTAATACATGTAATGTATGTATTACATATACAGTTGCGAATTAAATATTTTTTCGAAAAATAAAATACTTTTTCTTAAGGTTAAAAAGAAGCGCTCGATAGATTACTTTAAATTTTTGTTAAAATGATTCTTAAGACATGCCAAATCGAAAAAAAAAATAGCTTGTCAAAAAATATTTAAAATCTTTAAAAACTTACAGTGTATTATGAATAGGAAGGGTAATATTTGAATGTTAAGCTCCTCGGTTTTGGTGATCATGCATCGCTGATCTATATTGGATTACGTCCAAACTGTTAAGCTGCAGCTTATACATGTGTATAAATAATGGTTCAATAACGTAACATAACGAGACTTTCCAAGAACATTTAATCCTTATGCTGCACTATATGCCATTGCAACGAGTATCATTTTAATTTTTAACTTTTCCTCGAGCTTTTCTTTATCTTAACAACCGATAAAGCTTTCTTAATTTTTATTTGCTTTATATGAAAAAAATACAGGATGTCCAGTAAATGATGTCATTAATTTTAAGGGGTGATTCTACATAAGAAAATATCATATGAAAAAAAGTTCCTATAAATATATGTCTAAAAATGCGTTGTAAGGGAGCCCCTTTAAAAGTGGACAAAAAAATCGGTTTTTATTTAATAACTCAGGAACGCTTTGAGCTATAGCAATGAGGTTTTGAATGTAAACTAACCTTAATAAGGCCCATCTTCGTATGTTATTTTCATGAACTTATTTTAACCAGGGGTATGCAAAACTGGGGGGCCCTATTAGTTTTTGGTCCCAAACTTTTTTCTGTGTAACTTTTTTGTGATTTTATTTTTGGAATGATTTTGGAGTCATCCTTAGGTTAAAATACTTAAAAAAGGTACTCTTGTTCTAATACTGTAGGATTAACCGTTTTCGAGATAAACTAATTCGAAGGAGAAATTTCACGGTTCGAGGATAAAAAATTAAATACTAAAATGTTAAAAACCTAAATTTCAATGATGCAAGGTGAATGCACATCAAAATCTAAGAAAAAAACCATATATACAGGTACTTCCAAAAATCAATCCTAAGGGAGCTATGGTGTCCTAAAAATGGACCATTTTTAAAGGGCCATTTTTGCTTTAAAAGCGATTTTTCGACCTACATCTATAAAAACTTTTTTTCTTAGTTTTTAAAATAGAATAACTCTGCATTATTGAAATTTTGGTTTTAAACATATTAGTACTTAATTTTTCGTCCTCGATCCGTGAAATTTCACCTTCAAATCCTTCAAATCCTACAGTATTAGAATAAGAGTACTTTTTTTTATGTATTTTGACCTGAGGAATCACATTTAAAAATAAAATTGCAAAAAAGTTACACAGAAAAAAGTTTCGGTTATTAAATAAAAACCGATTTTTTAGCCAGTTTCAAAAGGGCTTAGCTCCCTTACCACGCATTTTTAGACATATGTTTATAGGAACGCTTTTTATATTTTCCTATGTAGAATCTCCCCTTAAAATTAATGACATCATTTACTGGACATCCTGTATGTCTGTCAGTCTGTTCAAATTTTTATTGACCGCTGTTACTCGAGAACTCTTTGAACTAAATATCAAAATAATAATCTTTTTAATATAAAACGTATTATTTTTGTTATGTAAAATTTTGTAAATTTACATAGTCTTTTAACAGTTTAGCTGAAATGATTTTTTTCAATTTGCAGGTCAGCGAATAAAGTGAAAAAATGTTCTTGCACTTGAAATGAATTAAACGTTATTTTTGAATATATACGTCCCATAATATCATTTCTTTTATAAATTAGCATTGCTATTCATCAAACCCATGTTACGTTCAATTGCAGATTACATAAAAAAAGTTAGAACCAATTATAAAACCGTATAGTTTGATTGTAATTTATAACTGTCATAAAGATAGTGAAGTTATTTTGAGCTTGAAACGTAAAAATAGGTAAAACCATTATTATTTTAGAGGCAATGAAATAAAGCTGTATCATATTATGGTATGTGTATTGAAGCAAAATGAGTTGTTGTGTACACTGGAAAAATGAATTTGTCATACAAATAATATTGTGTACAGAATTTAAGTATTTTCTAGCTACGCTAAATACAATTTTTACATTTGGAACCCCTAGGAACATTAGTTATTGAACACAAGTTGTTACACACTGTAAAAAGTAAACCGAATATTCAGTTACAAATGAAAATCGGAAGTTAATATTTAAGGACGGACATAAAATGTTGCGTGTTTTTAACAAAAACTAAAGTAATATTGTATAGGATAATAACTTTCATTTTCTACCCATTTGTAACTGAATATTAAGTTTACTTTTTACAGTGGTGTAAAAATAACGTTTTTCTGTTATTGTTACTGTAAAAACTAGTTTTTAATAAATAAATAAAATAAAAAAGTTGCAAGGTGTTTTATACAAAATATGTTTACAAAATCGATCAGTTGCCTATGACAACGGTTGGGAAGTGACAATCAGCTGATTTTACATATCTGCTGTCAGAAAATTAGTAAACGTCAAACAAACGTCAGAAAATTAGTAAACCTCAAACTGACAAACAAATTTTAATATAATTTTTGTGCTTTTTTGTTGTTTAGGTCCTAGGAAAAATAGTATACGAACCTCGCGGAAAACCATTTTAGTGCACATCGAGTGCTTTTTTTACTCGGCACACCGGTGCACTAAAAAATAGGTTTGCGTACTCGGTGCGTAATATACTACACAAAGAGTTTAGTTAGCTAATAGGGTGTTCATGACCTACAAAATTCTTTAGGCCCACTTCTCAAAATTGTTCCGTTACTTAAAAAATGCTCCTGATTTTTTTTATATTAACATTAATATTTACAGGTCGCGCCCGATGCTTTTTTGAAACAAAAGTAATGGTAATGGTTTTATTTTTTTTAGTTTATAAAACCTTAATAAAGGACAATTTTGAAATATTCTTAATTTCTTCTTCCTTCTTTATGGCAAAAAGTTATATATTCTCAATTTATTTTACCCCCCTAAAAAACAGTTTAAGTTAAATATGCTAAAAAAAAAGTATGAGGCCATTTTTAGTCCCTTTTTCTTAGATATGTGTACAAAAATGTGTATAATAAATATTCATCCAAAAATAGTTTTCACACTAAGATCGTCTGAAATTAGCTTTTATATTTAAAAAATGATAAAAATGCTTAATGTGATTTTTCTTCCAAAAAAAAACAGATTTTTTTTAAAAAATCTAAAAAATGAGGTTTGTCGTTAACTTTAATAAACAGACTTAGGGGGTGGGACCCAAAAAAAATTTATATTTTTAAATTTGCGTGCCTAATTATTTAGTTTTTTCTGGTGTATATTATTATTTTAATACTGCTTCCACGCTTTGAAAATTTTGTTCTCATTTAAAATCTGCTTTATTAAACCAAATTACAACAGTTTATTATATTAAAAGGGTAATAGACTTGTGGAATGTACTTTAAACAAAATTTGCGGCATTTAATACCTAAACAAAAATAATTTTACATGGTATTAAATTTTTAATACAATTAGCCTTTTATTAAGGTTATTATAAGGGATTTTAAACAAAGCTTTTAGAGTTTAACTGGACTTTATTTTAATATTAACTATATCTAGTTATAATCTACTAAAATTAAAATTAACTTTATAGAATTTACAAATTATTTTACGTATTTAATAATACACGCAAAAAAATAAGTGATGTGATTTAGCAACGACTTGTTAAAGGTATACCCATCGGTACCAAAAAATTTAACATTATAACGCAGTGCTTAAAGAATATTATACAATGGTTTTCAAATGTCCAAAATCGTCAAAAATTTCTCTAGATCAAAAACGCATGTCCGTATGTCCGTCTCTCTATCTTGTTACACTTTTGCGTGTTAAATTTTAATTTTAGTAAGATTATTCTTTTGTTTTTAAATAAAAGATTTATAATACTATAAATTGTTTGTCTATAATTATTTTTATAGTAATATTGATATAATTGTCGAAATAAAAGATTTTGTTACACTGTTTTATGTACGTACCGAAGGTGATCACTTTCGTTAACAAAATTAAAAGTATTAAATATTTATAAACCTTAAACCAAAACATAAACTTTGTTATAATAAATAAAAAAAAAATCAATAACCGTGGGCAATTCAATTGTAGGTATTTTTAGGAAAGGATAGCTTATCTGTATTTTTGTTGTCGTAGTATGTCGTTCCAGAGAGATTCTACAGATTACAGAGAGATTCCCCAGATTCTAGAGAGATTCCAGCGACATAAATAAATATAGTAAGCCAGACACATCCATACACAAAAATCCAGAAACATGAAAATCCAGAAACATAAATTCCAGGTACAAAAAATCCAGAAGCATCAACCCTAAAAGCGTTATCATTATGAAACACTATTAACAAAAAGAGTGTGCTTTTTGTTTATAACAACTATTGTTTAAAATAATTGTTATTAAAAAATTAAAAAAATAAAAATACGCACCTTATATCCAAAGGGTTGATGTATCCAAATATGATTAAACAAAAAATAACTGTTCCAGTAATAGTATTTTTCGGATCGCTGAAGGAAAATACAAATAGAAATTAAAATTACGAAAGAAATAAAAATGGTGGAAATAACTTACATTTTATTGATGGCGATATATCCCGCAAGCGGAGAGTTATTTCACAAATTACCAAAATTTGTGATTAAACAAAAGGTAAAATAACTACTGGTGAACTATAAATTTTATCCGTACAAACGATGATTAAATAAATCTAACTTATTGTTCACAACCCATATAAAATGTCGGACGATCGAAAAGGAAAAGAAAGAACGAAGGAGACAAAAAAAAGGGGTATACACAAAAAACGTTCAAATCGGTAAATTTGAATAAAAATCGATATTCCTGCAATGTATTGATTGTAATTGCTTATTGATTAAATAGATGTCCTTGTATGTCCATAATTTAGAATTTAATTTAAATATTTAAATATTTTATAGTTTAATTATTAAGAACTAGCCCAAATAATATAAAATAAAAGAAAATGTTACAAATGTCGAATGACAGCGTAACAATCTGTCCGTCTGGAGGGGGTAATTACCTTCATTACCCCCGTGGATACGCGCTTGTGAAATGGTTAATTTCTATTTCATCATCAAAATACATCTTTTGACAAGGGCTATTATGATTTCGCAAATACCGGGCATTGAATTACTATGTTCAGGGTATGAAAAACCCTGATAAAGTTTGTAAGGTTTTTGCACACATGCACAATGGGCCAGAAAAAAAAAACAGGGACAAAATTCTGAATTTTTGCATAAGACTATTTTTGATATCGCTAATTTCGAATAAAATATGGAAAAATTAAAAAAATATATATATTTCGCGCCATTAGGGTGGTCCGAAATTTTATTTTTGATTTGATCTTTCTAAAAATGTGTTAAGTGACTTATTTTGTCTGTGTTAATGTTCATAACCTCAGAATTCAAAATGGCAGAGTCAATCTGTGGCATCGGTTTTTGAACCTTAACTGTATTTGTACGAAGTTAAAGCTGATTTTTTTTTGCAAAAAAGTTATCAGTTTTAGAAAAATACTTAAAATTAAAGCATTTGATATGATAAAGATTGTTATTTTTTTTATATTTATGATTTAAAATTTGAAAGGACACACAAACATTGACCATTTTAGCAGTTTAACAGAAATGTTTATTGAAAAGACACGTTGGCCCTTATAGCTTAAAGTTGATCGAGCACTGAAATTTGCTTTTTTAGTTTATATAGATCTGAAAAAAATTAGTTCGGCGGTATAACTCAAAATACGTTAAAAGTGACATTGGCCCTTTTAAAACCAAGCCACAGAAACGTATTGTTAATTTTGATCATAAAGTAATCATATTAAATGCTTTTGTTTTAATTATTTCTTAAAAACTGATGACTGGAAAAAAATGAATCTCCAATTTCGTGCAAATACAGTTGGCTTAAAAATCAATGCGTTATATTGACTCCGCAATTTTGAATTTTTAAGTTATAGATTTTTTTCTACATCTAATCAAAAAAAGCCGTTTGACACATTTTTAGAAAGATCGAAAAAAAAAAATTTGGACCACCCTAATGGCGCAGATTTATTTTTTATTTTTTGCTATTTCATTCAAAATCAGAGGTATCACAAATTGTGTGCAAAAATTTACAATTTTGTCCCTGTTTTTCTTTTTCTGGCTTACTGTGCCATGTATGTATCTTTTTATGGTGTAAACTAGTGTTATTAGACCAAAGGTTTTTGTAGATAGGATTATTTTTACTCAAAGTTAGTATTATAGGTGTGGATAAATAAATAATATGCATATTTATGACAAGTCGCAATTGCTTGTTGCTAAGGGTGGGCCTTTAATCTGCTGAGGTTAATTGCAAAGGAAAGCTCATAAAATTTTGAATATAATTAACACGTTTGTAGCTTAGAAGCAGGCAAGTTCTAATACAGGGTGATCCGATTAAATTGGACAAATATATTTATTTGTATACAAATTGCAAAAGAGAACTTATATTTAGGGGCTAACCGTTAAGTATGTCAAGCTAACTTTGATCATTTTTGACCTACCCCACTCATCACGCTTCGTCATGCTGGAACGCTGTAAATATTTACGTCAAATTTCATTATTTAAAAATTTTTGACTTTAACTTTCAGTACGATTATGGAGTTATTTTTGAGGTATTTATACTATAAGCAAACCAGCAGCTTCAACGATAACTCAAAGCATGCAGTTTCATGAGACAGTGTTGCCCCAGACAAGTAATTTAATGTGGCTTTCAACGTGTTAAATAAGTTTATTTCCATGGTATGATTTAAAACTACATTATGAATAAGTTACACAGACTTTTAACTTAAATAAATATATTTAATTACTATTGTAAAGTGTTTTTATTATACATTCTACCTAAATGTTATTATGTTGGTTTTTAGATAAACAAAAAATATTACTTTTTTTCAATAATAAAGAGTCACATTTAGCGCAAGAATGATGCGTTGTTGTCGGGTTTACGATAACAAATAATTCCGGATGAGTTTTTATTCTTATTTTTCATTTTGCTCTTTATTAACAAATAAACTTGGTACACATTTTTTATAATTTCTCTTTATCATTTTGCACTTTTTTAAAGAAAAACATTTTTCTTATTTATCCGAAAATACTCATTTAAAATGATATCTTTCTTTCCCATGTGTTTTCCATTGCTAAAACGGTCTAAAATATTTTATAAAGCCAAATTTACGCTACCACTTTGGTTTATCACGCACTTAGACCCTTTTAGCACTGAAAAACAGTGAAGCACACATGGGAAATTTGGGGACTTTTTTTGGGCTATCAGTATGACCTAAATAACCTATCTAACACAAAATATATCATGAAACCGCCATTCTGAGGTAAAACCCTAAAATGACTGGACTAATGGCAGGGCAGGGCAAAGGGGCACATTTTTTTAATGGTATACATTATTTTAAAGCTTATTATTTTTATTTTTTGTTGTTTTAATTGATGTTTCGTACACTTTTGGTGTTAAATCTAATTATAAGGGTTCCGCGAGAATCGAGCATTCGAGATATCTCGTCTTGATTTTAGGTAAAAATCAAGACAGGAGTCTAATTAAAAAAAAACAAAACAAGAAGAGAGTCACTTCGTCGAGAGTTGAGACTTTTGATTAAGAATCGGCACTTGCTTAAATGTTTGTACCTTCTTTTCATATAGCTAACACAAAGTTTTAAGAAGCTAAGTTCTATACACACAAGTTATGGAAATAAAGGATCATTGTCAATAATAAAAGCTTGTCTGGTCTATTATGGGTCTGTTTCAAAGAGTGAACATGCCTTATTTCATAATTAGTTTATGTGAGTCGTAATGATAGTTTTAACATCAAAAAAATATACCATCTCTTTTGTAGTTTCGTACATAAAACTAATATTTAACTCTGGGCAAAGAAGGTTCTTTTAACACAATTTTTACTATCTCTCAGTTTTGCTAAAAGTAAACTTAAATTTAAAAAGAGCCGGTATTCCATAAATGTTTCCCTAGTGGCACTCATGAAACACTGTTAGTGCTAGGACTAAAACCACTACTTTACTATACTGGTGTTTAAATAACTGTTTTTAATTTACCAAAAAATTAATAAAATTCATGTATTTATAACTGTTTGAAATTTGCTCTACGTACGTTTACTTTAATAATAAAAGTGGACTTCCGCCAGAAAAGAATCACAATTGTTGGTAGGTAGAGATTTTTTGTCAATAAAAGTTACAGTTAAAGAACAGCTGGACAAAATCACACTCAATGTTTTTTTTACCATAAATAAGAAGAATTACTACTTTATTAATGTAAAAATCAAAAATTTACAGATTTTCACTGTAAAAACCCCTTAACTGTCATCATTTTCGTTTTTTAATTAATTTCAAAGGTTATTTTTATCAAAACATATCTTTGTTTTAGTTTCACTAAAAATATTTTAAACATAACTCATCTAGTGAATATTGTTTTTCTTTCGTGGATATATCTATTTTAGTTTAAGCCCCCAAAATTCTTAGGGCTTAATTTAACTTGAAAAGACAATGTAGGTAATTGTAAAAAGCTCCATTAAATTCTTAATTAGTCCCTCCGAAATACACGGTGTTTCCAGTCATTTGGGATTAAATACAGGGGATGATTCTACATTACAAAACATGAAAAATCAACAAAGGAACATATGTCCGGAAATAAGCCCTAAGGGAGTACGCTCCGAAGATGGACATATTGAATAAAAAAAAGCACCAATAAAATTTTAATGCTGCAGTGCGATTCTTCAGCAAAAAAAAGTATTTTTTACCAAAACACCAAAATTTAATATTAAAGGAGAGTTACACTATATGACATTTTTTACGTATTTTTACTACAGAAATCAATGTTTATTTTACAAAAAAGCAAAAAAAAAACATATAAAAAAGTTTGGGTCAAAAATGTGTTATGAATTGTCTTGCCTCTGAATAGATTAAAAAAAATAACATAAACTAATTGCACTTATTAATTCCAGTAAACAGGGTGTATTTGAAATAGGGTCCGAAATTTTAAGTTCATCATAAAATATGACAAAAAGTTCCTTTACACATATGTCATAAGGCGTCATAAGGGAGCTAAGCCCCTTAGACAGTGGCTAAAATAAAACGGTTTTTATTTAATAACTCAGGAACACTTTGAGATATAGCAACGAGGTTTTGCACGTGAACTAATCCTAATAAGGGCCATCTTCGTATTTTATTTTCATGTACTTATTTTAAAAAGGGGTGTGCGAAACGGGAGGGCCTTATCAGTTTTTTGTCCCAAACTTTTTTCTGGGTAACTTTTTTGTAATTTTATTTTTTGAATATGATTTCTCAGGACAAAATATATAAAGAAGGTACTCTTGTTGTAATACTGTAGGATTAACCGTTTTCGAGAAAAATTCATTTGAAGGTGAAACACAGTTCGAGGGCGAAAAATTAAATACTAAAATGTTGAAAACCGAAATTTCAATGATGCAGGGCGAATGTACATCAAAAACTAAGAAAAAAAACTCCTATACATGTACTTCCAAAAATCAATCCTAATCCCTGATCTATGGTCAGGGGTGGATCCATGGAGGGGTAATGGGAAGTAATTACCCCCCCCCAGGATAAAATAATTGCAAAATTTGTGGAATTTAAGCGTAAAATTCGTAAAAAATGTCGCCTGCGGCGCTAGACTTCCTTGTATTTTTGAAAATTTTATATTTAATTAATTGTAAATTAAAAGACTGGTTTAAAATTAAAATAAGCCATTATATTTGCAAAAACTTTGCATGTGGCGCTAAGGCTTTCTTAATTTTTTTTCTTAATTCAAGAATATAAGATTATTTTATATTTTGGATTTTACCCCCCATGTCCATTTCCTGGATCCGCCCCTGGCTATGGTGTCCCAAAAATGCAAAAATGCATCATTTTTAAAGGGCTACACAGTGGTCATTAGCGGCCAAAAGTGCTCTTTTTGACATATTGTTAAGATCCTAGCACTTCCGGTTATACTGGAAGTATAAGATTTTGTTTATGATTTTTATTTTAATTTAATGAATTTTAGAGTCCAAACCTATGCATTTTTTTACATAATTTAAAGTTTTCAGAGTTTCCGGTTATACCGGAAATACGTACTTTTTTTGCTACTTTTAAGATTATTTTCCCATAAGGACTTGATCCATTTCTGCTCTGAACCCCTCATATATTTTTCGCGGTAATTGAATTTCGCTATCAAAACTTTGCGCGGTTATAGTTTTCGCTATTTTTTTTTTTCGCTTTAATATTTTTTCGCGTTATATGCTTATTGGTGTTAATCCTTTGCGCGAAAAAAAAAACATTTCGCGGTAATTTTTTCGAGGAAATATTTTTGCGATATTTTTTCGCGGTAAATTTTTCGACTAAAGTTCCCGCTCCCTGTAATTTCTATTCGACAATCAAGAGCCTTTTCTATGGTGGTTCCACAAATATCCTCATTAATTTATATTAAATAGAAGCAAAAGGATTTAGCAGAATGTTTTATGGTTGACTCTTTAACAGATTTAAATGGAATCTCTACTATTCCACATTTCTACACTAGCATTTGTGAATATTATTGTCAGACAATACAACTTCAAGAAAACGATTACTTCCTAAATTTATTTCATATTAAGCCTTTTTCATTAAAATTCACAGCTTGAAACTAACAGTCACATAATGCCGTCATAAGCAACTACCTTGTAACCTAAGGCTAAACAGCTTTGATATAAAGAATATGTTTTTTTATATGATTTTGAAAAATATAAAAGCCTTAAAGTTGCAAGTACGGTTTTCCTTTTATTAAGTTAAACTTAATTTTTTGGGACATCTCTATTTATTTTAAGTGGTGCTATCTATAACTTTTTGACTTTTATTTTTTTTGTTGTAGAAAATGAAGGTCTATTTTTATCCGATTTCGTAAGTTTTAGCCCCTTATAACTTTTTGGGGATTTTTCAAATTTCTTTTGATCGTTTGCTGAAAACAAAAATCGCTGAAAAAAAAAGTTAATCTGAGTTTCTCACCATAACTTTTTTAAAAACATGGGGGGGTTATCAGTTTTTTTTGTCCCAAACTTTTTTCTGTTTAACTTTTTTGTAATTTTGTTTTTGTAATATGATCCCTCCGCTCAAAATATATAAAAAGGTACTCTTGTTGTAATACTTTAGGATTAACCGTTTTCGAGAAAAGTTCATTTAAAGGTGGAACTTCACGGTTCGAGGACGAAAAATTAAATACTAAAATGTTAAAAATAAAATTTCAATGATTCAGGGTTATTCTATATCAAAAACTAAGAAAAAAAGTTTCTTTACATGTAGGTCGAAAAATCGGTTTTAAAGCTTCTATCGCCCTTTAAAAATGGTGCATTTTTAAGAGACCATAGCTCCCTTAGGCTTGATTGTTGGAAGTACCGGTATATAAGGTTACTTTCTTAGTTTTTGATGTACAATCACTTGGCATCATTGAAATTTTGGTTTTCAACATTTTATTATTTAGTTTTTCGTCTTTGAACTTTAAATGAACTTTTTTAACCATTTTTTGAAGGGGCGTAGCTCCCTTACGAGTCGTTTTAGGACATATGTTTATGGGAACTATTCCACCTATTTTTGCATTTCCTACACGCCCTATACTTTTTCCACACGTATTCATTAACACCCTGTATATTGTTATGTGTCTCAATTAGTTACTTAAAATACGGCATTTTTACGTATGATGGTAGGTATAGTGTATAGAGAAACAAATGAATGTCCAGTCCAGTCAACAAATTTGTAAAACGAAACCCACGTGAGTAAGTTTTTTTTACTTTATCGTAATTATCTGTCAACAGCTCCAACACTGGTTTGCAGCAGCTTTTCTTACACTTAGAGGCTTTTCAAGAATATGTAAAATTATTTTTCAAAATAAACTTTGACACTTTGACAGATGAAGGCTCAATTTGATTGTTTTTCATGTTTTTAAGCGTTTTTCTTTTATTTCACATTTAGTGGTAATGTAAGCCAATATTCTTAAATCAACTTATAGGGCAAATAAGAAAAAAAAAACGTATTTTTTCAATTATTGTCGGTAACGAAGTATGAAACAAATTCAATTCGTTTACCGAAAACAACCCGTTCCTGAAATCGACCAGAGCATTTAAATTAAAAACCACTAATTTTTTTTTAAGGAGCTGGGTATGTACATATTGGACAATGGTAAAATGCATATTTAGTGAAAAATTAATGAATCGATTTGTTTTTTGACGAAGAGAAAAGAGAACGTTTGACATTCGACATTTATCAGTCAAATGATAAAAGTCCCCTTAGATTACTCTTAGTCCAGTCAAATAATAAATGTAAATTGCAATAAATGTACACGGGCTGATATTTTAAATGGTAGTAGTGAATGGTAACAGCACACTTCTGTTAGTTTTTCACCGGGTGATTTGCGTAAGGGGTGTCCCCTATCTGGAATTTTAGGGGTGAGTTGCTTACGATAAAAATGCATATAACCAATTTTGTTTGGAGGAAATTTTCAACAATTTTTGTTTGGATAATTTTTTTAATATATTAATAACAAACGAGTTAATTTGAAAATAGCGACGTTGGAGGTGAAATTGGTTATTTCCAGAGGGCGCAACTCGACTTTCAACGCCCACTGTAACTGTAACAAAATACTAGAAATGCACAATGTATAAAACTTACAGAAAATTTTAAGAGCTACAAGTTTGCTCATAACCAATTTTATCCTCCGATGAATAATTTGGCTGAAAAATAAAAAAAAACAATTTCACCCCCGACATGCAATTTTTGAATATTTATAACTCGATTGTTATTAATATATTAAAAAAATGATCCAAACAAAAATTGTTGGAAATTTTATCCTTAACAAAATTAGTTACATGCATTTTTATCGTAAGATGCATATTTAGCGAGATAACCGCACTCACCCCTAAAATTCAAGATAGCGGACACCCCGTAAGCAAATCACCCGGTGAAAAACAAACAGGAATGTTCTGATACTATCCACTACTACCCTTTAGATATCAGCCCGTGTACATTTATTGCAATTTAACCCAGGAATTTTTCGTTATTTGACTGGACTATCTTGCGGATATATGCAATTTTAAAGCACTACTTCTTTTGTTAACAAATAACTTTATGTTTACAGTGAAATTTTTAGATTTTACTTTCTTTTCAAAGTTTGAACTTCAAAGTCAAAACAATTAAACGTTCATTACAGATGCTTTATGTATTTTAAATCTTGGTCAATTTGATTTTTGTAATTCGAGTAAGGTAAAAATTGTCCTTTGTAAAAAAATATTGATACAAATCTGAACATATGTAATTGTTAAATTTGATATGTTGTTAAGTGAAAATTTTAATCTGCCATATGGCCATGCTATGGGGGTCTACAAAAATGCATGGGGGGTATGTACGAATGTGCAGTAGACATCCCTTGTAAATAAGGACCGTTTGTTGACTCTTGGTAGGTCTACAGATAGAAGAGAATATAGGTTATCCTTTAAGTTGCCATTTTAAATTTTTATCATTTAAAAATTACTGTATACAGTACTACTTAAAAAATACATTTTTGGAAAGAAATTATACATTATCTTAAGATTTTTAGGAAAAAGTACTTTTAATATAATAAAAAAGAATCCTCAAATATCATACAAATCCATATAAAAAACGTTACGTAATATACGAATTTGGTCATGGATTCTATACTTAGATAATAATCAGTATCCGGCGTATTTCCAGTTGTGGTCCAGGCTTCCGGTCAATAAAAGAAGCTTTACCTGGAAATAATTCAGGGAGTTCTGATTTTCGGTTTATTAGGTAGGGTTAATGGCCGCAAATAAAAAAACAATTTTGCGACGTTGAACTCGATTTGGAACCGTTATTTTTTTAACGTGTTTTTCACAAAAAACGGATTTTTAAAATATCTGTTAAACGTTACACTATTTTTAGATTTTTATTTTTTTTTTTTTTTCGAAAAACCAAAATTGTTATTTATCGTCTGTTAGGCATGCCCCTTAGAACATTTTGGGTGAAAATTTAAAAAATCTATTTGGGTCTTTCTTTTTAATTTACGTAAAATTATTTTTTTTTTAATAATTCACACATTTGTGCCACATTATATGGAGTAAAACGATTTTCGATTAATTCACCATTGTATTAAGCATAAAAAAGCCTTTATAACCAAGTCATAAAGAAAAATCTAAAACCCTACAGTGTAACGTTTAAGGCGGTGCCGTGAATTAGCTATAAGTCGTACAAAAAATACATGACACAAAAAATGTTGGAGACTTGGTCCTCTTTATTTTCAAACGTTTTTTGTCCTAGGATGCACCGATCTTGAGATATTTTAAAAAGTCCGTTTTTTGTGAAAAATACGTTAACAAAATGACAGTTCCAAATCGAGTTCAATGTCGCAAAATTATTTATTTGCAGCCTTAAACCCTACCTAATAAACCAAAAATCTAAACTCCCTAAATTATTTCCAGGTAAAGCCTCTTTTATTAACTTGAAGAGTGGACTATAACTGGAAATACGCCGGGTACTGATAATAATAGTTCTTATATGTAGTCCAGTAGTTTTAGACGTATATATAAGTATTCTGCCACTACCGTATGACTTCCGGACCATTGACACGTTTTCAAAAACTAAAACCTACACTTTGGTATAGTTCGTTTGCAGAAATAGAAAAGTTCTGTGCAAAATGCCTAAAACTACTGGACTATAGTTTAGGAATAAAAACGTATAAGCTACAAGTTTCACTACTAAATTGTTTGAGAAATAATTAAATTAATTAAAAGTCCAAACTAAAACCTACACTTTGGTATAGTTCGTTTGCAGAAATAGAAAAGTTCTGTGCAAAATGCCTAAAACTACTGGACTATAGTTTAGGAATAAAAACGTATAAGCTGCAAGTTTCACTACTAAATTGTTTGAGAAATAATTATTTTCTAAACTGTTTTCTGTAAAAAAGCAACAGTTTCTAATCTTTGACAATAAAATAATTAAAAAAAAAAAACTTTTTAAAAGTAAAAGTTTGTTAAAAAATTATAATAAAAGTAAGTTATTTAGTTATTTCTCCTTGCTTTTCAAGAATTATTTGTTTTTTTTTTAAATTTATTCTTCTTCTTCTTCTTCTTCTTCTTCAAAGTGTCCTTTTGGACACTAAATTAAAGTGAACCAAAAGGACTTAATGGTCTTGAACTCTCGTTCTTTTTGACCAGGTACAAGTATTAGAGACTTGAAGCGAGTCTCTCTAAATATAATTTCTTATTAACTTAACCTCACAAAAAAAACGTGGTTAACACAAAAGTACATCACAAACATAAAATATTCAATTTAAATCAATTTAAATATGTAGAACGGTTTCGCAGTATAGATATTTTCTTAACAATCACATTTTAACATAAAATAGTCTGGCTGTGACTAAACACCGTTAAATGAATTACCAATCGCGCCATAGACTTGTTGCCGGTTCCGCGTAAGGAACGCAACTCCTTTTTTAATGTCAAAATAATGTTTTGATTGACCAACCTTACAAAAAGAAACAAATAAGCATTAACTCCCTTTTTGTTGAAAATTATTCCTAGAATGTAAAAAAGTCAGAAATATGTAACCCTAAAAAACCATAGTAAAAGTCCGCCCTGACTTTTTTGATAAATTTCTAGAAGTCTGCTGAAGTTATTCAATGTACAATAATTTTCTAAAACAACCCTAAAAAATTGTTAAAAAATATAAAAAAATAAAAAAAAAAATTTATCTTATCTTTGGGGCCAATATTTCAAAGGAGGGGAACCCTAGTAAAAATCATATAAACATTTTAATTCATTTTGATAAGAAACAAACATTTTTGAATTAATTATTGGAATTATTGAAACAATATAAAAATATTTTTTTTACAGTCCTTCTACATTTGGATAAAAAAGTGCCTTTGTCCTGAAACGCTTCATTTTAACGAAGTTTGCGTGTACCTTTTTTGTTTACCCTTAAACGGTTTTTGTATCCTGGAAGATAAACTGATAAAACAGTTTATTTATGTCAACAAAATATTTGGTTGGATATGGCCAATTGAATTATTTGGTTGTGACAAATAAATTTTATTTCTCTCAAATAAACTATTTAGTTCCCATTAATAAATCATTTTAAATTAAAATATTTGTTTACACAAACTAAGTATTTATTTAACTTAAATAAAATTTGTTACTCACAACCAAATAATTTAATTGGCCATATCCAAATAAATCATTTTTATCAGTGTATATACATACGTCTAATACTAGTGATATTAGTGATCACAGCACTTAGTACTAGCCATGGCGAAGTGTGCGAAAAAAAAATTGATAATATTATTTTTTGTATGATATTTGGTATGTTGTCTAAAGTAAAAAAATTGTGGTCTTATGTTTTATAAGCGAGTGCCCGCTTAAGGGTTAAAATTGTTCCTAGACTCTAAATAAGTAATCAAAAGTCAGATATTTCTAACCCTAAAAAACTTAAGAGTTTAGAAACGTAACGAAAGTTCGCCCCTTACTTTGCTGATAACTTTCAAAAAGTCTGTTAAAATCATTCAATGCGCATTAATTTTCTAAAACAAGCCCGAAAAAAGTTGTTAAAATAAAAAAATAAAAAAGATATTCAAAAAAATGAATGTTATATTTCATCTTGGGGGCAAATATCTTAGAGGAGAGGGGCCAAACATTTTTTATAAACTTGTGGCATTATTTTGACGAGAGATTTCGAAACATTCTGGGGCGCCATGTAGTTCCTATACATTTGATCATAATTATTAATATTAATTAATATTAATTATTAATTATAATATTAATTAATATATTAAACAGTTTGTTCCAGAGCCACATGCAGATATTTTAAGGGGTAAATCTACATTAAAACATATGAAAAAAAGTTCCTATAAAGGTTGGTCTGGAAATTAACCCTAAGGAAAGTACGGCCCTTTTAAGGGTACATCTAAAAAGTAGTTTTTATTCTCTGGAACCCTATGAACCACAGTAACGAATTTTAGAACATTTTAGATAAATTCAATCATTTTTTGTAATTTTTTTTTAGTAATTTCATTCAGCCACGTGCAAAACGGGAGAACGATGGCACTTTTTTGACCTGCAGTACTAAAATTTTTATTGACACATTTTTTACTTCCTATTCTGGATGCTCAGAACGTAAAACTTTCTCTTCAATTTTCTCGAGAACGGTTGGCCCTACGTTGTTAAACAAAAAGTACCTTTTTTATGTATTTTTAATTAAAGAATAATATTTTATTTGAGAAAATGTCAAAAAAGCTACAGATAAAAAAGTTTGGAGCAAAAAGCGACATCACTTCCCCATTTTGTACGTCCCTGGTTAAAATTAAGAAATTTCATGAAATGATAGCCTTTATCAATTTTAAGGCATGTGCACGAATTAGTTACCGTGGTTTATAAGGTTTCAGAGATATTAAATAAAAATTACTTTTTAGATGTACCCTTAAAAGGGCCATAGCTCCCTTAGGGTTAATTTCCAGACCAACCTTTAAAATAACTTTTTTTCGTATTTTTTTACCTTTAAAAGATTTTTTTTTCGTGTTTTTTAATGTAAATATCTACATCTGGCTATATAAAACCAAGTAAAAAACAACAAATATCTATAGGGCGCAAAAAAAATTAAAAGATATGAAAGTTTCCTTTAATAGTCTAAGAGCTGGTGACCATTTTTATTTCATTTGCTCCCAGCTGTATTTTATATATTTATCAATCCCTAGAACTTCGCAGAACAATAACCAGTGTTAAAATGCTATGCTACGTATTGAATGGTAGAATGGACTCACCATTTATTTTATCCAAGCTAAATTTTTGCGTTCCAGTTAATTGTACAAGAACTTTTTATAATCAAATTCCAGAACAAATACTCTACGCACTGAAACAATTTTCAATATGATGTTTTGTTATAATAAATATTGTAGGAGTTGCGATGTCCACTTTGATTCAGTGAGTAGAATAATGAATTGTATAGTTATAGAGTATTGGCCAAAATGTTGATTTTAATTTCTACCATTTCAGTGGTATATTGTACTTGTATTTGTTATATTTGTTATAATATAAGATATTTTAATACATTGTTGATTAACTTTAAACTTTAATTTTGTACTTTAATTTTGTAAATTTTCAAATAATATTGTCCTGTAATTGGTTTTTCTGTTGGGCAATAAAGGTATTATTATTATAATTATTATTATTATGTCTTAAAGTACATTCAAATTAAGCTACTTGCAAATTGCCAGGTCCTGGATCGGGTTCCTTTGGATGCTAGAAGCCTTGAAAAGGTGGTAAAATGGGGTACCCGAAAGATATATTTTTAACTTACCGAGTCAAACAAATTATATTTATTACATTTAGTTTAGTCTATTTTCACAGTTTTACATAATTATTTAGTAGGCTAAGCGTTAAAAAGACTAAAAACTTTATCTGACATAAACACTAAAAAGTCTCAACAATTTTCATTTAATCAAAATGTCATTTCATAAATTCTCGTTTCTTTAAAAAATTCAGTATCACTTATTTTAAAGACTATTCTCACCTCTTGACCCATGAATTATTGTATATAACTATGAAAATAGCTTAATCTGAATGTATTAAATGAAATGTATATGACTCGGAAAGTTAAAAACAGATTTTTTGGTAGGTCGTTGCCATAGCTTTTGGAGCTTCTAGCACCCAAAGGAACCGGATCCGGAGTCTTAGTTTGAATGTACCTTAAGACATATATAAAATATAGCCGGGAGCAAATAATGAAATAAAAATGGTCAACTCTCCGACTAAAGGAACAGTGTCTGTTCATAATAATGAGGAGCGCGTTTTGATAAACTGCGCAAGCGCACGCGCATGCGCTGACCGTTATTAATACTTTATTTTAAATAAAAAATATTTTTTTACAAAACAAAAAACACCAAACAGACGCCAAACTAACGTTAACGTAAACCAAGGCCCCCTCATTAAAAAAAAAAGTCCAAACCAAGAAAAAACCAAAACAAACTCCTGCACAGAGAGCTGCATTTAGGCTCTTGTATAATAATGGCCATTTTGCTATCTAATGCGAAGAGTATGATATGAAATGCAAAGCATTACACATCTTCACTGCTTGTTAATATTTTCTTTGTAAACAGGGGATCAGCTACTTCTAATATACAGTACAGAAAATTAACACATACTTGCTGGCTCTAACCAGGTGTTTGATTTGTCACCGATGTTAGGTTCTTTGGATGGATTTATTGTATTCTATTTTGGACTTTTTTTTTCAGCAACCTGGCATAAACAATTGGGTGACACGTGCGAATTTTTGTTATCTATTTCTAAACATATAGGAATCAATTAATTATCATTATTAAAAAATGTTATGTTTTAGACCAGGAGCCTGCATGGAAAAAATAAACATTAAGGGAACGGGAACGTTCAAGTATTAGGTAACGCAAATTTTAATCATTTTGGACTCCCCCACCCTTCCGTAACGCTATTTTCCTATACCCCTATACCATTAACATGGGCGTAACACTCCAAAATGACCCCCATCCCCCTAGGAGCGTTACGTAATACTTAAACGTTCCCTAAACACGGCGCAAAATGTTTTAGCAATATTAACAAAAATTTAGCAATCATTGCCAAAACATTAGCAATTGGGTATCACATGCGACTTTTTTGTGTCTATTCCTAAACCTATAATAATCAATTATAATTACATTATAATATAATATGTATATATTATATACATATACATTTTTAATAGATAATTATCTATTAACAAATGTATAGGACTTATCGCTATATGGTTTCCTTTATTATCAAATAAAAAAAAAACGTTTTCTTTATTTTTCATACGGAAACAGTATTCTGGTTCTACAGGCTAGCAATAACTGGTTCGAAAGTCAGTATAAGCCAGTGGTTTTCTCTACTACTAGCCCACATAAATATAGGAAGAAGGAATGCTTAATTAAGTAGAATAGTTACTATTCAATAGTATAAGGTAAAACGTAAACATAAATTACCAAAAAAAGTTTAGCAGTTAGGGGACACTTGTCATTTTGAATTATTTATTTCTAAACATAGAAACTATTATGAAAACTATTATAATAAATATTTTTATATTTATTGTTTTATTTGATTATCAAATCTGCTAAATCACATCAAATTTTTGAATTTTTAATTTTCTTGAAAACGCTCTCCATACAACACAAATAAGCCAAATATAATAGAGTTCTTTCAAGCAACCAATCTAGGCCCGTTACTGTATCGCGCTCTTTCCCACTCTATAATTATGAACTTCAAAGTGGGAAGGACATATGATCACGTGACACGCTTGGTTGTTTGCAAGACATAAACTAAATTGCAATTTATTTCCACTTTTGATAGTTATTATTTTCAACCCATCTCCTTGCCTATTGGTTACACTGTTAAAATTGATTATAATCTTAAACTAATAAATCTTGCATACTGAATTTTAAAACAATAGTTATAGATCACCCTAAAACTGAAATCGATGACAGTGTGGAATAAAATATGTAACACATGGAAGTCAACAATTATTAAACATTGACGTCTAAAAAAAATGTGCATACCACGGCCTGAAACTAGACGTTTCTGGACTTAAATTCAGGTCTTCGCATAAAAATAACTATGCATTATTTGTACTATGCTCAAAACTATCTACCGACTGTAGACCGAGTTAAAAATTAAAAAGTCATTCACTGTAAAATTTAAAGTTTTTTTTACGGGGCTTATGAGATTTTACGTTTTAAAATGCAGTGGAATCGTTATACTATCTATACATACAAATGAATATAATCCTGTGCAAGGAGGTAAGTAGTAAGGAAGAGTAGGCGAAATGTGTGTACACACGGCCAAAAGAACCTTGCTTTTCAGTAAGGAGTAAAGTAAAGAAACATACTCCATACTATATATTCCCCAATTTTTAAAACAGGTTTCAATAGATGAAAATATTGATTGTCCAAAAACTGGTACTAGTTACAAAAAATTTAAAAAAAACTACAATTCTAGCGTGTTTTTTCCATTTTAATTTCGGCCAGTATTAAGCAAAACATTCGCAGTTAACAGTCTTAAGAAAGTTATCTATCTGTCGTTAAAATCAAATGGACAGGAAACAGTGAATAGTACCATTTCATCTTTTTGGGAATCAGATAAATAACTTGTAGTATATATTTTTATAGACTGTCAATTTTTAACTTATTTAACATTTTTAGTTTGTGAAGTCATAATCTTTCAAACTGAAACCTGTTTCCCACTGACTCGTTTCAAAAATATTCATTTGTAAATGCCAAATTGGAATAAAAACTTTTAAAATAAATATTGTAAGCAATACATGACAAAATTATGGGTTGGAGGTTAAGGGTCCACCGGTTCTAAATATTCTTTTTTATTCGATTGATTTTAAAAGCGACACTATTTGTTTTACGGGCGAAAAGTTAAACTTTGTGGCCCTAGGGCCAAAAAGTATTTTTTCGCCCGCTAACTAAAACTTGTTATTTTTAAGCTTTTTAAAAGAAGATGTTTTACCTTTACGGTAATATTTATAAAGAAATATGACCTTTTCGTCAATTTTAGTCTTAAACTATATGTTCTTTTTGACCAGATACAGTCATTATAAAATCATTTCATACAAAATAAATATTTCTGCTATAACATAACCTCAAAATATATGTTAACCGATTAATCTGTATTGATCGACTTAAATACATTAAAAATACAAAATACATATTCAATTGTAAAATCAATTTCATTATTTATAATATTTACAGAACGGTTTTAGAAGTATTAATATTTTCATAACAGACACATTTTAACAGAAATTCATCAAAACACCAACACAAGCTAATTTGAAAATGAAACCGCACGCAAAAGAAACTATTCTATTGTTTTTTTAGCGATTTGATTGGATAGCAATTTGTCATGGATAACTAGATAAGTAATAAGACAGTAAAAAGAAATATCTTTTGCAATTTAAAATTAAGTATATTTTAATAATTTATTATAATTAGTAACAATTGATTAAAAAATATTATATAATACGGGCAAAAAGTTGAATTTCGATTTCGTAGGCCAACTGTATATAGGTGTATGCACAATAAAGAACAGTTATTAGTATTATTATTATTACCTCGGACCGGCTCCTTCGACCGGCCCTCGGCCTCTAAAACCCTACTCAATCGAAAAATTTAACTTTTCGCCCTTGTATTATAAACAACTATTAATAATTATTAAAAAAATAATAATAATTATTAATAATAATAATTTGTTAAACCTCATTTAAGAAAAAAACAATAATTCCACAATAGCCCTGGATACCAACAAACAGCTAACAGTGACCTTTTTGGAAGCCCGTATACATATATGCATAAATGATCATAATGGCAAGAATTAAATCTGAACCCCGTTCATACTATACATACGTAATGTATATAGTAGTATAGTAAGTATATCTCCTATAGTCCCTATGGAGTGGCTTGGAAATAAGGTGGTTCAAAATTTAGCACTATTTGATTAGAAAAATCAATATACCTACATATTTAAATTTTACATTATTGGGTAGTACCTAATTAATGGACAGTTGCTAATAGGTACATACTACCACACCTCCACCTGCAAATCATAACCAAGTTTGGAAGTTTGGTAGTTCTAGTGGGAAATAGGAGAGGGAGAGGGAGAGGGAGAGGGAGAGGGAGAGGGAGAGGAAGAGGGAGAGGGAGAGGGAGAGGGAGAGGGAGAGGGAGAGGGAGAGGGAGAGGGAGAGGGAGAGGGAGAGGGAGAGGGAGAGGGAGAGGGAGAGGGAGAGGGAGAGGGAGAGGGAGAGGGAGAGGGAGAGGGAGAGGGAGAGGGAGAGGGAGAGGGAGAGGGAGAGGGAGAGGGAGAGGGAGAGGGAGAGGGAGAGGGAGAGGGAGAGGGAGAGGGAGAGGGAGAGGGAGAGGGAGAGGGAGAGGAAGAGGGAGAGGGAGAGGGAGAGGGAGAGGGAGAGTTTGCCTCAAGTTTTAACTATTTTGCCAAGAATGTATACCCAATTCAGTCATTCAAGTTTATCAGTTGTAAAAAATGAACCATATAAAATATGTATTTAATTTTTAAGGAATTATTTTCTGATTCATTTTGCGGCTACAATAGCCACCCTACTAGTATGAAGTATTATTATTCAAGCATTATAAAAAAAATCGCCGTGCAACATATTGTACTGAATAGTTACTTAAAATTTCCATTATAATTTTATGACCTATATTTTCTATGCCATAAATTAACCCTCCTGTTTTGAATTTTACAGCATGTTGTCTAAACAAGTAATAAAATCAAATATGCTGTGTTATTTATCCAGCGATCTTTTAAAATAGAATCGATTGACCTGTTCTTGACTTTTTAAAAAGAATATTTATTGCTCTTCAAAATACAATACTCTACCACAATGAATTTACATACAGGGCGTGACCGTTTCTAGCGGTAATCACAAACACTTGGACCACCCTACATTTGACAGTTAGACACATGTTTTTAGAAAAGATTCGTTGGACTTCATTAAAATTTGAATTTTTGCTTTTCTTATCTTAACAGATAATCAGTTCTATACTGTAACTTTAACTGATAAAATTTTAACAAACCGATAAAATATTGGTGTGTGCTCACAACCTAGGTTTAAAATTTTTAAATTAAACTACTCTGTTTATTTTACAGTTCCAGCTAGGGTTTTCAATACGGAGAAAGGTAATTCACGGACCTGAATTTGACAATTATAATTAGACACATGCGTCATGTTTTTGGAAAAAAATCGTTGGATTTTAATGAAATTTAAATATGATTTCTCTTTTTTCAAGATATACATAATCAGGTCAATTCTGTTAATCTAATAATATTTTAACAAACGAATAGAATATTGGTGCAAAGTTTATTCTTTTAAAATTAAACAAATTAACTGGTCATTATTTCCCGTTAGACTGTTTAATCCTGCGGACAGGAATTACTAAGACTGGGGAGGGTTTTTCAACTTTTCCAGCCCAAAAACCGATTCAAGTTATTTCTACCTATTTCTTTAAGAAGAGATGTATTTATTATAATGATCTAATAGTTATAAAGTTACCTGTTAATACCCCATAAAACTGGAGATTTTAAGTATTTCATTTCATTCTTTACATAAATATAGATTTTTCTTTTATTCTTCATAAATATCTCTTCGTACTTTTGTTTATACTTAGTTTAAACCATATTTTCTCGTTAATTTGTTTAATAAACGCGTTTCATCAAAAAAAAAAAAATACAACAATAACACCACTTCTTCTTCTTCCTCTTCTTCTTCGTTCTTTCTTTTTGGCCTCGGTTAAACCATATCAGCCAGGGTCTTCTTCTTCTTCTTCGTCAGGCTTTTTTTTGGTTTTTGCTGCCTGGGCCATCCAACCAACCAAACTCGTATTCTCTTTTCAATCCTTTCAACATAGGTCTGCACTGAAGCAGGTCTGGGTGGTCCCATTCCTAAGTTGATTCTTTTTTTTTTTCACAACACACCTATGTAGGCTGTATCAGCCAGGGTCAGTTCTATATAACCCCACTTTAGTTCCTGGTTACCAACTTCACCTTGTTACCAAAAGTCAATTTCAGTACTACCAACTTTCCTCCTAAAAGTCCCTACCCCAAATTTGAATATCCTTTTGCCATTAACTGTAAACTTACTGTTTCTACTGATTTATTATAGATTCTATTCATTATTAATTTGATTACACTGTTTTACCATGTCGACATTTTTGTATAGTCCAATTTATAACCGTAAAATAATCAATTTTCAAAAAAATACATGAATTGCGACAACCTCGGCGACAACTAGAGGGTGTTTTTGATACTCATACGATGTTAGCGACACCTTACTGTAATTCGTCACGGTATTAGTCTACAGTATGTAGAATTTTATTTTATGGAGTATTAATTAATTTATTATTATGAAATGTTGCTATTACATTTTATTGATAGGTTATTTTGGGCTATTTTGACTATATTTATTATTCCATGTAATATAATTTTGTTTAATATTAGTATTCATTAAATACATTTAGTCCATAATTAATGTGCGCGCGCATCCCCAAATTCCTGTGACTTTTGAGAAGGTCACGGAGAACGCCCTTTTCTTACTGAAGCGTGACAATGAAAGTCAAATAAATTTTGTTTTTGTTCAAGCGTACTAAAATGTTCATATCTTATAAGGGAACGTAACGCAAAATCTACCAAAATTCATACACTTTATACATCGGTTCTCGCGTTATTCAAGGCTGTAGAGATTTCATATTTTTTCTACCCCCCTAACACACCCCCTGTTAGGGTAGCCAAAATATGAAATTTCTATAATCTATAATAACGGGAGAACCGGGGTATGAAGTGTATGAATTTTGGTACAATTTGCGTTACGTAATACTTGAACGTTCCCTAACTGAACACACTAGTTAGAAGTTATCTATTTTTTTACAGTAGAAAAATGAGTTCATTGTTATACGCACTCTTTGACTTTGACAGCCATACTTCAAGCTTGTTTGTTTATTATGTAAACATGTGGTTGACTCGAGATTCTGTGCAAAAACCTTGTGTGAAATTGATTAAAAATGATTGAAGAAGAATATATGGTTTATACACCTACAAATCTCTCCGAAATTGCTAAATTAGACAAGTTACCATCGAAATCGCGAAAAGTGTACGATTTAGCCTACGAAAACAAATTAAAATGAGCTAAGGAAGGTTTAAGTTTATTTCGAAAGGGGTTTATTGGCCTATTTAAATAAAAAAAACATACTTTATTACTGAATAAATTAAATTCAAAATTAATATTTAAAAAAATATATAGGATGCTTGAAGAAAAAATGGTATGTTTCACTCAGAGGAAAAGTGAAGCTTTTTTTACTAGTCTGTAGAATTTACGACGCGAAGCGGAGTCCGGAAACTACAGACGAGTAAAAAAAGCACTTTTCCTCTGAGTGAAACAATATACTATTAATTTTAATTTAGTTAAAGTGCCGAACATAGATATTAGTGAGTGAGTGAGTTTTAAAATGTCTGTTATTATCTTTGTGATTAATTATATTTATTTCATATTTAGGCACTTACCCGAGGGTCTAAAATATACCTGATTTTAATGAAGTTGCTAAGTGCGTAGATTTGAGGACGCCATTGTTTAGTCAATCCACGAGGTCTCGAAGTTAAATAAATGCATTTAATACAGTCCCATGAGAATAACTTGAAACGCGTTTTTTGGTTAAGAGGAATGAATGAATTTTGTTGCGCATTTCGAGATTAAACACCACAGGGTATGTATTCTCGGACTCTAGAGAACGCATTCCCGGGAGAAAGGTGTTGTGGGTTGCATATTAGTTCTCTCGAAACGCAAAACTACTTATTCTTGAACTTCACTTCGCACGAAAATCGAGGAACTTTACTTCTACTACTCGGGAGCGTGAGAAGCGAGCGTTCACGGTAACTTTGACATATAAGTTCGAACCCATAACCCTATTTTCGCTTTGGTTTTGTGTTGTTAATTTTAATACCGTTTTATTTTATAATAGTTAATAAAAGAAGCTTTTTGTATTTAGAAATTATTATACATATTATAATAATATAACGATGGCTGTTGCCCTTTTGGGAGATCTGCAAGATGCGGAAGACCATGAAGAACGAACAACGGAAAGTGTTGTCTAGGACCGACCCTTTTCAACTTTCCAACAAAAAAAATTATAGTGAATTCAGGACTAAACAGCCCACTATTGACAAGAGGGTTTTATGTTTTATGTTTTATGTTTGTTTTTAACCTCGTACTATTCTACTTAATTAAGCATCCCCTAAGTCCAGGACTTGTGTGGGCTAGTAGTAGAGGGAACCACCGGCTTTAATTTGACTTTCGAACCAATATATCTAGGGAGTTGTCCTGAATAAAATTTAAAAGTATTTTTTTTTGTTGACTTCTGGTGGGCGCAGATCTTTTTCTGTTTTTATTTTAATTTTCAGTCATTTCTTACACATTCATTTTTGGATATTAATTATAAAAATTATTCAAACCACAGCAACTTGTTTACAAATAATGAAAATAATGACAGCCTGCGCACGCAAACTCGTGACGTATAATCTGATTGGTTAAAATCCGCTAAAATACTTGGCATCGCTGCAGCCGGCTGCAGAGATCCCATCGCGCTCACTACTATTCAAGAATAGCATTTTATAATTTTCGGGAACTTTGATATGATGTGATCAGTTCCCTTCCTACGAAAATTGTTCACGTTCTCTCGAGCCCGAGAATAGATACCCAGAACGATTGGACGTTGGAAAACAAATTATTTCAGGTTGTATTCTTTTATTATTTTGGGTAAATCTATCAGAATAGTATTTGTAGGTTGAATTATTATTATATTTAACTATATATTGAAAATTTTGGTTTATTTAGATCAGATAAAGAGGGAAGTTCTACAAAAAGCGATAAAAGTATAATTATTATTGTTTTAAAATAAATATTTTAAATTACATTAAGGTAAGATATTTGTAAAAAACTATTTTTTTTAAATTTTTACAGCTATTTATTTTACTAGCTATGTGTACAGTAGTTTCCTAGGGAACTTATGACCTACTCCTTAATTTGACAGTCATTGATAATAAATACCCCGTTGTGTGTAAAGATTTTGTACTTGTTTTTGTGTTTAATAAGCTGTTTTATGTATTCTTTAATAATTTTGCATATAATGCACATTTTTTTTGCACTGTGATAAAATCCAAATATAATATTATTAGGGAATTTTCTTTTTGGGTTGGTATTGAAGACCTAAATTTATGTTGCCTAACGTATTGGACTGCTGTCCATTGTGGTACCGAACAAAATTCAGTACGTTCTAAACTCTACGTTGTATTCAATCTGTCCATTCTCCATAATTTATTTAAATGTTTCGTTATAACCAATGGTATTTTTTAGTATTTATTGAAAATTTTAGGTATTATTGACCAAGTTATGTACAAATATGTATAGTTTTGCTTTAAATTTCATTATTAAATATTATAAGTAACGTTAATTAATTTTGTTTCTATTTCTAACCTTCGACGAGTGATATTATTCAAACTAAATCCAAATATTATTCTATATTCTATATTCAAAATTATATCTCTATCATAAATTATTGCTACGTTACATGCCCACACCTTTCGAGAGAGTCTCGTATCGTCTCAACTAAGCTAGTTTGTGGGAAACTACGGATTCAACATCTAGACTTATTTTTTCTCACCTAACACCAAGTAAGAATAAATAAGACTAAAATTTGAGTTGTCCACTGTTGACCCGCGGCATACCCTATGTCCGTATCTGTCTTATTCAGTAAAATTTTTTAAACCTTCCTGCTTGTAAACAATCTTTAAGTTAATATAGCAACGCAAGATGCGTCGTAAGCCAATTGGCAAGGTTCAATTTAAACAACCGTAAAAATGTTTACATGTGCGATTAACGAGAATAAAGCGATTTATTTATTTATTTATTTATGTACAATGTAGCGCTAAAAATGTAAAGAAGAAAACGACTTTTGTTATAATCGAATTTTGTTTCTATAGGAATAATTCTTACAAACAATTATTTTTAGTGTAAGCTTTATCAATTATCCTTTTTTTTACATCAAATCATTATGAAAAGATAATTGGTGTAAACAAAACAAATAAGGACTTCCTGGCTGGCCCAAGCAAATCAAAAACCGACTGGTTGCTGGAAAAAGGAAGAACTGCACTCAGACAACTTGTAGGGGTCCTCACGGGCCACTGCAAGCTAAGGAAGCACCTGGCAACAATGCGGATTCTAGAGAGTCCGCTATGCGGAGAGGATGAAACATCCTCTCATTACTTAGCACCGTGTGTTAGATACGACAGGATCAGGTTGCAAGTCTTTGAAACTCAAAGACTCAACCAAGAGGAACTAAGAGATCTCCGCTG
This sequence comes from Brachypterus glaber, assembly GCA_958510825.1. NCBI lineage: Eukaryota > Metazoa > Arthropoda > Insecta > Coleoptera > Kateretidae > Brachypterus > Brachypterus glaber. Next base: position 9,718,262 of record OY294054.1, read on the forward strand.
GGTCAATGTCCTTACCTTTATTGAAAGGACGGGCAGGTTCAAGGAGTACTCAAATTAGTAAATGGCTGGGATTGCCTGGGGTGACAAAAAGGACCAGAAATGGCCTAGTTGTCCGGCTTTGGACAACCCAAAAATTTACTACTACTAAACAAAACAAATTATAAATTATAAATATAAAATACTGTGTAAAACTAAGTGTTTTTAGTTATCCAGGGACATAACTTCTCAGTTAATGAGACAAATTATTTTAAGAGTATACGACAACATTATATTGGAATTTCCGTATTTGGGGGTTACTGGTTGTGCAGTTATAAATTGCTACGGACAGGGGTGTTTTCACAGCTTTAGTTACTAAGGGTCGAAAGATCTAGAACAGAAGCGTTAAGTATAGTACGTAATTATATTATGGGAGAATTGGTGTACTCGTACTTGACGAGTTTACTACCCAAAATAGCGTGAGTTCGATTCTCACCGGCACCGATTTGCCTTTTTCAGTTAATTAATAATTGAAATTTGGCGAAGGCGTAAGTGAAGCGGACACTCCCTATAAATTGGTTCGAAAGTCAATTAAAGCCGGTGGTTTCCTCTACTACTAGCCCACACAAGTCTTGGACTTAGGGGATGCTTAATTAAGTAGAATAGTACGAGGTTAAACAAAATGTAAAATGTAAAAAAATTAAGTAATACAATACACATTAAGGTCCTTAATGAGTATAAATAAATTTAAATATGATTTTATTTATTTTTTAAAATAAGTTAATCATATTTATATCAAGTATTGTTAAGGCCTATTCAGAAGCTTGCATAAGAACATAAAACATAAGAATGCGATGCCGTGATTGGCTTACAAGATACATGGCGGCACATCAAGTGAATCACGGCATCGCATTGTTATGTACTATGTTGTTATGCGAGCCTGTGGATATGCCACTATACTTGCAACCAGGACCTAACACAAGTATCACAAATACTTTTTCCTCATGGATCCCGGTGTACCAACCTTTATCTAAATTTTTAAGAGAAAAGGCCTTAAAATTTAATTACAGGTCCCATACTACTTTTTTGCTTAAATTATAATTTATGATAATTATCATCACCCTTATAAAAATATTCAGTAAACTAATTGATAAAATTAGTGTGCAGTTAAAAAGCAGAGATAAAATTTTAAAATATGTACATTTTTATTCTGAGATGAAGGCGGATTTAAATTTCTATGAGCTTTATTACCCTAGGGTAATTAGTAATCAACTCAACGATTACTAATTGTTTATTTTATAAAATGTAAACATCTAATGCTTCATTAATCAATTTTTGTTTTAATTATGTACATCGGGCGTGCGGAGAGGGGGCAAGGTGGTACAAATATACCGTGTCTATATATCGAAGCTTTTCACCTTTTATACAGTGTGGAATTTCTAAAATGAATAAGTTTAATAACTCTTAAATAATATTTTTACAAAAAATCATCGGACAGATCGAATTTTGTTTTAAGCGGGACATCTTTTGATTTTACTCACATTTATGTGACATCACTTATAAGTGATGTCATAATCTTTTGCCGTCAAGGACATATCGTCAGGTCAGAGTTACAAATTTGTATGTGCAATGCAAAGTGTACGAATAATAAGAAAAAGAAGATTAAGAAGAAGAAAAAGAAGAAGAAGAAAACAAAAAAAAAGAGGAAGAAGAAGAAGAAGAAGACGAAAAAGAAGGAGAAAAAGAAAAAGAGATCTAGCTCTCGAACGAGATTGTTTTTCTTTAATCGGGGTGGACCAGTGCCAAAGGGAGTACAAACTATTAATTTTTTGCTAAAAAAGTATTTTATTAAAGACATATCCAACGTTTTGTGTCTTCTTACTAGACATCTTTTGTTTAATCCCTGAAGATGTCTCTAGTAAGAAGGCACGAAACGTCGGATAGTAGAAATCCTTTAAAACAGTCTTACCCCGATAATAAATTTTCTTTTAATATATGTGACCGTGAATGCTTTTTTTTTTCAATTTTTAATTTTTCTTCTCGAAAAATTGTTTTTTTATTTTTATTTTGTAAATATGAACTTTGTTTTACTAGTAAACAACGTAAAACAATTACTCTGTACGCTCCTGAACTATTTTAAATTTATTAATTAGTTAAAGTGCAACAAGCTACATTTGGCTAAAGGCGTTTTTTTTATCCTCTGTGTACATAAATTTTGTATTAGTTTTTGTTGAATAAAGCCACTTTATAACTAAGCTATGTTTTTCTCTTGTTTGGTTTACAAAATTGAATTTTTAAATAGATAATTCAAAGAAAAAAAAATACTCAACCGCAATTAGGGTTGCCATCGCTTTTAGTGCTATCAGTAAGAAAATCTTCGTTAACAATCTAAAAACTAATAGCATACAGTGAATATTGTTAATTGTCCGCAGGCAAATAGTTAAAAAAATATAAACCAAATTACTTGTTAGTAAGAAGTTGTTAGAAGATTAAAAATATTTTATGACTTTTTAGTTATTTTTTAATAAACTAATCAAAATTTGAAGTGGAACACCTAATCAAATTTAAAGTCAAATATGAAATAAACCGATTTAAATAATTATTTTTTTACAATAAAAGTACATTTTTTGACTATAATTCTGTGTAATTAGAGTTGCCAAAAACTTAACAGTCTACAGGGTGTTACAGAATAAATGAGACCATGTTTTTTTGCTTAAACTTTAAATGTGCACCTAACATGAGAATTTTTGAAAGTTTTTCTTCTTACCATGTTCAGTTTAAATAATTTATTTTTTGAATTTTGTTTCTATCTCGTTTCGTTGTAAGGATGTTGAGGATTTCGTGGAAATAGTGATTTATTTCTCATTTTTGCGCAAAAATACTAGGATAGAGATAATTTAGTTCTTTTTCTACTGCAATAGTAAGGCAAAACCCTAGGTACTAACATACAAAAAGATCAACTTGCATTGGTCCCAATAACCCCATCTACAGAGTGTTTTTTTTTATTAATTTTGCTAATCCCAATACATCGATTCACTATTTTGTGAAAATTTAAATAAAAAAATTGTTGCAATTTAAACTTTTTTAAACTAAACTGTCCCATTTTGATTTAAGATTGTGAGTTTACACAAATAAATCCACCCATTTTCACTCCAAGTATTCCCATTTTAAAAATTTACCTAAAGCCTCCCGCATAGTTTATATTTTTTTAGTCTTTAGACGATGTTTTAATTTTAATACAAATAAAATACGTTATCTCTGAAAAAGTTTAATCACTTACATTGTGATAAAATGGCGTGACTTTAAATTTAAATTTGGTCACGAAAAAAAAGTCTAAAAAAGTACAAGAAAAAAACGATTAAATCAGAACTCTACAGGGCAACAACATCGAAGAAAATATTCTTACTTTACTAAAAACTTAAAACAATACTCTCAATAAATATACAACTTAAAACGTAAGTTTTAAATTTGTCAAAAAAAAAGAAAATAAAATTTAAGACGTAATTGCCTTAGTAACATATCCAAATTTACTTGCTTGATCCAAGTTTTAAGTAAGACGTCTAATGAAAGACTTATGAGCTTTTAATGAAAAAATATATATTTTTATTACAGTTGAAGCTCCGTGGGGCTCCGTTTCAAAAGTTTTTCTTAAACTAAATATACGGCCGGTTACTATGATAAAGTGGATTTAGACAGTTTTAAATTTTAAGACTAAATTAAAATCTCAAGTCACATAACAAATGAGTGATAAAAAGTTTGCTGGGACGTTACCCCGTACTTATTTTAAAACAAAAACTTTTTTTCCAATTTTACTCTAACCTAAAGCTTAAAAAAGTATAAACTATGCGAGACGCGTCAAATTTTTAAAATGTTAAATTGGGATTTTTTGAGTGAAGATATATTGGTATTTTCTAACAGGCTTAAATCAAAATAGCCAACTTTAGTCTAAAAACTTTCAATTTGCAAAAATGTTTTCTCTTAAATCTCGAAAAAATAGTGAATTGATGTATTAAGATTAATCTTAATTAATTTTGCTAATTAGCAAAATTATAAAAAACACCCTGTAGATGGGGGTTATTGGGAATAATGCAAGTTAATATTTTTGTATGTTACTACCTAGGGTCTTGCCTTACTATTGCAATAAAAAAAAAACTGAATTATCTCTATCCCAGTATTTTGGCGCAAAAATGATATATAAATCACTATTTCCACAAAATCCTCAAAAAGTCCAAACGAAACAAGATAAAAACAAAATTTAAAAAAATAATTGTTTTAACTGAACGTGGTAATTATACTAAAGCAGAAAAAACTTTTAAAAATTCTCCAAAACGTTTGGAGCACATTAAAAGTTTAAGCAAAAAAAATGATCTAGGGTAATTTTGTAAATTTAAAAACCATCGTATAATACTCTTTAAGCACTGCACAGTCCCAGAAAAAAAAATGACAAAAGTCTGCTTTTTTGCGTAAGGCCTTTTTTTGCACCGTTGATTACAAAAAAAATAGTGAACAAAATTAAAAAAAAAATGCGACATTAGGATGGTTCAAAATTTTTGTAAAAATGTAGCTGAAATTCGGCATAAAGGCTTCTTTTGGTAATATTAATACGGACCAATACCCAAAAACTTGAAATTAAAAATAGCGGAATAAATATGGCCGACTTATTTTTAAAATTTTGCCAAAATTAACGAAGATAAGGCACAAAACAAACAAAAATTGAGAGATTTAACCCAATCTGTTATGGGTTATTTTCCTATATACTACTAATTACTGTAAAAATTTCATAATTTTCTAATCCTCATTTTTTTTTAATTTAATTTAGAAAAAAAAATATTAAAAAATTGGCAAAATATGAGTAATTTTTTTATTCTATTCGTAAACAAATTACCCTAAAATAATTACAGATTTACGAAGAACAACTATTTAGTCTCATACATAATTTATTTTGAATATTTAGGAAAAAAAAATCGTATTAGAAAACATCCAAATTGGTCCCAGAAAAAAAAGTGACACAAGTCAGTTTTTTTTGCATAGCTATTTTTTGGACCGCTGGTTAAGAAAAATGTAAAAAAAATTTTTTTTCCAAAAGCCCGATTTAGCTGAAATTTGGTAAAAAGCCATCTTTTGGCAATCTAAATACAAACAAATACTCAAAAACCTAAAATTCAAAATGGTGAAATAAATATGGCCGATTTATTTTTTTAAATTTTGTCAAAATTAACGAAAATATGGCACAAAACAAACAAAAATTGAGAGATTCAACCTATTTTGTTATGGGTTATTTTCCTTATATGTACTACTAATTACTGTAAAATTTTTATGATCTTATACTGTGCCGTTTTGTTTTAATTTAATTTTGAAAAAAATATTAAAAATTTGGCAAAATATGACTAATTTTTCTATTCTATTCATATATTAAACGAAGACCCTAAAATAATTACAGATTTAGATTGCCAAAAGAAGGCTTTATACCAAATTTCAGCTAAATCGAACTTTTGGAAAAAAATTGAACCACCCTAACCAAGCGATTTTTTTTTCGGATTTTTCATTATTTTTTTATAATCAGCGGTGCAAAAAATGGCCCTATGCAAATAAGCAGATTTTTGTCACTTTTCTTTCTGGGACCACTGTCCACTGCGTGTTGTGAAAATTGTAGTATTTAATAAAATTTTAAGCCACACTAACAATATTAACCACTTCAGTACCAGGTCTGCCCAAAATAAAGTATTTCTAACTTTTTTTTTTCGTCATATTTTAGAACTTTATCAAACACATATTTTTCCTAAATAAGTATTAAAAAAATAACATCGGCGTAGGAATGTTGTAGATTTTAAGGTACTGCAATAATTTTAAAATGTTTTCAATATTTCCTTGAAAGTTGGTGTATAGGGGTTTTTGAGGTCGCTGAAGCTGAATCTGATAATAACAAAATTCTAACTCCACCCCCGGGGCGGGAGGTAGTTAATTTAATTGTTTACATTGTTTTCGTGAAAATTGGTATATAGGGGTTGTTGGGGTCGATGAAACTAAATCTGATAATAAAAATTTTCTCCACTGTACATAGTTTTTTTTTAAAGCCACATATGGCAAACCTGGTACTGAAGAGGTTAAATGGTTTTTTATGCTTTTTTTCTTGATTTGTTTGCATATTGGACAAACCGGGTTTTGGTAACCCTAATTATAATGTAACAGAAAAACATTTTTCTATATTCATAAATATAATTTCAATTTAAATTCGTTTGAAATACAAATAACTTTTTTTTTATGAAGTGAAAAGTCTGTAGATAAAATTAAAGGTTAAGAAATCCTCAAATATAATTTTATGAAAAGCTAATTTTCATAAATTAGGAGGCCAGCATCTGCTAATTAGGTACTAATTAAAAATTCACCTTACTTGTAGATAATTAGCCTGTCTATCGTATTTTGAACCCCGATTACTTCGGCATAAAAGGTGCAGGTGTATTGATGGGTTAAAAATGTTGATCATGTTTCTTTTAATTTTTCGAGGTTTTGAACCTTCCAGAATCTGGAATCTAGAGAATAGGCGCAAACAGGGCTTAGCTATCCCAAACATCATTTTAAACCATTTATTTATTCGACCATATATTTTTTATTTTTTTTTTAGTTTTTTTGTGGGGTTTTAAAATAGGGTTGAAAGTGGTAGGTAGTTTTCGCCAAAATAAAAAAAAAATAAATATTAATAATTTCAAGATGAGAAACCTAAACTAATTTTAAGTGAATAAATAAAAAAATGCAGAATAAAATCCCAAAAAACTGTTTTTGAAAAGTCTAAACTTTAAAAAAATGTTTAAAGATTTAAAAAGTATATGATCGAATAGAGAATTTTGTTTGCTTTAAAATATGTATCACACGAGCCCTTTGGGAACATTCAAGTATTACGTAACGCTCCTGGGATGGTGGGGGTCATTTTGGAGTGTTACGCCCATGTTAATGGTATAGGAAAATAGCGTTACAGGGGGGGGGTGGGGGTCCGAAATGATCAAAATTTGCGTTACGTAATACTTGAACGTTTCCTTTTCCATGTATAAAATCCCCCCTATTCCACCCTACCCATATTTTAAAAGCTTGTTAAACTAAAAATTAAATTTTAACTGAAAATTGTTAGGAAACTTTTCAATAAAATAGGAAATATCGAAGTACCGGCAAACTGCCAATAAAAAAATTATATATTCTCTAACTGTTAATATAATTAATAATAACATATTTAGTCAATTTTCATTGTTATATATAAATTAAAATTTAAATTAATTTTGTTTGTCCTGTACTGGTCAAAGATAGCATTTCCATGGATTTTGGCCTTTCACTGATTTTCAATGCAAAATAAAACAATATAAAAAATGTAATAGCCATTTTTATTTGAATTTTATTATGCAAAGTATAATAAAATTCGCCGACAATTGTGGAACAGGTATTTTTGGAATAATTTCAGTGGATTTGTGAAGGTTAACATAAAAATCGGAGAGTTAACTTTTAGGGTTGTTTTATCGTTTTTCTTGACATTTACTGCTAAACATTTATTCCTGTTTATTTAGGAGATAATCATTTCAATAGGTCTCGTTTTGCATTTGCTTATATTTTATTAGCATTCCCGTTACTATATATTTTTAAAAATGTTGTAAAACTTACAAGTACATTTTTGCTTTATTATATTAATATTAGGACGGGTCCAAATTGACAGAATTTTCAAGTCCCTATTGATACCTACATAAAATAGTAATTATACACTAAGGTATAAGCTATATTATAGCCGAGCTTGGGATTTAAAAGTGCGAGGCTATAATAGTCTTCTCTACCGTGGTTTTTTCACTATTTAACTATTTTTATTCAAATAATAAAATATATTATTAACAGAAATAATATTTCTTGAAACTTTCATAAAAATCAAGTAGCCTTGATCAATGACATTTTCCCAAATAAATACTTTGAACTGACATTTAAAAATGTAGTTTTTTTTTTATTTTTTTTTTCATAATATTTAGCTAATTATTGATTAATTATATTTAATAAATAGAAAGTTATTTAAAGCTTTTCTTGGGTTTAATTAGTAAAAATTGCACAAAGAACTGAAACATCTAAAGTGACAGCAATCAATTGTTTGGACTTTTTTAAAATTTACTCCTACTAGGAGAGAAAAAATTATTTCAAAATTTTATCTTTACAAATACAGAAGTTAAGGATGTACATTGGACCTGTGACACCCGGTATATCCACCAATATCCTAGTTACTGCAAACTTTTGTCCTTTTATCTTGTAGATATTTCTGCCCCAAGCTGCATGCCACCTTGTTACCCCCTGCATTTCCTACTCAACCGAAATGAGATATTTTTTTATTAAATTACATTTTACTTCTGTACAACATATTGTTAACGAATATCTTGTAAAGGAAATAAAAATCTATTTCGGGCTTTTGTTTTATATCCGCGGAGCGATAGAATCGGGCGACTAAAGATCCCAACTAAGAATATTAAAGAATTTCTTCACTGAATCTCACCCTAATAATAATGTCATACACACAGAGAAAAACATTCTTAATTCAAGTAAATTAATCTACGGCGATATATACATGCATGTATAGTAGTGTTATCAAATGAACTATACTTATACTTTATAGAGGGTGATTTTTTTGAAAATTTTAACTTTTTGTTTCCGACCCCTATTTTTTTTTTTTTGATAAATTGTTTAAACACACCATAAGAAGTAATTTAGGCAAATATAAAAAAAAATCGCTCGGATCTATCGTTTTTTTTACGTTTTTTCTAATTTATACACTGTAAGTGAAAATATGGTAATTTCACAGCAAATAAAGTAGATCATATGTTACCAGCAAAAAAAGTACAGTAAATTCATTATTATCTGTAAAAATGTAAATTTTTATTTTATAATTATGGTAATTTTCGGGACTGTCTGTAAAAGTGCCGGGTTTTTGGACCACATACATGAATTTTAATGCAAAATTATTGTACTAATAGGAAAAGAGATGAGATTTTACTAAACCAAGTAATATTGAGGTTAATTTTAATAAATATTGTAAATTCACGTTCTGACATGGTGAATTTGCTTTAATTATTACAGTTAATACTACTGAAAGATTGACTGACAAATTTAGAGTGTATGTACATATTATGTACTCGAACTTCAATACATATTTTAGATATAACAATAAAGTTATTATTTATGATCACTACACTAAAAAAATGTTTATCTCCAACGCCAATGTTTTAGGGGCGAAGTCGACCGAAAAATAAAAAAAAATTGTATATTTGGACTTGAAATGCCATGAAACGTCGAGAAAGGGGTCAAAACCCAGTATTTTTGGCGATAACTAATCGAAAGATAACAATTCTTATACTACAAAAAAATTAATTAAAATTTTATTAGAAAATAAAAAAAATTACTTTTTATCTGCGCAAGAATTTTTATCCTACGATTAATAATAAGCGAGTTATAGCATAAAATATTAGTTTTTGCCCCCTTTGTCCTCCCATATTTTAACCATATTTAACATCAGAAAAACTACGAAGGTCCTGAATTGTACACTGTAAGAATTTTTTAAATCGGACCTTTCGTTTAAAAGTTACAAGGTTTATAGTCAGAGGACAGACAGACAGATATTTTTTTAACACCACTTCTTTCAAATTTTCTCGACGTTTGATGGCGTTTTAAGTCCAAATATGCAAAAAAAAACTATTTTTCGGTCAACTTCGCCCCTAAAATAATAAATTAGAAAAAACGTAAAAAAGGGAACGATCCTAACGATTTTTTTATATTTGCCTAAATTACTTCTTATGATGTGTAAACAATTTATGAAAAAAAATCAGGGGTCGGAAACAAAAAGTGAAAATTTGTAAAAAACCACCGTGTTATAGTTAACTGCGGTAGTTAAACTACCGTAAAAATAACCTTGTTTTCGCATGCACGAGAAGCGTACTCAAGTGATCCCTTATTTGAAGGCTTGTTGTTTCTGGTTTCAACGGTGTTTGTTTTTTGAAAATCGGACCAGTTATTTCAAATTTATTTTTTTCATATTACGAGATATAAAGAAATTCTAAAAGTAATAGTCCAGTCGAATAATGAATGTAAATTGCAATAAATATACACGCGCTGATATTTTAAAGGGTAGTAGCGGATGGTAACAGAACACTCCTGTTAGTTACGTAACACTTAAAAAATTATAAACTTATAAAATGTTTATTGGATCAAAAATTACCAAATTTCGCGTTACGTAAACTTGAACGTTCCCAAACTTATAGGTCTTGGAATTTTCTATAAGTTTCATAAATAATGAATTTTTAAAAATAAACATAAGTTTTAAAACCTTTTTACACCCTCACCCCCCACCCTTGAAAAATCTGGACTTATCGCCTTTTTTTATTTCTGTGTGTATCATAAGCTTTTATGAAATACGACACCCATTTTATAAGGAGGGAGTGAATATACCATTATCCCACAAAATAAAATTTTTGAAGCATACTTTTTTCTGACAACATATCTTAAAGCATTTTTTCTCCTATTCTGAATCTTTTTTCAGATTTTGGCTACCGCACAGTTTTTATAGACCTTTTTTAAATGACTATAGAATTTGCTTTTATCAATATTTTTTAATCAAATTCGGTCACGTATAAAAAAAGGATGTGCTTTTAAGACTGAAAGATTTTTTTAAATATCGACCTCCATTTTTTTTAAAGTGAAAAAAAATTTTTTTCTGTCAAATTTTCAAAACATGGATTTTTTTTTGACGCAATGGAAATTAAAACATTCTGTATTTATCTGGCTGTATTTTGTTTTTAAATTTTTAGCGGGGAGCTTCTAGAAGTGGCGCTACATCAATTTTAAGTGCATCGTGTCAGAAATTTTAGCACCAATATGACTTTTTAAAATTAATTTAAAAGGGCACAGCTCTGCCATTTTGAAAGAAAAAATTTTGATTTTTTTTTAGCTGGTCTATTTCAAAAATTATGAAAAAAATCAGGGATGATACAATAAACAAATTTGGGGGGAGAGACCTCAAAATTTTTCATTTTAAAACTTTGGTGTTAAAATTTCCGACACGGCGCACCTAAAATTGATGTAGCGCCACTTCTAGAAGTTCCCCGTTAAAAATGTAAAAAACAAAATACAGCCAGACAAATAATGTTTTAATACCCATTATATTAAAAAAATTATCTTTTGAAAATTTGACAGTAAAAAAAAATTGTTTTTCACTTAAAAAAAAATGGCGATCGATATTTAAAAAAATCTTTTAGCATGTTAAAGGCACATTCTTTTTTTATAAGTCAACCAAATTAAATTAAAAAGAATTTATAAATGCAAGATCTACAGACATATAAAAAAATGTGTTTTTTTTTTGCTTCAACACCCTATAAAAACTGTGAGGTCGTAGCCCAAATCTGAAAAAAGATTTTGAATCAGGAGGAAAAAATGCTTCAAGATAGGTTATGTCAGGAAAAAAGTATATTTTCGTTGTGGGACAGCCCGAGCTCCCTCCCGGTATTTAAAATAATTGTTTCATAATTTTAAATCTAATTTATCGATGAAAAGATGAAACGTTTCGCTTAATTGATCAAAAGTTATAATTTGAATGACAAGGGGAAGAAAAATTATTGAATTTGAATGTCACCATTCATTATCAGGGGAAAACTTTTTAAAATCTTTAGTGATCAAATTAATTTAATTGCTTACCAATTTATAAACATTTGTCAATTCTAAAAGAAAATTTAAATGTATGAAAAGCTACTTTGATGTAATATTCTTACACGCATAAAATCGCTGTCTTAAATTAACAAAATTATTTTTATATTGCACTGATAGAATAATAGCTTAATTAATTAACAACTTAATTAGGTTATTATACACGGTGTATTTGAAATAGGGTCGGAAATTTTAACAGATGGTTTTACATCATAAAAAATGACAAAAAGTTCCTATAAACATATGTCTAAAAATGCGTCATAAGGGAGCTACGCCCCTTTGAAAGTGGCTAAAAAAATCGGTTTTTATTTAATAACTCAGGAACCCTTTTAGATATATTAACGAGGTTTTGCACGTGAATTAATCCTAATAAGGCCCATCTTTGTATGTAATTTTCACGTACTTATTTAAACCAGGGGTGTGCGAAACGGGGGGGGCTTATCAGTTTTTTGTCCCAAACTTTTTTCTGTGTAACTTTTTTGCAATTTTATTTTTGAAATATGATTCCCCAGATCAAAATACATAAAAAAGGTACTCTTGTTGTAATACTGTAGGATTAATCGTTTTCGAGAAAAATTCATTTGAAGGTAAAATTCCACGGTTCGAGGACGAAAAATTAAATACTAAAATGTTGAAAACCAAAATTTTAATGATGCAGGGCGAATGTACATTAAAAACTAAGAAAAAAACCTCATATACAGGTACTTCCAAAAATGAATCCTAATGGAGCTATGGTTTCCTAAATATGCACCATTTTTAAAGGGCTATGGTAGCTTTAAAAGCGTTTTTTCGACCTACATGTATGGAAACTTTTTTTCTTAGCTTTTGATGTAGAATAACATTGCATCATTAAAATTTTGGTTTTCGACAGTTTAGTATTTAATTTTTCGTCCTCGAACAGTGAAATTTCACCTTCAAATTAACTTTTCTCGAAAACGGTTAATCCTACAGTATTACAACAAGAGTACCTTTTTTATGTATTTTGACCTGAGGAATCATATTTTAAAAATAAAATTGCAAAAAAGTTACACAGAAAAAAGTTTGGGACAAAAAACTGATAAGGACCCCCCTTTTCGCACACCCCTGGTTTAAATAAGTACGTGAAAATTACATACAAAGATGGGCCTTATTAGGATTAATTCACGTGCAAAACCTCGTTAATATATCTCAAAGGGTTCCTGAGTTATTAAATAAAAACCGATTTTTTTAGCCAATTTCAAAGGGGCGTAGCTCCCCTATGACGCATTTTTAGACATATGTTTATAGGAACTTTTTGTCAAATTTTATCATGTAGAATCACCTGTTAAAATTTCCGACCCTATTTCAAATACACCCTGTATACAACAACAATAAATAGTTGTATACATAGAATACAACAACAAAAAAGTGAACCTGTTCGGTATTTACAGACGAGTGCAGTTGTTTGATTTACATCAACAAACTGTTAAGCGATCAGGATTTTCTTTGTCGAGCAAAGAGCGAGGTAGGCGGTTAAGAGTAAAATTTTATGTTCTTTTGATATCTGGTAAAAATATCTTTTTATCTTTTACACAAGTCCTGATATTTAGATTTATGTAAATCATTTTTTTGGAATTTTAAAAATGAGTCACCCTTATATCTCCAAAAATAGTCGTTTTCTTGCAAAATTCTTTTGGTCTAGTAATCTAGACCCTATTTGATGAGGATGTGCCAAATTTGAGAAAAATCGGAGAGATGAAGGTCCAGAGCCATGCTGATCTGACGAAGAAAGCTCCAGAAGTGTTCCGTTACCATCCACTACTAGCCTTTAAAATATCAGCCCGTGTACATTTATTGCAATTTAACACTGGCATTTTTCGTTATTTGACTGGACTATATTGTAAAGTAAATATTAGATGCATTTTTCTTTGTGTAGACAATTTATTTCGACTTAATTTTATGTTCTTGTTTTTTCTTAGTTTCAAGGAAGAGGGGAAAAAAGTTTTGTATAATTTGAATGTAGCAATTTTCATTTGACCTAAATCTTCCTTGGGTTGTGTTCTGTTTGTGTTGTTTGTACAGTGTAGTTGTAAAAATGTTAGATGTTTTCTATTATAAAAGATAAGCTAATGTTTTTGTCGCTTATAAATAGTTCTATGCATTTTAAAAGAGACGTCGACAAAAAGTCGAAAACATCTAAAAACTTTTTCCACCATCCTGGTTTACTTAACATGTTTACATATTTTTTCCCACTCACTGTTATTTCTTATTATACCACTCTTCACAGCTCTAGCTGGAAGACTATTATACGATGGTTTTTAAATTTTTAAGATCTTTAAAATTCACTGTCAAGGTATGTAAAATTTAGTGGCAGAGTTTGGTAATTGGTGCTAGAGTAGGTAATATTTACCGGTAGAGTTGGGAAATTTGTAGAGTTGGAAAAATGGGCGGAGCAGTTGGAAAAATCGAGTAAAAAGAAAATTTACGTTTTTTTTAGTCATCAAAATTAAATTTTTTTCAATTTTTTCAGGGGTAAGTTTTTCCTGTTTTTCAAAAATAGCTGGAAATTTTCTGAAAAAAATTGGGAAATTCATTACCATTTAGTTGGAAAATGTTTGCTTGCCCCCCCCCCCCTCCCATTAAAAATCCTTTGCGTTACCGCTAGTCTAGCGGTCACTTCTAACAAGGTTTATATTTGAGCAACTTAAACATAAACATAATAGATTTCTAAAGCCTTAAAAATGCCGTATGATTTATTTATGCCGCGCATGTAGGATAAGGGGTAAGCGCACTTAATTAAACTGTAATAATGAGTAAGTCCATTAGATTGTATGTTTGGTTATAACAACAATAAATAGTTGTATATGCGCCAACCACTATATATTGCATAGAATACAACAACAAAAAACTAAACGTGTTCGGTATTTACAAACGAGTTCAATTGTTTGATTTACAACAATAACCTGTTAAGCGATCAGGTTTTTCTTTGTCGGGCCAAAAGCGAGGCAGGCGTGGCTCTCAAATCCGCAGGATCGGACTGCCGCTCCTTCCTACGTCACGATCCCCGCTTCAAAACACAGGTAATTCCTCTGACCCGTCCGTCCGACTGGCTAGCAGAGCCTGGTCGGCTCTCTACTGCATTTTCAAATTTGGTTTAATGTATTTTAAATATTTATGTGCACATAAAAACTACATATCACGTGTAATTACATGTACATGCTTATCGTTGGGTATACTTATGCACAAAAAAATTTTAGCCCAAAATGGCTACTTTCAATATTTTGGTAAAACATTTATTAGAATCAGCTGATTATCGCAATCTTTATTAATCATCCTTCCTCAAAAAAACATTATAGTGACAACAACGTTGTTGTATTATTAAATAATATGAAATCTACAATTTTAATAGTGTATTTAATATAACGTTATAATGTTTTAGAATAATCCTAAAAATGGTATTATATACCTCAAAGTTGTTACAAAAACTTTTAATTGTACTATTTTTAGATTTTTCTATCAGTGCATGTGTAGTGCGAGAGTTTTGTCTGACCCAAGTCCAATGCACAGAATAATAATAATCTTCGTAAGGGCCTATCCACAGACTCTTATGCTAGTCTAACATAAAGTTATAAGCCAGCGCGCAAGATTACGCGAGCCTCTGGCTAGGCCTTGACTCGCCAAAGCCTACATTTATAGTCAATTTTGTTCTCGCGCATCCATTTATAATATTAAAAAAAAAAGATCAGTTTAAAAGTATATAAAAGGAAAATTACTATGAACTCCAAAATTTCGGAAAACAATATATTCAATAAAGAAACTATTCATACAAAATTAAAAAAATCCTTTTAAAACAAAAAAAATTAGAAATTTCAAACTTCACCAGGAGAAAGCTACTTGAAACTGCAAAGAGTATATTATAAAATGCAAAGCATTATATATCGGCTTGTTTTTTCTTCAGATTCATTGTGAAAATGCATCTTCTCGGCGCATAACGCTGTTTTTTCACTTCGCTGAAATAGAGAAAATGGGGCGCACAAGGGCGTATTTGCATTTTTATTTTGATTGAAATATTAAATTTGTCTCTGGACACTTTGCATGTGGTCTAAAGTTTATACTTGAACTTGTATGAACTTTTTCCGTGTCTTTACCAATTTTAGGCGTTACATCCTTCAAAAATTATGGATGCATGATAGTTGACGATTGGGCTAATTAGACTTTTGTCATTATGAAAATTTTGAACCAGATTATGTTTATTTCATCATTAACTTTTACTTAAATAATTAATTATTCATTTAGTTCCTCCTCATCTCTCTAAATTCCCAACTATGTCCCAAAAAAGAAGCTTCACCTCTCAAAATTCCCAACTATATAGACAAAATTCCCAACTTTTGTCGACTCTGCGAAAAATACCCAAGTTTACTAACCAATTTTTAACTGTACCCCTCAATTTTTCCAACTTTCTACCAATTTACCGAAAATTACCACTCATTTTACCAACTGAACAGTGGATTTTCCCAACTCGGGCGTGATTGGGGTAGTGCCCCAATGAGGCACCCTGGTAAACCACTCTAGAAAGAACCTTGTTTTTGAATGCGCGCGATTACCACCAATGAAATAACGAAAATAGTAGGCCTAATGTCACGTTTCCAGTATTATATTTGTTTTAATGGCGCGCATGCGAAAACAAGGTTGTTTTTAGAGTGGTTTACTTCCCTGATACTTACGTACTTAGTTAACTACTTACTAACCTACTTACTTACCTACTTACTTAACTACTTACTTACATACTTACTTACCTACTTACTTACCTACTTATTTACCTACTTACTTACTCACCTACCTACTACTTAAAGTAAGTCAGTAACTTAGTTACCTAACTACTTACCTATTTACTTACCTATTTACTTACATATTTACGTACTTACTTACTTACTGACCTACTTAATTACCTATTTATTTACTTACTTACCTACTTACTTACCTACTTACTTACCTAATTACTTACTTACTTACTTACCTACTTACTTACCTACTTACTTACCTACTTACTTACCTACTTACTTAACTACTTACTTACATACTTACTTACATACTTACTTACCTACTTACTTACCTACTTATTTACCTACTTACTCACTTACTTGACTACTCAGCTACCTATTACTTAAAGTAAGTCAGTAACTTACTTACCTAACTACTTACCAAATTACTTACCTATTTACGTACTTACTTACTGACCTACTTACTTACCTATTTATTTACTTACTTACCTACTTACTTACCTACTTACTTACCTACTTACTTACCTACTTACTTACCTACTTACTTACCTACTTACTTACCTACTTACTTACCTACTTACTTACCTACTTACTTACCTACTTACTGACCTACTTACTTACCTATTTATTTACTTACTTACCTACTTACTTACCTACTTACTTACCTACTTAATTACCTACTTACTTACCTACTTACTTACCTACTTACTTACCTACTTACTTACCTACTTACTTACCTACTTACTTACCTACTGACTTACCTACTTACTTACCTACTCACTTACCTATTTACCTACCAACTTAGGTACTTTCTTATTGCAATTTGTAAAGAGTGTGCCATGTAATAACAAGCATTCTTATGCGAATCCTTATATGGATTGTTACATATTTGCTGCAGTATGCACTTATTTGTGGTTTCGGAAAAGGTTGAGCTAGGGCATTGGCAGGAATTAGAGTAATTGGGGGTAAATAGGTGTAAATGTATGAAATTGGAAAAACGCGGGGGGAGATGGAATAATGTTTTATACACGCATTCTAGGCGTCACTATCAGTGAGTGATCTCTAGTGAATGTATGTACCTCACGTAACATTTTCTGACAATAAGTCGTCTAACTTTTATACAGGGCGGTTTAGAAATAAAATACATTTTAAGGGGTGATTCTACATTACAAAAATATTATTAAATACAGTTGAATAAAAAAAACGAGAAATCTTAAATTATTTTTATTTTCTAGAACTATTTTGGATTGGTTAGCAAGAAAAGGCTCTTTTAAATATTTTACTGATTAACCAAAAGTAAAATATTATAGTAAACCATTAAAACCCTTGAATGAATAGTTTTTTTTGTCGCTCTTTACTTTAGATATCCAGGTTCAACATTTTTAATCAAAATGTCAGTTTTTGGCAAGAAACCGCCTTATTAAAAGATATGGAGTGTTTTCCGTTTAAAACAGGTTTCGGTCCCAGACTTACTTATTCTTCGAAAGCCATTTTTTAAATATAAAATGACCCCTTAAAATCTTCGACGGTATTAACAATTCACCCTGTATAAAGTATATAGGATTTTCTAGCATAAACTACTTGATTTATGACATTGAATAACAACAGTGTAAATATTTTTATGAAAGCACATCATAAAGCATAATTTATTGTAGTTTTTGCAACTTTATTTGGATATGCCTTTGAATCAAAATGTCTATCCTATGCAGAATTTTCCGGACTGAACTGAACTGAACTAAATTCATACAAGAAAAAAAAATAAAAATTAGAAAGAAAATTCTGGGCTAATGGGTCGACCGAAAATCACATAGAAATCATCCCGGAAATAAACCAGTTAACTCATTAACGCTCAGTGGTACCAAGAGGTATTATTATTATTATTATCTGATTTTATACAAAAAATAGAAAAAAAGTTCTGGCCACTAAGGTTAAAAAAAATTTTCATCCACTTGCCCATTTTTTTGAAAAGTCTGTTTTTGTATGTAGAATCACCCCTTAAAATCTTTAAAGGTTTTAATAATACACCCCGTATACAGGTATATTTTTACGATCAAACAACGAATGGGATTCAGTCATGGTTTCGTTGTTTTCTAGCATAAAGCGATTGATTTATAACATTGAACTCGACATTGAAATAACAACATTGTAAATATTTTTTATAAATATATAAAGTAATATCGAAACACACTAGAAACCTTAAATTATTGTAATTTTTGCGAATTACTTTGGATTTATCTTTGAATCAAAATGTCTTAGCCTATAGTTATCGCCATGCAGAATTTTCTGGTGCTTAAAACAAGTTTCGGACTTTTCGCACAAGTAAAATAGTATTAATAATCCACCCTATGTACAGGTATGTTTTGTTATGTTCTAGCAACAACAGTGTAATTTTTTTTCTCTAAACTCATTATAAAACAAAATTTTTTATAAATTTTGTACACTCTTTCGAAGGGCGTTTTTATGAAGAATCGCCCCTTAAGATATGTGAGGTTGTTAATAATTCACCCTTTATACAGGTATGTTTTGTTATTTTCTAGCAACAACAGTGTAATTTTTTTTTCTCTAAACTCATTATAAAACCAAAATTTTTATAAATTTTGTACACTCTTTTGAATATACATAACTAAATTCCATAGCCCTTGACAAAACATGGTCCGTGTTCGATCTTGTCTGACGTTTATAAACGTCAGAGAAGATCTTTAAATTTAAATCAGGTTTTGGTCCCAGACTTTTCCATATTTCGAAGGGCGTATTTATGAAGAATCACCCCTTAAGATATGTTAAGGTGTTAATAATTCACCCTGTATACAGGTATATTTTTATGATCGAACAGCGAATAGGATCCAGCCATGGTTTCGTTATTTTCTAGCATAAAGTGCTTGATTTATGACATTAAATAACAACAGTGTAAATATGTTTATCTAAACACATTATACTTTGTGTGAAACATTTATCTTGATATGCGCGAAAAAACCGTAAATTTATTATAATTCTTGCGAACTACTTTATATGCACTACTTTTGCATTTGAAAGGAAAAACCTCATATTTGAAAAAAAATCTCACTAATCCAAAATATACTGCCAAGGTATTGTTCGCCTTACGGATGTGTGTCTATTGAAAATATGTGTGGAATGTGAGTGCGTCTCACTTGCACGCACGCACGCTTATGACGTAAAGAAGAGAGCGCGCTGTCAGTTCGGTGATACCTCCCCCTTGCGTCGCAGCTTTTTTACCGCGTGGATGACGATGATTTTCTATGAAACTACCGTTGGTTTGGATGAAGGCATCCAAAGCTCTGGGGCAGGACTCTTCGTGGAGGACCTGGACTTGCAAAAGAGTTTTCCACTTGGCCGCTTTTCCACTGTCTTCCAAGCTGAGGTCTATGCCATACAGGAAGCGGCAAATTGCAGGGAAATAAGGCAGCATGGGGGGCAAGATATATACATCTGCTCGGACAGTCAAGCCGCTCTAAAGGCATTGTGCAATTCCAGCACTAGGTCACTTCTAGTCAGGGAGTGTGCAGAAGCCTTGGAAGAGTTAGCAAGGACCAAAAACGTTCAACTGGTATGGGTACCGGGTCATAGTGGAATTCCCGGAAACGAAAAGGCAGATGAACTTGCAAGACTCGGATCAGGGATGGCCTGTACGGGGCCGGAACCTATATTAGGTGTTAGGCGGTCGACGGTTGCCGGCAAGCTAGGGACTTCCTGGCTGGCCCAAGCAAATCAAAGACCGACTGGTTGCTGAAAAAAGGAAGAACTGCACTCAGACAACTTGTAGGGGTCCTCACGGGCCACTTCAAGCTAAGGAAGCACCTGGCAACAATGCGGATTCTAGAGAGTCCGCTATGCCCAGGTGCGGAGAGGATGAAACATCCTCTCATTACTTAGCCGAGTGTGTCAGATACGACCGGATCAGGTTGCAAGTCTTTGAAACTCAACCAAGAGGAACTAAGAGATCTCCTCCTGACCTTTATTGAAAGGACGGGCAGGTTCAAGGAGGACTCAAATTAGTAAAAGGCTGGGATTGCCTGGGGTGACAAAAAGGGCCAGCCAGCCTAGTTGTCCGGCTTTGGCCAACCCAAAAATTTACTACTACTACCGTTAGTACGTTTACCATAAAAAATGGGTTTTTAAAGATATTTTAAAATTATTTGTAGCTGAAGTTTCAGAATTGCATACAGAACTTACTTATAAATAAATCAAGTTCGGCCCACATATGCCCCGAAACGCACATGAAACCAACTTAGTTTCTGTGTGCGGTTCGGGGTCACAATATTTCTACCCATATAGACCCCAAAACGCACCCCAGATTATATTTTTATAAAAACCACCGTCCCTATATGCCCTGAAACGCACAGTAGCTAACACAGGCCCACAAAAAATAAGTTTTCTGTGATGGGGTTGAGACCCACCTATTCTTATGTATTTTGGGATGCTGAATACGAATCTGCCATAAAAAGGCAATTCATGGGCTCATTTTTTTGCTACACTGAAATTGCAGACTAATAATATGATATTTTCACCATTTTACACAGTTTTTTCAGTGTGGGTGGGTCTCTTATTTTTTCTTCTTTTTCGGCATAGCAAATATAAAAAAAACACAATTAAATCCAAAAATTATCATTAGTTTAGTCTCGGAAGGGTAAGGGCTGAGGAAAATAAAAAAAATTATAGAAAATTAAAAACTAAATAAAAAAAATAAATAAAAGCAAAAATAAAAAAAATAATTTTTTTTTGAAATAAAAAATAATAAAATTGCATCGAAACGCACCTCAAGTAAAAGTGATTAAAACTTTATAAGTTTTGTTATTTATTTTTGGTTGTAATTTCTTTAAGGAAAGACAAAACTAACTCCTGCGCCGGTTCAATATTAAACATAGCTTCCTTAATAAGATTAACTTACATTTTTTGTCTAACGAAAATCTGTAGGTCACAGAATCCAGTTATGTATAAGTATGTTTTCGTACCATATATACCCCGAAACGCAGTCTGTGCAAAGTACGTTCGGGAAATATATACCCCGGATCGCAGTCTGAGCTGGGAACCAAAAAGTGGCTAACGCAGCGAACGTGTTAATATTACATTACATGTTTGTTTAACCTGGTAGTATTCTACTTAATTAAGCATCCTCTAAGTCCAAGACTTGTGTGGGCTAGTAGTAGAGGTTCCCTCACCGGCTTATACTGACTTTCGAACCAGTTTTTATAGGGAGTGTCCGCTTCACTTACGCCTTCGCCAAATTTCAATTATTAATTAACTGAAAAAGGCAAATCGGCGCCAGTGAGAATATAACTCACGCTAGTTGGCTAGTAGACTTGTCATGTACAGACGCGGTAGACTACTACACCAATCCTATATACCTTCATAAGTCTCTTATAGGGCACTTTTGGTCCCGAAACTTGAAATTAAAAAAATAGTAATTTTTGACAAAATTGTTAACGGGAAACCTTTTACTTTTACTTCTTATATAATTTATATTATTTTCTATAAATATACGTACTTTTTAGCTTTGGGAACGTTCAAGTGTTATGTGACGCAAATTGTACCAAAATTCATACACTTCATACCCCGGTTCCCGCGTTATTAAATGCTGCAGAGACTTTATATTTTGGCTACCCCCCTAACACACCCCCTATATGGGGGGGTTACCAAAACATGAAATCTCTAAAGCCTTTAACAACGCTAGAAACGGGGTATGAATTGTATGAATTTTGTGGTACAATTTGCGTTACGTAACACTTGAACGTTCCCTTTAAACATTTTAGGGACCCTTCAAGTATTACGTAACGCAAATTGTACCAAAATTTATAAACTTTATACCCCGGTTATCGCGTTATTAAAGGCTGTAGAGATTTTATATTTTGGCTACCCCCCTAGCACACCCCCTATTAGGGGGGGTAGCCTAAACATGAAATCTCTACATTCTTTAATAAGGCGAGAAACGGGGTATGAAGTGTATGAATTTTGGTACAATTTGCTTTAGGTAACACTTGAACGTTTCCTTACTTGCCCAAGGAAAGTCCTGCCTTAGTAAGAAAATTCAAAAATTTGAACTGCTTTTTTATGTTTCTCGAAAATTCTCGCAAAAAACTCTGGTCTCTTTGTTCGATAACGCTAAATATTTCAAATTTAAAGTCTAGGTTCTTTATCCAAAATTCTAGGCTTATTTCCCAAAAAAAAAAAAAAAAATTATGAATAAAAAAAAATGCAGCTGCACTTTTTTTATTAACTTATTTTAAGGCAAAAAAACTCCACCCCCTAAGGGACGGGGGGTTGTTTTTGTGAAAATTTGTATATTGGGGTTTTCGAGGTTGCTAAAACTCAATCTGATAATAAAAAATATATAACTCCACACCTTGAGGGGCGGGGGTAGTTTTCGTTAAAACTCGTATATTGTTTTTTTTTGAGTTTGCTAAATGTAAGTCTGGCACCCACCCCCCGAGAGGAGGGGGTAGTTTTAGTGAAAACTTGTATATTTGGGTTTTTGAGGTTGCTGATATTAAAAAAAAAACTAAATCCACCGCCTGATGGACGGGGTTTTCTTGAAAAGTTATATATTGAGGTTTTTGAGGGTGCTTAAACTGAATCTTAAATTCATTTTTTCTAAATCCACCCCCTGAGGGGCTAGGGGTAGTTTTCGTTAAAATTGGTATATTGGAGTTTTTAAGGAGTTACTGAAAGTGAATCTGATAATAAACCATCCATTTCACGCGCGGTGAAAAATGGAAAAGCTCTTTTACTTGGCAGAGTATTTTTTATTATTCACTTTATTTATTCTTAAACTTTTTTATGTCTTTTTTAATTCCTTTTTTACGTTGTGTACAAATATTTTTTTCTAAAATACGAGGTACATTCAAAAAAATCTAAGGGCGGATCTCACGTTCAAGGAATACATTTGATAATTTAGCATTTCACTTACACTCACTGTTTGTTGTTTATTTACCATATAATGTTCATAAAAGTACAGTGCGTGTAAAAAGTGTAGAATCAATTATAATTATTAGATTTTTTCCTGTAATGGCCTAGCAAAAGTTTAAAGCTTACTTGGGGCTCTTCATGATTATTATACCATAATGAATAGTTAAATAAATAAATTTAATAATGAAACTATTTTACATCCCCTGAATTTTACGCGGCATTTAAAGTAATTTGATGTGCTGAGTCCGAACCTGTAAATTTTTGTATAGAGCCGGTTTTGAAATATTGATAATTTTTGTTTATTTTAGTTTTTGTTTAACCTCGTACTATTCTACTTAATTAAGCATCCCCCAAGTCCAGGACTTGTGTGGGCTAGTAGTAGAGGGAACCACCGGCTTATACTAACTTTCGAACCAGTTTTTATAGGGAGTGTCCGCTTCACTTACGCCTTCGCCAAATTTCAATTATTAATTAACTGCAAAAGTCAAATCAGCGCCAGTGAGAATCGAACTCACGCTAGTTGGCTAGTAGACTTGTTATATACCATTACACCATTTTTTTAGTGCATGTAAAGTACCAACGTCTTTTTCTCTTGATTCAACCCATTTGAAACAATATAAAAATTTTAACTATGATAAAAGTAAGTGCTTTAATTAAAAAATAAGGAATGATGTCCAAAAATATTTTGGACAGGTCGTTGGGAATAAAACTTGTTAAACACTGATTTCTTGCCAAACCATTTACACACACTGTATAAATTTTCCTTTGTAAACCCTTTTGGCCACGGGCTAAAATGGTTCAAAGAAGTTTCATATTTGTAAAGCAAAATATATTTAGTTTGAGTTAACAATATCCCCTTATAGACATATAACCTACAAAACAATTCCTATTCTAATGTATTGCTTTTTCGTGTATCATAATAAAGCTGAAAAAGCTAGGATTAGTAAAATATTACTACAAAAACTTACAATATAGATACAATTTTTTTTATTTATTTTTTAGAAGGTACGTATGTTAACCTTCTATTTTCTAAATTTTTTAATATGTCAACTCTTACAATAAAATTTTTATCGTACGACCAATATTTAATGAGTTATTGAAAAATAGTAATAGTTTTTAGACCATTTGACCTCCTTGGCTAAGAAACCTATGTCCTTAGCTCAAACCGTTAAAAGTTATCTTGTCCACAATTACGATGAATACAACAGACACAATTATTTTTTCGGAAATCACCTTTTTTGCACAAAAAACGTCCACAAACTATAAAAATGCACAAATGTTTTTTAATAACCCAAGCGATTCCTTGAGAAAAGCAACGTGGAAAAAGGTTTTTTTTTGTTTAAAATTTTTGTAGTAAAAACTAATTTTCGCGAATATCATATCACTAATAAATCACTATATTTAAAATTTTGGTAATCTGTTAATTAATCCATTTGTAATTAGTTTTTGAATTTGAAGGGTAACTGGTTGAAACCAGAAAATAACCTTAAATAATTAATTCTCACATGGAGAATAATTTAACTAGTTTACAACATAAATACTTTTACCGAAGCAGCGGCGGACTGGCCCGGGCTGCTAGATTACGGTCTCACTTTAATGGAGCTCTCTACAACTAGAATTATGAAACAAAAGACGTCTACCCTATCTCTTTCTCATTTGTGCTACACTTTCCAGCCAACCAAATAAATACTGTATTTGTTTTTCATACAACAAATACAGTATTTATTTGGTTAGCCGGAAAGTGTAGCACTGAGCGGCACAAACGAACATAGCTAATGTGAATCTGTAAAATAAGATAATTCTACTAAAATTTAGATGGCGCCAGTAATTTCTTTAATAAAAATAATATACTTACACTTTTCGCCCGGCCAAGTAAATATTGTATTTGTTCCATAAAGAACAAATACAGAATTTGTTTGGTTGGGTGGAAGTGGGAGTGTATATATGTCTTCTATCCTTTTTGGGTAGAACTTTTGTCCCTGTCTAATCTAACGGGAGAAATCCCCATTATAATTATTTTTATTATTATTATTGTGTTACTTTATTAGAAGGGCTCGTTGATGATTTCCTAGCATAGGTCACGCATTAGAAATAAATTAAAACTACCCGCTCTGCCCGCAAAGGTCTCGCATAAAAAAGAAATTAAAATGGCCCGCTTTAATTTTTAAGTAAATTACCAGCCTAAAAAATGTTCCTGTTTTAATTTTTCAGCAAATGGACCGCTTTAATTTTCTAAAAAAGAAGCCGCATAAAAAAGGAATTAATTTAATTTGATTTTTTACCAATTACACAAGTTTACACGGTTTTTGACCCAAGCAGATGAAAGAAGTTTTTGGAGTGTTACGTCCATGTTAATGGTATAGGAAAATAGCGTTACAGGGGGGGTGGGGGTCCAAAATGATAAAAATTTGCGTTACGTAATACTTGAACGTTCCCTAACATGCTTATTACAGAAGGAAGAAAGAAAGAAAGAAAGAAAGAAGGAAAAAAAGAAATTGTAAAATGATTATCCCGTTCTACCGTTGACCGTTTCACGGGCCCCATTTACACGTTTTTCGGGTTTTCCAAGGCCCTTGCCGGAACGGGACCCAAGTATCCTGTCCGTCAACAGCCAAGGAAAATCTTGTACAAAAATTAAAAAATTTATTGCTTTTTTTACGTTTCTCGATAAAAAAGATAATTTCCGCGAAACAAGTTTTCTGACTGTCGGTCAGTCTGTCTTTTTGTTTGTTCGTCTATCTGTTTGCCTGTTTGGAAAATTTGTAACAACGATAAATCAAGGACGCTTTGAGCTAGTCTTTATATTTGGAACCCTCAGGGGGGGTAGATTTTTTTTATTATATTCACTTTCAGCAACCTCAAAAAGCCCAATATACTAATTTTTACGAAAACTACCCCCCGCCCCTCACGGGGTGGAGTTAGATTTTTTTTATTATCAGATTCACTTTCAGCAACCTTAAAAACCCCAATATACCAATTTTCAAAAAAACTACCCCCCGCCCCTCAGGGGTGAAATTAGAAAAAAAAATATTATCAAATTAATATTATCGTTGACACCCAAAAAAAAAATACCAATTTTGACGAAAATATTAAAAATATTTAAAAATATTTACTCCCTCAACCCCGCCGAGGTAGAGTTAGATAAATTTTATTAACAGATTCAATTTTAGCAGCCTTAAAAATCCGTATATAGCAATTTTCAATTTTTGAAAAAAAAAATGTATTTTGTGAGGATTTTCGGTAACATACCTGTATGTCAAATATCAAGTCTCTATCTTAAAGCGTTCTTAAGTTATCGTGTTGACAAGATTTCCCAGACAGACCGATCGACCGACCGATCGAGCGACAATTTTTTTTTGCTCGAAATTGATTTATATCGACATAAAATGTCATAAAACCCAAAAATACGCAGAAAAAATTGCATGAGCTTCGGGAAAGCCTTGTAGGCTTTGAAAATTTTTAAAATGGGAAAGAAATACGAGGTTTTTATTAAGTCCGGCATATATTTCTTTGTGGTCTTTCGTTTTTCGATCCAAATAAACAAATCTTATTATTTTTATTATAATTCAACTTTTGCGAAACTTGAAAAAAGCATTGAACTCGTAAAATTTACTGCTATCTACAAAAAGAAAAAAAATAAGTCTTTGGCTTGCGCACGAAGTTTACCTTTGTGCTTTGACGTCTGAAGGCTCGAGTCCAAATAAAAATCTATGCAGACAAAACAATACTTTCCCTTTAAAAGGACTTTACTTTTAAATGTTAAATATACAAAAAAAGCTAACAAGACCTTAAGCCTTCTCGTTTTAGTTACCAAAGTTTTGGTCATACGTTTTGTATTTACCGTTTGATTTCGGAATACTTTGGTTAGGTGCGGCTAATTGCCTATTCACAGGCTCGCATTAGAACATAATACATAACAATACGATGCCGTGATTGGCTTGATGTGCCGCCATGGCATCGCATTCTTATGTGTTATGTTCTTATGCAAGCTTCTGGATAGGCCTTAAACCAACCTACTAGGTTTGTTTTGGTTCTCGAAAATCTCAGTTCTAAACTGATTCGAAACCGGTGCAGTAGCAACTGGGCAGTGCTCTGTCGCAAGTGTGCACGTTCCGAAGCATTTTAAAAGTATGATTTTCCAGGACCAAAACAAACCTAGTTAAATCTGTAATCGTGCTTTGAGAGCGGCTATAGCGTTTGGTTATTATTATATTATTCACTTTGAAAATGTCCGTCCGTCTGTCCGATGTCACGATTTTTGTAGACATGGTAACTCCAGATCAAATTATCCGATCGACTCGAGAAATTTTCAGGAGGAACAATCAGTTCTATGAGGGGAAGATTCCTATTGTTTTTCAAAGTAATCTCCCAAAAAACAAAAAAGGTATGGGGGTTAAACTTTTTTGAAAAATAGAAAACTATAATTAAAAAAAAAAAAAATTCGCAAAAAGAAAATAAAAAAAAATAAAAAAAATTGAAAATTTTTCAAAATTTTTTTTTTGAAAATTTTTTTTTAGTGTTTCGTTTTTCAAAAAAAAATCTTTTTTAGGAAAATGCAATATACCATTTACTGTGAATAATATATAGTGGAATGCGTAGAATTACATATCTTCACGGCTTGTTATATCTTTTTCTAATATTTTTATTTATTTATTAATTTATGTTTTTAGTTACACAGGGTCATGGAGAGACCAACGAACTAATAACTCTTCTCTCTAGAATAGGTATTTCATTTGTAAAATCTGACAAAAACGTAGCCAACATATACATTTGTCTGTTTTACTCGCACAGCTTTGTTTTAACAGAGACTAAAATAACAGTTACTGTTAATGGAGCTCTCTACAACTAGAATTATGAAACAAAAGACGTCTACCCTATCTCTATCTCATTTGTGCTACACTTTTCAGCCAACCAAATAAATACTGTATTTGTTTTTCATACACCAAATACAGTATTTATTTGGTTGGCCGGAAAGTGTAGCACTGAGCGCCACGAACGAACATAGCTAATGTGAATCTGTAGAATAAGATAATTCTACTAAAATTTAGATGGCGCCAGTAATTTCTTTAATAAAAATAACACTTCGCCCGGCCAAGTAAATATTGTATTTGTTCAACAAAGAACAAATACAGAATTTGTTTGGTTAGGTGGAAGTGGGAGTGTCTTCTATCCTTTTTCGGTAGAACTTTTGTCCCTGTCTAATCTAACGGGAGAAATCGCCATTGTTATTGATCAGGCCTGAATATACCTACTATTTGTTTACAAACAAACCGAGATGTTGGCGATACTTTATATTAACGGTATGCGTATTCTAGAGAGAAGAGTAGCTAGTTCGTTGGGAGAGACCCAAATAAGCTTATTGCTTGTGCTAGTGGTTCTCCATTAATGTTGACAAGTATTATTCAAATTTTCAAAAACATTCTTCCATTTCATATAGACTTATAAAAAATGTGGTACCTACTCCATTTCTATAGAATTAAATCTTCTTCAATTTGAATATTTGATAAAAATATAATAATTTATATAAATACAATTGACTGACGTAACTTTGACATAAATAATAATAACATAAGATAATAACATTCAAACAGCTGCTTGTTACATCTACCATTTATATTTACAAATTAAAAGAAAATTCTTGTATCTTGACCAAAATCTATACACTATCTATCTTGAAAAAACAAACAAAATACACGAAAATACTCGAAAATATACTAATTATAGGTTATGTTTGCTACAGTAACTGTCAGTGTAACCAAAACATTCGGAAGTATTATTAAATAATGTAAACCAATACAATTACCAATCAAAACCATAACCGCAACGTTGGTAAGTAAAACGAAAAGGCTTTTTTCTTTATACGATAAAGTATTGTGATCGACCTAAAATTTATTTTTTATTCGATTTTATTTTTTAATTTATATACTTGCAATTTAAAAATTTTAAATTTAAAAACTTTAATCACAACACACACAAAGATCACAAAGAAAATGTCAACAATTATTGCTATCGGAAAACTAGAAAAGCTAAGAAAATCAAAGCAGTTAAAAAGACATAACTACTTGTATATCAGTTATTATACTATTCACAGCGCCTGCGCTAGAAATGTATTATACAGTAGTTTCGAATTTTTCAAAACCACCAAAAAACGTACTCTCGAGTGTGATCAAATTAAAATATATATATTTTTTAAATTATAGTCACATAGAAAAAAAGGTTATCTTGGCAGAAGATAATAAATTATCTTGGATTTATATTATCTTAAATCGAGGTAATATTCTTCTTTTAAGATCATGTATTCTCGGTTTAAGATTATCTGTGACTTTGGTTTCCTTTAATTATTCTCTTGGTAGAAAAATCCTTGTGTCGAGGATTTTTTCCTTAAATGCATGACATTTAAAATGGTAACAGAGAATCAAGAGTTATCATCTTGACTCAAAGCCCCTGTTGTCTTACGGTAAAGAGTTTGCCGGCTGGCTAGCAGACAATTTGCGCAGTAGTTTAAGATATGCGCGGGAGAGAAGTTAGGTTTTTTTTTTGCCGTCAGTTGTCTTTAAAGGTGTATCATTGTTTTCATCTGCTTTAAAATGGACGAATTTGTATGTTACCCTCAAACGATGGGGATTTTCAAATTTACTTAAAAAATTCACGGGTAAGTAGCATTAAATAATTTGTACCTATAAGCGCCATTTTGCAATGGCGTTGCAACAAGTTTTTCTTCAAAAACAAGTGCTTTTTCCTACGACCACTTATAAAACCAAATTTCACACGATTAACAGAGTAAGAAAGTATCATATTTCATAGGCGTGCGAAATAATATTATACATGTGTGGGAAATTTTTTCAAAATATTTACCATTCTATTAACCCTGGAACCTGACGGTGGGGTCAATATGATCTTGAATGAAGAGAATCATAATCTTAAATCAAAATTATAATTCTCTTCATTCAAGATTATATTATCTTAAACCAAGACTTGGTATAAGATAATATGATTTTGGATAAAGATAATATGTTAAATTATTTTTTTGGGATTTTCTCCAGGGCTGTGGAGAGGAAGAAGGGACAGGGGGGATTCCCCCGATCCAGGGGTCTTCACAGGAGCCTGACCGGGTCCGAATATAATGGAAACTATTATTTTACATTTTATAGAGGGTGTATTATATTTAAAATATTAAAATGTTATATTATTTTTTTTGGGATTTTCTCCTGGGCTGTGGAGAGGAAGAAGGGACAGGGGGGATTCCCCCGATCCACGGGTCTTCAGAGGGGCCTGACGGGGTCCGAATATAATGGAAAACTATTATTTTACATTTTATAGAGGGTGTAGTTTTCTCTGGCCGGGATTTTGTCTCGACAGCCCTGATTTTCTCAACATATTTAGTTTCAAAAACACAATTTAAATTTGAGTTAATTTAGTTAATTTAAACGAATATGTATATGTTTTACCTACAGTCCTGTGTAGGGAAGTTTTCAACTATTTAAATTAAACAGTTTACGTACCAGAAGTCTTTTTTCCAGCAACTTTTTTATCCCTCACATAGGACTTGGGGTGTAATGCCATGTGCATTTTCTACAAATTGCTAAACTTGTTTTATTTACTCTATGGAGTTTATCTGCAATTTAGCTTTCCCATACACGCAAAAAAGTTAGAACGTAAAAAGTATGGAAAAAAGTATATGGTTTTTAAAAACCCGTTTTTTTTTTATAAGGTATGTGAGCCAATTATTGCCAATATTCCTAATATTGCCACCCCCTCTTAAACTTGTTAGTTCGTTTTCTGTCATATATGGCACTTCCAGTATATCTGTTATTTCGAAGTTATGCCTGTAAATATGATGTATCTGTATCAAGTTGGTAAAGGCGTATACAAAAACCCAGTTTGTATCTAGTGCTCTTCCACTATAAAAACTTGTAAAATTGTGCTGGGTAGCATCGATTACTGCAGGGCAAAAACGTAATAAGGTAGGCATAAATATGCACTTTCTTGAACCATAATGTGTTTTACTCAATAAAGAAGGAAAAATATAATTTTTTGAGATTGTTGTATAAGTAGCTATGTTCCTAATATTGCCATGCGAAGTAGTTGACAAAAAAAAAACAAGAAACAACAAGAAGAAAGTAACAAAGAATTCAGAGAGTTCTAAATCTTGGTTCAGCTTTTTATTCGAAGAGAATCGATAGGTCGATAGGCTTACTAAAAATGACAAATTGTTATATAAGTGCCCAAATTGTACCTAAAAACAGCTTAAATTGTTATTGTGTCACAATATTTTCTTATTAGTTTCCTAATTTTTTGTAAGTTTGTTCTTTACTATTATTGCCAGTACCCTGGCAATATTTGGGACATGGGTTCTTAATATTGCCAGTATGCAATCTTTTTTAAAAAGCAATTATATTTTTTTGAAGCTCCTACAGTCTGTTTATTTTTTACGCATTAGAATAAAGATATATTTATGTTTAATGTAGTAAAGTTTTAGGTGATTACAAATAAATTTGAATGCAGTAAAGAATAAAATCTCTTAAGGCAATAATAGGCTCACCCACCTTACACCAAGGCAGTTAACCAGTTTTTTTAGTCTTAGGCATAAAGTCTTTTATACTAATTAATAACAGAGGCCCACAAGAAAATTTGGTTTGGATGTTACTCTTTATCAGACTATATTTTTCTTACGAATTTTTGTGTGCTGAAAACGAATTTGACTGTCAAAGAGCTCGCTGATCCCATAATTTTTTCAAAAAACTGCAAAAAGGAATGCTGGAGGAGCTAGATCAAGATCTATAAAGTGCTCTAGCACGTATCTTAGCCAAATCTGACTGAAACCACATTTATAGCGCCCAAAAATACGTAAGAAAAATATAGTCTAATTAAGAGTAACATCCAAACCAAAATTAATAGTAATTGAACTTATTTCATTTCCTTTATCGCCAAAAACTTAAGAAAAACCCCCTTACACAAAATTCCAGTAATTGAAAAAGTTATCTTTGTGGAAAAAGAATGGATTTCTTTGCATTTTTGCTCTTAGAGAAAATGAAATTCTTCTTAGTAACTCTTTTTACTTCCCCAAAGAGTCAAACAGTTTTTAGTATAATACTACATTCTCTTGCCGATTGGTATTTCCGACAACCTACTCGGCACTTGCTCTTTGCGCCAAATTCGCTTACATCAAAATTCCCATTAGTTTGCCAAAAGAAAATGGGAAAGAAAATAGGAAACTCTTTATTAAGAAATGTTAACTTTAAATTCGCCATTAAGTTGGCATAACTCAAAAGGATTTGGTTCAAACAAACTATTTTTTTTAGCGTAAAAACCTTAACTTTTGGATTTAATCTGTCAAACGGTCTGGACTGTAGACCTTTAAAATAATGAACTGTAGACCTTAGAATAAGGACATTGAAACGCATAAATACATTAATATATAGGTAAATATCATTAGGGTACTACAAACATAAATAAAACTAAAAAGAACCTAAACTGTAAGTTACAGTGAAATGATATCTGCATATATCGGAAATTCCGCAGCGGAATTAGCGATATATGCAGGTATCATTTCACGAATCAAATAAACCATCCTAAAGTGAACCACCGTGGTGGTTCACTTAAAGGTAATATTCACTACCCGGTGCACCGGGTATGTCTATTGTTACGGGTGGGGCACTGGTGGAATATATAAAGTCCCACCCGTAACGCTCTTTTGTTGGTAATAATAAGGCAGATTATATTTCCCCGACTTTTTCCTCATAACTTTGTAGTACTATTAGAGCATTAAACACTAGGAACACAAAACTTTTTATTTGTCAAAAAGTTTACTTATTAAAACTGAAAGACAAAGTAAAAGTGTCCCACCCATAACAATGGGAACACCTCACCCTAATATTATCTTACAATGTTTATGAATAAAAGGATTGTACCTAATGGATTTTTTTTTGTGTGTATTCAGCTTTGAACTTCTTTATTTTTAGTAATAATTGGTGAAATACACATACCTAATTAGCAAATGGATTAATTTATTTCGTTCAAAAGTTTTTGCTAAAAACTGTTCGACTGCGAACTTTAATCAATCCTACAGGGCCGAACAAGTTTTCCTTTGCAGGAAATAGAAAATATTCATCACAGACTTCTCTACTTTTAATCAGACTATATTTTTCTTAAGTATTTTTGTGCGCTAAAATCGTTTGGCAGCGAGCTTTTTTATGTAAAGTTCGTACTTTACATAAAAAAGCTCGCTGCCATCTTTTTTTTTTCAAAAAACTGCAAAAAAAAAGAGTTCTCTAGCACCTAAACTATTGAGTTTTGGGAGTTATTCCCGAAGACACTGTTATTAAAATGTCAAGAACTATTATATAACCAAATTTCAGGTATATCTAATCAAAACTACTTTTTCATAAAAACTGTGCTCGGGATTTTCAAAGTACTCTAGGGCCTAAACTATTGATTTTTGGGAGATGTGGCTTTTTGTTTTTCGAAAAAAGGAACTTTGAAAAAAATGTTCTTTTTTTCAAAAACATTGTTTTGGTTTGGAGGTTTTTTTTAGGAAAAACTTCCTAACCTACAGTAGTGCACATTATACGAGTCTATTGCACCCTATAAAATGTAAAGCATTGCTTATCTTCACGGCTTGTTCAAATAAAATACAACAGCAGTATTTTAATCCTGTTTTCTCGGCTCATTTTGTGCATTTAGAGTTTTCATTTAAATGGCATTAAAAAATTTCTCCATTACTCATTACGCTTCATTAGTTAACAAGTAATTATTTATGCATGGAAATCATAGACGTATTTAGGGGGTGGCTTGAAGGCTGCAGTCTCCTTCACCCAAACCCTGAAAAGGCATTTCCTTGTCTTAACAGATAAATTTTATTAGTTTTTCCCACGACCTAGGTAGTAGTTAGTGCTTATTTTCCATCCGTTGCCATAACGGCAGTCGGAAAGTGACAATCAGCTGATTTTAAATATCTGCTGTCAAAGAACAAGTGAACGTCAAACACAAGACGTAAAATTAATAAAATTAATTTTAAGACAGTTTTTGCGTTTTTTGGATGTTTAGGTGTTAGGTCGTAGGAAAAGTAGTATATGCACCTCGACGCAAACCTATTTCAGTGCACTTTGTGTGCTTTTTTTTACTCGACTCCGCCTTGTAAAAAAAATCACTTTCGTGCACTGAAAACTAGGTTCGTACTCGGTGCGTGATATATTATTATTTAGTTTATATTAGGTATATCAGTTTTCTCTATCAGCAATATGATTTGCTCGAAAAAAAAAGGAATATGTCTATCTGACCGTAACTGACTATAACTGACTTTATTTTACTATAACTGGAAATAACCTTGCTTAGTATAACTCAGTATTACTATCTATAACTGACTATAACTTACTATAACTTGCTATAACCTTCTATAACTTGCTATAACTTACTATAATTTACTATAACTTACTATAACCTACTATAACTTACTATAACTGACCAACCGAATATAAATGACTATATTTCATTATAACTGTCTATAAATGACTGTAACTTACTATAACTGACTATAAAAAAAGTTCTCGCCTGGGATCATTGTTCATGGTGATACAAACGAGTAAAACGTTCTACTATACAATTAAAGCAAAACCGTGATAACATTAATATGTTTTAACCCTCCAGTTAAACATATTAATGGGTTATTAGAAACTGACCTGACCTGACCTGATGTAAGCATGTATATATGACTTATATAAACTTTTTTTTTTAATTATCCTAAAACTTTAGTCAGTTGAGATCGAGAAGGGAAAGATTGCTCCAATTTTTACTATGCCTATGGCCTATGTGAGAAAAATCCCAACAAGAATCGTGACAAAACTCGTGACAAAATCGTGAGAAATCGTGAGAAATATCCCAACAAAAACCGCAACAATTGTGACAATATCGTGATAAATCGTGAGGAAAATACCAACAAAAATCGTTATTATTTTGATAAAATCGTGAGAAATCCCAACAAAAATCGTGACAATTGTGATAAAATCGTGAGAAATCGTGAGGAAAATCCGAACGAAAATTGTGACAATTGTGATAAAATCGTGAGAAATCATGAGGAAAATCCCAACAAAAATCGTGACAATTGTGATAAGTCGTGAGAAATCGTGAGTAAAATCCCAAAAAAAAATCGTGACAATTGTGACAAAAATTCATGGGTTTCGAGCCATAAGACATTCCCAATGTCATAAATAAAAAATTGTACACACTTTTTTTTGTCATTTTCGGTTCCGGGACCAGGTCAGTTTCTCTGGTCTCGGGATTTGCATGCCCTACCATAGTACAGTATGTATATATATATATATATTGTGGTCTGTGTACGCAATCAATAAAAACTATTAACTCTAAAATAAATTCTTTGAAGTAATATTGCTTCTTTTTTCCCAAAATTTCTGTAGATGTTTTTAAAATAAACGATCCAAATTAACTTTTTACTTTTTCTACGATCTACGATCGTGTATAATTTATGTCAACACAAAGAGAATTTTTTTTGCAGTTGAAAATTTCACCCTATTTTAACCCCCAAATTCTTGAATATTTCTTGTAAAGCTCACAGTTTTTTTTTTTGTTTTAAATTTTATCAGAAAAGCAAAACACTTTTTGTATAGTTTAATCTTTGCTGAAAATTTTATAATCGCTTTATTTAACAAGCAGTTAAGATATGTATTGCTTCGCATTCCAAAACATACACTATTCACAGTGGATGATATATTGCGACTTTTCTATTTCAAATTTCTAGGTAAGGACGTTTAAAAGTTAGTAAAGTATGACCTCGGACTGTCATTTTGACAGTTGTTTTGACTGGTCTTGTTCAAAAGACATAACAAATTTCATATTTCTGCGTCAAGTGGTTTGAAAGTTGACAAAATATGACCTTGAACTCTTATTTTGGCAGGAGCGTCGAGTGGTCTTGTTATAAAGGGCATCCATTTTAAATTTCATGTTTCTAGGTCGAAGCGTTTAAAAGTTAGCAAAATATGACCTTAAACTGTCATTTTCACAGGTGGGTCGATTTTTCTTGATGCCAAGGCAACCTATACCAAATTTCTTGTTTCTGAGTTGAGGCGTCTATTTTTATATATTTTTTGAAAATTTGCACCCTTTTTTTATTTTTTAAGGGATGTTTTTTAAAAACATAGGGTTAACTTAATTTTTTCTGTAAATTTAATATCGATTGGATATTCAATTCTTGAGTTATCGTGTAAACAAGAAATTTGACACTCAGACGCAGGTCAGTGTGGCGCGGAAAAATTATTTTCTTTTTAAGGGTTTCATATCAACTCTATTGTTATACAGGTGTATAGATATTAACACTTTAAAGCATTTTGGGTAATGAAAGTGCTTATTATACAGGGTTATTCAGAAATAAGTTAGATAAATTTAAGAGGTGATCCTACGTTAAAAAATATGAAAAAAAGTTCCTATAAAGGTTGGTCCGGAAATGCGCCCTAAGGTAGCTATACATCCTAAGGGTACATCTAAAAAGTAGTTTTTATTTAATATTTCTGGAACCCTATAAACTACAGTAACAAATTTTTGCACAAGTTTTAAGAGTACTACAGACTTTTAAATAAACACTTTTAAGGGACCGTAGCTCCCTTAAAAGCGATTTGTGGATATTTGTGTATGGGAAGATTTTTTCGTAGTCTTTAATTTAGAATCTTTCCGCAGTATTGAAATTTTTATTGGTGCATTTTTTAGTTCCTATTTTTGATGCAGAACGTGAACTTGCCTCTTTAATTGCAATTTTCTTGAAAACGGTTGTATATATTTAATAAGAGATTATTATTTTATTGAGATAATGTAAAAAAATACGGATAAAAAAGTTTGGGGCAAAAAGGTGACTCGCCCCCCGCCCGCATTTCGCACGTCCCTGGTTAAAATTATAAAATAAAAAATACAAGAAATGATAGCCTTTATCAATGTTAAGGCATGTGCAAAAATTCGTTACTGTGGTTTATAGGGTTCCAGAAATATTAAATGAAAACTAGTTTTTAGATGTAACCTTAGGAGAGTCGTACCTCCCTTAGGGCTCATTTCCGGACCAACCTTTATAGGAACTTTTTTTCATATTTTTTAACGTAGCATCACCTCTGAAATTTCTCGAACTTATTTCTAAATAACCCTGTATATTATAATATATTTTCTAACACCTTCTTCGTTTTACATTGAACAGGGTCTGAAAAGTCCGCAAAAAGACAGACAGACAGATTTTTAGAATTGATAAAAAATGTATACGAAACTTTTTGATTTCGGATGATTTTTGAGGATTTTGGAAATTCGAAAATCATTGTATAATACTTTTTAGTAGAATATGTTATAAATGAGTTTACTGCCTGGTTTAGAAACAAGTTAATTCTTAGCACTAGTAAAACAATGGCAATTAATTTTTTTAATAAAAACAAATTTCAATTACCGGGAGGTTTAAAGTTTGAATCAACTGTTAAGTTTTTAGGCACCCACTTAGATCAAAGCTTAAGTTGGGAACCGCATATTAATGCTGTATGCAAAAAACTAAATAAATCATATTTTGCTATTCTGTACGTCAAAAATTCTTTAAATATATCCGGTATTTTGAATGTTTATTATATTTAGTTTAGCATATTCACACATAAATTATAATATTTTAGCTTGGGGGTCTTCAGTAAATATATCAAGAGTTTTTGTTTTGCAGAAGAGACTCATAAGATTGATTTTTAATTTAAGTTATAGAGAGACTTGCAGGGAGACTTTTAAATCAAACAATATGTTAACCGTTCCTAGCGTATATATTTTACAATGTTTAATTTTTGTTAAATTAAACTTTTCCTTATTTTTTATTAATTTAAGATTTTATAGTTATGATACTCGTAATAAAAATGATATTATCGTACCTAGTCACATAACTAAAAAGGGAACGTTCAGGTATTACGTAACGCAAATTTTGATCATTTTGGACCCCACCCCCTCCCTGTAACGCTATTTTCCTATACCATTAACATGGGCGTAACACTCCAAAATAGGGGTAAAATTACACAATAATTAGTAAATTTAAATAGCAATAATAATGCAATTATCTTAGGAAAATAAAAATATACATATTTTTACAAAAATGTTGTAATTTTATTACTGTTATTTAGCAAACTGTTGTTAGTTTTATACAATAATCAGTATTTTTACTTTATCCATTTTAGAAGAATTTTACTATAAGCATTGTATAAGTACAAATGAATTTTAAAGAACTTTTTATCTTTTAATGTAAATTAACAAAACCTTATTAATTTTACAAACAAAATTGCGTTATTACTACAGTTATTGTGAATTTACCTTAATATGACTAGCAACGAAGCATAACAGCCTGATGCGTGTTCCTCCTTGCACCAGTTGATGCCGTAGCACGTTGTTGTAAGAAGCCGGCAAATGTTTTTTTTTTTAATTTAGCTGTGTTTTGTTTAGTTTTGTTATATTTATAATCGGTAAGTAAGTTATCCTTGTTATTTGGATGTTATTTTGTAGTTTTTGTAGGTGTAGGTTACATTTTGGCTAATATATCCATAGTTGTGCAGAGCTGTCGGCAGGTAAATTTTTTATGAAGAATAGGATTTTATTTGTGTTAATACCAAATAGAGATAGGCTTAGTTATAGTATAGATTGAGATTTACAACCTGCTTTTGAATTTTTTTAATAATCTCTAACCGTTTACGAGATAAAATGCATGGGCGGGACATTTGAAACACCCTGTACACAGAGACAATTATTATAGTTTAGTAGTATTATAGTAGTATAGTTTTTTAAAATATTTATGTAATAAAAACACCTTTCAGTTAATAATGTGTTTTATTTGTAGTTTCAACTTCATACCCACACCATTTGTTTTCCGTTTTCTTTTCTATACATAGCAGTAAAATTGTAAAATTCGGTTTTAATTTCACAAAAAAAAAATGAATTTCATTATTAATTTTGCAAAATAATTTTAAGTTTCGATAACATTTCGCAAAAATAATGTGAAATTACACTGCGTTTTTAAAAAAATCTATGTAACTTCATGTTTGTAACTTGTAAAATCACTGTAATAGTTATAGTAAATATGTAAAATATTTGTAATAATAATGTGTAGAATTACAAATAAGTTGTTTATTTAAGCAATAAATTTACAATATTTTTGTAAATATACTATAAAAGAAATTAAAACTGCTATTATAAATGCAACAAATATAAACAAAGATTGGAAATATAGTATTGTAATTTTACTCGTGTCTTATGAATTTTAAGTATTCTTTTGTAATATTATCAATACTATTGTGATAATTTAAACGTATGTTTTGTAATTTTAGAAAATAATTTAATACGTATTTTTACATAACTAGTAGTAAAAATATATTACGCTAATAAATTTACTTTGATAGTGTTTGGCAAAAAAAAAAACCAGCGGTAGTCATAGTAATTTTACAAAATAATTTTTTCAGTGTACTTGTATTTACACTGGCTTGGTTTGTGTGAAGTGGCGTACACATATGTATATTTTTTAAATTTTTTTTTCAGTCTTGGCTCTTTTTTTCATGTATTTTTTTTCCAAAACATCGAAAAAAACCCCTTTACATACTCCGGCAAGTAGAAGTACAAATACAAATCTAAATTTTATATGACGAGCCATATGTACTTATTTTATCCAAAATGGTTAATAAACTATCTTTATCTTTTTAGTTGGAGAGCTGTGAAGAGTATACTGACGAAGTTTTTAGTCACTAATTTGTTATTACATGCAAATTTTCCTTTAAAGCAATTTTTAATTATCCAATAGATATTTTCTATTAAGTATTCATCATGTTATTACGGTTTTAATTAAATTTAAATCCGGCTTTAATATCATTACCTTCGTTCACCCGGGTTAAACTTGTAAACCATTAGTTAAGAAATGTTAAGCAAATTTCACGTTAACTTGCCTTTCCGTCATCGATTAGGTGTATTATCAATTATTTTCAGTGGCGTAAGGATCCTTGTTAAATTAAATTAAAAAAAAAACAAAAAGAAATCAAAAAAATAATATAAATTACCTTAAAAAATAAAGAAACATTTTTTTACCCGTTTTGAGTGTTTCTCCCTTCCTATCGAGAACTTCACTGCAAAAAGTAAACTGAATATTCAGTTACAAATGGATAGGAAATAGGAAGGATAGTTTTTTTCTATTTGACGTACCATATGTACTATGTATCTTTAATCGTTAATAAATAAACTAAACTAAACTAAACTAAATTATCCTATACAATTTTACTTTAATTTTTGTTAAAAACACGCACCATTTTAAATATTAAAGTACGTGACTTTAGAACTATAGTATTTTTAACAAAAATTAAAGAAAATTTGTATAGGATCATAACTTTCTATCTATTTGTAACTAAATATTCAGTTACAAATGGATGCATCCATTCCCATCCAGATGGGCAGTTATGATCCTATACAAGTGTACTTGTATGATCCTATACATAAAAAGGATTTATTTGGATATGGCCAATTAAATTATTTGGTTGTGAGTAAAAAATTTTATTTGAGTCAAATAAATATTTGATTTTATTTAACATGGTGTAAAATACCCAATGTGGATTTGACTTATCAGACTAGTTTTTCAGTAAGATTATCAATCATGGTATCATAGAA
The DNA here is from genome assembly GCA_958510825.1 of Brachypterus glaber. Lineage (NCBI taxonomy): Eukaryota > Metazoa > Arthropoda > Insecta > Coleoptera > Kateretidae > Brachypterus > Brachypterus glaber. The sequence continues at coordinate 9,759,253 of OY294054.1, forward strand.
CACCTGCAACAAGACATTCCAGAAACGGAAGATTATTTGTTAACGTTAGCCCTTAACCTTAAAAATTCTAACGCAGGATCTGTCAGAAGCGTGCGGGTATTGGAGGGTTAAAACTACTTTGGTCTTTTCTATAAAATAAAATAAAGTTATCACAACATGTCGAAAAGTTGATAAACTTATTTTGCGGTGGTGTGTTTTTAGTATAAAGTTTCAGTTTTTCAGTATGAAAACTGAAACCGGAGACTGGGGAATTCCAGGCGTCTATCGAAAAATATTTGATCACGTTTTTGCTATTTGTCAATTTCCCTATACCTTATAATGTTAAATTACACTGGTTTACACATTTCAAGTATTTTATAACCCAAATGCTATCAATGTTTTCTTATTAGTTTTGGGACGCTGAAACAAAATCCGTAAAAAAAATAAAAGTACAGTTTTTGAAATATTTTGCTTGCCATTTGTTTTAAAAATTATTAATTATAAGAGATTAAAAAAAAAACATACATACTTGGATATGATGATGATAAAAAATACTTTTTTGTTGTATATTTTTCATGCTGAATGCCAAATGAATCAAGAAAATTATTTCATAAAGTTCCGTTTTCGTGAAATTTTACTTGGTGATAGTTTTTGCAATAGAGATTTCTCATTTTCTGATATATTTTATTTTTACTTCCAGGTGTCAAAATATTCAGTATAGTTTGCAGTTTTATCACGCAGCGTTTGACGCTTTCCAGCCGTTTAAAAATTACTAAAAATATTACCAGTCTTCGAGGTCAGTTGTGGGTCCGATGACGACGCCATGCCATAAACCGCATCACATAGTGAGTTTTTCGGGATGCAATGGCCTTTCATGTAACACTTGTGGGTTGTTCATGTATCAATAAAGGCAATTTTGTTTGTTAAAAATGCCATTAATCCAAAAATGAGTCTCGTCTGAGATGATTTTTTGGCCGAAATCAGGATCATCTTCCAAGTGCTCAAGCAAACTCCCGACGCAATCTGTGATCGTTTGGCTTTAGCCCTTAGGTCAATACGACTTTGTAAGGATGTAGGCTCAAATCCTTACTTATGAGAAAGCCCCAATTGTTGCGATCATCGTGAAATCGGCAAATTTGACAATCATCTTCTCAGACGAGGCGCATTTTTGGATGAATGGCTTCGCTAACAATCAAAATTGCCGTTATTGGTGCGAGAAAAACCCACAAGTGTTACAAAAAATACCGTTGAATTCCGAAAAACTCACTGTGTGGCGTCGTCATCGGACCAACAACTGAGCTTGAACTTTGGTAATATTTTTAACTTAACTGCACTTATGCATATAAAGTGACGCTCCCGCAATCGCTAAATGCATACGCTTATATGCACCGCATCTCACGCTTATCCCGCACTCATCCGCAAAAGATTGGTACTAATAAACATCATACACCAGGTTTGGACTTTATAAAATGTACACTATAAAATGTACATTGGTTTATTTTTGTACAAATAAATAAATAAAATAAATTCAATATATTTTTTTTTGTTGGGCCGGTGTTTTCATTAAAATTTTTCATTAAAATTGTAACTGCAATTTTATCCCCCCCCAATTATGCTTGCGTAATACGTAACTTGAGCAAGTTGCGCAAAAACTAAAGAAGCCACATAAGGACTAATAAACTGGTTAACCACCATACGGGTTTAATTTTTTTGTGTAAAAATTGTACAATCGTAAATTATAACCTGATTTTTAAACTTATTTTGGTTTTTCATTATTAGTATCATTGTAACGTAACATTAATAAGTATTAATAAATTTACATTTTCCTTTTTGCGCTAAACTACCTAGCTTACTTTTGGCGCACTGAATGACAATGTGCGCAGTCGCGAAGCGCATAGAAGACAGTATAACTAATGTTCTCAGGGCAAGCACGTCGCTTGCGCTTAACTGCACTTATGCATATATAAAGTGACGCTCCCGCAACCGCTAAATGCATACGCTTATATGCACCGCATCTCATGCTTATCCCGCACTCATCCGTATCAGATTGGTACTAATACAGCAGTAAGGATCAACATCATAAACCAGGTTAGTGCATATTGTCTTCTCGCCATTTTTAATATTATTATTTCAATCACAACCCAAATTGTCCAACTAAAAATATGGTACAAACCATAGACAAAGAACATAGATGAGCTGTCATCTCAAGGTTTTATACAAATTTACGATCCGCCATTTTGATTATAAGTCAACCGTGAAATTTAAATTAATGGCTAAAATGTAAATAAACGACATAACCTCACTTTTAAAACATATATCTACTGTAGAGATGAATTATTTTCATACAAAAGTTTCATAGCAATTTTTGCAGTGCAATGAATTTTTCATTTATGTATAAGTTATGTCATTTATTTATACTCGTACAACTTGTAAGCATGAAAAATCCTCAAATTAAAACATTTTAACTAAAAACTGTTAAACTAAGCCAGAATTTTAAAACCAGGTACATTGCACGCTTTTATAATATCTACTATGGTAGATTTTTAATTTTTTTAAAAATCTTTTTCACTTGATCTGTTATTTGACATTATTACTACCTTTACTATGTACTATTAACGAACTAATAACTCTTCTTTCTAGAATACGCATACCCTTAAAATAAAGTATCGCCAACATCTCGGTTTGTTTGTAAACAAATAGTAGGTATATTCAGGCCTGAACAATAACAATTACCAGTAACTGGTATTGTTGTCTCTGTTAGAACAAAGATGTGCGAGTAAGACAGACGAATGTTTATGTTGCCAACGTTCTTGTCAGTTTTAACGAATGAAATGCCTATTCTAGAGAGAAGAGTTATTAGTTCGTTGACTATTAAACAACTACCCTTTAAATTCATGAACACTGTACAATGTATTTTATTTACTTTAATAAAAAACAATCTAATATTAACATGCAATTTTACAAAAAAAACTTTATTGTTCGAGGCCTAGTTTTCAAAAGATCTTTGATCGATGAGAGAAGAAGTGTCATTTAACAAGAGATCTATAAGATAGTCTTGTGAATCGACTGATCCTAAAACTAGAAGCATATACCTAATAAGATTTAAAAACAAAAAATATAAAGACACAAAAATATAAAACAAATGAGGATAAGTTAACTTTATGGTTCATGTTAGAGGTGTGTGCAAAGAATTATATTTTTATGTTCACATTACTGTTAAAAATAAATTTTTCTATGTAAAGTATAGCATATTTATTTAGTTCAAACGACAAAAAAACTTTTACTGAGTACTGAAGTGAGCAACGAACTAATAACTCTTCTTTCTAGAATAGGCATTTCATTCGTTAAAACTGACAAAAACGTCGGCAACATAAACATTCGTCTGTCTTACTCGCACATCTTTGTTCTAACAGAGACAACAATACCAATTACTGGTAATTGTTATTGTTCAGGCCTGAATATACCTACTATTTGTTTACAAACAAACCGAGATGTTGGCGATACTTTATTTTAACGATATGCGTATTCTAGAAAGAAGAGTTCGGTGGAAGTGACTCACATCTCTAATAAAGAAAATAATCCAACACAGTGTTACCAACATAAAATATATAATTTTTTACTTTATGTTGGACATAAAGAATCAAAATGGAGGACGTATTTAGCCGGGACGCAGAAGTATGCGTAGACAGTCAAAAATCATTCTAGGTTTTTATTTTTTCTATGGTACGAACCAAGCGACCTATCAAACCTTTTTCGAACCTATGATTTACCATCAAACTACAGTCCGTTTGGACTTTTCATCAATCATAAATAACTATTTTCACTCCAATCTAGTAGTGGGTCCAAATTTGGGGGTGATATGAAGGGGAAAATCAATAGTTAATATTGACGTGTCTCATTTGATTATGCAAATAGCTTATCTGACTGTCCAATTTGAATTTAGATCGATCTAATTGACTGATTAACATAGATATAGTTTATCAGAGCCCAAAAAGGAAAATTATTCAACAAGTGTCCTTCAGGGGCGGATTGAATATTGATTTCTAAATTAAGTTTAGATAGAGGGTCAAGAAACGAAACTTCTCATCTACATTTTTGATCTTCGATTTTTAAGAAAAGAAATTGCTTGATTTGTCTTGTCCATTTCTCGACAATTAGCTTCTTGTTTCTTGTATCAAGAGTCTCCTCTCCTTGTCTCGTCTCGCGAGAGTCTTAACTTTTAAGACTGCTGACATACTGCAGGGGTGGTGGATCTTAGTATCACCCGTTGAAATATATCCAAAGTAGGCCTGTCAAGATTTTATTATTTACAATGATTTATTATTTCCATAACTTTAATGTATAGAACTTACTTAAAACTTGGTGAAGTATGAAAAGTAAAAAAAAAATAATCAAGTTCTTGATCAAGAGTATCGACTTTCGACGATGTGTCTTAGTGGTGCATATAGTTTGACGCACGGATCTGTGGCCACGGGAAATATGTTTGGAATGTGTGTGCACGGTAAAAATAAATTACATTAAATTACATAGTCCGTAAATGGTAATATGTTGCTATAGACCGGAATGTTAAAAATTACATAGTCCAGAATGGTAATATTTTGCATAGACCGGAACGCTAAAAAATACATAGTCCAGAATGGTTTGGACTTGAAATTTGAAAAAAAATATTTACTACTTAAAAAATGTTTGTTCCAAATTACAAGTCTCTGTGTCAAAGCTTTTTTGAAATATCGTAGCGTAAAGTTCATTTGGTTTAATAAACCAAACGATTTGCACCCTTAATACGAGTATAAACTGCTTACATCTTTCTTTAAAGATCTATTGGTTGATAAAGATCGTAAATTATAATGAACGTAAATTTTAGGCCACAAATAAAGCATTTAAATATCGTACATAAATAATATTTACCTTTTTTACACTTTTAACACTTTAACCTAGCAGCATGCGTCCCTATCTCTCTAACAATAAGAATATTAAACGGTCCATCTCATGATGCGACACCTTCTTGGTTATTGTCCAAAGCGCACGCGCGTCTTAAAATAACATAGCCCGACATTATAAAATCATGTAAAAATATGTAGATCCATATAAATATATATTTTTACATTCTTTTACATTATTTTACATTCTTTTACATTATTTTACATTATTTTACATTCTTTTACATTATTTTACATTCTTTTACATAAATTCATGAATTATGCATAGTCCCGAATAGTAAATTTACTATTCCGTACTATGTAAATTCATGTATTTTTAAATTATTTTACATGCAGTTTTTACAGTGTGCAAGTGGAAAGAAGAGAGCGCGAATGATTCCTCCCCCTTACGTCGGAGACTTTCTTTCACGCGGAGAACTATACAAAGTACAAACATTTAGAGTCAAGACTTCTCAAACCAACTAAAATATAATTATTTAACATAAATATATTTTTTTAAATACAGATATATAAAATTATCATTATTTAAAATTACTAGATTGGTTTAAATTAAGTAACTATTAAAAAAACACCAGCACTTCACTAAAAAAAATAAATAATTTATAGCTGCAGTTTTGCTAAATTTCCCGAATTTGTATATGCCAGCCTTGATGAATCAACCTAAATTTACCTTGGTCCCTTTCGTTTGTTTTCTTAGATTAGACTTTGACAGGTTTTGTTCGTTTAAATTTAATTTAAACAGGGGTGGTGGATCTTAGTATCACCCGTCGAAACATACCCAAAGTGGTCCGGTCAAGATTTTATTATTCACAATGATTTTTTATTTCCATAACTTAGATTTATAGCACTTACTTAAAACTTGGTGAAGTATGAAAAGTAAAAAACAAATAATCAAGTTCTTGATCAAGAGTATCGACTCTCGACGATGTGTCTTGTCTTAAAACTTAGTGGTGCATATAGTTTGACGCACGGATCTGTGGCCACGGGAAATATGTTTGGAATGTGTGTGCAAGTGGGAGGCCAGTTGTAGGCACGCACGCCTTATAACGCTCTTGACGGAAAGAAGAGAGCGCGAATGATTCCTCCCCCTTACGTCGGAGTCTTTCTTTCATGCGGAGAACTATACAAAGTACAAACATTTGTTTGTTTGTTTGTTTGTTTGTTTAACCTCGTACTATTCTACTTAATCAAGCATCCCCTAAGTCCAGGACTTGTGTGGGCTAGTAGTAGAGGGAACCACCGGCTTATACTGACTTTCGAACCAGTTTCTAGGGAGTGTCCGTTTCACTTAGCGCCTTCGCCAAATTTCAATTATTAATTAACTGAAAAAGGCAAGTCGGCGCCAGTGAGAATCGAACTCACGATAGTAGACTTGCTATACATACGCGCTAGCCACTACGCTATGCCTCCCATTTAGAGTCAAAAACTCTCAAACCAACTAAAATATAATTATTTAACATAAATATATTTTTTTAAATACAGATATATAAAATCATCATTATTTAAAATTACTAGATTGGTTTAAATTAAGTAACTATTTAAAAAAACACCAGCACTTTACTAAAAAAATAGATAATTTAGCTGCAGTTTTGCTAAATTTCCCGAATTTGTATATGTCAGTCTTGATGAATCAACCTAAATTTACGTTGGTCTCTTTCGTTTGTTTTCTTAGATTAGACTATGACAGTTAGCTTTTGTTCGTTTAAATTGTTGTTATCTCATCAAAAGTAAAACGATTTATAATGTAGAACTTATAAAAAAGTGAAAAAAAAACTTTTATCCTACATAAAAAGGTAACGGAAAAACGTGTAATAAAATGGTAAATATTTTGAAAAAAAAATCATGATAGCTTTGCTTTTCCACACACGTATGATATTATGTCGCACGCGTATGAAATATTAAATTTGTCGTTTTCATTTGTATCCATCCCCATTGTTTCTAAATAAAAATTTGTAACAAAATTTATAAATCTATAGCAAAATTCATATTTTTTTAATTTAAACAAATAAAATGCTTTCCAGTTTTTTTAAAACTTTAAAAGTAAAAGCAAAAAAATAGCTACAAATTAATGCTAAACCAATTTTTCTTCATAATAGATTTATGTCAGATGACCCCTTTATCCACTGCCCCCTTCAATTACACCTAATGGAAGAAATTTGTTATTAGATGTCGGTATAAAATACCATATCCAATTTCCAATTCCCAATCTGCCCATGTAGTCCTTTGACATAATCTAATTAATTATTTAAATAAATTACATTATGTATAACAGGGTGTTTTAATCAGGCATTCCAAGTTTGAAATAGTTTTTACTTTCGAGCGTTCTCAAGGAGAAAAAGAATTGTTAATAAAAATTGGTTATAACAAAAAAAAGTTTTCCAAATTTTGATGTAGGGTAATTCCAGCAAATTGTATTCAAATAAAATATATATTATTATTAGCATTTATAGTCATAATGGTAGCTTATGAAATTAATTTTCTGGTATTACTAATTTCATAGTCATCAAGGTGACTGTTTTTTAAATAATGACAGTTTTATTTATTTATTTATTTATTTAATTATTTAGTTTATTTAGTTTATAGTCGTTCTCGAACCTAATTTTAGGCATTTTACACGATACTGGACTGATGTAACTACAACGAATTTTGAATAGATACTCTTCACTATTAAGAGCTACTCTTTTCTATTGTAAAAACAAAAATCTCCAAACATTTTCAATTTTTAGCGGTAGAGATACGTGGACAATTCACTCCGTATTTGGCGTCATTTAACAACGCACAAACTGTGGTTTAAACTGCTTTTTTTTGAAGCTAACTATTTTTGTATTATAGATTATTTTATACATTTTCGTTGAATATAAATTATAGACGGTAAGTAAACGATTTACTATTTTTTTTCTTGAAATAATAAAGTAAGCAACAAAAAAGTATATTTTTTTGATTTTTGACTTAATTTTTTACTTAATACTCTTCTACTTTTAGATTATCTTAATTTTGTGTAATTTTTACCTAATTATGTAATTACTTTATTTTCTTTCATTTTTTATTGTCTAAAAAAAAGTACTAACTTTGTAACTGCTTACGTTACAAAGTTAAGGTAATCTTAAGGATTGCATATTACTTTATTGGACTTGGATTTGCTTTAATAACTCCATAATTCGACAAATTATTAAAAAAAATAAACAACCCGACGCACTGTGGTGCAATTTTGAAAAAAGTTGGTCAAAATATCATTGTCTTATTTTTGAGTGGTTTTGATCTCCAATGTGGTATAAAAGCACAAACAGAAATATTATTTAACGCACAGTGGGGTAAATGTGATAAAACATAAACAAGCCAGAGTGTATTTTTAGAAGTTTGGTCATTCCACAATTCGACAAATTATTAAAAAATAAAGAAACTGACACACTGTGGTCTGAATTTGAAAAAAAAGTGGTCAAAACTTTTTTTTGTGTGTTATAGCATTTTTCATGCCTGCTTGAGTATGGCAATATAAAAATTATTATACTAATTATAAATATATGTTTTGTTACTTTGTTATTTACTAAAAAATTAAATTGTATTTAAATATTATGTGTTTTAATATAATTGATAAATTTATACATTTAAAAGTAAAAATATGAGTAAAAATGTAACGTAAGCAACTCTGGAATTACCCTGTATTTATCCGTTTTTTAGTCCATACATTCGGAAAAAACTGAGCTATAAGCACTTGGTCCCGTTTTAAAATTTGTTGTAGTGTTGCTTAATTTCACCTGCTAAAACTCATATAAACAACAATTATAAATTTTTGTGATTTTATTGTACAAAATCCAGACGTTCAGCGTAAATAACTAAGCCAGTCGCACTTGGTCGAGGTTTGGACTTTTTGTGTATGTGTTGGGCAGTGTTATTATAAGATATCCTTTTAAAAAAAGTGCAGCACATTATGTGTAAAAATATTCATTCTGCACAAATTACAAAAATGTAGGTAGGTACTTCTTTTCTTTTTCCACCTGTCCTTTGTCACACACAGTTTCTTCTGCATGACAGCTTAAAAATATAATTTCACATATAATTTTGATTAATTTTAAAAAATATTCATTAAAAATTATGTAATTAGTATAGAGCGCGCCATAAAAAAAGATTTATTTGTAAATCTGTTTTTATTCGATTGATTCTAAAAGCGACACTTTTTATTCATGTTTTGCGAGCGAAAAGTTGGAATTTGTGGCCATAGGGCCAAAAAGTATTTTTGGCCGCTAAATAAAACGTTATTTTAAAGCTTTTTTTTTAATAAGATACTTTACCTTTACTGTAATATTTATAAAGAAATATGACCTTTTGTTCACTTTTGGTCTTGAACTATATGTTCTTTTTGACCAGATACATGTATTATAATCATTTTATATAATTTTTTTTTAACATAACCTCAAAACATATGGTTAACCTGATTCATCCACTAAAACAAATCACAAACACAAAATTTCAATTGTAAAACCAATTTCATTATTTATAATATTTAAATATAATTATAAAACGGTTTCATAAGTATTAGTATTTTTACAAGAAACACATTTTAACACAAATTAATCGAAACACTAAGCTAATTTGAAAATAAAACCGCAGACAGAAGAAACGATTCAATGGAGATTTCTCCCGTTAGATTAGACAGGGACAAAAGTTCTACCCAAAAAGGATATAATACATACATACACTCCCACTTCCACCCAACCAAACAAATTCTGTATTTGTTCTTTGTTGAACAAATACAATATTTACTTGGCCGGGCGAAAAGTGTAACTATATTAAAGAAATTACTGGCGCCATCTAAATTTTAGTAGAATTATCTTATTCTACAGATTCACATTAGCTATGTTCGTTCGTGACACTCACTGCTACACTTTCCGGCCAACCAAATAAATACTGTATTTGTTTATGAAAAACAAATACAGTATTTATTTGGTAGGCGGGAAAGTGTAGCACAAATGAGATAGAGATAGGGTAGACGTCTTTTGTTTCATAATTCTAGTTGTAGAGAGCTCCATTGTTTTTTTAGCGATTTGAATGGATAGCAGTTTGTCATGGATAATTATATAGGTAATAATACAGTAAAAAGAAATATTTTTTGCAATTTAAAATTAAATATATTTTAATCATTTATTATAAAAATCGAATAAAAAACATTGTATAACACACGGTCAAAAAGTTAAATTTTGATTTCTTAGGTTTATTACCCTCGGGCCGGAGGCCCTTGGCTTCTAGAAACCTACTCAATCAAAAAATTAACTTTTCGTCATTGTATTATAAATAACTATTTTAACGTGTTTGTTTGCAATGCATAGTATACATGTCACGGTTCGTCTGGGCGATTTTAAATGAAAATTTCGTGATCCCCTACATTTTTTGGACTAAAATATATCTGATGACATAAGAAATCAATTCCCATTTGAAAGAAGATAGTAAAAGATACACTTTTTTAGACAGATAAAAAAACTTTTTTTTGAGTAATAGAGTGTATCGAAAAATCCCGATTTTCGAAATCGAAAACGCTCTCTGGCTCAATAGTTGCTAAAATGTAGGGGTCCACGAAATTTTCATTTAAAATCGCCCGTCATGTATGTTTGGCTGAACACTAAAAAAAACGTTGGTATTAAAAAAAAATACTAACATTATTGCAGCGATTTTATATTGTTATGTTGTAAAATCAAAAGTTAGTTTAATAAAAACGCAATATAATTGTAGATTTACTAAATTTTGTGAAAATACTTGAACATTTTACAAATAAAAATACAAATGTTTTAGCTTTTCACAAAAAAAAAAAACATTTAAAATTACAAAGACGTGTTGTAATATTATAAAAATGCGAAATAATTTCACAAATTATTATGTAATATCACAGAAAAATGTTGTGAAATTACAAAAAAATCATTTTTATGAATTTACAAGATTACAACGCTGTTTAGTTAAATTACAAAGTTGATATGTAATATTACTAATAAAATCGGTGGCATTAAATAACCAATGATATTGTTAGTAATTTCACAAAACAATTTTTAGAGTGAACGATTTTAAAAATTGATTACTCAAAATCTTCGTCTTGGAAGTAAGTTACTTCAAGTAACACTGGCTATGTAGGCCTTGCATGCGTTTCACATAACATAACATAACATAACATACTGGCTTCATTAGGGTTGCTAATCTGATTTTTATGAATGAGGTGTCAAAAAATCATTTTCTAATTTATGACGATAAGTTTATAATTGCTTATGTTTTAAGGGTTCCTGTTAATTTATTTTCGTCAACTTTAATAAATCGTAGGAAGATTTGTAAGCTTGAATACAAACTAAACATGTGCTAGTTACAGTTACAGTACAATTTTGAAATGAAAACCGCAAATCCCTCACCCTAAACCGGAAGAACACCGAAATTGAGATAGATTAAGGATTGCAGGGGATTTCAAATACGGGTTTAAAGCTTAGGCCACCATTTATACAAGGCAGTGGCGTAACCGTGGGGAGTAGGGAACAAGGACTAAAAGCTAGGTTTGTGGGGAAATTGCTCAGCCCCCAGCCCAAAAAATTAAAATCCCTGGAAAAATAAAATTAGTTTTCTAAAAATTTTTGCTGAATATTACAAATACTTAGGGGAAAGGGTGGGAATGGTGGCCGCCTGAGGCTCTTTGTAATTTTTAGCTTTATTAATGTTTTTTTTTCATGGAAAATTTCCATGAGTTAAATGAAACTTAAACGTATGCTGTATAAAAGAATATTCTCAAAAAATATTTAAATTAAAATACATTTTTTTTACAATTTAAAAAAAAATCGTGCAAAGGCATTACTCGCAGACTGGGGGTAATTACGGCATAGGCCAGAATTACCCTCATTAAAAAAAATATACAAAAATCACAAACAAAGACTTTCCCTTCAAAGTTTGTGAATTATTTGTGTCCATAGGACACAATTTAAGCAGCATATCCATAGCTCACGGTCTTTACCAAACTCACCACACATTAGACATGTCGTGATTCTCTGCCGTGTCATATTTATCATCACTTTCATCCGAAAAGTTTGCGGAGTTTTTCTTAAGTTGTTCAGAGAGCTTTTCCACTATTTTTTTATAAATTCGGTGTATCTTCAATATCAAAACTTAAATATGACTAATTTGGCGTAAGAGTAGCCGGCCGGCATTACCTCAAAACAAATGGCCGTTATAACCCCAAAACGCACGTTTACAAATTTTTACCCAAAACACAAAATTAACTGAATTTATTTATCAATCTATTACATAGTCCTAAACGACACTAGAGACTAATACTGCATATATCACAAATGTAACTAATTAGGCTCAATTAATTTATTTACATGCCTTTGAAACTAGAAAAGTGATACATCAAAACTGGCAAATTGCAATTTTCTCTAATAACTTTCTACTTTACCGATTGGGCGTCGATCCCATTCTAGGTACACTATGGACTACTCACGAGTACATGGAGCATCTAGTATTTAAATTGAAAAATGAATACACAACTGAGATATAGGATGGCCGCCATTACCCTAGGGGCCGCCATTCCCACCCTTTCTCCTACGCCAGGTAGAATCTTTAACCCAAAATTATAATTAAAATAGTCATAAAACAATTTTCTTATAAAATTCTGATTTTTTTCTGGCCCCGCCACTGATACCAGATGTTTACTTAAGAGTAATCAAGTGTTTTTTTTGGGCCTATTAAGAAAGATAAAATCTATTTTTTTTATAGAATATAGTCCAGAAATTGACATAAAATACTTCAATTTTGGATATCCTCCTGAGATCCAACCTGTCATTAAAATGGACCACATTTTTTTAACTTATTTAACTTTGTAATCGTTTACTGTATACTTTAAAATACCGTTCTACATTAAATTGTACATATTAGTGCTACCATCCATGCAAAAATTGCGGTTAAAATCCGTACTTTATAGATTTCATAAACAGTTTTGGTAACTTAAATATCAGCACTTTTGGTAAGCAAACGCTTGCAAGCAAGTATTTATGATTTTACGCAAAAAAATATAAAATAAAAACAGGACTAGTAACAGAACTAATCTTACTTTCTAAGTAGGGGAGATACCCATGAATGGTACACTTTTTTTTAAACAGCTGCCAGAATTTTATTTTTAATCTTTTATACGTATTTCTTTTTTTTTTTTTTAGTTACTACAAGCATTTTAAGAAAATACTAACTTGTCCCATTCAAGAACACAGTATTATTCAATGGGACAAAAATACACAATTGCTATTAAAGATATCAAATCATGAAAATGGCTATTATTATCACTATTACTACATAGAAAAAACGGATTCCTTGAACCAAGGACATGTGTCTTTGTATATGTTCAAAGCCATATTCTCTTGTTTCAAGGCTGGCATTTTCTTGAACCAAAGTCAATGTGCTTGAATGAAGAGCACGGGTTTTGGAATAAAAATCCTCACTCTTTATTGGGTGAAATTATGACCAGTGTCCACTTTCATGTACACCTTTTTTTTTCAAAAACAACTTTTTCAAAAATGTTGAAAAAAATACATACAAATATAAAAATGTATAAAAACAATTCCAATCCAACCCTAGAATCACTACTTAAGTTTTCAAGAAATTCTGTCGAGCTATTTTTTTTTGGATCTTAGAAGGATATATCATTTTCAAAGGCAAATTTAGGTTAATAATTATAATTAATTTAAATAATTAAATTTAAAACAGAAAAAAATATTTTTATACATAAATATTTTTTTACATTTTAAATTAATCATTAATAATTTTATAATCCAATTTTCTTTGTGTAGTTGCTCTAAACAATAAGATTTAGAAATAGTGTCCATCATAATTTGATCACCCTGTATAATGAATTTAAAATAATAAAATAGGGTGCTAATAGTATGCAACCCATTCTACACATAATTCTATGTAGTAACCTGTAAATTTTATGCTGCCATCTAGCGGTCTGAAACTAAACAAAAGTTTCAGTTTCCTGAAATTCGAACTATTTTAGAATAATGACTTTTTAGTTCAGTGCCGTGACACGGATTTGCCGCATTATACTTTTGTTCTATTATTTTATGTTTTGTTGTGTATCTATTTTAACCTATAAGTTGTGTTGTTCTGTTAATTTGTTATCATTTTAAATGTATTTACTAATTTTAAGTGCTTTAAAGTTATTTTAAATCGAAGTTTTCTGAAAATTTTTAAATAAAAAAAATATAATGCATATAAATCAAAAAATGATATATGCCTTTCGAGGCTGGATTGCATTTGTCGCATTTATGGATTTAGGCACTGCAGTTAGAAGTTACATAGAAAAAAGATCTTTTTTAAGTAAATCTCTTCTTGATAGCACTGACTACGTAGATGGTAATTATAATTATAACATTTAATAATATTTTTATTTTATCACAGAAAAAAAACCGGCCTTATAACTATGCATTTCTATTTTTAATCTAAGTTTATAATTTACCGGATGGCCTAATTTTCTGAAACCTGCCACTTTTCAGTGGCGGATCCACGGAGGGATAATGGAGGGGGTATTTATGCCCCCTCCGGACCAGAATTTTTTAGCAGAAAGACGCTTTAAAATTAAATTAAATTTTAGTAATTTTACAAATGAAGATAACATTTTTGATTGCAGAGCTTTTTTATTTACTTTTGATTATGTTTTGGTTTTATGTTGAGTAAATGAGATATTTATTAAGAATATTTTTAAATGGGCCCAGCTAAGTGGCCTAACAACCATAACCATAACCATAACCATAAGTATAAAAATTGACATTAACATAAAAAAATATGAGGTAATTACAACTAACGACCTAAGATTGATCTTTAGTGGTTCTATTTATCTTTTTTAAAATAATAATTCTGAAAAAAAAATCCTCGAAAAAATCTCAAAATTACTAAAATTATGTTTTTTTTTTTAAATATACAGCGTGTTTTATTTATAAATGGAAAGTTTTCAGGTTAAATATTCACCCTGTGTAACAACTTTGTCAGTAAGCGATAATTAAAAAAATCCCTTTAACATATTAACTACTGATCATAATTTTTACAGTTATGCGCGTAACGTACTCACCGTGACGCACACAGGTAAAAAATTCCAAAAAAAAAAAACGAAAAAAAAAACATGAAGCGTCGAAAGTAAACATTATAATGTCCTTTAAATGATGTATATACATTTTTTTGAAAATGTTTGCGGTCTTGCTTAAAAAATTAAATGTAAGTGGCACATTGCATATACAATATCTTAATATCTTTTAGGGCTGTATTTTTTAATTTTTAAAATATAGTATATGGCTATTGAATCATAGAAAGGTATTATCTCCATTTAAATTTTTGGAAAAAATTCAGATTTGATTTCTTTTGTATATTTTTAGCTTTAAAACAATGAAATAAACCTAAAAAATAAAAAGGTGTAACCCTTGATATTGAAGCTTAGTACCAAATTTCAAAAACCTATCTTATACGGTTTCTGAGATATCGACTTTTAACCGTTTAAATGGCCCACCCGGCATGCAGCAAAAAAATGTATTCAAATCATTTAGAGGACACTATAAGGTTTATGAATATTCAACATTCGACGCTTCATGATTTTTTCAGTTTTTTTTTTGTATTTTTTAACTGTGTGTGTGTGTGACGGTAAGAACCGGCATCAGCAGTAAACTAGTTAAAAAATAATTTTTATTTTCAGAGGAATATACGACCTCCAGACTTTTGGGAATATTTTCAATTTTGAAAGCTTTAGCCTTAATACATTGCACTTTATATATTCATTATAAACCGTAAGTATTTATTTTGGCAATAACTAAAATCGTAGATAATTTTAAATTATGGATCTATTTTTAGAACGTATATTAAAAAAATAAGTAGACTAAATATTGTTTGATACACGGTTCTAAAGCTACCGAAAGAATGCGGCAAAAAAATATACTCGAATATAAAACCTAACTAGACACACGTTTACACTGAATTCGCTTTAATCGTAGCGTTTTTTGTTGGTGTTCTGTGCTTTTTTGAACCTACCTACCCCTTTCGTCGTAGCTTCCTTACCGTGTGTCAGACTATACAGGGTGTAGTTTTTTAAATAAATTAAACACGAATTTTACAAAGGAACTTAAAAAAAATCATAGTTACGGAAGCTATTAATTTTTAAAATCTCACTCTGTATAAAAAATACTGAAATATTCTTGTTTACATATTTTTAAATATTATTTGATATACCATAGAAATCGGTACCCGTTTTTCGAATAAAAACTGATTGCATAAGAATCGTGCACTTTGTGACAAGTCTTTGAAATTTGGTATAGTTATGGTATGGTCATAAGTATTTAGGAAACTACCGCAAGCAACTTGTGCGCGACCTCTGGTGGCCTGTTGCAAAAACGCATTTTTTTTGTTTTTGGGCTTTAACTCGGCTTTAGCTCGTCGCCCAACAAAAATGAGCAAAATATTTTTTCGTTATTAAATTTTCTACAGTTTATGTCAATAACTTTTTTGTTTAAACAATCAGAAAAAAGTTACAGAGCGTTAAAGTTGTTGTAAAAATGCACCATATTCAAAAAAATGATTTAATTTGCAGTTGTTTCGAAAAAACGAAAAATGTTTGCACATTTTAAACTTTTGCAAATTTTCAAGGCTCTGTAACTTTTTTTCAGATTTTTAAACAAAAAAAGTTATTTAAATAAATTTTAGAGAATTCAATAAGGAACAAATATCATGTTCATTTTTTGTTGAGAGACGAGCCGAAGCCGAGTTACAAAGCAAAAATGAAACAAATGCGTTTTTGCACATAACTGTGCAACAAAAAATCGCACGGGGGTGCAAATTTGGATTTAAGCTTTACAAAAAAAAACAGAGAGTTTGCATGTCACCGCAAGGTGAGGCCCTTTCAGAATACGTAATGACCTTGAAATTGACTTTGAAACTAGACCTAAGAAATGGATTACTCGTATCCTAGAACCTATATAAAGTGCCCATCTATTCAAAATACAAATACAGAACGCGGCCATATTGGATTTATAGCAAACAGGCCACCAGAGGTCGCGCACAAGTTGCTTGCGATGGTTTCCTAAATCCTTATGACCATACTTACGACTATACCAAATTTCAAAGACTTTGTCACAAAGTGCACGATTTTATGAATTCCCCCTAAGCTACATAGGTATATTTATAGAAAATGTTTTCATATTTTTTTAATGTAAAATCACCCCTTGAAAGATATTCCTTTCATCAATGATGCTATTAAAAAATAACCCTGTATGTATTAAATTTTGTTATTTTAGGGTTGTTAGTATGGGAATATGTTCACTTATTATTACCATAGTTTTATACTTCACCGAGACTATTTACTTTAGAGCTGCAACGATAAATTTTTACGTGGTTTTTCCATGCATTTTAAACAGTAAGTTTTTTTTTAAATTTAATAACCCATTGAAAAATTTAAACGTTTATGAGTTAAAATGAAATATTTAACACAAAGAAAAAATTCTAATATGAAGTATTTGTGATACCTGTGTTAGATATTTGTTGCAAGTTTAAAATACTTGATGTTAACATATTTAACTGATTTAAAAATTCAATAATTTTCTTCAAGTTTAATTAGTAATTGTTTCCAAGAATAATAATATTAGTACTATTATTAATTATTTTAAATACTTAGTATAAATATATACTTGCTATTTATCATTTAAGTTTTTTAAAAACTCAATAAAAAAGTTTTTTTTAATTCAAACCAAGCACTTTTACTTAATTTAATTTTCAACTTCTTGGTCTAAGTAAGATATCGACTTTTTGAAACCTCGCATCTCAAAAACTCTATTTTCGGTTCCTTGTAATAATCAACTTTGGACATACAGAGCGGTCCAAAAGTCACCACCATCCCTCTTAACTTTTGAACGACTTGAAATATCGACCTCAAATTTGGAACGCCTTAATGAGACAACCCAAAACTATTTTTTTGTATATATTAAATATTTTTAGCTATTAAAATGTGTACAGGGGGGCATAAGGGGCATTTTTTAAATTTTTAATCATTTTAAAGCTTATACAATTCTCTGTTTAACTATATATTTTTAAATTTTTTCAAACATTTTTTTTGAGTTTAAAATAGTGTTAAAAATGGATATTTTCGTCAAAATTTCTCTAAAAAAATCAAATATTATTTTTAAATGAAAAAACGTAAATTATTCTTTTAAACTAATTTTAATTAATATAAATACAAATTTACAAAAAAAAAAAATTAAAAAATCGCACTTTTTAGAACAAAAATTTAAAAAATAAAACCTTAAAAAAGTTGTTTAAAAATTTAAAAAATATATAGTCCAATAGAGATTTTTTTTGCTTTAAAATGATGTATCACACGACCCCCCTTTTCATTAAAAAACTCACCCCCATCCCCCCCTGCCCACATTTTAAGAGCTGAGAGTATTAAATATATGCTAAAAGATAGTTTAAGTTGTCTTATTTAAGAGTTCTAAATTTGAAGTCCATATCTTAACTCGTTCAAAAGTTAACCCCCCTTTTCATTAAAAAACTCACCCCCATCCCCCCCTGCCCAATATTTAGATGGCTTTTTGCAAAAAGGAACCAACCCCAAAAAAAGTTATTGAGAAACTGATAGTCATGTCAAACACATTTAATGCACTCAGAAAAATCTCATCTTGTAAAATCAATAATAAATTATTTTAATTTAAACAAATTGCCTTTTAAGATATTAAAAGTAAAAACTTTACGTTTTAGTTATGAATAATATTAATTTACAGCAAAACTTTTTTCACTTTAAAGTGGAAGTATTATCCCTTACTTTCTTATTTTAATGTTTTCTTAATTAAATTATAATATTTTCCTTTATATTGTTGAAAAATATCTATATTTTAAAGGAATTCTTTTTAAAATAACCAGTTTTTTAATCAAATCATTTACAGGTTTACAAATGATTTAAAAGGAAAAATTTTTCAAATTACAATAAATATTTTTATTTTTGCAATGTCTTATAAATTTTAAAAATATCTTTTTGAATTAACAAAAAACACTGTTGGAGCAAAAACATATTGGTTTTCTTTTAAATCATATGACAACGATTTTTCTCTGAGTGTCGGTTAACCCATTTGGTTCACTTGCTACTAGGTACTAGAAAGTGGATTGGGTCTTTTTTGCAGGAACAATTATAGTCTATTTATACCCATTCTGTAAAAATTTCAAATTTGAAAATTTGTGGAATGGTTCTTTTTTGCAAAAAGCCGTTCATTTTGGGAATTAAATTTTGAGGGGGGAAGTTTTATCAGCACAACCCCAGCTATAGAGACAGTGCAGTGTACAGATTTTTTAAATTTAATTTGTTTTAGTTGTCACCTTAGGAGGCCTAGTATACTTGCCAAAAAGATTGAACATTTGGGATCCCTCTATGGATGATGATGAAAATTTGATGTTTTTGAAACAAAGTGGAGCCAAAAGGCGAAGAAATATGAGGAAAAATAACTAATATGCCAAATTAGTATTTTGTTAATGAACATGCAATATCTCCTAACTGACATTTTTGAGCAATACCTCCTAACTACAATAATATTATATTACCTATAAGCTACACTTAGAAAAATCCCATCTTGTAAAATCAATAAGAAATTATTTTAATTTAAAAAAATTGCATTTTAAAATGTTAAAAGTAAAAACTTTACGTTTTAGTTACGAACAATATTAATTTAAAAAAATAATATTTACACCAAACCGTTTTTCACTTTAAAGTAAAAGTATTGTCCCTTACTTTCTTATTTTAATGTTTTCTTAATAAAATTATAATAATTCCCTTTATATTGTTAAAAAATAACAATATATTAAAAGAATTCTTTTTAAAATAACCAGTATTTGTATTCAAATCATTTACAAGTTTAAATTATTTAAGAGGAAATATTTTTCAAATTACAATGAATATTTTTATTTTTACAATGTCTTTTTAAAATTAAAAAATATCTTTTTGAATTAAAAAACACTGTCGGAGCAAAAACATATTGGTTTTCTTTTAAATCATATGACTTTTGTTTGATTTGAAAAGTCCAAACGATTTTTCTCTGAGTGTAGAATAGTTTAAATGTAAGACTAAAACATCTTTAGGGTAACCTTACACCACTTTATTTATATTGCTATAAACATTAAAAATTAAACAGCAACTCTAAGAACTGTTGTTCGTCGCTCCTGAAATATTTGACATTTCACACTTAGGAGGTATTGCAAGTTCATGGTCGATTTGTTATTTGTTATTATAATTTCACTGGTCAACAAAATGTTTATAAAAGATATATCTCTTTAAAAATGTATTCAAATATGTTTTTTGATTCGATTGTATCTAAAAGCGCCACTTCTTGTATAAAAAATCTGTCCGAAAAGTTTGACTTTTCGCCATCAGCGCTAAAAGTAAAATAGGCGACGTTGATTGACTGATTGCTACTGAAATTGATGACATTTGAACCCAAACGTCAAAATTTTTGTCAAAAATACCAATTTATTTATTATTACAATCAAATAAAAAATAGTGTACACTGTAATATTCAGTTACAAATGGATGGGAAATCGGAAGTTATTAACCTATATTGCACTATAATTTTTGTTAAAAACACGCAACATGTCCCTACTAAAATATATTAATGTAATTTTAACGAAAATTAAGGTAAATTTGTATAGGATCATAACGTTCCTATCCATTTGTAACTAAATATTCAGTTACAAACGGATAGGAAGTTATGATCCTATACATATGTACCTTAATTTTTGTTGAAAACACTATAGTTTTAAAGTCATGTACATACTTTAATATTCAGTGACGGATATGAAATTTTACGTATTTTTAACAAAAATTAAAGTACAATTGTATAGGATAATAACTTCCGATTTCCTATCCATTTGTACTGAATATTCTGTTTACTTTTTACAGTGTATGCTTGCAATCAGGTATTTTAAATAAATTTAAAATTGAGATGTGACAATATGGGGCCTTTTTTACATTATTACAGTCTACTTTTAAAATACAGCTCTGAATTCAGCTCAAAAAGCTCAAAAATTAAACAATTTCTTGTTCATAAGATCCATAAAAAAATAAAATTTTGTTACCCAGTGTTTTAGCAGTTTAATCCATAGATTTTTAAATTTATCACTAATTGTTTTCTAGTCATTTATACTAATAAAATTGCCAGGGACGGATTAGAACCTATTCTTAGAGAAAAAGGGGGTATCCATAAATTACGTAAGGGTGTTTAGGGAGGGCCGTCTTACATAAATTTATTTATCATTTAATTTAATCTAATCAATTTAATAATCATATGTCAGATTATGATTTTTACGTTCACGTATTATGTAACCCACTTTTTTCACAATTTTACTCTCTCACCTACTATTCCCATATTTTCCTATACCAAAGGCATTAACGCAACGCTGGTGATATCGCAATTCGGGAGGGATCGCCCCTGCTTACTATGCATTGCATTGCTAGGTGCTGATTATTTAGTATCGCAAATGTTTACAATTTTTTTAAATTATAACAATTTGAAACACAGCATACAAAGGTTCCCCGTGTAACCGTCTTTTCATGAAAAAAAAAAAATGCGGCACATCCTGTAATATCAAATTACTGTTGTATTTTTTTACAGGTTTGATGTTTTTTTTTCAAATTTGTACATATATTGTATATTTTCATAAAAAGCCTATGGCATAAAATTACCTACTGAACTCAAGTAATAGGTTCTCTGTGTGTATTCTTTTGAACTGGTTCTGTTCCGAATCTGTACAATGCGGCTTAAATTAACCAATAAAGTATAACAAATTGTGATTAAAAAAACGTATCTAAATATTTTTATTCATATTAGGGGCCAGGGCCAGATTTCCCATTAGACAATATCATCGAAATTGCCTATAGCGGCAAATTTTTGGGAGCGAAAAATTTTTACTTGATTACCTATTTTTTTGGTCATCAAGTAAGTGTCTGAAGTTAGCCTCATGAAAGTAATAGATGGCTTTTTTTTTGTAATTTAGTCATTAATTTCTTTTTGGGGGCAGAATGTGGTTACCTATTGCCTGGGTCGGCAACTTCAGTAAATCCGGCCCTGTTAGGGGCTGTCCGTAAACGACGTCACAAAATTATGAATATCACAGGCACAAAAAAAAAAGAAGAAAATTATTTTTAATCAGACTATATTTTTCTTACGATTTTGTGTGTGCTTAAAACCAATTTGACAGTGAAAGAGCTTGCTGACCCCATAACTTCTTCAACAAATTGGAAAAAAGAATACTTTTTCATAAGACCGGTGCATCGCGGTTTTCGAGATTTTCAAAGTGCTCTAGCACCTAAACCATCGAGTTTTGAAAGTTGTACCCTTATAAACTTTATATCAGAATATCTAGAACTATCAAATATCGAAAATTCAGCCAAATCTCACTAAAACCACTTTTACACAAGAAGGAAGGCAGGCTTTCTGGGCTAGCGCGTCTACATGACACGCCAGCTAGCATGAGTTCGATTCTCACTTTTTCAGTTAATTAATAATTGAATTTTGGCGAAGGCGATAAGTGAAGCGGACACTCCCTATAAACTAGTTCGAAAGTCAGTTAAAGCCGATGGTTCCCTCTACTACTAGCCCACACGTCCTGCAGCTCTATTCTTAACCATTTGCAAAAATATTTCGCATACGCAGTTGCTATGGTACACATATTAGCTTCCTTAGCAATAGCGTATGCGAATTATTTTTGCGAATGGTCAAGAATAGAGCTGCTGGAACTAGGGGGTGCTTAATTAAGTAGAATTCACTCAGAAAATTTCGTTGTATTTTTAATACTTAATGTTATTTGTTAATACATATTTTTTATTTATATCGCCACCATTGGTCTTTCATACTTTACTTGTGATATTAAATATTGCAATGTGTGTATTGTATACAAAATGTTCTCATACTAACATAGAGACCATGCTGGTACATTTGGATCACCACGCAACATGTTTTTATTAATACTGTAATATTTGGTAAATTATATCACAGTTATAGTTTGGTATAGTTTAAGTTGTAGTTGTTGTGTTACTGATCTAGTTTAAAGTATGTTACAGTATTTAGTAAAATAACAATCGGTAAATAATACCAAAATTTTGATTAGTAATAATACAGAGAAAAGTAAAAAAATGATCAATTATTTTATCATTGTGTAATTGTGTGTGGTTGCAATCTTTATATTATTACTAATCAAAATTTTGGTATTATTTACCGATTATTAATTTTTCCGAATACTGTAACATACTTTAAACAAGATCAGTTATAAAACTTAACAACAACTCAAAGTATACGATACTATAAGTGTGATATGCTTTACCAAATGTCACAGTAATTTTTACTATAACATGCTAGTATTAATAAAAACATGTGGCGTGGGGATTCAAATGTACCAGCACGGTCTCTAAGTTAGTATTTAATATCACAAGTAAAGTTTTAAATACCAATGGTGGCGATATAAATAACAAATATGTATTTACAAAAAAAATTTAGTATTAAAATTACAATTCTGAGTGTAGTACGAGGTTAAACAAAAAAAAAACAAACTAACAAACAAACTTTGGGGGTCAGCGAGCTTTTCATATTTATTATTCATTATTATTATTATTATTATTATTATTATTCATATTTATTTTCAGCGCTCAAAAATACATAAGAAAAATATAGTCTTGTTAATAGTAATTAAACTTATTTTTTTTGTGGGCTGGTGTATTGCTCATTGTTCAAACCACTGTCCCCGCTTGCGGAGATATTATAGATGGCGTTGCCTACCTCCTTATAAGAGGAGTTATGCGGAACAATCCCCTGAAATCCTACGATTCTTACGTGAGTTGTGATAGGGGCTCTAAAGCCATGTTTATAGTTTTTGTGACGTTATTTACGGAGAGCCCCTTATCGTATACACTTAGAGCAACATTTTTGCTTCAAAATATTGAAAAAGTAATGTTTTACAATGAATTTGCTTGTTGAATTGTTTTTAGTTTTTTTAATAAAACGATATAAAATATATTTTTTGTTTTTTATTAGAGTTATAATTTAACAATAAAAAAAAAAGCTAATTTAATAAATTTATAATTATTATCACATTATACCTAGCCGATGTTCTGTAACAAGTAGTTAATCCACATTGTGAAATTATAATAAGTTGTTTTATATACCGCAATGCTTTACAGGGTGGCCACTATTTTTCAGAAACAAATTTCCCTTAATTTTCCCGGTTTTCCAGGCTACTTTTTTGATTTTTCCCTGACAAAAAATCAGAGTCTTATGAAAAAAAAAACGACTGTTGCCCGACATATCTGGAAAAAGAAATCTTGTATAGAGCCGGTTGAAAAGAAGGGCTTAGATATCTTAGCTTACCTTAGTAATAGCGCCGGCGAAAATTTTTACAATAATAGGCAAAAAGTGCGAAATCTTTACTTTATTTAAAAAATGAAGCGTTCACAAATCGAAAAAAAAATATGAGTTTGTAAAACAAGCGCAATATTAGCGCCGCAGGCGAAATTTTTTTAAACTAATGTGCAAAAAAGTAATTTTTAAACAAACCAAGTCTCTGAAAATAAAAAATGTTACATAAATTCATTAAAAAAACACGAAATAAGTGCCGCAGGCGATTTTTTAAAAATTATATGTAAAACAGTAGATAAAAGTATGTTATTAAACAAATTAGGCCTTTGCAAATTTAAAAAAATACATGCATTTGTAAAAAAAAAGCATTAGGGCCGCAGGCGAAAATTTTAATTAATACAAAAAAGAATTCGCAAAAATATAGTATTTTTTTGCTTGTTTTCCACAGATAGCTAATGACAATTTCGTAGGGGAAAAAAAACTTGTTTTGCAAATTTGGTTTTTAACAGGAAAAGCTTTTGTATAGAAGTATAATGCATGTGCCGCAGGAGAAAAAGTTTACATAACCTTTCTAAAATTTTTGCTTTTTTCAATATTTTCCCTGACTTCTCACAAAATTCCCTGACTTTTCCCGGTCGGTCAAATACCCTGACTTTTCTCCGTTTTCCCGGTTTTCCAGAGAGTGGCCACCATGCTTTAGACATTTTCTTGTTAAAACGATGTAATTTTACAAAAACTCCAAAAATATTAAATATTGTCTTACGAAATTTTACACTCATTATGTATATTTTAAGGAAAATCGCGTTTTTACATTTTTGTTTATGTAAAAATACGCCCACAAAGTAACACACTACATTCTGACAATCAAACATCCAAATAAACAGTAATAAATAACAGGTGAACCACTAAAGAAAGACCCTTGTTTTCACATGCAGGTGATTACCACCAATTAACTAACGAGAAGCAGTTACAGCGTGGCCTTTTTATGGGACGGGTGTATCTCTTGGCACATTCCAGTGCAGCGAATTTGCCATCTTTTATGATGTGCCTTGTGTATTTTTGTTTTACCATCTTCTATGATGTGCCTAGAGTATTTTTATATTAATGTTTTATGTACAAGTTAAAGTGAACCATATATTTGTTGTTATTAATCGTGTAAACTGTTGAATTTTAAGTTAATAATAATGGACGTTTGAAGATAATTTTTTTTGTGTTTTTAATGATAACTTTTTATATTAGCGTGGAATATACTACAGTAGTAATTTATCAGTGATAGTGCGCAAGTCAGGATACATATCCGATTAGTACTTGCGCACTGGAAACCTCATGATTATATAGAGAAACCCTGGTTAATTATTCGGAAGAAAAAAACCAAATAAACAGAGAGAGAGAGAGAGAGAGAGAGAACTAACGAGAAGCGTACGCCTGATATCACGTATCCAGTATTTCATTTGTGGTTATCGCGCGCATGCAAAAAGAAGGTTTATTCTACAGGGTTATTCAGAAATAGGGTCATACATTTTAAGGGGAGATTCTACATAGGAAAATATGAAAAAAAGTTTTGATAAACATATGTCGTAAGGGAACTAAGCCCCTTTGAAATTGGATAAAAAATTCAGTTTTTACTTAATAACTTAGGAACCCTTTGAGATACAGCAACGAGGTTTTGAATCTAAACTAATAACTAATATTAACACTTTCCGTGCCAATCACGCGCCAGCGCGTGAAATGGGGTGTGCGAAACGAAGGGGCCTTATCAGTTTTTTATCCCAGACTTTTTTCTGTCTAACTTTTTTGGAATATGATTCCTCAGGTCAAAATACATAAAAAAAGAACTCTTGTTGTAATACTGTAGGATTAACAGTTTTCGAGAAAAATTCATTTGAAGGTGAAATTTCACGGTTCGAGGACGTTAAATTACATACTTATATGTTTAAAACCAAAATTTCAATAATTCAGGGTTATTCAAACAAAAAAATAAGAAAAAAAGTTTCTATACATTACAGTAGGTCGAAAAATCGCTTTTAAAGCTACTATGGCCCTTTAAAAATGGTGCATTTTTAGGAGACCATAGCTCCATTAGGATTGATTTTTAAACGTACCTGTATATTATTGAAATTTCGGTTTTCAACATTTTAGTATTAAATTTTTCGTTTTCGAACCGTGAAATAACACCTTAAAATGAAATTTTCTCGAAAACGGTTAACCCTACAGTATTACAACAAGAGTACCTTTTTTGTGTATTTTGACCTGAGGAATTATATTCCAAAAATAAAGTTACAAAAAAGTTACACAGAAAAAAGTTTGGGACAAAAACTGCTAAGGCCCCCCGTTTTGCACACCCCTGGTTAAAATAAGTACATGAAGATAACATACTTTTTTCATATTTTCCAATGCAGAAAACAACCCTTAAATTAATTACCTTATTTCTGAATAACCCCGTATAGTGGTTTACCTTTACATACAAGTATTTTTGTATTTATAGGTAATTTTCACAGCGTAATATATTACATATGGCAGGCGTGCCGGTTTTGGCCACCTCGTCATTTGTGGCCACCTCTATTTTAATTTCTTTTTATTAAGACTTGCGGCTTATTTATTTTAAATATCCCGTCTACGATATACAATATCACATTTGGTATATTAATTAATTTGTAGGTGGTGTCATAGTTTGGCTGGGGAGTGGGTGGCCACAAATGGTGAAGTATGTATTTTTTTAAGTTCTTATTTTTATTATTATCTGCCTGCCCTAGAATAAGTTACATTAAATATGTAATTTTTACAGAAAAACTAAAAAATATAAAAAAAATTTTTTTAGTAGTTTCGGGTTTAAACCGTGTTGATGGATTATTACTATCCAACTACTAGTTCTATAAATATGTCTAACCATGAAAGCCTTAGATCTAAATTGTAAAAATTCTGTTAAAAAGACATTATTTTATGTAAAACTAAGTGCTTGATTCTGGCAATAAATGATCCGAAGCTATAGTTATTTCGTAAAATAAATTTTCACGTTGATGTAAAGTAGTTTTTACAGTTACAATGTAATTTTACAATGTAGAATACTCGTCGGTTGTTACAGAACTCGTCCATTTATTTTAATAAATTATTGTTTTAAGGTTTCTATTATACAAAGCTCTCAAAAAGATCCACCAGCCTTTTTATTTCTTTTCTGTAAAAATAACTAAGGAAAATATTGAATGAAATGTACGACACATGAAAATCAATATGTATATTTTAAATTGGATTTTGTTTTAGAATTAGCCATTAAGTAACTAATTATATTTTTCATGAGCTTTGAGCTTTAAATTACATTAAAAGATATAGGGTACGCAGTGGTTTCTCCTAAACGGCAAATTATGAGATGAAGCTTTTTTAAATGATGAAGTAGGGTTAGATAAAATGTAACGCTCGATGTAACGTCAATGTAGACTCTTTAAACCTTCCAGCTAGGGATTGCAATCCCGAAATGTGGATCCCGCAATCCCGCGGGATCCCGCAGCGTTTTTTCAATCCGAAAAAGTGCGGGATTTGAATGCGGGATCCCGCTGGATTTGCGGAATTGACTACTAAAAAATAAACACGACGTGTGGTTTTCTGACGAAAATAACTGAAAATGAGTTCGAAAGCAACAACTTTGTTGTTGTTTCTTTAGAAACTCCTATTTTGTCTTTGTAAGAAGAACTAGAAATAAAATTACATTATACAGAAACAGCAAATAATGTAATGATTTTAATGTAATGATTTTAATATTATAGTATAGTAAAAAGAGAAATTTAAGACCTAGAAAATCATGGAGTACCTAACTCTAGTCACAGATTTTTAGCTGCTGGCATATTAACAACAAAAAACCTAAGAACTCAGCTAGGAGATCCTAGTATAAATGACGTGTGTTGAGGGCACACTTAAAAAAAAAAATAACTAATGGGATCATGCACAAATTACGTAAGATTATTAGGAGGAGCATATAAAAAATTTAGTTTTATTAAAAAGCACATGAACATTTCGTTTGACCGTAGGCACTTGTCTCCTATTGACGGCGGGCCGACATCAATTACCGACGGCGGGCCGACATCAATTACCGACGGCGGGCCGGCGTCGCATGATCCGCATGCCGACGGTCGGCCGCCGAACCATTGTTTGTTGGGTATATACGTAAAGATAGTTTAAGTTGTCTTATTTGTGAATATCAAATTTTAGGTGGACACAAGGAAACAGAAGGGGAATATTTGGCTCTTCCGGAGATTTAGAGGGACGCGTAAAATACAAATATTTTTTTGTACGTTATAAAAAGGATACATTCTAGCTACATGGCCTTCAACAATTTTCATGGATTGGGTTACTTCTTCGGCCTTAGCCATCATAGTGTACATACTCTAAAAATGATTTTATTTTTTTTTAATCTAATTTTAATCAAATATTTGATTTAAAAGTAAAATAATTTTTGAAATTACAATACGTTAGTTGTTTCTGAAACAGACATGTTTAGTTTGACCCATTATAAAATTGTAACTTTTAGAAGCATTTTCACAGAATTATTTATTTACCTTTATATTGGAATCCATAGCATCTGACATTTTAGCAACTGCATTTTTATATACATCTACATTATCTGCAGTTATTGACGATATCTAAAAAATATATTAAAACTAGTGGTTAAAGAAAACAAAAAATGTAGTTTTCTCGGATTCACCAAAATTAACATGCTCGTTTTACCTCGTACTATTCTACTTAATTAAGCATACCCTTAGGGGCCTAAGGGCCTTAGTCCAGGACTTATATATATAGGCTAGTAGTAGAGGGAACCACCGCACAGTGACCACTGTCCACTAGTGGACCCAGAAAAAAAGTGACAATTCTGTTTTTTTGCATAGGGCCATATTTTGCACCGCGCATTACGTAAAAAAATCTGAAAAAACATTTTTGCGACAATAGGGTGGTTCAAATTTTTTGAAAAATGTCCCATTCAGCTGAAATTTGGTATAAAGGCTTCCTTTGGTAATATTAATGCGGACCAATACCCTGATACTCAAAATTCAAAATGGCGGAATAAATATGGCGGATTTATTTTTTAAATTTTGCCAAAATTAACGAAAAAATGGCACAAAACAAAAAAAAATTAGCAGATCCCACCCACTCTGTTACGGGTTATTTTCCTTATACATGTATTAGTAATTACTATAAAAATTTTACGGTTTTCTACTGGCCTGTTTTTTTTTATTTAATTTTGAAAACAAAAATATATTAAAAATTTGGCAAAATGTGAATATTTTTTTTATTCTATTATTATATTAAAAAAATTACCTTAAAATAATTACAGATTTACGAATTAAAATTGTTTAGTCCCAACATATATTTTTTTAATATTTAAGAAAGAAAAATCGTAATAAAAAACTGAATTGGTCCCAGAAAAAATTACTCATATTTTGGAAAATTTTTAATATTTTTTTTTCAAAATTAAATTAAAAAACGGGAAACCGGAAATTTTTGCAGTAGTTACTAGTACATATAAGGAAAATAACCCATTACAGATTGGGCGGGATCTGTCATTTTGTTTTGTTCTGTGCCATATTTTCGTTTATTTTGGCAAAAAGTCCAAATGAGGAGGGACGAGAAGGGATGGAATAGGGAGGGGAGGGGAGTGCGAAAACCCTTTAAAATACCAAGTGTTATCCTGAAGAAGCATTTTTGACCCTTTTTTTGTCATGTACTAACTAAATTAATTGCCCGCAGCCTCAATCTTAAGATCCATTTATTTTCATATTCTGACTACAATTTGATGAATCCCAGAAACCATTTTTTTTTTACTTTTAATGTTCACGGTGTTTGCAGTCTTTTGGCGGAAAATAAAGGCGATGATTCCACCTCACAAAACATGAAAAACCAACAAGGGAAGGAGTCTTTTAAAAGGTAACATTTTTGGTGGCAAAAAATGTTACTTCCTCTTTAATTGCATTTTTTAAAATGGTTGGTCCTACAGTGTTACACCATACATATAAAAAAATTTATGTATTTTTACTCAAAAGGTCCATATTTAAAAAACAAACCAAAACAAGATACACATAAAAAAGTTTAGGGCAAAAATTTGTTAAGCCTCACATATTTTGTTTGTCTAGGTACGCCTCTGGAGAGATTTAAAAAAATAAATTAATACTAGTATACATGCAAAACTTCGCCACTCTAGCTCAAAGGGTACCACAGTTATTAATTAAAAACCTTATTTTTAGTACAGTTTTAAAGGGCCCTAACCCTCTCAGGGTTTGTTTCCGGACCTATGTTTCTGTGCTGTTTTCATGTTTTGTGATGCAGAATCATTCCCTTTATTTTCCGCCAAAAGACTGCACATCGTTTAGATACACTCTAAAAATTGTTTTGTGAAATTACTAACAATATTGTTGGTTTGCCACCAATTTTGCTAGTAATATTACATATCAACTTTGTAATTTAACTAAACTGCGTTGTAATCTTGTAAATTCATAAAAATAATTTTTTTGTAATTTCACAACATTTACCTGTGATATTACATAATAATTTGTGAAATTATTTCGCATTTGTACAATATTACAACACGTCTTTGTAATTTTAAATGTTTTTTTTTTGTGAAAAGCTAAAACATTTGTATTTTTTTTTTGTAAAATGTTTAAGTATTTTCGCAAAATTTAGTAAATTCACAATAATGTTGCGTTTTTATTAAACTAACTTTTGATTTTACAATATAAAAATATAAAATCGTTGCAATAATGTTAGTATTTTTTTTGTAAATTTCACAACATTTACCTGTGATATTACATAATAATTTGTGAAATTATTTCGCATTTGTACAATATTACAACACGTCTTTGTAATTTTAAATGTTTTTTTTTTGTGAAAAGCTAAAACATTTGTATTTTTTTTTTGTAAAATGTTTAAGTATTTTCGCAAAATTTAGTAAATCCACAATAATATTGCGTTTTTATTAAACTAACTTTTGATTTTACAATATAAAAATATAAAATCGCTGCAACATTTGTATTTTTTTGTAAAATGTTTAAGTATTTTCGCAAAATTTAGTAAATCCACAATAATATTGCGTTTTTATTAAACTAACTTTTGATTTTACAATACAAAAAATATAAAATCACTGCAATAATGTTAGCATTTTTTTTGTAAATTTCACAACATTTACCTGTGATATTACATAATAATTTGTGAAATTATTTCGCATTTGTACAATATTAAAACACGTCTTTGCAATTTTTAATGTTTTTTTTTTTGTGAAAAGCTAAAACATTTGTATATATTTTTTGTAAAATGTTTAAGTATTTTCGCAAAATTTAGTAAATCCACAATAATATTGCGTTTTTATTAAACTAACTTTTGATTTTACAATATAAAAATATAAAATCGCTGCAACAATGTTAGTATTCTTTTTTGTAAATTTCACACCAGTGATATTAAATAATAATTTGTGAAATTATTTCGCATTTGTACAATATTACAACACGTCTTTGTAATGTTTAATGTTTTTTTTTTGTGAAAAGCTAAAACATTTGTATTTTTTTTGTAAAATGTTTAAGTATTTTCGCAAAATTTAGTAAATCCACAATAATATTGCGTTTTTATTAAACTAACTTTTGATTTTACAATATAAAAATATAAAATCGCTGCAACAATGTTAGTATTCTTTTTTGTAAATTTCACACCTGTGATATTAAATAATAATTTGTGAAATTATTTCGCATTTGTACAATATTACAACACGTCTTTGTAATGTTTAATGTTTTTTTTTTGTGAAAAGCTAAAACATTTGTATTTTTTTTGTAAAATGTTTAAGTATTTTCGCAAAATTTAGTAAATCCACAATAATATTGCGTTTTTATTAAACTAACTTTTGACTTTACAATATAAAAATATAAAATTGCTGCAATAATGTTGGTATTTTTTTTTGTTGTAAAAATAACAACGTTGTTTTTAGTGTAGAAAAAAGTTCTATCTGTTCCTGGCCTTAACAGCAAGGGAAAGTAAGAACATCATACCGAATGCAATATTCCACTAAGGTTTTCAATTAAATTATCTATAGATGTCGCCATGTGTTGTGCTTCACACTCTAAATCATTGATTAAACCACAGTCAAGTTGATTCAGTTGGGGCACAAGTAATTGTCTATACAATGAACTAGGGGTACATGTTCTTGATCCAGATGGAGTATCTAAAATATTGATTTTTTATTGTGTAGTCTTTTACCTTTAACAAAAAATGCACAGTGGTTCGTACTTAAAAAAAAACTGATCAAAACTAATAATTTTTTCACTTGCAAGTAACTCAAAATATAGCCAAATAATTGATTTTTCTTTCAGAGGCCTTGGTTAAGGAAAAAGAGATATACAACATATCACATTTCATGCAATTTAACCACAATTCAATTTTAAGGAGTCATCTGCCATGTCGTTTAAACGTTATCGTGTCTTGTGGAAAACTATAGTTAATAAATTCAAGTACATATGTATAAAAAATAATAGATTAATTTTTTGTCTGTTAGGATATTAACTCAAAAGTTGTGACTTATCCATAATAGCTAAAAAGTTTTAAGAGGAAATCAGAATTTTTCCAGTTATTTCTAAGTCGAACCTGTGCACTAAAAATACCTCCTTTTTTCGTAACAGGACTAGATATTTTGATCTTATATTCCAAGTCTTCTGCAACAAAATGAGTCATATTACCCTCAACGTGTACAGTCCCTTCCATATCTAAAGGCCCTAGGCCAACCCTACCAATATTTGTTGGTAATGTAGCAGGTCTCTTGTGATTTTCGGGAATGGTGACATGTTCCATCGAAAACGATAATGATTGGTCATCATTTTCTGGACTAGGATTTGATTTAAATGATATTTCACTATATGAGGCCGTCATCTGTTGAGATATTTCATCATCATTGTCTATTTCATTTTCTAAAGAGTAATGAGGTTCTGGAATCAGAGGCTGTG
The DNA here is from genome assembly GCA_958510825.1 of Brachypterus glaber. NCBI lineage: Eukaryota > Metazoa > Arthropoda > Insecta > Coleoptera > Kateretidae > Brachypterus > Brachypterus glaber. The sequence goes on from OY294054.1 coordinate 9,792,508, forward strand.
GTGTTGTTTTTCTAGGTCTCTGCAACATAGTCGTTTTTTTCAAAATATTAATGATTTAGTAACTCCTGGCTCCTGATGAAAGGCACTAAGGTACCAATTTTCTAAACCCATTTAATACTTTTGCTGCTCTTACTCACATGAGTATCCCTCCGCATTGGCGATGGAATACACCGCACCGCGCGAATAACGCTGATGTATCAGCATATAATACATCGGCAGCGACCGTGTTAAATTATCTAATTTTTAAATATGGGGACGTCCAGAAAGTATGTCACGCCTTAGGAGGTATGTAAAGTAAAGTCCAGGAGTTTATGACACTCTGTGAAAGAGGGAGAGGGGGTTTGAGCAATGCGAAAAAAATAAGTGGCAATATAAATTTGTATTCTCATCCTGTTTAAAGTAGTTTTATGTATTTTTTGAGCAAATTTTTATCCAAGAACATAATATACCTAACACCACAATAGTTTTTTTATATATGTATAAAATATTAAGGTGACGTGACAATTTGTGACAAGGGGAGGTGGTCAAAATGGTCTATGTACTCAGCGAATACGAATAATCATGCAAAACTAAACCTTAACTTTTGGTCCGAGTTTTGGTCTATGAATAATAAATGTAAAAATGCTACTTTAGAATTCAAACTTTAAATACTCTTTTTCTCCAAAAACAAGATAGATATGTTTAAGGTTTATCGGCCTATTTTCTTTTTTGCGGTTAGTAAAAATTGCCTTAAGGACAAATGCTTTATGCGATAACTATAGTTAATACATTTAATTTAAATAACACAGGCCTGCGAAACGAAGGTTATTAACTAAAAGTTGTTTGATTTTACTGTAATAAAATGTGACATTTTTTGTTAGCACGATAACTTAAGAACGGAATCATCAGGAAAAATCAAGAAGGTTTAAAAAATATATATTCAAAAGTAGAGTTATAGGGGAGTTATAGTTATAAGTTTTAGTTATAAACTAAATAAATTTAAAGTGGAACACCCAAAAATTTTCATCAAATTCAGTCAAATATCTCCGATTTAAATAATTATTTTTTTACAAGAAAGTTACATGTTTTGACTATAATTCTGGCTACTTAGAGTTTCCAAAAACTTACCATCTACAGGGTGTTACAGAATAAATGTGTCTATGTTTTTTTGCTTAAACTTTAAATGTGCACCTAATATATTTTAGAGATTTTTTTAAAGTTTTTCTTCATTAGTGCAATTATCACGTTCAGTTTAAACAATTTATTTTTTTTAATATTGTTTCTATCTCGTTTTATTGTAAAGATATTGAGGATGTTATGGAACTAGTGATTTATTTATCATTTTTGCGCCATCTTTACAAGAAAAAGAGAGAAACAAAATTAAAAAAAATTAATTGTATAAACTGAACGTGACAATTCCAAAAAAGAAAAACTTTTAAAATTTCTCGAACGTGTTTGGTGCACATTTAAAGTTTAAGCAAAAAAAAACATACTTACATTTATTCTATAACACCCTGTAAACTGTTAAGTTTTTGGCAACTCTAATTATAATCAAAAGATTGATTGTAAAAAAATAATGATTTAAATCGGTTTATTAAATTCGGAGATAATTGACTTTAAATTTGTTGAAAATTTTTGGGTTTTCCACTTCAAATTTTGATTAGTTTAAGGTCATATTTTTATAAATTTCAAACGACCAGACCAAGAAACGTGAAATTTGGTATGGATTGCATTTGCATTAAGACCAATTAACCCATCTGTCAAAATGACAGTTTAAGTTCATACTTTGCTTTAAAACGCCTCGGCTTTGAACCATATTGGTATGGGGGTCAAAATGACAGTTTAAGGACATATTTTGTCAACTTTTAAATACTCAGTATACCGAAAACCATAAGAATAAGTGTTTAGATTCTAACAAAACGTTTTTATCGCAGGCATGTGTAAAAGGTTGATGGACTAAGAATTTTACCTTCTTCTCATAAACTAATAAAAAATACGGAACTATAATTGTAGCGTTTTTTTTTTAATTTAGCACATATTCGTACCTAAAATTCACGGATTAGTTTTTTTTTTGTACATAATTTTTATCGTCCAATTTAAACTCAAACAAGATTTTGACCAAAATAAAAAGGAACCTATGTTTAAAAAAGTAATACAAAATTAAAAATGTATACCTACTTTTAACTTAATTCAAAAAATACAATAATTCAAAAAAATAAAAATTCTTTAAAAAAAATAAAAATCCATTCAAAAAATTAAAGAATAATTTAAAAATTAATCTCGAAATTAATTTAAAATTTCAAAGTTAAAGTTAAAGTATTGGGGACTTACAAATTATGTGCATGCAAAAATCTACATTAACTGTGGTAACAAACGTTACAAAATAGTTTAAAATTATGTTTAAATTTTTTTGGCAAGAATTTATTTATTTTTTATTTTAAAGCATTTGAACTCAAAAATCGCAAAAATGTTGACGGTGAAGAATACTTTTAAACATTATGTTTTTGTTAAATCCCTATTAAAAACTGCCTTTAAAAAATTTACAAAAATGCAGATTCGTTAAATGCTTTAAAATTAACCAGTTCTGCCTGGGGCGTATCTCGATTTGTATCGCTTGAAATTCTCAAAAAGAAAAGATAAAGATTATTTACGATATTGGTGAATGCGCCGCACCCTTTGTTGAAATGTGCAGTTGGGAAAAACTTAAAATAACCCCCGATTAAAGGGTGTTAAAATTTTGCACTAGGACCTCTCCCCCTTCAAGTGCATTACGTGAAATATAAATGATCCTTATCATTTGTTAACATTAAAACAAAAATTATAAAGAAACCTTTTAGGTGAAGATTCAAATGTGTTGGTAACCTATTTGAAAAAAATAAGAAGTCCCAAGAGTTATCGAATTAATTTTTAAAATTACACACTGTATAGGTTTGGTATAAATTATTTTTTGGTATTTTCTGTGGATAATTCAGATTTTGTTACTTACTGCAGGAAGTGGTGGTGGAAGGCTTGGGGGTGGCTCCTTTGGAGGTGGTGGGGAGGGGGTCTCATCATCAGAATCCATCCCCGAGTCCTTTAAATTTAATATTTATCTATTTTTTTTTATAATATCGGCATTATGAAATTAAAAACAACTTTTCACAAACACTGAAACTGACAATCAATAGTGCCAACTGTTACTTATAGAACAGGGGTATCCAAATTACAGGAACACCCCTGACCCTAAATCTCAATAAAGCGTCATTTTAAATGACTCATTTAGTTCCGGACCGGAACCATTATAGACTGGAACCAGAACCCTTATGAACAAGACCCGGAATCCTCATGAACCTACACCGAAACCGATATTATTCAAATTTTTCATGGAACCTGAACCGAAATTTTTGCTTTAATTTTGCATTAAATCGGAACCGGAACGCTATATTAATTTTGCATGAAATCGAAACTGGTATGTATTTTTTAAATATTTTTAAAAAATTAGAACATAAAAAAAATGTTTAATTTTAAAATAAAACAAAATCATTTGTTTTTTATCATAAATTATGAAAATCATTTTTACTCCAATAATATCATTAAAAACTTTATTGCAGCTAAAATAAAAATTATAAACCATGGTTTACAATATGCATATACAGTAGTGACTGGATAATCCGAATCCGACTCGGTAAGCCCAATGATGCGGTAATCCGAACGATAAAATTCGGACTTTTTTTTTTTACTGTAGTTTAATTTGTATTAAAAAAATTGCACCTTTGGTAACAAAACTGAAATTATTTTGTATACCGAAACCGACTTTTTTAATCGGAACCGAAATGTCTATTTTAATATTTTTATGAAACCTAAAGCAAAACCTCTGTCTGATTTTTTTTTTATCGAATTTAAATTTTATACAATTTTATACAGGTTTGTAAAGTTACATACGAGAAGTGAACCATCGCTAAATATTTGTACACGTACTTTTGAAATTTTTGTATGACCAGAGATTTTTAACATAAAATTCCTAGATTTTTGAGCTTTTCGACAAGATTTCCGAGATTTTCGAAAAAATTTGAAAAAAGAAAATACAGAGATTTTTCAGATTTTTGTCGAGATTTTTGAGATTTCAGAAAATTTTTACAAGGACTTTCCATAGAGGTTGACCCCTCAGTTATATACCATGTTTTTGGGATTATAAAATACAGAGAAAACAAAGATAAAACGATTAGATCAAGGCTGACGTGATTGTAGTGGGGAGAAGGTCCGTCCATTAAAAAAAAATCAAGTCAGTTTTGATTTTTGTTTTCTCCGTTTTTTAAAATTTCAAACAGGCTGTATAAATTAATACCTTTTTACGTTCAAGTGTTGGTCACCCCTGTTTTAATCGATGCAATCTGTTAAACCTTTCTGTGTATATAATGTTGCCTAACTTCGGATACAATACGCACTTTCTTGAGTAAGCAGTTTTACAGAAATCTATTACTAGTTACATAGGCAAATATAAATACATGTGTCACGTATAAATGGTTGCATAATAACAAACAGAATAGATAGTTTTTAAAGAATTATTTTATAGAAAATAATTGAAATTGATTTTTTTATAATTTATTATTGATTAAAAATTTTAATTTAAAATACAACTCTAAAGACAAATTTTTTGTATCTCAAATAGGAGCGGATCTAAAAGACAGTTTTTTTGAAGGGGCTAAAACTGGGCAACAAATGCCTAATGTTAGATATTGTATTTAATATATCAGCAATTTTTCCCAAAAACTCGGTCTCCTGGGGGGGGGGAGGGGGTGTCGCCACACCGCCCCCTGGTTTGTGCTTGATACCCAATAAAATCTCATCTGAATATTATTAACGCTTTTACAAATTTATTAACAAGCTAAGAAAGTAGCAGAAAAATAAAATAATTTTACACATTTTCCAATAATTAAACATCTGCATTTTTAGGATTTCGTACCTAAAAACGAGAAACGAAACCCTTTACAGGATGGCTTGGTTGTGACGCTGTTTAACAATTATATCACCGTATATTACTATATTAATTTAAAATTTTAAAGCTGAAGGGCGGTACCCCGACGGGGGCAGTTCGGCAGGGACCGGTTTTAGTAGTAATTTCTTATTAAGTGGAAAAAATCATTTAATAATTTTTTGTCCGAAATAATTATCTTCCCATTGAGCATGCAAGCTTGACAACGTTGCTTACATTTGCAAGCTTTTTACAAATATATATATATTTCTAACTTACGCAAGGTTTCAAATTAAAGCTTTAAGAAGCTTTAATACAAACTTTCAGAAAGGTTACTTATGAAACGTTGCTGTATAGGCCTATAAGCTTACATTTGCAAGCTTTTAAAAACGTTTGTAAAAAAGGTTACGTCAAGCTTTATATTCCTAACTTACGCAACGTTTCAAATGAAAGCTTTAAGAAAGCTTTAATATAAACTTTCAGAAAGGTTACTTTTGAAACTTTACCTTAAGCTTTAGTTTTACTAACTCATTAAAGATTTTAAATGAAAGCTTTAAGAAAGCTTTCATTTTAACTTTAAATTCTAGAATATAAGACTATAAGCTTATAGAAAATATGAAGTAAGGAATTCCCATATAATTATGAAAGTTTTTCAATTCGGCAAATATTTGCATTCATTCGGCAATTTTTTACTTTATTCGGCAAAATCCCAGGGATGTGCGATATCAATGTTTTTTTCAATTGTTTTCAGAGGCCTTTTTTTAGTTATTAATCAAAACTTGCGTCAGGGGTTCAGGGGGTAAAGTTTTTGTTTTTAGTATGAATTTTTTTACCAGGACCAAAGCTTTTTAGAGGCGAGATTTTTTTGTCATCAAAATTTTCGTCAGATATATTTAATTTTCGTCAAAGAGAAAGCGAGGTGAGACCTTTTTTTTTCTTTTAGTCATCAAAATTTCCGTCATTTTTTTTATTTTTCTTATTTCAACATTCTCTCCAGCTTTCCTAAACCTTACAAAAGTAAGGTTTCCCAAAGCTTTCTTCCTAACTTACTTAAAGCTTGAGGAAAGCTTCTTGTAAGTTAGTTTTGTTCAGTGGGTAGGTGGCGCCACATACAGTTTCCTACCACTAAAAAAAGTTTTAAAGTTTATATACTGATTAAAAATTGTTTACTTTATAACGACTTTCTCTGGAATTACGTAAACTGAACAGTACTGTTTAGTCGCAAGTTAGTCTGCTAATTTGATGTATATCATCGGATTAGTAAGGATTCCCTATGCCTGTGGAAAATTCCTTTCACTGGAGAAGAGCAGATATGTGGAGGGAGTAATGGCAAAAAATTTTTCTATGAAATCCTGTCATAGGATCTTATATTTTAATATTGGCCTCTCTAAAATTAAACCTAAAAATTAAAAAACGATGAAAAATCTACTGCTCTTTTTTTTGTAACCTGTTCATTAAACTTTATTAAACTTTAAATAAGCTTATGATAACCTTCTGGCAAGCTTACTCTAAACATTACCTCAAGCTTGCCTGAACCTCACAAAACTTACAGATGCAAGCTTTAAAAACTCTTTTACAAGGTCTATACAAGCTTACTGCAAGCTTACTCTAAGCTTTCTTCCTAACTTACACACCCCAAAGAAAGCTTGCCGTAAGCTTCTCGTAAGGTTATTTTTCTTAGTGGATTAGTCCGTTCAGGAGTTAACCCCTGGGTCAATAAGTCCTATTTGTATATATTTTTTTCCTTGATCTGGATTTCAAAGATTTTTTAAAGTTGTTTTCCTCAAATTTATTTAAAATTATTATTATCAAAGGAAACGTTGAAAACTGTATTCGCAACAAAAAAAAAACAACGTGCAATTCTCCATGCCAAAAGAATTTATAACCCTTTCTAGAATCATATACTTTTCAGATTTAAGCGTAATAGAAAAAACGAATATAATTATTGATTAATCATAATAAATCATTTAATTATATTTGTTAATGGCTTACTTAAAACGCAATTAAATGGTGAAAATAATTATTATTTTATACGTCTGCAATAGTTTATTACCGCTTTAAAAATGTTATTTTCTTTCTGAAGTTTAGTACAAGAAAACTCTATGGCCTTACTAGGCAAATTTTTACACTCATAATTAAAGTAGGGAGTAGGAGTTGAACAAAGGAAACCAGCCGTCTGGAATGAGCGAGAATACTTCCTCATAAAAAAAGTTATGTCCAAAACAATTTATTACATTTTGGTACATTTTGGAGGGAGAGGGGTCATGAAAAAAAAATATATTTTTAGTGGATTTGGAAAAAAATTATAATAACATTTTTTGTTTAGTTTTTTTTTAACGTTTTTAAAATTTTCTTCTACTTTAAATAATAAAAAAAATACGGCCAAAACAAAAATGTAACCCCCTTTTACCCCCCTGCCCCCAACCTATGTTGCTAAAATACGAACTTGTCGAAGATAATGTAAAAATAAATATGCACACCAAAATTTCAAGTCGCTAGCTCAAAGCGTTCTTAAGTTATAGTGGATACAGACAGATAGGCCGACCGACAGACAGACATAGTTTTTGTTGTTGTTTATTTTGATTTTTCTCGGCGTTTCAGGAAAAAATAAGATGAGAAGTCTCGAACACGTTACGCCGCGTTACAGAGGTCAGTAAATATGATACGTAACACTTGAAAAATTATAAACTTATAAAATATTTATTGGATGAAGTTTTTAACAATTATCTAGGACCAAGATACGGATTCCTTGCAAATTTTATTGCACACGGCATTCAATAAATCCTAAACAAAAAAAATACACTGCCCAGTAAAATCGCTTTCCCATTTTTCAACTCCGCGCGTTAAATAGATTTTTTATTGGAATTGGAAAAATTTTATTATCGAACTCAGTTTTGTCGTCCCCAAAAACCTCTGTATACCAATTTTGACGAAAATATTGAAAATATTTTTAAATATTTACCTCCTCACCTCCGTGGGGGTGGAGTTAGAGTTTTTTTTATATTATCATATTCGATTTCAGCAACCTCAAAAACCCCTATAATGCAATTTTCAACAAATTTTTAAAATTTCTTAAATTTTGATTAATATCAAGGGGAATTTTTCGCTCAACCCTAATGTATATGTAAAAAAAAATAATCAAAATTATATTACTATTACTATTATTATGAATAACTTATTAATCTACATAAATAATTGACTTAATATTACACTACTGAGCTAGTGTTAAGGTATATGACATAAAAATAAAATAAAACAAGCCGTGAAGATATGTTATGCTACGCATTCCATTATATACTATTCACAGTAAATAGTATATTGCATTTTCCCAAATATTTAAAAAAAATATTTTTCAAAAAAAAATAAAAAAATACATTTTTTTAAATGCTTTTTTTTTGTAAAACGAAAAAAAAAATAAAAAAAAATAAAAAAATTGTTTAGAAGAATACAAAAAGAAAACGAAAAAAAAAAACTACAAGAATGCACGTCTCGGCAAACAAACAAGCACTAATTAGTAAAAAAAGTCGCTGTGTTATTAATTCGTTTACAAAAACATAAACTAAAATAACAAACGTACTAAGTGACTTAGTGCCTATTGCCAGACAAAATTTTAATCAAATTCAAATTGGTGCGTTTTGTATAGTGGGTAACTCTCTTGGCAGTCCACCTAGAAGTTAGTTCGGTTTACCTTTACATAGATCATCAAAAATTAATTAAAGTGCCATTTAAATCTTATTTTTGACTTAGTGCCTTTTACTTCTAAGCCCACGATATATGCATATATAATATTATATAAATATAAATAAATATTTAAGTTAAAATATCGTTAAACTTTCAACGCACTCCCTATAACTTTTATGTTTATAGATGGATTTTTTTCAAAATTAGTATGATAGTCCAGTCAAATAATAAATGTAAATTGCAATAAATGTACACGGGATGATATTTTAAAGGGTAGTAGTGGATGGTAACAGAACACTCCTGTTAGTTTTTCACCGAGTGATTTGCGGGGTGTTCGCTATCTTAAATTTTAGGGGTGAGTTGGTTAATATGCATCTTACGATAAAAATGAATATAACCAGTTTTGTTAAGGAGAAAATTTCCAACAGTTTTTGTTTGAATGATTTTTTTAATACATTAATAATAATCGAGTTAATTTAAAAATAGCCATGTTGGAGGTAAAATTGGTTTTTTCCATTTTTCGGAAAAATTATTCGTCGGACTATAAAAGTGGTTATGAGTAAACTTGTAGCTCTCGACATTCTATATAAGTGCCTATTCACAAGCTCGCATAAGTACATAAAACATAACAATGCGATGCCGTGATTGGCTTGATGGGCCGGCATGTATCTTGTAAGTGAATCACGGCATTGCATTCTTATGTTTTATGTTCTTATGCAAGCTTCTAGATATGTCTTAAGTTTCATAGATTATAAATTTTCATAGGTACTTTGGTACGGTTACAGAGGGCGCAACTCGACTTTCACCGCCCACTGTAACCGTAACAAAATACTTATGAGAAATCATAATATATAAAACTTATAGAGAATTTCAAGAGCTACAAGTTTGCTTATAACCACTTTTATCCTCCGATGAATAATTTGGCTGAAAAATCGAAAAAAATCACCCCCAACATGGCTATATTTGAATATTTGTAACTCCATCATTATTAATATAATAAAAAAATAATCCAAACAAAACTTTTTTTTCCTAACAAAATTGGTTATATATGATACATTTTTATCGTAAGATGCATATTTAGCGAGATAACCGCACTCATCCATAAAATTCAAGATAGCGGACACCCCTTAAGCAAATCACCCGGTGAAAAACAGGAGTGTTCTGTTTCTATCCGCTATTACCCTTACATTTATTGCAATGTAAGACAGAAATTTTTCGTTATTTGACTGGACTATGAATATTCTTTTAATTCATGTTATGTTTTTTGAAGATTTGGTTTATTGGACCTTTCCTTTTATTTATATATTTTTTAAAACTCGTAGCCTCTCAAAAAATCAAACTGTAAAAATTATTTAATTCTTTTGATTTTTTTAGATTTCTTTTATTTTTTTTAAATCTTTTTTTTCAAAACTTGTTATTAAATTTCTTTTTTATATGACCTATAGGCAAAGTTGGCAGCAGTATTTCGTATTGCACTTGCATCGTTTACGACGGGTTTAGAATAAAAGAATTTAAGTATAGAATAAAAGAAGAATGTCAGTATTACAAAGTTTAGTTTAAATCAATTTCTCACATGTGTTAATCTTGATATAAATTGTCAATAGGAGCGACGATCCTGACTTTTTTCTTCGTTACAATGATTTCATCTGATAAGTGTCTTTTCAAAAACTAAATTCCTTTTAAAATGTTTTTCGTTTACATTTAGATAAGTTTTCCTCGCTTTTTGTAGTTCATTTAATGCCACTATATAGGGTGATTTTGAAATCGTGATGAAAATTTTAAGGGATTCACGCATATGAAACTATAAAATGTTGCGAAACATTGGTCCTAAAGGAAACCATGTTTAGGATCTATTTTGGTATGGATGTCTATCGAAAAATAGTAGATTACAGGTCGACTCGGAAAATAGTACTTTTCCGAGACCATTTATAGATCGAGGAAAAGTACCATTTCCCGGGAGACTCGTATACTATTTTATTCGCAACTGTTTTTATTTAAAAATAAAGTACTAATTTTTTTGAAACCTAGATGTTTGAATTTAAATGAAGAAAATAATATGTACTCTAATACTTAGTTTTTTAGTTCTTTTCATATTTTGCACAATTTTTTTTCCTGCATTTTACAAGAAAATCAGAATCATATAAAACTGAAGTTCCCCATACGCGTAACAGCCACAAAAAACATTTGTTGATAGCTCACAAGGCACCTTTTATAACATTTATTATCCTTCTCAGTCTCAAAAGTAAAAAACATTGACTAAAACTGTACATTTAAGTTTTTTAACGAAATGTATTAGATTATATTCGTGTTTATCATGACAACAGCAGTTCAGGCATCTTGCTTTAAGCATTAATAATGATATTTTAATCGGTGGCGCTATCTGGCGGAAATTAATGATTTAAATTGCAGACCTGTAATAATTAGTTTACTGATCTCTATTTTTCATTACAGGTCAGGTCCAGGCGTGGAAACAGTGGACAAGATATCAGGTACTTCCCAAACTTTATAAATACATGTAATGTATGTATTACATATACAATTGCGAATAAAATATTTTATTCGCAACATTGTACACATATTACATGTATTAATGAAGTTTGGGAAGTACGTGATTTCTTGTCCCACTGTTTTCCACGCCTTGACCTGACCTGTGATGAAAAATAGAGACCAGTAAACTAATTATTACAGGTCTGCATTTAAATTTGAATAATTTCCGCTAGATGGCGCCACCAACTAAAACATCAAACAAGATGGCTGAATTGCGGTTGTCATGATAAACACAAATATAATCTAATACATTTTGTTCAAAAGACTTAAATTGTAGTTTTAGTCAATGTTTTTTACGTTTGAGACTGAGAATGATAACAAATGTTATAAACGGTGTCTTGTGATCTATCAACAAATGTTTTTGTGGTTGTTTTTTGCGTGTTATAAACGGTGCCTTGTGAGCTATCAACAAATGTTTTTGTGGTTGTTTTTTCGGGTTACGCGTATGTAAAAATTTAGTGCTTGTGCTTTTCTTGTAAAATGCAGGAAAAATTATTTGTGGTAAATATGAAAAGAACTAAAAGACAAAGTATTATAGTATTATTTTCTTCAACTGAATTCAAACATCAGGGTTTCAAAAAAAAAAATAGTATAAATTACTTTATATTTAAATAAAAACAGCTGCGAATAAAATAGTATACAGGTCTCCCGGAAAATGGTACTTTTCCTCGACCTATAAATGGTCTCGGAAAAGTACTATTTTCCGAGTCGACCTGTAATCTACTATTACTTTCCCTTAGGAAAGCCCCAAGTTAAATTAATTGCGTTTCCTTACGTTTCTTGTCGTTTAATATAAAAAACTTTTGAGCTTTGAGCTAAAGACTTTCTTATCCAAAGCTCTTTGGGTAAAAATCGATAAGCTATAGACTTTGATAAAGGTCCCATATAACGATTATAAATAAATAAACAAATTAAGATAAGGTGCCAAATATTTTCTTTTCAATTTTTTTTCTTTTTTCGCAAACAAATTGTTTAAAAAAAAACTCAAAAAACATGACTCCATAAATTAGCATAGTGTTATTTTTCATTCTATTCTAAAATATGAAATTCTCAGATTATATACAAACATTTGTCTCTGCGATTTCAATAATAATAAAAATTTTAATAGCTTAAACCATATTGGAAACCTATATTTTCATTTCTTTATAACTGTTATTGTAGAATCACCCCTTAAAATTTTTAAATCAATTTATAAATCGCCCTGTAGATTTTTTATACACGTTTTTATAGAAAATTCGAAACTATAGAATATATTCTGTATTCGACATTTTAATCGAATATCTACCAAAAAAAAATCCACACAAAAATATTTATCATGACATACTAAAAATAAAAATACCTTACAATACATGTGCGACAAAAAAAAGTCGTTTTTGAAAGAGACTATACCTACGTAGAAAGAATAATACCTACTTTGGCGAAAAAAAAGTATATTACGCACCGAGTACGCGAACCTAGTTTTTAGTACACGAGGTGCAGCAGAGTAAAAAAAGCACTGAAATGGTTTGCGTCGAGGTGCGTATACTATTTTTCCTACAACCTAACACCTAAACATCAAAAAACCGCAAAAATTATCTTAAAATTAGTTTGTCAATTTGAGGTTATGTGTTTGACGTTTACTAATTTTCGGACAGCAGATGTGTAAAATCAGCTGATTGTCACTTCCCAATCGTTGTCATAGGCAACGGGTGGGAAATGGGCACTAACTACTAACTAGGTAGTAGGAAAAGTATTTTACAATAAAATTACTGCAAATTACTGTAAATTTCAGTAATGTAGGTAAGTACTTTAGTTAAAAATATAAAACTAAAGAAAATGGCCCCTTATAAATAAAACTCGACCTGACTGGAATTTTTAGTAAAAAACGGGGTAAAGTAGGGAGGTTAAGATCTATAAGTTTTTGACAAGGCCAAAATACTTACTTAATATTTCCAGTACTTTATCATACGAATTAAAGATAGCCCCGCCGAGGCGGGCCCTCTTAATGTTGACCGAGGGATTTTTTTTTGGGCTACTATTGGGAACACATAGTAACTTTTAATAACTACAATCAGACGAAAATAAAAAAAATGTAAAACGGCCCACCCCAATCGACACTGTAAACTATGTATACTGTAAATTCAATAAAATCTGCAGTGACTCATACCTCTGCTGATTTCGTATAAGGGGTCCGCCTTTGCGAAGCTTTGACGAAATTACGCGAGTTGTACCCGAACTGGTACGATCTTCGCCTTTTACCACACATTCGAATCTAAATCACTGCAGGTTTTATTGAATTTCCAGTATACACGGAAAAAAAAAATTATAGCTAGGAGCGCTATAACACACATACCAAGCAAATTATAATCGCTTATTATATAAATACAAGGCTTTCTCTTACAATTATGGCAGTCAGTGTAAAAACTTATATGAAATACTTTAATTTTTTTAGTGAATAATAAAATATAACAAATAGTATGGCATTTATAGCTTAAATAGATTTAATTATTGTCCGTGCTAATAATTTTTATAATATAATAAAATTTCTGTAAATTTATAATACTGCCTGTAATAAATATAATCGTGTCTGTAATATATATAATCGTTTCCAATTTATTTTTAACATTATTAGTTATTGTGTCCCTTATAATCTATAGCTTAAATCACTATAATTTGCCACTGTTACCAAATATCTTATAATGTATAGCGCAGAGCCCACTAATTTCTTTCCGTGTAGCAAGGATCAATTTAATATTGCACTGAAAAGATAGATCTGGCCGAGGCAACCAGATCAACAGTTAAATACGTACCAACTATTTTTCTGGTTGCTGCAACCATAAATCTGGTGAGGACAACAAGACAATTTGCTGTGCTTACCGGATCCTTAAATTCTAAGTTTTGTTTGTGGTAACCACAGTAAGTTGTGTTATTGTCCTTACCAGATCTCCGGTTGCAAAAGCCAGAAAAATAGTTAGTCCGTATTTATGCAACTATTGTTCTGGTTGCCCCAATAAGATCGTTATTTCAGTGTGCCCACGTTTCTATTCTGTACTTCATTAGGGTACACTGAAAAAAACGTTGGTATTTTTACAAAAAAAATACATTATTGCATTATTGCAGCGATTTTA